>JAPZDV010000014.1:15447857-15510200 GCA_029814665.1 Acanthurus lineatus | reverse complement strand
ATAATATTTTTGCAGTGCTATTCTTTCTTTTGCTTGCTAACTTAAATCATTTAAAACAATCTTATTAACCCTACATAGTAGCTGTGTGTACACCAAAGCACCGCAACAGACTGCTGAAGCTGTAATTTAGCACAAGATCTGATCTAACAACAGTGTTTCCATCCAGTATCAGATCTCAGAGTTCCCAAAATTCTGAACAGCTATTTTTGACTACTTATAATTATGTTTTATTTGTTGTTACCTCACTTATGTTTTAGCTTCACTTTGTCCGGAGTTTGACACAAGAAAAATGGAAAAGGGGAAAGGGGAAAATCTAGCCAATCAAAGCCAATCGCATAAACTCAAACCCCTCAGGACTTTAACATTAGAACTGAAAACAGACTTTTCACCAATGCAGGAGACATTTTGTGTCCAGCAGTTAATTCTTAAATGAGGCATACATATTTTTAATACTAAATCTTCCTAATTTTTTTTGATGAAGGTAAGAATATTAAATGGGGTAATTTGAGTGTATCATTATCCTCATGATCATACTGCAAACAAGTACTCCAATCAGAGTATTTTAACGTATCTCACATGTATATTGTGTATGGAAAAAAAATCTTTAAACATTAATTTTATATGTAGTGACAGTCGACTATGATTCAGAAATCAAGCAGCGACTAAATTTCAAAACAAAGTCACAGAAATAAAGTCAAAGATGGTAAAAAGATAAAACAGTAACAGTGTTCCATGGAGCTTGTACCCCTGTGTGTTACCGACCCATATTTCAGCCTCTAACATTGCAGCCCTCAGCTGATATCAAATGACTGATAATCCTTTAAGGATTATTTTGTTGGACGTTTTTACCTTTTTTTGGACCGTTCAAACAGCCTTGAGGCAGACAGGAAACGTCATACAGATTCAGAATAGCATCGGCCTTTTGCCATAGTTATCCTCTTTCTGAGTGTATTAGCAGACTTCCTGCATCATACTGTAATATCCAATGCCTGTTTAACCCTGGCTGATCTGTCTTAACATTTGCTTTCTGGTGAAGCAAAGCAAGCTCTGAGCGACACTGGACCACCACTGAACAACATGTCTGCCCTCTGCACCACCTCGTCACCCGCACCGTGGCAGCACCCCTGTGTGGCCGAGCGTCACCTGAGGGAGCCACATATGAGAATGACCTCTGCATGTAATCAGTCTCCGATCTCCAGTAATGGACTTTACATTAAGTTACCCCACGCAGCTTTCTAATTGCACACAGGGGGCTATTGACTGTGAGTGCACACGTGCACGTACATGCATGCAGGCATTTGTGTGTGTGTCTGTGTGTGTGTATGACATCATGGTTAATCACAGATTAGACTTCTCAATGAGCGTAAAGCACAGTGAAAGCCGAACATGTTGGCATGAACACAAAGACAGGATTGTGACGGGGAAATGCACATTTGTTTGCCCCCTCTTTCTGTCCAACACACACACACACACACTTTCCGCAAACTTTATGTACTACCGTTATCTGAGCATCTTTCTGCACTTGCAATAAAGTGCGGTTTTAAGCTGTGCCTGCACACACAAGTAGTTATTTTTAACTGTTTCATGAACCATGCAAACAAACATAAATTCAGCATTAAGATACACACACTTTCTTTTCTACACAAATGCATCATTCAAAGTGTGATTACATGTAAAGGTAAAATGTATGTGTGTGTATGCTCCATGTTCTTTCACCTGTGTGTGGGTGTGTTTGAGCGTGTGCGTGTGTGTAACTGTGTGTGTTCTGCATATAACTGTGTGTGAGCAAAGTGGTTATGGAGCAGATCTGGCAGCCATCCCTCTCAGGACATTTGACCTTGGACAGACTTTTTTTTCCCCACAAGTTTTTTCTTTTTTTTTCAGCCCTTCTCTCCTTTTCCCCTAGCAGAGGCTAAAAGGCTCAAAAGGGTGGAAAGCAAAATATTTTCTTTAGTCTCCTGGACGCCAGGTTGCATAAAAGGTTCCAAAGCCGTTTGCATCAAACCTCGACCGTCGAAACCACAAATTCTGTTTTTCTAGCCATAAAACTCCCCCCGCCAAAAAGAGGAGGGGAAAAAAAAAGAAAAAAGATTTCCATTCAGTTGATTCTTATAAATTTAAATGAACTGAAAAAATGGTTTACTCCCCAAAGGAAAACATGGAGTTAAATATATGAAATGTGTCTAAGCTTGTGAAACAGGAGGTGATAAAGACACAGTTTGCTTGATCAATGCGACTGATTTACAGCTGACTGGGTGAATAAACCAAGATATCAAAACTGGAATTTAATCATATTTCTAATCAACAATAATACGAAACAAATCTTTTTTTCCTATAAAACTGGATTCCATTCTAGATAAAGATCATATCTGTATTTAGATTACATTAGAATCTTGTGACGACTGCAGTATGTTGAATTTTAAGTCATCTTTGTACTGCAGTTCGAAATGACTAGATTTGTGAAACAATATCAATATCAATATCATTTCACAACATTGTGCAAAAAGGTTTTTTTAGAATATTACTCATTCTACTGCATGATAAAATATGTTTTAAGTATGTATGTATGACAAAACAGTGATGTAATGTCTTCACTACACCGATCAGTTTTAACCTTTACACCCTGTCAGGGGGATTAAAACTCATAGAATAAATCCTGAACTGTCTACAAAACAGCTACAAGCTGCCTAAAAGGCCAAACAACCAGGTGACATTCATCCAGCGGCTTTGCAGGGGGACAACAATTACATTAGTGATTCAGCGTCCAGACCTGCACCTTTAGGTGAGTCTAACCTGTTTATTTCAACCTGTGGTTTCAAGGATCTTTGTGGACATGTAAGACAAGAGGCAGCCATACTTTTATGATGGCATTTACCTAATTTTGCACACTTAAGTCTTACATGTTACATCCCATCTATCTAAATAACTGAGGTAGAAGTATTCACACACAAGGTTATTATGTTTGACGGGTTTTGTGATGAAAGTTGGCGATAGGTAACAAAATGAAATGAAATGTTGGAAATATCGGGGATAATGTGAGTACAAAGTAATGTGGAACAAAGATATTGTCATCTTTAGACATCTTCATGTAACATATTATGTTTAACATCCTGGATGAAGCTTTTACTGAATTAAATAATTTCATATTATCATGTGTATTTTTACTTTTTCTTTCAATTAAATGAAACAAAGTTGGTCAACTTTGAATTTTATGAGTGTATCTGTTTTCCTTGCTTCTATGGTTATAAAGTTTGGGAAAAAATCTGAAACAAAAAACAAAATTAAAAAATAAAGCTGTGCAGAGTTTTTGGCTTGTGCATTATGGAGGGAATGTAGTTAATTGGGGGGATTTAGACTCATGACCTTCAGCCATCGGTGTTGCTTTTTGTTAGAAATTGAGACAATTTGTGATATAAATTAGCACCCTGCACTTATTGTTTCTCATAATGTGTTTGTGTGTGCCCTTGGGGAGTTTTCTGTCAGTGTAAAACGACACACAACCATGTTCTCATTTTAATCCAATCAACTGCATTCACAAGCTGTGTGCACGGATGCTGTTTATGTGTGTACGTTGTGTGTACGTTGTGTACTGTGCATGCACTTTGACTAGTTTCCAACGCTGACATGTTTACAGAAGGACCACACATAAGTAAAGGAGTTACGCCAAGCCTGTGAAACATCCAGCTACATGTGTATCAACATGCACACACACACACACACACACACACACACACATATACATGCATACACAGCATACACAGAGTTTGAAAAGCCACAGAAATGTACCTGGCAACGTGCTATATTTTGCATTAAGCGCCGCTCCCACCCATATGTTTGTCAATCTAAACTATTTCAGCAAAACTTCCCTGACGTCGGTTTTCCTGTGATCGCTCTCAAATTTACGGCCCCCGGGTATGTTGTGTGTTCCTTACTGGTGCTGCTGGAAAGCTTCCACCATCTTTAAATAAAATAAATCATACTACATAAACACTTTTTAATATTTCAACAAGGAGCTTTCTTTAGGAAAGTCAAGTTTATTTCACTGATTAGAAAAACAAACGGTACAAAGCTGCACTTTTGCCTGTGTACAGGGGTTGAGACAGACACTTTTGCTCTGCTTGATTAATTTATAGGGAAAGTAATTTGAGTTTAAAATAACATAATGTAAGTGGCAAACCAACTCGTCTGAAATATATGAAGTATGTAATAACACTGTGCACCGGAACTGAAGGGGTAGTGAGGAGGTGTAACAAAATATTATCAAGGGGTGATTTTGAATATACTAACAATTCTATTCCCTATAATAAACAGGCCAGAATGTCAGAGTGCACACTAATGTAGTTTAAGTGCAACCTCATCCTGTAAATACAGGGAAGTTTTATTCATTTTAAGTATCTTTAGCAGGACTTGTGGCTCAGCTTTATGTGTAACATCTCTTTGTGATTATGGTTTAGGTCGTAGGCTGTAGCCTTGCTAGCATCATAAGCAAAGTTCAACTGATGATTTAAACTTGAGAAGAGACTGAAATTTCTTTCAGCAGTGCTAGCTGTTGGCTATTTTTTTTATTAGGTAACATAAATGTTTGTAAAGGGTCATCTTAGGAAATCCCAGTCTGCTGTCAGTCCAAGGTTGTTGAATACTGACATCTTGTCATGGTCCCAAGTATTTCATATAGAGGCAGATGTTGCCACCATGTGAGCCCATCCATGGCAATATTAGCCAGTCATAGGAACTGCGACACTTGATGTAGTATACAGAGCAATAAACTGCCTAAAGGTGTGAAGGTCAGAGTGAAGTAAATAGTCACACATAAGACCTTCACCAGGACAGCAGTGGTTTTGTTCTGTGTAAAACCAAAAAAGAATACATAGACCAGGCTCAGTACACCAACATCCATCCCCTCTCGTTCCCTGAGGCAGCCATAAAAGCAGGTTTACATCACAGAACACATCAGGGTCTTTGGTCTGACCTCTGACAATTTAATGGCGGTCAAGCTCTGACCTCTTGTTGTCGTCACCCGGTGTCTCACGGAACTCTGGAATCAAAAGACTCGATGACGGATGGAGGGAGGCGGGGAGAGCTGGCCTGCTGTTATACTGATGTGTTGACACTGAGGGATTGTCAGTGCAACAGCTGCTGCTGGGACACACCCAGCTCTGTAATATGCAGCGGTGAGGAACAGCTACTTTGTGCTGATTTATGGCTCAAATCTGTGTCCATTTGCTTTCTAAAATGTACCCTTTTTATCTCATCAGATAGATAAGATGCTCCTATTTGCAGAGTGAAGACTTACAGCAGTTACATCACTTCTGTGACCCAGACTATAGCTCCATGCTTTCCTTTAGCATTAGTAATGTTTGGAGTTAATTCATGTCTCCAGATAATTCTCTGAATCAGAGCTCCTCTGGAGACAGAAATAATCTCATTGCTTTCGTTTAATCTCACTTTGCACAGTAAAGAGACAGCTTCTTGGAGTTCAAACTGGCAAGCTGGAGAAACCATGGTCAAAACGTTTTTTTTAAATGAACAATATAAATCGTAATGACACATGGTAATGATATTTCATATACTGTTTTTTTGTAATTCTGAAACGTCAGCTGAGCCAAATAACAAAGATGCATGTTTTCTATTACTTGCAAATGCATGAAACTACACAGTATGAGTCTCCCTCTTACATCTTACATCTGACCAAGCTTTAAGTAATTGGCCTGAAAAGCAGCTTTGGCTCCACCCACTGAGGTTTAATGTAATCAGGTACATTATTTCTGCCTCAAAAAAAAAGATCTTTGCTGGGAAACACTAATCAGAGAATCATATGTTTTATATTGCATGCTAAAGCTCCATATTGTAAACTCCACAATTACAAGCAGCAGATCAGCTGTCAGTGGGTCAGTGGTGGTGCTGCTGACCTAAAGTCAGCTGCAAAGGCCAGATGCAAAAAAAAAAAACAAAAAACAAAACAAAAAAAAACACAAAGGTATGCTCTTCATTGTAGCATTATGACACAGAAACCTCAAAAGGGACACTTATCAATCCAGTCATGAACTCTATAAAATCTGCACTGGTGAAAGCAGATAATGACTGGAAAAGGTTTCTGTTCGGACTGGCTGTCCTCCAGCATGAAGTTCATCCTCCCTGCAGAGGTCTGAATTCCATCCACTAATCATCCATTAAGAACTTGGATGAATAATATAAAAACCTCAACATCCTCCCTATTCTATGGGCTTGACTTTTGGTCTCTGCCTACTTAAATGCTTGAGTAAAAGTCCAGTTTATGCATTAACCTTTATTTTAAAAGCTGAAATGAGCGCATAATATGAGACTGTCTTATTGAGCAGAGAGTGTTGCACAGTAGTGTGCACGCAGCAGGCGCAAGACAAAACTTTTATGAGTGACCATTCCAAGTCACATCATTTGATGATTATCAGCATGTGATTAATTTATATTTTTGTGATCACTGACACATGCACACTTGCAGTTTATCCATAGACCTGAAAACTGAGTCTGCAGCTGGAACCCAGAAAACTGACCTCCTTTTGGGGAACGAAAAGTAGCAAGGAACCAAATCCAACAAGAACACAAGGGGATGGAAAGCAACAACCATTGGTATTGGGACTAAGAAACTTGCATTTTGTCAATGTATTCTGAGTAGGCGTACTGCCATGTTGAGAGCTAAGTGACCATTTCACCAATTTTAAAAAAGAACCAGTTTCGTCTAAGATCCAAGACTCCTCTGTTGGCCAAGATGAAATTCCTGAAATATAATATAAAATAGACTTGATGCTTCTGCTAAAGACAACATTCCTCAGGTGTCTTTTGAAATCTTGATATTAAAGTTCAACCCATAATTTCTGAACATTTCTGTAACAATTTAGTTTAAAGATAACCAGAAAAACATTGCAATAATCTCAAATAGCATCAAATTCTATTAAAGTTTGGAAAAATACCATCATATGCGTGCGTGCTTCATATGACCTCAGTTAAAATGTACATTGTAATACCTTGCTGCAGATTCATGCACACTGGAATATAAAGTAGCATCTAAATAATCCAATAAATTCCTGAATATTAGAAGAATTTAACTTTAATATGCATATTTTAGTTACTGGTGGTGCTCCTCTGTTTCCTTCGTGCAAAAGACGTGCAGTACGCCTTCTTTGTGTGTTTGCATGTGTACATTCGAGCACTTTGCATGCACATACACATTTTTATGAGTACATATGAATCTATTACACCAGGAGGTTTAAGTGACATGTCTGTGTGCCTCTTCCAGCCTGTGTCAGAGTTCTTTATGTGTGTGTGTTTGTGTGCGTGTGGACTCAGCTGGAGGTGACTATACGTGGCCTTTCACTGCCCTGTTTCCTGCTGTAACTATAGCTCAACATGAACCCAGCCACCCCCCTCCCCATTACCATAAAGCAACACAGTGAGCACAATTAAAGATAATTTAAGACTTAAGCAATTAAGGTCACATCTCCTCTAGAAACACACGCCCGCGGAGGTCCTGGTATCTGTCTAGCACAGGATGAATTTGGACAGGTTTGGTAGTGTGTGTTTATGTGTGTGTCGAATGGCTTTGTAATTGCAGACAAGGTGCAGGGTCAAGCAGGGTCTATGGATGGTGAGGGGGGGAGCTGTTTCTGGCTGAATTGCCCAGGAGGAGATTAGGACGAAATGACACACTTTGTGCCTACCTGCACTCCAATTACAACTGGGTAAACACAGACACACACATCCACACATAGTAATAAAAAGTCAGATTATGCAGTTTGCATGCACACGCGGTAAGAATAATCCCATCTCCGTGCAGACCTCCAACACTATGGATTAATGACTACAGGCCACCAAGGGGCTCCTCCTTAAAGGCCTGAATATGGAGTGAAAGCAGAGTTGGCTCAGCTTACTGATGTTATATCAACAGTATTTTATTGAGTGGAAATCAGGTGGGATTTTTTGAAGGAAGAGAAGTGTTAAAAACAGCTTTGGTGCGGAGTGAGCACACAGCCTGCATTCTGTGGTGTTAAATTATGTTCCTGGGGCTGCTATACGTTTACATCTCCCACTGAGCACTGTCTGCTGATTCAAGAGCCACTGACATAAACCTACAAACACACAAACACACACACAGAGTATATTCACCGTGAAACATACACTGCTGAGTCATCAAATCCAGCAGCCTGGGAGGATAGAGTCGTCTGCCGGTGTTTCTCCTATCACTCTTCCCTAAACCGAGCTCCCTGTGTGGTCCCCTCAGGGCTGCAGCCACTGGAACTGCCACCTAAGGCAATATGGTGGTGGGAAGTGAGTACGTGTAGGGGGGTGGGGGTTTATAGGGGCAGGAAAACCGTGTCCTCCAGCCAGAACTGAGATAAAATGGATGAGGTGACAACCAGCTGAAGACATGCTCAAGGCCCCCATCCCATCATTTGTTCTTTTTTTTTTTTTTTTTTAAAGCACGTATGATTCTTCCTAGGTTTTGAAAATTTATTGCAAACATAGATTATATAAGCGTGATATGATCAATGGACCGGTGACAAAATGAGCCTTGAAGGAAGCAGAACTCTTGGATAAGATGATGAAACAGTCTGTGTTGTGTTCTGCGTGGGAGAACATAATGTATATATAACAGACCACTATGTGCACAAATAACGTCTTTTACATTTAGTATTTTGAAGATGTTACAAAGCATGTTACCACAAAGAACTTGTGTCAACATGATACATTTTTACAAGGTATCACTACAACACTTGACATATTAACACTTCCTTTGTGTTGTGCCCAATGAAGGAGCTTAAATCAAGGTGCTCTTTATAAGGAGTATTATATCAACGATCCGAAACAACATACTGTAGTACATTTTGCTTTAGTTACTGATGTGGGCATACATGCACTTACATTGGAAACTATGCACATGGCAGTAGCAGTAAATGATGTGTTTTAAATGTCTGCCAGACTTTCTGTCATCTCTATCAGACAAAAATGCTACACCTGGGTACAAATTTAACACCCCAAAATATAAAGTGTTCACACAAAAATATATGCATGATACACATTTTTTCAATGCTTAAATTACAAATTCTCTGAAATATTGTTTGCACATATGGCGTTCTAAAGTATGTATCTCAAAAAACACGATTACCAAGCTGATTGTCAAACCTTCTGTTTTAGCTAATGTTTCACTTTGTGTGTCTTATGTCACTTGAGGCTAACTTGTCATTGCCAATTAGGGATGTTGTTAATTTGATAGCATAAACTACTACTTTCTACTTTCTATGTACTTTTTGTACTGTGTACTTTGTACTATACTGTGTATTTTCAGTCTTGTTTTCCCTGTTAATCCTGTTCACAGCTGCTAAGGGTTTAACTTTGAACGCCTTGTGCTAACACTAAGCTAATGTAGCTTGATGATGAGACTAAACTGCCTCTTTGTTTCATTCAGTTTATTCAGCCTGACTTTGTGGTCAAGTTTACTGATTTTATATTTGGAAGGGTGAGTATTTTGTTTCGTTTGTCCAAATCTAATTAAAAGTAACTAATCCATCCCATAGGTGTCATGTTGAGCTATGCTGCATTAGCGGTCACTAGGAGCTGTCGTGTGTGTTTTTTTGTTTTTTTTTTACATTAATCAAAGATCTGTGTGGATTTTTATCTTTTTTATTTATGTGAGTCATCTTATAAGAACTTGCACAGCTGTGAAAACCTTATTTTTGTTTTAAGCTATTTAAAAGGTTGCTTTTTCTTGGACCCACATTAGCTTGCTCTGCAGGAGGATAACATCCCTGTTCTTAACAAAGCCCACTAAGCTCTGGTTGGCCAAGTGTTTCTCCGGCCCACAGAAACATCAATGAGCTCATCGCCCAATGTTTTTCAATCACTTAACAAATCTGAGTTGATGATCAGAGAATTAGAACCACACTGGAGCTAATGTGAGTTATTACACTGTATCTTCATTGGAAATGAATGATAGTCATTGTACAATCCTACACTGGTACATCCACACTTCATGTTCTTCTTTCTTGTTGAAGTAAACAGGCTATATTATAATCAAATCAGATCATTTTTGCAAAAAGCTTTGGTGTCTTCTCTAACAGTCTAGTTTAATAATAAATCTTCTCCTCATATAGATCAGGTACCTACTCAATTTTGCACAATATGGTGATGGTAAAGAAATATAAGAGAAATATGAGAAGAGGGATTTTTTATATTATGAAGTACTGAGTAAGGACTCCTAAGCCTGATTAATGCAAGCCTGATCTGTTTTCAGTGTGTCAGCAGCAGCTCCTGGAGAGCTGAGAGGACAGCATCTGGCCAAACAACCTTCACCAGGCTGACAAGAGAAGTTTACCGAGCCAAAACAGGTTTAGATTTCCATGGGAGGAAATTAACATTATTTGTATTTACTGTTTCATTGACTTTATTTCCCTGCCCACTATAGTGATCAAATCAGCCTGTAGTGACAAAGATGAGCTCATAGACAGACTGCAAGCATTGATCAGTCTATGTAGATACAGTTAATGAGTTCAAAATACATATACAGCGAAATAATGTGTGATTTAAAACAGCTGTCTGTGCAGATTATACTTAGCTTAATGCAAAAAGAACTCACAGATTTAAAAAAAAACAGTGGGTCTCTGGTTACCAACAGATTTAAAATCTTTATCCAAAGCACTAATTTAAAAAAGGTGGTGTGCCTTTAATTTCTGTCGAGCTACACTATTAAAAGTGTCAAGCATAAATAGGCTTAAAGTGGCTTTAATAAAAGTTGTTTCTTCCCAAACTGAGTTTTATCAACCGTTACAAAAATACAGCTGTTAATGGGAAACATCGCTGAAATGATCAGTTACCTGGAAACACAGGAAATAATAACATTTTTAGATGACATAATATTGAGTATATTTGTTGAGCAACTGATATTAACCAGTATTTTATTTCCAAAATGTCTATGCTGTGTTTTAATACAAATTCTTCAGTCTGCAGAGGGAGCAGCAGGTTCTGAACACAGGGTGAAGAATTTGTAACACAATACTGCATAATAACAACCGGTTAAAACCTGTTATCCAGCAGGAATGTGCAGTGTCAGAAACAAAGAAAAACACACATCCAAAAACAGCATCAAGATTATTTTGTTTCTGCCAGCTCTGAGATTGCTAAACATAGCCATCACGCGGCGTTTATGGTTTTAACCCTGCGGATGAGACGATTAAAACTTTGTTGCTTTTTACTAAAACGGGCGTAGCTTTAAATCTGCACAGCAGTGTCAAACCTATATGAAATGCATAAACACATGCATCATCTGTATTTCACAGGTCATATCCAGCCTCATGTGTGGTGAGGGGCTGCCAGCACGGAAGCCACAATGATAAAACACCAGCCACAATGCCACAGTCGCAGTCTAAGTATAAGTCTGCCACCCAGCAGTCATGTGTCCTCCTCAACCTGTAAACCCAAAATATTTCCTTCTCTGAGCCTGTCTCCCTTCCAGGTTTGCTTTTGTAGCAGATATTCCTGTCAGGTATGCAGTGTCGAAATTGTTTTAAGCATGATTGCAATATAAACATTTGTGTGAGGTAGAAATTGTGCCTTATTTGGTGAGTTTATGGTCAACGGGCAGTGTGTAGGAAGTATTTGTGTAGTGGAATCAGGATGCAACACAAAATCAAAACACCGCAGTTCTCTCTGGATCATTTAGTGAAAGGTTGTGTAATATAACATGTGACAGGAACTGCATCAGTTTATGCCTCTCCCATGCATGAAATAATAATGTGCAGCAAATTCTAAAAAAATAAGTATGCACCGCCTCACGTGTAATAAAACACACTTGGTAAATGCAGTGACTCTATGTGCGACTCAAACAACATTAGAAATGCAACCATGCACCTTCAACAAATGCAAATCTTACAGGAAAAAAATACATCCCCCATAATGCTGCGAAGCGCAGCTGAGCTAGCCAAAAGTGCACACTGCTCTTCTCATTGGTCAACCGAGCACAAGTGGTGGGCGGAGAAAGAAGTCTATTATTTATGCATCCAGAATTTCTGAATGGGAAAGAAAAAAGGAAAGGTGCCTCCAGTGTCTCCAAGTGACCATGCTCATGTTTAAAAGACAACAACATAGACATCGATGGTGGAGCTCACTGTGTCGATAGGGGGACCTTGAACTGTAATGTTTCAAGTTAAATACAAAAGAAAACAGACATGTTTTTGCCTGAATTCATCCTCCTATAACTAATCTGTTCGACTATGTTTTTGTAACATTTCTAAATTTCAACATCTTTGGAAACTCCACACCATTGTGACTCAGCAGGTTAGCACGTCAGTTACATTTTTCTTTCCCTTTTCATTACACAGCTGCAAAATTCAGACTAAGGAGACACTGCGTACTTTAATGCTAATATGACAAAAAGAATGAAAGTGTTGCTTCTGCTTTTCACACAGTTTTTAATGCCCTTATTTTCCTCTGTTCAGTGACAAATTCATCACTATGAGTTAGTTCCAAACATAATTTCTTTTTCTCTCTGCACATCTGACACACACAGCCAGTCACTCTCCTACACACACACACAGATCGTATCATGCTGTCTGCTCTGACCTGGTCAAGTTCATAGGCAGCAACAGGGGAGATTTTAATTACAGAGCCATCATCTGGCTCACACACAGCAGCAGGGGGTTGAGGCTGTGAGGGCTAAAGTTACTCCATGACGGACTGAAGAGGAGCTTTTCAATACATGAGGTGCCCACAGAGGTTATCTTCGTACACTTGAAGTGACACTTAATTTGCCTTTATGAGATTACAGTAAACTGCATAATCACTCACAATATAGGCCAATATTTACTCATTCTATGCACACAAAGCCAATTTTGGAATTTCAACTCTGTTGTACTAATAATACTTAAAATATTGATTTTAAAACAGAAAATATGAAACAAAGTACCTTTAGGCTTAGTTATAGCAAACAAAGTAAGATAAAACCTAAATTGTTGTGTTAGTTCCAATTAATAAGCTCCCAATTCTCTCATGACATCTTAAACAACTATGAAGTCTGTACATAAGTTGCACATCTGATGTTGCCAACCTCAGAAATGTGATGCTAGTACAGCCCAGGTCTTCTATATGTGTACGAAGGCTGTTGGAATGAATGAAACAAAGTGTGATAGTCTCTTTGGTGTGTTATGAGTCACCAGCTGATGTGAATTAAGGAAGCAGACTCTTGGGAACTTTAAGCCTCAAACAACTTCTATGAAAACAGCACAAAATATGCACAGATGTACATCACGCTTAACCTCACTTGTTTACCCTCAAAACACTTAGGAATGGGTATTCTGGAAAAATCTGAGCATGAAATATCTATGAGATAGATTGAAAGATGTTAAGTAAAAGTGAGGTGTTTTGAAAAAAAAAAGTTAAGTATTTGTGAACATTTAAAACTGTGTAAACTTAAATGATCATATTTTCAAAGAAAGCTAAGAGAGGACAAGGGTGTAGCCACTTAAAGTCTAAATTCTTCATGCTTGCCAAGATTTAAAAACTATTTAAATTTTTTAGATAAAATCACTCGAGGAAAGGTAGGATCAGAATGGACAAAAAGGTGCTTTCTGGAAAAGCATGAGAGTAGATGGTCAACGAAGTGGTGTTAATGTGTTTGTTCTGGATCCCTGTCTCTCCCTCGAGCATCCCAGCAGGCTGTGTCATTTGGCAGATAAAGGACTTGGCCTATATGAGATGAGGGCAAGTTTTAGTAGCTGATTGACAGTTACATTAGTAACCTACGTATGTTCTCTTAAACACTGTAGGAGGCCTCCCGGCTACATTTACAGACCATCATTCTTGAACACACTTCGTTCCCTTTAACATTTTATATTTGTAGCCGCAGACGAAATTGGATTGCATGTATGTCCATACTCCCATATTCTACATTAAAACTTCAGTTTTTAAATATTATATTGAAAAACTAATCAGTATGCTGTAACACAAAAAATATATATACTGCTTAAGCAGGTTAAAAGGGCACTTTTGATGTTTTTCCCCCATAGAGTTCCTCTCAGTGTGAGCCTTCCTGCTGACTTGTTAAGTTGAGCAAACAGGGAAAAACATTTTCCATATTACAGTCTATATATTTTATAATCTTTTTTTTTTCTTTTTAAGAAAGAATAAACTAAAATAAAAGTGAGAAAAAAATTAATTTACATTTTGCACCTTAAGAAGAAGTTAAGAATGTTTTGGTCGCTTAATTGCACAGCGATATATAGTCCAATGAAGAAACTCTGACTGTTTTTGTCATTAGCAAATTCCTAAAACAATATGCCCAGCCAAACAAGACTTAATTGTCTTGAAGCAATAGTTAAAATAAAATTGACTTGCTAGTGGAGAATAACAAAAAAATTAACATCTTTCATACCTCTCTGTCTTGTACGCCTAGCTAGCAGCTGGCTAGCTAAGGAAAACTGCTGGCAATTGGGAAAAGAGCCAGCCTTGTTCTGTCAAAAGGCAAAAAAATCCTGCCTGGAGAACCTCTAAACCTCACAGGTCACCATATCCACTCAGATATGGTGACCATGTTAGCAGATCCGGCGGACACAGAGCAATATTACATTTATATGATGAATTTTCTTTCAACATGACAAATATTCAGTCTACTTTCAGTTCAGCTTCTACATGCTACAGTAGCTTGACTAGCTAGTTGCTAACTTTGCACGGGTAGTGGGTATGTTTGACCTTACTGAAAACAGCCATGTGGAAACAAGGTTATTGAAAGAAGTGTGTGAACTAAAAGTGGCTGCAGGCACAAAACTAAAACAATTAGCTAAAAGATGCTAAAATGCGCCAGAAAAGCTAAGAAGAACTGAAAAGTCAGATGACATTTGTGGCTTAATTTTTACAAACCACACCTTTCACATTGAAGTTTTTTTTTCTTTGTTAATATAAAATACTGATTAGTAAATCTTTAAGATGCCAGTCATGACATCAACACAATCAGTAAAGGAAATCACACCTTCAGTCATAACAGGTCAGGCCAAATACCCTGTTGAAAATTGATTGTAAGTATTGATGGTCCATTGCAATTATTTCCACATATTCTTCTTTCTTGTTTGACACACAGACAAAACATCTATGAATATACTGACTTGGGTTTCCACCATCCTCCTCTAGCCTCTTCATCACTTTCTTACTCTTTTTCTCCATCCAGCTGCTGACTTACACAATTCTCCCCATTTCCTCCTCACCATCCTATCCATCATCCATCCAGCTTTTGCTTTCTTGCTGAATCATGTCCATATAATTTGTCTTCCACTTTTCTTACTGTGGCCCTCTCAAGGTTCCTCATGCAGAACTGCTGACATGCCTCCAGTCTCCTTTTTCTCCTGCGCTCCTTCACTTATCTGGCCAACCTGACCCAAATAATATGTGGAACTGCCGACAGAGTATCTGAGGTCTGAGAGTTCGGTGGAGTAAAACATATCCAGGCAGAATCTCCTCACAGAGCTCAAACCACAACCGCGACCCCAGACCGAGTCCCAGAATTTAATGTAGCACACGATCTGGAATTTAATCCAGGACCAAGCTCAATCAACCAGAAAATGTGACATGTGTGAAAGACCCAAAAAGCCATGAAACCAGAGCCTAAACACCTGCTTTGGCACCAGAATCTCGTGGAGTTATGGGGGTAATTTCAGTCATTGTTCCACCACATGGTTTTTGCGGAATACTCAAGATGACGACCCACAAACCAGAGCTTTACTTTTGCAGTCAAGTCCAGAAGCAGACAGAAAAGAAAAAAATAAAAGCCATAACCAGGCAGTTGTTGGGCTGAAACTTGTTCGAATTCACCTGTTATTCTTTGCTATTTTTTTTCTTTACAACCATGAAAATGAAAAACCAAAAAACCCAGACATCTGGTACCAGAGCCGAGCTCATTTTGGTCTGTATTTCCCATTTTACTTATGGGACAGAAACAGAACCACACAAATGGGCCGGGGGGAGCTGCTGCATAGCATATGCTCCTTGCCGCAGGAGAGGAAAAGTAAACGCACGCCAAACCCTAAAAACCTAAACTAATCTAGGAGCACTCTGAATACGAAATTGCTTATTCAGTATGAATGTCTGAATTTCTTTGAAATGTGCCCTAATGTACGGTAAAACAGTTATTTTTGACAGACCAGCTTGCACAGACAGTGGTAGTGTAAGAAATGTGGGCCCCTACACATGGAAAAGTGGAATGTGTGTGTGACCTGTTAATGACTTGTCTATTAAAAACTGCAGATATAACAGCTACTATACTTTTGCAGATAATAATAAATTATTTAAAAAGTCAACATAGGGCAAATTAGACAATGCAAAGAGAAGGAGGTGATAATGAGAGAAAGAAAGCCAGCCAAGGATGGAGAGAGACATTGTGACGGAAAGACAAAGAGAAACGACTGTGTAATATATTGTATTATATGGAAACAATTACCACTTGGCAAGGCAGCTTTGGCATGGTGGCGCAGATCTGCTTTGTCCTGGATTGTAACCGCCTGCCTCAGTGCCTGCTAGTGTCTCCGCTCACTTGCATTTTTATGTGCATGAACGTGTCAGAGGACTCATGTGAATGCATACAAAAAAATAACGGATATACGAAAGACAGGGTATTGGTTTATTCTGCATGGTCCAACAGTGATCTGTCTGCTTGGACTTGTGTAACAGGAAATTAATTTGGTTCTGGGTCTCAGAGTACAGGAGTGTGTGCACATACAGAGCTTGCAAAAATAGTATGAAAAAGAGCAACATATAAACCTACATTGATGCATTTTTTCAGAGGGCACCTTACTAACACTATAGCTGACTTATGGTATTATCACCTAGTAAAGTTGATACAGCTAATGTGTTAACAAACAGTTGCCTTTTTAAAAAAAAAAACATATTCAACAGATACTGAGCTACAGTGGCAGGCATTTAGGGTTGTGTTTCTAGTCCCCTGCTGAATATAAGTGTGACATTTACTCTCCTCTCATTCTCCGTTTTGGCCTTGACCAATATAATATATATACAATATAATATAATTAAAATAATATATTAATATATAGTATATTAAAACGGTGTGACTTAAATGTAGCACCCACACACTGAGTGTTGGCAGGCTGCTCTGCTATATTTTTGTAGTTTTGGGTAATCATTTTACCATTCCCTTTTATTTCCTCTTCAAAATACATTTTTTGCCTGGTCTGGACTTTTCCCCATATTGCCACATTCTTACTTAGCAGTTCATTTGGTGGGTATGAAATTATGTCTCGTTGGTGTATGAAACTGTGGGGCACTTGTGAATATGAGTGTATGCGTTCCTGGCTGTATGTAAAGGTCCAGGGAGGTGGACTCTGCAAGTTGCTCTTAATCTGCCTTACATGGTCATCATTTATCATGGAGCGGGTTTTATGGCTGAAATATGCAGTTGTAAGTACTGGCCGAGTGCAGCAAAGCCGTGCATCATCCTGCATTAAACTGCTATTCCTGATGGGTTTACCAAGCACATATCAAAACTTACAGGCTCGGTCATTTTTCAAGGAATTTTGCTGATCTTCTAAAGCCTGCACTCTTCCACGCTAATGCAGTGTGCACCACAACTCTACATTTGTTGATATTTTTGTGTAAACCCAACATTTGATACCCTATACTTAACGGTCCAGGTTGCAAACCCTAAATTTGGAAAGGCCTGCTGTAAAGGTCACGTGTTTTTTATTGCTACGTGATTCAGGACTCCTTGGCTATTGTGAAATCATGACTACTTGATTAATCACCTCCTTACAGTCTCTTGCCCCACCCTAACACTGATGCCAATAGATACCCACAAATGCACCATTACCGCCACCATTTCCTCTCAGGAAATGAAGTGGGACTCTGATTGGCTCGAGTCTCTGTCTGGCTCGGGATGAGAGAGATCTGATTGGCAGGGAGGCTATGGGCCTCAGCCAGAGCACACTGCGGGGGGCAGCGCTGAAAACACAGATCCAGTAGACACTTGTGCACACACTCACACCCGTACATATGTACACCCGTACACATGCACACATGCACGTGTGTGAGTGTGTGCACACCTACACACACACATAGCTCCACATACATTAGAATCAGTACAGCACATCCTGTCCTTCCAGATTCTGATAAAGTCACAAGGGTTTGGAGCTTAGAGGAGCACAGCAGCAGGTTTATTTTATTTTTTTGTCAAGGGGAGGAACTGGCCGATCGACAGGGACAGACACTCAGGGAGGGAGTATAGCGTGACTCGTATGCACAATGCTGAGTCATTTTCCTCTGACGAGAGCATAACTATCCGAAGTGGAAGATCTGCAGTGGGAAGGAGGTATAAATATAGATGTGATTAATGTCTTTGTTATTAACTTAGTTGACCATTGTGCTTTTTAAAAGAATGCATCAAGGTTTTAGAAAAGGGTAACGCCTGGCTCACAGAATCTACCAAACCGCTATTATAGCAACAAGTGCTCAACGAAGCTCTTCTAGAAATGATCTCATAAGAAAATTTGATTGCTGTGCAAACCAGTAACATTTGAGCAGGAGGGAAATGCAGGCAGAAATGAGGTAGTAAAAGATTAAATGTTCTAAATTATTTAGATTAAGTGTTAATTGTTAAAAAAATAGTAAGAATTGTTTTAGATGACATTTTCTCGAGGGTGAGAACGAGCCTAAAGCTAAATAAAAAGTGACTTTTGCTAACAGAAATTGTGACCAAATGCATTACAGTTCTGGTCAACAGGTAATAACTTAACTGTAATTGGAAAATAGGATAAAATGGACAAATCAAATACAGCGGAGTCATACTTAAGAACCTTAACACATCCAGAAAAAATACACATTGAAGAAACTTTGTGTAAAAGAAAAGTAATAATTTATGCACTAGATGCATCCACAATCCCACCAAAGCCTGGACAAACCACAAAAAAGGCAGAGCAGCCTGCCAGCGCTCAGTGTGTGGGTGTAACATCAAGGTTACACTGTTTTTTTTTGTGTGTTTAGGCACTTAAATCCAGCTTCTGAATGATCATGCTCCTCTGCAGTGAGGAACACATGTAGCTGTAGTAACATAAAGTGGGCAAGTGAGCAATATATATTTCAACTTTGCCACAGAGCTCATTTACTTAGTGAAAGACCCGGCACAGCAGCTTCAAGACATGTTTCTCTAACTAAAACTACAGACTGCTGACTCTCCCAGGTCAGAGGTGTAGCGTTACACTTTGGCTGTCAGACAAACAGCTCAGACTCACACAATAACGACATGACGCAGTGTGCCGATGGATGGAGGGACTGACAGAGGTGGGGGGGGTTGAGGTTGAAGGAATGTAAAAACATGCAGGATGAGAAGAGGGAGAGGACTGTGAAAACCAGAGAGAAGGTTCTTGAAAGTGGGATGTTGGGAATAGCGAAATGGGATCAAAGCATGATGGGCAAAGGAATAAAGAATAAAGAATAAATAAAGAATAAAGAATGCTAAGTTGTGGGACAATAATGCCCTCCGTTGGATGACTTATCTGCCCAGTCAAATGAAAACATCATTCACGGCAGCTCTTGTGGGCACAGCTGAGGGTGGAAGTCATGTTTTACACCATCCTCTCCCTCTCTCTCATTTGTTTTCCCACATATGGATGTGATTTCTAGTAATCTCAGGCTTTGTGAAATGACAGCCAGACAGAGAGACTGAGGAATTATGTTTTGTTGCCAGAACATGACACTCGGGTACAAGATGTTGTGGCTGACAAGGTATGCGCCGACAAACACACTGACAGCTCGAGAACCTCTGCGCTGCTTGTTTTGAGCTCGGCTGTTGGTTTTGTGAAATGTTGCCCCACTGTCACCATTCTACCATGCCTCTCCTGCTTACTATTACTACTCTGCATACTGACATGTCAATCAAGTGGTAATAATCTTAAGAGGTGAGTTGGAATTGGGATTGTGGAAATTTGAGGATTGACATTGGCTCTATCAACATGCTATCCAGCTACAGTAAAGTGCCCCAAAGAAGGAGTGTGAAACTGGATTGAGACGGAGGAAAAGCAGCCTAGAGAGCAAAAGGCCCATACCGATCGTTTAAAGAAAAGTAGAAGAAAAAGTAAATGTTCCGAAAATAAACCACAGAAATTATTGCAACCCCTGGGAAACTTGTTAAAAGCTCATAAAACTAAAGTCTGCTATAATACATGAAGCTATAATGGGGATACATTTCACTTATATGTATATATACATACATATACACACACATATATAATTTTTTGGCAGGGCATTTTTTTCCTTTTCTTTTCTTTTCAGGACGTGGCAAGTTAATGATGGATTGGAAGCCTCAAGAGTTACAGAACATTAGTCCTGAAAGCCACTCTACAGCCAGATTGTGCATTATAATCAAAACTATATGTTCATCTGTTGGAATTAAACCTTGGAGAGCTACATATACATAACAGCCATCACAGATATCTCACTTTATGCATTTACTTCCAGCGAATATCATTTTTTCAGATTAAACTGTACTAGAGTGAAATTGCCACCAGAGTGAAGACAGTTGTTGGGACATTTTATCCTCAACTACAATGTCAACCTGCTGCTGGCATTAAAGTTAGGAGGACATTAAGATTTATCGTCTTGGGAACACGAATGTCTGTACAAAATTTCATTGCAATCCATCCATGGTTTTGTGAGATATTTCAGTTCAGACCAAAGTAATGAATTATCTGACTGACTGACTGACTGGTCAGCAGTGTCATCCCTAAAGCCAGCTAGCATGGCTAAAAGTGGAAGATTTAGACTTCTGTGGAGGTTCAGACTCTAACAGAGAGTGCTGAAAAAAGGGCAATATACCACAACACAGCATAAGGCCATTCTTAAAAGTGGAGTTAAAATAAAGTTTCATTTTATCTATTTTGCATTCATCATTCTTCGTCAGTTGGTTATATCAAATGTCCTTCTTATAAACAGTAAAAATATTTTGGAATGATAAAACCTGAACTTTGTAGCAAAAAATGTATCCAATGAAATAGGATTTGTACAGCCAAGATAAGTGCAGTGGACCTTGTTAGCTTGTGTTTAGAAAATGTACTACATTGAAGTGTACCAATGACGGTAACCAGAGTTGAGCTGTGAGTGTACAGACTCCCCCGTAAGCTAGCTAGTTCACCTAGCTTACTATGCTACAGGCCATCATTCTAAGTTGTTTGGCACTTTACCAGCTTAAATTGTTATGTGGTAGTTTATGAATTAACAGTACCAAAAAAGGTTATCCAGAGGCAAGCAACTGAGTAGCTTGAGTGTAGCTCTTTAGTATTTTTATGGATTTGCAAGACAGCTAACAGCAAAAAACATGCACAGACATTGTTAAATAGCCTGATATCCGTTTTATTGTAAGGTGCAGCATTCCAACAAAAAATGGTACCAAAAAAGCTCTGCAATGCTTCATCCACACAACTTTGGGATATCAGAGTACACCCACACACACACATACATACATACATACGTACGTACACACACACTGGCCCATGTCTGGACAAATTGGAGCTGAGTATGGTCTGAGTCAGAGAGGGCAGAGGCGAGCTGGCTACCGGGGTCTGCTCTGCTTACAGCCTAAACGCTTCTGATGGACCTCGCTTGAAAAACGACATGGTGTTGAAGCAGTGGAAATCAAGAGCCGCTGGCACAATGTGTTGTTTTAACTGCTGGGATGGGGGGGTGGGGGGTTGGGTGGAGGGAAGACCACTAAGAGCAGAACATTCCTCTTTTCGCATTGATAGATGGATGTTACCTTTCGCTATCCATCTAGCTCTTGTAAAACACTCAGAGACAAATTGGGGAGGGAAGGAGTGAGCGCTCGCGATTCAAGCCAGCATTGAATCAGTTCCAATCCTGTCTTCTTCTTTCTTCTTCCCCCTTTTCCTTCCCTTTGGTTCTTCTTTGCATGTACTACATGTTTGTTTTACTGAAGGAATGTATGTGGTTCTATAGTTGTCGATATAAGAAAATGTGCGTTTCTTTTGCTTTTCTTCCAAATTTAATCAAATCCTAAGATCTTTAAAAAGTGCATTCTTGTATAAAGTGCTCCCATTATTTATTTTGTATTTTTGATCCTTACTAAATGTTTGAAAAATATAAATTCTAACAATATGTGTCACATATGTCTGAGTGCTTAAATATGAACTATTGAACTTCATGGCTAACGCTCTATTTTTTGCCAGCCATGTTCTTTCACCATTAGGATGTTTCAGGCACAAACAACTTGAAAAAAGACCTCAAAATCATATCAATTCTCCACTCATCCCACCTTTTACTCTGTCTTGAACCAGTAAACCCACATCTCTACTTCTCCCCGACTCCGAGGTGATGAGAGCTGTGATTGATCAGCTTTTCCAGCAGGAAATGAGAGGGCATCTCTCAGAGGCCTGTTTAAACAGCGAGTTATACGGTTACAGAGTTGTTCCAGGACAGCCTTTCACGTGACAGGCCAACCTGCGTTACCCGACCGACGTGAGTCATAGTTCCCTACCAGGTCCTCGTTTTTTGAGGTGTTCCTTGCATGCAACAGTGTGCGTGTGCAAAGAAACACTGGTGTAATTTGTGCATTTGCGTGCACTGCTGTATTTTTTTTCTGTGCACATACACTAGTTTTTGACTGAGTGCTACTCAGATGATGCTGAAAGATGTATGCCAAATTCCCCTGATTATGATGGCAATTTAAGATCTTTATGTAGTTTTATAAAGCCCCTTCAGATTGAAAATATGAAAATTGTTTTATTTTTTCTATTTTTCACTTCTATTGGTTAAAGGAATATTTACATACTAATACATATTATTAGGAGAAAGAAATCTCTGCCTTTTTAGCAAATTGTTCCACTGTATTCATAGTCACTGACCGTGTTTGTCTCTGGATGTGGGTTTATCCCTGAAAACAGCCGCCTGCAGAAACAATGCCAATGAGAACTGTGACGCTCAAACAACATAATTTAGCTAAATGCTTTTAAACTTAACAGAGCTTAAACCTTTCTTAAAAATGAGGCAAAGTGCAAAATAATGTGATAATTACATGTGATTTGGCAAGACAAGGCACTTTTTCACATTACGTGTAGCTTTTGATCCATTTCTAAATAAAAAAGATCAACTATTGCAGCTTTAAAGTTTAACTTTTAAAAGGGAAACTACCGGTATCTGTGACGTCAGCCTGAGCTGAGAGGGTTTGTGTTACCTTCACTCCAGGTGTTAACATCTTTACATGTCCCCCCCATCCTCCTCTCATCAGGGTGGAAAAGTTTCTGAACCAGGTCAGATTGTCATTGGACAGTTTTTCTCTCCACTGACTTATAAATCTGTGGGTGAGCAGCTGCTGGAGGAGTTTTCATTGCAGGGTTTAATCCTCAGGCTTTCCTGACCGTCATCACACAAGACAAAGGGCAGGATGGTGGAAGACACCGACAGGCAGATTTTTCAGATTTTAATTAAAATTGCAGTATTGGCAGATATACTGGCAATCTAACATGTTTGTCCGACCTTACCGTCTGGTTTTACTCTTTAAGATAAATGACTTTAAGACAAGAAATAACCAATATTTGCAGCCAGTTGGCTTATCCAGATAATTAATCAAGTAAAGTACCCTGGAGAGAAAATTTGAAAATAGTCATTTGTGTCCAAGTTTACTACTCTGCCCATTTACTCTTGCAGCAGAGAGCAGTGAGCTGAAACTTTTCAGGAGTCCTAATTCCCACTGAAAGCACTTTTCTCTCACACTGAACTTGATGTATGTAATATTTAAAAAAAAAGAAAAAAAAAGAAAGCTGCTGCAGTTCCATACACTAAGAATGTGGTTTGAGATCCTGCTAAGGCTGCTGAGGCAGCATTGTAACTGTCTGGCTTAACTTCCTCAATCTGCCACGATGATACATGCTCAGTGTTAATTAAAAGGAATCCACACACACACTCACACACACTCACACATATCCAAATCCAGAAGAAAATTTAACCAGAGCTATTAGGGTCTGGACATTCCCGGCATCAACGTTAACACCGGCCCCAAAACACACCTCATCTTGACAATTACAAGTTCAGAAAAAGAAAAAGGCAACTGACAGAGGAGGAGACAGGAAAAGAGTAACGGTGAAAAGGAGTTTCTTTCTTTTAATTCAAACCAGACTTTCACATCTGCAGCTTTTGTGGCCGGTTCCACCTCTGAGGCCGAGTCGGCTCAGCACAGGATACTAGGGAAATGAAACCCGCAGTATTAGTCTCCCCAACACTGCATATTAATCAGCATTTAATAAAAGGAAAATAAATTGCCCTCCACTCCAAATATTATGAGTGTGAAGCTACCTTTATTTTCATTTCACTGCAGGTTTTTCCTCAAAAAATCTAAAATAAACAGCCCTGGTGAAAGAAGGAGGGACGGACGGAGTGAAATAGGGATGGAGATGTATGACTGGGGATTAATGTACATGTGTGTGTAAAAAAAAAGAAAAATCTGAAATTAAATAAACACTGGTTAATGAGGAGAGGGCCTTTGACAGGCCTCTCCTTGCCTTGTTCAGGTTTAGAAACTATGGCGGCTGTTAGTCAGATCTGTGTTTTAGGACACAAAGTTTCCATGTTAGAGTGATGGCTGCTTTCCAAAGGTCTCCTTTTTTTTCCACCTATGTGATTAAAACAAACTTGGAAATCACCCCTGAAAGTGATTACATGGATTTATTATGCCACTGATGAATATAAATGTCATCTGTACAGATTTCATGCCCAGTTTTAGAGGCACACATACAAGATTATGTACTTAGCATGTGCTACAACCTTGAATCTCTGTTTATTTATTAAAGCATCTGTACACTTATCTGAATTTGAATAATTCTGGAAGAAGGCCTATGCATGTCACACACCAGGAGCTCAAATACAATGTCTTACTGAGTATATTGTGCTATTCCTGTCCAGAACTCCTCTATTACTAAACAAATGATCTTTGAATAAGTTGTACAATTTGTTTCTTAGAAATCACATCTTTTTTTAAGAAATCTTGTTCTTCACGAAATTTTAATTTGTCACTAGTCAGATTTTTACTGAGCATAGGCATAAAATACCTTGTATGCATCGTATGCACTTTTTTACTATTTCAAAGTGGCATTTATTCCAGGGCACTGATTAATTTTCCCTCTACTGTTTGTTGTTTTTTAGCTATTTATACTCCTCATACATATATGAATGAGCTCCCCACAAAATAATAATGCTAAGATTATGTTTTAACAACACCTAAATGAATAAAATTATAAAGCACAGTTTGTATCTGAATTCCTCTTAAAGAGCTATGTTTGCTTTTGGTCATGGTGGGAATAAATAGTGCAAATAGGGGTTTAGGCATTGGAAAAATACAAGGCAGCATAGTGATGGGGGGGTGGTAATAAAGATGCCCATAAGTGTCTATCAAAAATAAATTAAATGAATTCTGCCAGATAAACCCGATGAAAACCAATAACAGGCTGTTGAGGATGAATCTTACTGAATGTCTCCTTTTTTTTTTAGCTCATATAGCCTCTTTCTTTACATTTTGGCAAAACACCATCATGGAAAACCATGTTGCGTAGGAGAGTGGGGAGGTGGATGTTCCTCCAAACTCATTTACATCCCTATTTAGCAGGAAAATGTACCAAAAAGTTGCCTGTTTAAATCCCAGGTGGCCTGGCTGGAAAATTAAGTAATGCCATCCCCTCCTTCAACAAGTTTTTTGTCTCTGAGCAAGGTGTTTTGCATGTGACTGCTGACGTGCGGTTGACAGCAGAGAGCTCTGGTTGCACTGAGAGGCTTCCACGTGTCAATGTGTGAATGTGACACAGGGCATTACTGGAAAAGGTCAACCTCGCCCGGGTGACTTGCCCTGAATAAACAAAGAGTAAAACAATGTACATACAAGGCCTTTTTTAGACTAAATCAGACTGAAAACACAGGTTCTCCCATTAAATTTAATGTGGGAAGTATTAAAATTAATATGGATTGCAGAGGATACTAAAGAAGGTGAAAGTTAAAACAGAGTCAATCCGATGTTACGTTGCAGTGGCCTTAGACCGAGCAGAGCTGAACGATGTTACATCGAGAACGACAAAAACGATAATCTGTATTGTGCAAAGTCAGCCGACACTCCCACACCGCCTCATAACCCCACAGTAATTGCCACAATGTCTGATTTGGTCTGAAAACAGCCTAACTCCTCTAACTCACTCACTTAACTCACTTTCTGTCAGCTCTGCTTTTGGAGCCCCAAGATTTAGACGTGCTCCTTTGTGCCAAAAAACGCAGTGTTAACTGTATGTGCAGCATTAAAACTGAGCGTATATACTGTGCAGACACACCTATGCTCATAAAGGTATCTATGAGTGTGAACAAGTCCAACACACACTCGCTCAGATCCGCACTGCACACATGCTGACACACTGCAGCCCTTTTACCTGCAGGCTCAGCTTCTTGCCCCAAGCCTGGTCTCAAGTTACTTGTTTTCCTTCGTGTGAGTGTAAAGTGTATTCATATGCTCCTAAGAGGGCTGAGATTGGAAGGAGACTGTTTTCCCAGTGATAAAAATCACTTGGCACCCAGCGAGGAGCCGGCATCGCAGCACAGGACAGCACAGAATAGAACAGCACATCGCAGCGCAGCACCGCTCTGGCACAGCTTCAGTGTACACAGGCAGGAGAGGAGGACAAGCCACACATGGGTCTGAAGCAATATCAGGGCTCTGCTACTTAACCGCCGGGTTAATAGGTTTCATACTTTATTTTCAGAGGGGAAAAGGGTAAACACTGGAAATAAATAGAAAAATACTTTTATTTAAGAAAAAAAAAATCTGGTGACCATTGCAAATTCAGATCACTACAGTAGCAGTCAGTGTTTCAGGCCTCTTTTCATGCTTTCCTTAAACAATACTACATTAATATTGCAGATACTTCCTCAACAAGGGCCTGTATGTAGCAAAATTTTATGTCAAGGGGGTAGGTGTGTTTAGGAGGATTTATTTTTAGAATTCTCTTATTCTACAGTTGCTGTTGTTTATTTTGTTATTTGATATTAATTTTTTTTTTCAAAAGGTGTGTTTTATGCATGTTTGTAGCTCTGGGGGGTTTTGTTGAATGAGGTCGTATTTCTATAATTTTATCTTATAATAGAGAAATTGTAGACCTAAATTACCACTTATAATGTATCCTAATAACATAACAGGCCCCAAAAAGTCTAAATATAGTATAAAAATGTGCTGACAAAAATGTACGCTGCTGTTCACTATTACTGACTATATTTAGCCAAAAAAGAAAACTACCAGTCCCTACATTGCAAACCAAATACCTACCTGCCAAGTATCCAAGTATATAATAGTCAGATATTTAGTTACCAGAAAAACATGTAATCTTTTCTTTTCATTTGGGATACTCAGCAAATCCTGTAAGAGTGTAAGTGTTAATGAGAAATGTTGTATATTTCTAATATATTAATAAGGGCTGATGAAAAAGAAATTTGACTGAAATGGGAATCAGAAAAAAAATTAACAAAGAGAGCATGTTGGGCTGTGGGGGAAAAAAATTAACATAAAGACCAAGTTTTTCTTTTTGATTTTGCAGTTAATAGCAGTTTGATATATTGGGCCACATAACTACTGATCCTCTATGACAGCTAAAAATAGAGTAAAGTTAACCAAAATAACAATCCTCTTGCAGACATGGTATATTCAGCAAGCTAGCTCTACAATAGCTATAACTTGACCTTTTTTAGTCTGTCTGTGTGTGTGTGGGGGGGGATTATTTTCTCTACTTCAAGACTTCAAGAGAGGCCGCTCTGTGTATCCTACAAAGGGCATTTGTGCTTTGAAACCCTGCATGGCTCTATGCTGTCTTATGGGAAGTTGTCTAAGCTTCCTATAAGCCCATATTACCCAGACAGACGTCAAAAGGTTTTACCTTGTGTTTTTCCTTTGCATTAACACTATGTACAGAACCAAATGAGTTTATTAAAAAGTGCTAATTCCAAGCAAACATCAGTGATTGCCAAAATAAAGGTCTTTGATATGAAACAGTGCTGATATATGTCTGGCCGACGCTTGGGAATACCTCTGCGTAGGTATGTATGTGAGCTGCAGCGCCATTACTGGAATAGACGTTCCTCCCCGCTGCTCACCCAGTCAGCTGATAGCAGGCGCTTTCCTGCTCTGTTTGCAGAAGCTTAGGCCTGAACTTCCTTATTAGAATCTTAAACTTGAGTTGCATGACAAACACAAGGCGCTGCACAATGCCAAGTGCAGGCTAAAGGTGAGGGATTAGCAGCAATAAGCCAACACTTTTTGCCCTCTCCACACACAGCCTCAATGTGTAATGTGTCCTAAATGGCGAAAGTAAGTTGAATACTTAAGCTAGGCACACATAGGTCTCCATAGCTTCACTCGCAGCCACCTACATCGCGGCTGTATCTGCCAAACCACACGGCTGAATGAGCCTATGAGATAGACAGAGTGCTTACTGTACATATGGCCCTCTGCTACTCCACCGCTCACTCACCACAGTGGGCTGGTGCTCCAGGAGGGGGTC
The DNA here is from genome assembly GCA_029814665.1 of Acanthurus lineatus. NCBI lineage: Eukaryota > Metazoa > Chordata > Actinopteri > Acanthuriformes > Acanthuridae > Acanthurus > Acanthurus lineatus. Next base: position 15,481,650 of record JAPZDV010000014.1, on the reverse strand, counting down.
CCAGTGACAGGGGGCCAGTGTTAGCTTTAGCCTGGGCCCATTCACCGTGAAGGACTTTGCCGTTACTCAATCATAGCTTAATTTAACTAAGCTCCTCTTCTTTGTTGCTCTTTGACTGTTGTTCTGCTTCATTCTTCACAGAAGTGATACCTCTGTCTTCCTGTCTTTCCCCTGAGTGGCAATATTTGAATCCTCAGATGGCCCTGCAGTATCAGTTCCTTCCCGAAACAAGCCGACACTTTCTCCACCCTGCCTTGTTCCTTCTACCTGATGAGAAAGACGTCAGCGGACATTCCTGCATTCCAGGGTGTTAGATGCCGCTTTAATAACAACCCCAGAGACAGAAACATGACCACTTTCAGTGTGTTCTTGTCTCTTTTTCCCATTCCGCTTCTTTTTCTGTCTGTTCGTCTCTGTCTTTATTTCTCTCTGCCTGTTTGGTCATTTTTAAACCTCCGTAATTTCCCCCCGGAGACAGAAAGCCGAATAATACAGTGTGGCTGTCTACGCTCTGGCATCGTAAGCAAGGCTAATCTGGCATTATGATTGCACAGTGTTTACCTGGCACGCTCTTCTTCAGCGGTTATGTCCGCCCCAGCCTAGTCACCCTTGAGTCAACATCCCCATTACTTTCCAACGTTGTCCGGTCTCCATACAGCGCCCAGGCCAAACTCCTCCTGTGGCTCCCCAGAGGCGGCTCACTGGCCCAAGGTACGGCAGAGCCACGACGCCAGGGTCAGTAGAGGTAAGGAGGAAGTAACTGGAGATTTTTAATTACGAGTCTCAGCGGTGCGATGAGCAGCTCAGCTCGTGGCTCCGAGTTCAAGACGACTGAACAAACCAGAGCTTAGTATAGTTCCTGGGTTTTAGTAGGCTTTAAAGCTGCACTTGGCAAGAGTTTGATGTAAAAATACATCCATCTTTCCACCTAAATGACAAATTTATGCAGCTTAAGAGAAGAGTGTGCCATCCAGTATAACTGAGACCCTGTAGATTCACCCAGTTTGACCAAATTATGGTCACTGGCTCAAAATCTATTTGGCATTCAAGAAATCTGGTTCAGAGCTGAACAGAGAAACGCAAAACTGTCCCACGAGCACCCATGGGGCATGTGCTCAGTCTATAGAAAACGGGACACAACACATCTTTTCATTATCTACTCTTCTTTTTAGGCCTGAGGAATTACAGGTTTCCAACAAAATATGCCCATGATGCTAATTTTTTCAAAGTTGCTTCCTTGCTTGGCACACCCTGTGCTACTTATTGTCTTATTGACTGAATGAACCGCTTCTGTGGTTTTAAAGCTGTTAAAGTGACTGAAGAGCAAGTCATTTTTGAGCTATAACAATATCCAGACCTTCCTGTCATTACAAACAGACTTTTCCTGAAGGGATTGGCTCCTGAGTTTAAAAATTAGGCTGAAAATTCTGTTGATCCAAAGATCCAGGGAGTACTTCTTTATTTTGGTTCAAAATTATGTTTAATCAGATGCCACCAGTTTCTTTTAGACTCTACTAGAATATATTACTTTCCTTAAAATGTTCGTAACGGTTAGAAACACCCAATTTCAAAGTGAATACTTTGATTTGAATTACAGGATTGCAAAACAAAATGTAAGTTTGTAGGCTTTTATTCTATAAAGAACACAACACATAGGACAGAATTCTGTGATCTGTTTAGGTTTAAAAGGCCTAACCCTACACACATAAGGCACAAGACAGGAAAATACTTTGGACAGGTTAGTTATCTCTGGATCTGTCCTGTTCATAAAAAACTGTCACTATAATTTTCTCAGTGCAACAATGAAGTTTTGGTAATTTTGACATTAGCTGCACAGATTTGCACCCAACTCATTTGGCTAGACTATTCTTGGTGACTTAAAACAAATAAATGTAGAAGGAATCACAATAACTCCTTACGCTTTCTTTGGTAAAAATGTCAATTCCTCTAACTTATTCCTAGATTGAGCAAAGTCAACCTGAAAACCCCTTAGATGAAACCATCAGCTGATAAAAGGATGACCTCTTACTGCACCTCCTCCCTCCAACGACCTGCTCCTTTTCGCGCTTCATGAACGCTACGTTTAGCCGTTCTGATGGCAGGAAATCAGACTGAGCAATTTCCTAGCACCACATGCAGCACCAGCATGGTGAAACTGTGCAGACATGAGACGGGTTAGAGAGGGAGGACAGTGGTACCGAAGCATTGTACAGAAGGAGGGATGTATGGGCACAGAAAACTGGCGCTGTCCAAACAGTAGGAACAAATCCAGCGTAGACTCATTATTGAGGCTAAACAGATTGGACTGGGCTGCCGTGTTGGCGGAGGGTTACGGAGTGGACATTTTGAGTCAGCACTGCAGTAACTATGGATCTCATTTCCCTTCAGCACGACGCAAAATGACTTATTGCATGTTCATGTGTTGTATAACATAAACCATTTGGTGGATTACTATATTCAAGAGCACATGTTATTTTGCAGGAAGTGGAGAACTAGAAGTGTTCATTGAGCCATATGAGAGAGCAGTAATTGAAGTTGCAACATGGCTATATTGCAAAAACATTACAAAGCTGATATTCGTAATGTTTATGGAGGAAATAAGTAAAGTTTCACTGCTGGTTTTAATGGCTAAAAAACACATGCAGGGGGCTGCAGTTTCCTATGGTGATGGTCGTGTCATTTACTATGTAAACTACACCATCAGTGACCTCATGAACAATTTACAATAACCAAATCAAACCTCACAAGTCAATTGTTGCTTGAAAATAGAAAGTGGAGGTAACAAGTAATTCCTGACAATGGATTTGTTGTCTCCCATCTGAATCTTATTTAGACCAGGGCTGCGCCTCATGGAGAAAATCACACAGAGCTTTGTGAGATAAACTCTGCTCAGAGGAGCTCAGTTTGGAATTAAATGATCAGGACACAGGAGGAAGACTGACAATGTAAAAGCTCATGAGGTGATGAGACCAGATGTGGCAAACCAGGTACGGACATGTTACAACAGCTGGCTTGTTTTACATCAGCACAGCCCGGTACCACCGTAACACCGACACTAGCTCACACACAATGCACAAACAGCAGGTTTAATTCCGCTGGGTACTTATTCAAACACACACTCACAGATGACGTAATGCCGCATTCACATTGTTTTAGTATGCGGTCGCCAGCACACCACATGTTTATTGGTTTAAATGAGAAAAATATGTTAAGGGCTTGGATGAAGATCGGTGGCAAAGTTAACTTTCCTCAACTTTTGTCATAGAGACAAATCAAATACTGAAAACATTAGCTAAATGAAGGACACCTGCTGCTCTTGAATCGACTGCCAGTCGTTTGATTGAACATTTTGAATTGCAGAAACAAGTGCTGAGTTGAATATTCTGCCTTGAATTTCCCATTAAGTCGTTGCAAATGAAATATTATCAACTATCATGAAGGGAAATGTTGAAACATGCACTTGCTGATGGTTTTTAATTTTAACAAAGTCAGTAAAGAGGTTTCTGAAGATGTTTGTCACAATTCTCCATGTTGGATGTATCATTAAGTGGGGTTTTTACAAGTTATGACTGATAAGTTCATGGCCTAAAGTAAAAGGAGTCAGATTTATAAAACTTAGCAAAATAATTTTCTGTCATAGTCCTCCTCTACATAAATGTACTTAGGCCAGCAGTCACGGAGCTTATGGATCTCCTCTTTTGCTTTTTAGACCTCCAGAAAGTGGACCACAGCAGCAGTGCCATTATTATCTCTGTCAAAATGGCAGCCATTGAGATCCATCTTCATCTTGGGGGAAAATTAGCCTGAGAGAGCCTGATCATGTGAATAGGTTGTCTGCTGGATGATTTTAAGTCCACATTCCTGGACGACTGCATAAAACCCCATGTTGTCAATTTTCTCAGACAGTTCTGACTTTCAATTTCCAATTATCCGAAAAGAGAAATACCACAAAGATATTAACTTCAAACTTTCTGCATAATAACTCAGACAGCTGAACTGCACATGCATGTGAGGAGAGCCATATAACTCATCTCCTCTTATCTTGGGCCAAGGACTTATCAATTATAACTTGTAAAATGACCACTAAATAGCTCTGAAGATTAAAAGTGGTGATGATCAACTTCTTTCAAAATGTTTCAGCTTTCACTCTGTTATGGGAAACGAAATTATGTTAAACTACTGAAAAACTGGCGCTATAATCAACTAAAAATGATCTCCAGACACATTAAATCTCAATCTGATAGGCAATCCCAGTGTTGATATATTACCTTAACCATTTCTCAGAATGCTCCCCTAATGACGTCTTTTGTAGACCAACCAGCACTTATAAAAAAGATTAAAAATTCACAATTCATGCACTCAGTTTCGAATGAATTAAGCAAACATGATCATTATACTCAGAAGTTGTAACAAATTTTCTGTGATACTGATAGCCGAAAGCTCCTTCCTTATGATCCTCACAATGCCATGACTTTCTGAAACCATATCAGCTCAGTTTTTCTGTTATAAATATTTTACCTGTATATTGGGAGGACATGATCCCTCTGCTTCTGACTTGCTTTGACGCTGACAGTCTCTTCTTAATCCAAACCGCCCAACCAGTCATCTAACTGTAACAAACAAACCTGGACCAATCATTGAGATATTGAGTCTTCCTTCTCATTCTTGAGTACTTGGGTTTCAGAAAATGAAACAATGAAAAATTTACATTACTTTGCTTTTAATGAAGTTATTTCTAATAGCTCAGAGCAGAGTTAATTATGTGTACATTATTTGCTAGACTGTGCTAACCACAAACCCTATTTTATGCAAATAACAAAACCATTAAGATCATGTGAAAAAGCACTGGACATCTGGAAATTACACTTACTGCAATGCTCCAAAATGTAAACTCATTTTAGCAGCACTCCACAATGATGTAGAACTTATTAGGAGGGCAAAAGGCTCGAAGCTAATTTATGCTGACGCAGTTCTTAATGCCGCATGAATAAAACTAAAAGACTATTACATTGTGTGGTGCCACACCACCTACCCCTCAATGTCAGAGTCCTGAAATCTGAAGTAGTTTATAGGGTCTGGGTTACAGGACAGAGAACGGATGCTGACTGGCTTGACACACACTCTCCACATGCAGTCTGAGTTACGAGAGTTTCACCAAACTATTGTGGTTATAGTCAACTTCCCCCGGTGTCCCTTGAAGACACTGAAGACTGCAAAGTCACAGAGCTGAACTGCACCCTGCATTTTCTGCCCGGCTCTCTTTCCTCTGTGGCCCCTCACATGTTGACATATGTCAAAGAGGGAGGATTTAATGGAATGAATATCAGATAACTTAACAGACAAGGGAAATCTGAAAAAAAGCTTGGTTTGTTATTGTATGAACTGTGACCACTGAGGAGAGTGAACTGGGATGACATAGATATTGTTTATTAGAGCAGCTCTCCCTCTTTACATACATTTTTTAGAATCTCAGTTTTATGAAACAAAAGAGAACAAGACAGGTTTACTGCACAGGTGTCAAAAAACGAATGTCTCTTGATTTAGAACACACTGATTTATATTGGACTCAAATAAATCTCTAACATGAGAGCTTGTTAAAATAAAGATTTAAGCAGTTAATGGACTAGATGGTAATGCAGACAGTCAATCCACCACTTTTGTCCAGTGAAAAATTATTTTAGATGGATTGCCATTAAAATTGTGCAGAGTTTTTTGGTGTCCAGAGGATGAAACCTAATGACTTTGACAATCCTCTGACTTTTCTTTGGAGCCATATCCTATACTTGTCCTTTAGTTTATTACCAAATTCCTGCAAATCTGTTGTTTCCATCAGCCTCAGTCATACTTGAGCTCTAATTATCAAATGTTAGATGCTAAACTAACACCTTATCTGCTAAACATCAACAAATTAACATTGCTACTGTGAGAATGCTGCCTGTTACAATTGTTATCCACTTTTAACCTTTAAAAATAAAATCATATTCTTACCAAATAGAACTGCAGCAAGTTTTTGAAGCTATTAACATGAATGCATCCAAATAAATGACTTCCACAGACATTTTACTGTGAAAAATAAAATTTTATAACAGCTGGTAACTAGCTGGTGAAGAGACATTTGTGACGCACTAGCTTCATTCATGATTTTAGAACATAAAAACCAAAGACTGAATGATTATAAGATTTAACGCCAGAGCGGAGATTGAACAGTCTGATTCTTCCCACTGTTGGTCAAATGTTTTTTTCTGTTAAGCAGAATCTGTGGTGATTTATATGCCATGAAACATTTGTAAGTCTCCGCTCTTTGAAAAGCAGTCTTCAAATCCGGATGGCTGTGGTTAGAGCAGGATGGAGGTTGACGCAGCGGAAGCGAAGCGGCCAGATATCATCACTGTTTCATTAAGTAGATGTCTGTGTGACTGAGCGGGGTGGCTGTGCAGGAAGGACACAGGTTGTCTGTAGGACCAGAGACACTGGAGGAATGACAGCAGTGACATGCTGATCCTTTCCAAGTAGCACTTACATGTGATAAAGCTATGTTTTTAAATACTATGGTCTATATTCTTTCTAATCCGGTAACAGCACTTCCTCATAGCATCTAAAAAAAAAAAAAAACTACTGCAGTGCTGATTTTCAAAGAATTGAATAAAATGTTAAACTATAGCTGGATATATATTGGTGTTAAAAAAGTCACATTAAGTAACTAGCCTAAATGTAATCTATAGTGTTACACATATCCTTGTAACTGTAACATTTCTTTTAACTTTTATTGTCTCTCTCTTCCAGGCTCATAAAAAAAAGATACTATGGCCTGTAAACACATTATCCAGGTTTCTGATTCATCTCATAGTGTCAGAGATGGCAAAACAAAAAAATAAGAAAAAAGTGCAATTGGACAGTTAGAGACATTGATATTCAATACTGATGTATACAGGGATATTAAAAACTCATATTATGCAAGTGACATATCCCGTATATGATCATCAAAAAATAAAGTCAAACAACCAGGATACTAATGCACATGCTACAAAACTCAATTATATGCATTATCTGACATTTTGACTGCAGGAAAGCACTCCTGTTACTTATGTCTTATCAAGCCATGATAGTGTGACAGCGAGCTAGCAGGAATCTGAACCCATAGCATTTAAATACAATTTAGCTGTCATTTAGCAAACTAAGTGTTTAAAGTAAAACTATCTGCTCTGCTACTGTAAGTTAGAATTAATAATATCAATAATAACCTTATGTTTTGGCTCAGATTTGCATGCATTGAAATATCCATCCCTCTGACACATCAGAAAATTGCATATGAAGAATGTTTTGCAGCTAAGATTAGATATGACTCCATCTGACACCAAATAAATGCAATTATCTCAAATCTTTACACACTGCAAGGTAGCAATTAACTCCACAAGCCACAAGTGTGAAGACATAGAGAGGCCCAGGAAGGAAATGGAGCCCTGCTGGTGGAAAGACGAGCTGTTACTGTTACAAAAGAGACACGACCGAAAAACACACTGGAATCATTTTTAGACATCTATCCTCCCTCACCACTCCAGCTCCAGCACAATTCAATAAGCTGTAAAAATGTGCTGCGTTATAGTTGGATGTCCTCCGTCGCTCAGACTAACGTTTCGCTGCGTCAGACCTTTTCGCCCACAATCTCCACCCGAATCATGGGTGCTGCGCTCTGTCCAGGGAAGGAAGGAAAGAAGGAGGGAGTTTTCCAGTGGCACGAGCCACCCGCTGACAACTGCCATTCTTTACCCCCCCTCAAAAACCACACACTCACACACACACATTCACATACACACACCACACATCCTCCTTCGCCTAAACCCAAGCAACTGCTCAGCATTAAGGTGTGGATCTGTCATTAGTTAGCCCGGCCTGGCTGGGTGAGACCATTGTTATTGTTAAAGTGAGGGCTGTTTGCATAAGCCATATCTTTGGAGGGAAATGGTACTCCTCTGCGGCTTTTGAGTGGATTTGGTTTCCTCTCGCTTTTCCAACCTCTCGTACAGTGTAGTACGATCAGCTAATGCACATATTTTTAATCAGCAACAACTCAGGTTTGCCGGGAAATGTGTCCAGAGGCATGAAGCAATGGGGTCTGTTTTCTGCTGGATTTAGTCTGGAGGGGAGTGTTGACTTGCTATGTTTTAGGCAGGATTATCCTGGATGATTTTCAGCCCAGGTTTTTGCTTAGCTAATGTCATTTTTGGAAAAAAAAGAGGGAAACTGTAGTGTTAAATCTTGAATTGAGACAAACAGAGACATGGAGGGAGATTCTGGCAGCAGGAGTTGGGTCAGTGATGGATGGTAGGCAGAGGAATCCTCCCTGGGAGTTGCCTGGGTCTTTTCTAAGTGTTGTTTAAACAGCACGAGGAGCAGAATGACGTTTAGTCAACAGACACCCGGTGCCCAGACACTCAGATCAGAGGGAAACAGACACACACACAAGCTCACGGCCGTTATTAATCACTCTGAACCTACTAAGGATGGCACATCACACCTATCTGACGGCTACAGGCACCCAGAGATGAGCTGCTTCCTTCACATTCTTGCTTAGGTATTTGAATACCTCTGACTGCTGTCAACATACATCTGCCCCAGAGATTAAATGGTCATCATTTTTATCCATTTGTAGAATAATAAGAGCATTTGCAGAACTGCTGATCATTTTGCTGAAATTAGTTTTCATTGACAGGAAATCAGGGCCTGTGGCAGGGAAGTTAACTTGATGTTTTGCAGGTTAGTCATGGAAATATAAGAATACAAGAGTTTTTATTTTTGTGGGTGAACTTAAAACAACCTGGACATCTGCTTTAGTCTTATCCATGCTTATTGCCATTTTTTTTGGTCTCTTTTTTTTCATAGATGAAGCAATTTCTTTATGGAAAGAAGTATGGGCATAATACCAGATATTTTAATTGCCATAAATAAAGATGTTTTAAAGTTTTACAGCACTGGAACAAAGCTACAACAATACACAACATTTCTACAAATAAATACTACTAAAGAAATGTCCCTTTCCCTGCAGTCATTTAAATGCTCCATATGTTTCTTGCAATGCTTTGGAGCTACTAGTAACACTGTTTTTTTTCCAAATTTGAACTTTTGCACTCTGTTGTACTTCTGAACATAGATAGCGGGAATAAACAAACCATCTCGATAAACAAACCACCTAAAAAGTCACTTACCAAACAAATTCAGCTAAACTTAAGGTACTATAATATGTTTGCCGTATCTGGTTCCACTTATTAACAAAGCACACCAGATGCACAGTAAAAGAAGCTAATTAAGGCTATTTAAATGGTGTGAATACAAGGTTAGCATTGGGGCTAACCACGCATGAATAACTCTGTGCCAAAATACTGGGTGGGTTTCCTGTTCTTCCCTCTCTGTGCCCACTGTGCATGAATTCAGCATATACTGTATCCTCTCTCTGAAATAGGATTTATGGGAAATGTAGTATATTAAGATGGATGCTATAAACCCTTCCAAAAATAACTCAGGTTTGTAATACCAAGGTAATTCCAGTAAATTAAAAATAAAATGCTGATGATCAAATTGGCAAATGTTGTACCTTTAAAAATGAAAGAACATTAGAAACCTTAACACACATTTATCACTCCCATAGGTAAGAGGCTACGAAATGTCAAGCAGGCCTGCTGGGACTCTCAAAGAAAAGCAGACAGAGTTTAGCAGTTGACTCTGAGTGTTTGCTCAGATTTTTTACGCTGTAGCTCCAAGTCAGGATGAGAAGTTTCCCAAGACCTCGCCCTGCCTGCTGCCTGCCTGCCTGCACCCACCAGCCTCTGTCAAACCTGACCACCTTAAGACCAAAGAATGAACAACAACAACTTAAATCCTGCAGTAGCTTTGAAACCACTGACACATCTTTTTTAAAAAATGTGTTGTTAGACACATTTGGTAGACAACATGGTAGTCAGACTCACTGAATGTAGACTGGGTATAAACCTGCCAATGGGCAACTTATTCATCAGTCTCTCCTCCCTTTAAGTCTCTCCTCCCTTTAAGTTATTTGCATGATACTGTTTTGCAAGGCCACTGTTGCTGCATCTTCAGTCTTTGCTGTCCAAGCTGTTTGTGACTGGTTTCAAAAAATACAAACAAGCCAGCACAGTTTTTCATCTCCAGCAGAAGGATCATGAATGGAGCCAGACATTTCTCAGTGCTGACACAGCATTGTGGAGATAGGGTTTGCTATGTGGGACTAATTTAAACGAGACAAATGTCCATTAAAGTTCCACACCTTAAATTAAGTATAAAATTTAGTCTTTTAAGTGTACCGTGTATTGTTTATCATCCAACAGTTGCCATATGAATCAATTTTTGGAATCCAACTTGCCTCTGCGACATGTTGAAGTAAAAGGAGACGTATATTCAGATGTGTTTAACCATATGTGATGAGGTCACAAAGTTTTTGAGTCATTACATGTGAGTTTGAGGTATGCAGATCAACCATATGAATGATCTCCACTTACAATATTCAAAAAATGTTAACCCACGCCTTTGTTTTATATGTGGTCGTCCTCGAATTTGCTTCACTTTCTTCAATTTAGGCTCCACATTTGATTTCCCCCCTTGACATCCCATCTCACCATCCTTTCCCCTCGCTGTTTCTCTTCTTTGCAAACCTCTATTAGCCATATTTACTCTGTCAATAGCAACACCACGTTTTCCACCCCTCTGCCGCAGCCCTGTGAGTAAATGCGTTCACGCCTCTGTAGCTTTACAAGCAAACACGGTTGCGTTTTGGTGGCCTCATGTAGCAGCACGCAGCGCACACGCGACCACAGCAACATCCCACGAGCTATTAACGCAGAGCCAAACAGCTCCCCTTTATTTGTGTTCAAAGTGAGGATCTTAAACAAGCATGTCCCGTGTAAATAAACTGGCTTGGTGAACGAATGGAGTCGCTGAGTCGCTTAGTGTTTTGGAACCGCAGGGCTAATTGGTCGGGGAGAGAATGAACTACTGCGTGATTTAGACTTTGAGCCTTCTGTCTAAATTCAAACATGCAACATTGTGGCTTTCAGTGACAGAAAGAGGGCAGAAGGGGAAAAAGCAGAAGATTTGTATCTGTTTGAATCAGCTACAGTGTGACCAAGTGAGCAGCCCCGGTGAAATTAGCTCTACCTGACATCTGTGAGCTATTAAAAAGCCACTTCAGGTAGCACATGTTGTCCACATTAGCCCGGAGTGAGATTTACATTTCCACATCTATTCAAAGCATAATAAACAGTTGGAAAAAGGGGGGTGAGATGGAGTGCAGGCAGGTTACCATCAGTGACCACAGACACTTCATGTTACTCTGACGGGGGGGGGGGGGCACACACTGTGTTTTGGCTTAAGACCGGGGACAAAGGGACTATGTGTGTGTTCAGTGAGGGTCTCTGAAAACTGAATACAAAAAAAAACAACCCACACATGATTCACAATGATACAGCTGGCAGTGGGAAACCGCACATTTACTTGAGTCATGTGTTTGGGTACAATTCTGTGTTGCTTGTACTTAATTTGGTCTAATTACTGCAAATATCTGCTAATATTCTGGTACAATTCAGTAAAGAGTGACAGTGGTCCTGCTAACAGTTAAAGTTAGGCTTAAGAGCTAAACTGCAGATCCATGCTGTCTTTTAAAAATACAAAAAATGCTGTTTTGTTACAGATAAAAGTAGCTAATAGTATGAACAACAATTAAAATGTACATAAACTTAACCAGATCTTAACAATAAATTATTTCATTTGCAAACATTTGCACTTTAAATACAAATCCAACATTCTAATATGTGATCATGAACTCTTAAAAACTGTCATTCTGATTCATAGGCAGTATGTTTTTGTGTATATATTTTGTAGATTATATTTCCCCTTTACATAAGACATTAAATGATTGACTTTTACTTTTTACAGAGTATTTTTTTAACTTGCTGCACCCTCCTAGTGATACTTGTGGTCTTTAAGGAGTAAATAAAAAAGAAAAATAACTAAAGTTTCCTATTTAAAGGACACCAGATAAACAAACAGTCATTATACTCATGTATTTGAGGTTAAGTTTCAGATATCTGTATAATATCAAAAAGATTATAAAGTCATAATACTGTGTAACACAATTTATAAAATGTTCTCAACTTTATGAGGAACATTTGGTAAAAAAAAGTGAGGCCAGTGTGGAAGTTGAACAGTCAGCAAATTGAACAAAATCTGCCGTTCACCGGATTATTGCTCTGTTGTTGGAAATGAGATGAGCCGCACAAATCAGAAGCTGATGTGTGACAGCAACTGTTGCACACTGCAGCGGGCTGCTGGAGCTCCGTCCTCCTCCTCCTCCTCCTCCCTTTACTGCTCCCAGTCAGGGGAACGAGGCAGTTTACTAGGTTTCTAGACTGCTGTCTCCCCCCATTGACCAGATGATAGAACTGTAGGTCTGGACCAAATGTGGAGAATGACACTTGGAAACACAAGAAAATGTTTTTAAAAAATAGGAATAAAGTGTCTTTAATTGTTTATGATGCTACAAGTGTTGTTATAGGACATAGTTTTACTGATTTTGTTACTTTTGATTCGATCTTTTATTTGCCATTCTTATGCAATTAATTTATTTTTCTTTAAATGTTTCCCTCATAATAAGAAAACGTTTTTCTTTCTTAGAGCATATAAATAAATATTACCCTGTATTTGATTAAATGCTGAAAATCCCTCTTATAAATATATAAAGGGAAATCCAGCCAAATTAAACAGCATATATACTGGTTGGTGGGCAGTGAGTGTGTATGTTTAAGAGAAAGTGACTGTGAGTGTGTGTGTGTCGCGGGGAGGGGGTTTGTATGCTCGTTTAGAGGGAGTGGGGGACTGGTGGGATCAAATTCCTTCACTTTGGCGTCACGTGCTGTCGCCCAATCAGGTTCGGGCTCTCCTGTGCGGCATGGTAACGCTCTTGCCTTATAAATCCCGCATGCACAGAGTTTGCAGTTCAAAGCACTCACACGTTCTGGGGATTGTACTTGGAGACTAGAAAGGAGCACTTTACCGTTTCATCCTAAAGAGTTGAAAGCAAACTCTTACCAGCTGGCTTGTTTTTGATCCTTTTCGAGCGGATTCGCTTGCAGAAGAAACACTTATATTTGGAGGCTGGCAGAAGCTCGTGCGTAAAGACGCTCGCTCCAAGTCGGTTTTACGCACCGGAGCAAGAGAGAATCAATTGATTTTTTTTTCTGTGGACTTTTCAGTTGAAAGACCTGCAAATTCATCCTGGCAAGCTAAAGTCCATTAAGAGGCATTTCCTCTCTCGAGAAAGCAGACTTTACTCCCCCCGTTTCACGCGTAATTTGGCACCAACCAGTTTTTCGTATGAATCTCCTCGATCCTTACCTGAAGATGACGGAGGAACAAGACAAGTGTCTCTCTGACGCCCCGAGCCCGAGCGTCTCCGAGGACTCCGCGGGCTCTCCTTGTCCCTCGGGCTCGGGCTCCGACACCGAGAACACCCGGCCGTCAGAGAACGGGCTGCTGAGAGCGGACGGAGAGTTCAAGAAGGATGAGGACGATAAGTTTCCCGCTTGCATCCGCGACGCCGTGTCCCAGGTGCTCAAGGGCTACGACTGGACCCTCGTGCCTATGCCGGTGCGCGTTAACGGATCTTCCAAGAACAAGCCTCACGTTAAGAGACCGATGAATGCCTTCATGGTGTGGGCTCAGGCTGCGCGCAGGAAGCTGGCGGATCAGTACCCACACCTGCACAACGCGGAGCTCAGCAAAACTCTGGGGAAACTCTGGAGGTGAGTGCGAATGCTCCGCACCAATTTAGGATGTATTGAGAGTGACTTTTCACCCTTTTTTTTTGTTTTCACGTGTCTGTCTTCACTTTCTTGCAAATTTAACCTATTGCATGATTTTAATTGCTAACATAGTATTTGTCTGAGAATAAATCATTTAAATGTGCATCGTTAATAATTACAGTACATTAATGGACCCTTGTTGTGCTCAGACTTCTCAATGAGGGGGAGAAGCGGCCGTTTGTTGAAGAGGCTGAGCGGCTCAGGGTGCAGCACAAGAAGGATCACCCAGACTACAAATACCAGCCCAGGCGGAGAAAGTCGGTGAAGAACGGACAGAACGAGTCGGAGGACGGCAGCGAGCAGACGCACATTTCCCCTAATGCCATCTTCAAAGCTCTCCAGCAGGCGGACTCCCCGGCCTCCAGCATGGGAGAGGTGCACTCTCCGGGTGAGCACTCAGGTGTGTCTCATGCTTTCTTAGTAGATCATTCAAAAGTTTAGCTTAGTTAGTTTATTAATTTTCCAGCCCTGGTTGTTTGCTTAAAATTAATCTAGAATGCAAAATCTAATCTGTCTTATTCTTTTCACCTCCAGGCTCCCAAGGTCCCCCTACCCCTCCCACCACCCCAAAGACTGATGTCAGCTCAGGCAAGATGGACCTAAAGCGTGAAGGTGGCCTCCGCTCCCTGCCTGATGGCCCTGGTGGGCGCCAGCTCAACATAGACTTCCGAGATGTGGACATCGGGGAGCTGAGCAGCGATGTCATCTCCCACATTGAGACCTTTGACGTTAATGAGTTCGACCAGTACCTCCCTCCAAATGGGCACCCCGGCTCTGCCAGCGGCCCTGGCAACACCACCCCAGTCAGCTACACCGGCACCTACAGCATCAGCAGTGGAGCCCCGGTCAGCCCGCAGGCAGGAGGCGTTGCAGGCTGGATGACAAAAAGCCAAAACCAGCAGGGGCAGCAGCAGCAGCAGCACACCCTGACCACCCTGGGGAGCAGCGGTGGGGGCTCAGAGGCAGCTCAGTCCCAGCACAGGACCCAGATCAAGACAGAGCAGCTGAGCCCGAGCCACTACAGCGAGCAGCAGGGCTCCCCACAGCACGTCGCCTACAGCCCCTTTAACCTGCAGCACTACAGCCCCTCCTCCACCTACCCGGCCATCTCCAGGGCGCAGCAGTACGACTACTCCGACCAGGGGGGCAGCTCCTACTACAGCCACGCGGGGGCGGGGCAGGGCTCGGGGCTCTACTCGACTTTCAGCTACATGGGCAGCCCCAGCCAGAGGCCCATGTACACGCCCATAGCCGACAACACGGGGGTTCCCTCCATCCCTCAGAGCAGCCCGCAGCACTGGGAGCAGGCTCCGGTTTACACCCAGCTCACCAGACCCTGAGCCGGCCTCGGCAGACTGAGAGACAACACATGCTAACATAACATGTACAGCCACACACTCACTCACACACACACACATAAACACAAAAACACACAAACATGCTCACTCCAAACACTTCAAAACACTTTACCCCGGGGAGAGCTCCCCCTCCAGGGCTGCTCCCTGAATCAGACACTTGAATTTGAAGAAGAAGAGGAGAGCTGGACTTGTGATTGGCTCACGTCGTGCCTTGCTATTGTATCTTAATAGAAACTATATATATTTTTTAGAGAGATGAAAAGACTTAGGAAAATCCTCTGTGAGGACTTATTGATTGTTGATATTTCAGTAGGTACTGTGTATGTTTCTTTTTATGGTTGTTTTTTTTTTCCCTTCATACGCTGGCAGTTTGTAACCCATGGGGGTGGGGACGGGGTGGGGGAGGCCTTGGGTAATTATTTGTACCTGTAGATATCAAACGAAAAAGCTTTATACTTTAAACAGTTCGGCAACTAACCACTCATGGTAGTGCGGTTTTTGGTCCTTCCTTTCATACATGGATCTCTTTTTTTTTTGTTTTTAAGTAGATTACTCTTTTCTGTGTCATTCAGCAAGTATGGTTTGCATTTAAGCTGTTGATTTGGTTATTTGTCACGATCATTGGAGAAGCGATTAGGCAATACAGAGAAAAAAAAAGAGGAGAGACTTGGTTTCACAATGCTGTGCTGTCTTGACGGGGGGAGACTGCAGCCCTTTCCACCATCCGTGCCTTGGATTTTTACATTTTCTTGAACTTTTTTCTATGTGTGAGTGTTGGCGTGAGTCTGTATGTGTGTGTGTGTGTGTGTGTGCGATGGCCACAGCTGAGATTACACTTACCGTCCAACAGCGTGAGTTTGACAGCTACAGGAAGTCACCTTTGACCCCCTCGGGTGTCCCCCTGCAGTCTCCCACCATGCTGGTGTCCAAAACACTCCCCTAACCCCTCCCCTCTGGTCAAATCCAGTTTAAAACTTTATTTATTTATTAGCTTTAATTTTATTTCAAAGTAATTATTTTGCATACTATTCTTGTAACTAATGAATTGACCTCTTTAGACAACAAATAATTTCCCCTTTTTTTAAAAAAAATTCAGATTTTTCAACCCAGGGGGTATTTAGACATAATGGTACACGCTGTAATCATCTTTTTTTGGATTTATTTATCTTATGTAAATGTCTATTTTAAGTATGTATTTGCCTTTTTCTGAGGGGTCTTGGGGGGGCTATCTAACGAAATGTGTACGGATTACTTGCTATTTGTGAACTTGCTTTGAGTTGAACTTTGAATTATGGCTGAAAGAACTGGAAAATGTTATTTTACATACAAGGTTTTTTACAGTTTTCGGTTTGTGCGATCAGCGGAGAGGCCTTCTGTCCTCTCTGCTCTGCGAGCTCCGTTTCCTTTTCTTTCAATATCAAAGAACTGAAGTTCCCAATACTCTCTTTTTTTTTCTTCTGTGATCTTGCCATGTATTTGTACTGTCTTTAAAGAATCTTTTGTATATGTATTTGCAATAAAAAAGAAAATGCTGTCATAAAAAAAAGAAAGTTTGTTGTTTATCTCAGGATGAAACTGAGAAAAATTCAGGTATGCACCATCAGTGTGCTCAGTAACATGACACTGTTCAGCTTCCAACACATCCTCCCTCCTGCCAGCGAGCCACTGAAAGGGTTAAGAGAAGAGTGCCAGGGAACAGAACGAGTGTTTGTTTTCCCAGAAGCCTTGTTTTTTCCCCCTGCTTTTATTTTCTTCCTCCCTCTCCCCCCCCGTCAGCTGGTAGCAGCAGGGGGTGAGGCTCTGGGGGACCTTGAGGAGGGCACTCGATATAACAAGTGCTGTAAAACTACTGAAGAGAATCACAATTTATTTCAACAAAGGATTACTTTGGGGTGGGGGGGGGGGCAAAGAGAATGAGGTGAACAGGTCCTGCTTTTATAAAGTCCTGTTAAGGGATGAAAAAACTGCAAAACTGGACTGTAACACAGACTTTGAGCTAAAAGTTTGCACTTTATGCATATGAATGATGTCCTGTGAGGAACCTCATAACTGAACCTCAGGTTACTTTCTTGTATCCGCTTCAGATGGGCTTTTAAAGCAAGCGGTGGTCACTCAGACTGCAAAGAGGTTGAGCTGAAAACACAGGTTAAGCCTTTTTTTTTGGACAAGTTTCCTTAAATCAAAATATATGAATTAAGTCACATGAAGATGTAATGGGATGCACCCCAGCCCAGCTTTGCTATTTGTACAATTTAATTATATCTGAGACCATGTCAGAGGTCGCCATCGCTATGAGGACTTTGGCACTCTAGCTCCTCAATCACATACTGTTTGACAAATTAAATCAAATTTGAAAAGATTGAATAATAAATTGATTGATCAGTCATCTGATTTCCTTTAATTGTTGATTCTGTCCTCTCAAATGTAAAAATTAGCTGCTGTTTCATATTATTGTAAACTGAACATCTCTGGATATCTTGACTGTTGTTCAGATATAACTACACTTGAAAGCATCACGTGGGGGTGTGGCATAGTTCAATAACTATTTTTGCTGTTTAATATTGTAAATGATCAATTATAAAAAGTAAACTGATAGACTCATTGATGATGAAAATAATCTTTAGTTCCAGTTGTTCTAAAATTTGCCAATAATAGACCTGCAAATGTATGACATTGCTCCTATGGTGCTCAGTGACGCAGAGAAACCTCAGTAACTCACAGTGCATGTATAGGAAATAGTCAAACAGTAAAAAATAAATAGATACTTAACAGTTTGTCTTGAAAGCTGACAACAAAGAGACAGGGAAAATGTGGAGAGAGAGTCGGGTGTGACATGCATGGTATTCTTATTGTACATGAATGTACTTTCTGTTGTTGAGCTGTTTGTGTTTACATAGAGTCCCGTCGCCTTTTAAACACCCTGTCTGATGGTCTTCCGCAGATACTAACCACTCTAAGTATAGAGGGTGTCATTTGTTGTCCTGATTGTAAAAACCACTGAGGCAAAATGGTAATTTTGGGCTGAACAAATAAAACCAGACTATGCTTTAAAATAAAACCTTACATATGAATTAAAAATAACAATTCTTAGCTTTGATCTTAAGCCCTGCTAAAGTTCCACAGAACTCTAACCTTAAATAACACTAACACAGCGCTAAGGGGAAATTGCCGAATATTGCACAATTTAGCCATTACGGAACAGCATTTGTTCCTGTTGTCCCTTGAGGCAGAGCATCTGTTACACAACTATCACAACTAATTAACAAGTAAAGAGCAGCAACAAATCCCATAAAACTCCACCTACGTCTCTCAGTTGCTTCTTATTAGCTTGATGAAATGGTAGATATTGAATATCAGAGCGGGCACACGCTTCCCAACAGCAAAACCCCTCCCCTCGGGTCCTCAGTGCTGGCATCTGACAAAGGTCAAGGAGGGGAAACACTGAGTGATGTCACTCTGCCGGGGGACCAAACACCATTTTCCTATGATGTGGATTATGTGTTAGGCGACACAATGTTTTCATACTCATTGGAGGCAGCTTTTGAACACGAGACAGTGATGGAGATGCAGCCAAGACTGACTTTGTACTGCATGAGGGCTGATGAACTGCGGCCTTACAGCTGGATCCCCATGAGAAGTCCATTTGGAATAAAAAAAACAAAAAAAACAAAAAAAAAAAACTTTTCCTATATCACAGCCATTGGATAATAAAAGCAAAGGTTTGGTCACTGTCAATTAAGTGCTGCAGACATCTCTGTTGCTGATAAGATTTTTTAAGTTCCTATATGCCAACAGGCTGACGCAGTCTAATGATGGATCCGTCTACAGGCTCCTGTCACGTTACAAAAATGTCACCACTGTAACAGAAATAAGATACGGCACAGTGACTGCAAGAACACGGAAACAAGTATCAAACTGTCTCTAAGAACAACATGTGCCAGTCAGGAAGGTGACAGTAGTCATATTACATGATTAGCAACCTTCTGGTACGACAGAGAGAGTGACAAAGTTGAAAAAAAAAACCTTGACGAGTTTTTTTTCTTGTCAACACTTCTCCCTGCTTTCCTTTGCTTGCAGTGGCATGATAGTGTATCATTGTGCAATGTGAATTTACGCTGTAAATAACATAAAAAAAGAGAAAAACTACATTATTTTCATGTTAGGTATCTTCATACTCTAATGTTTGAGTTTGCATTGAGGTAACCTCTGTAAAAACTGCAGACTTTGTGAGTCAAAAATGTGTGTTTTTGAGTTTAGCTGCACTGCAACACAACTTGGATTTCCTGCTACAAATGTAAAGCTCTTTAAATATGTGAACATCCACATATATTGCTGTATGGATTATCACCCTGTAATGTGCCTTGTCCTTAACAACATGCCTTCTGTTCATCATGCAGCATCAGCTCATTACAGCTACAGTCAACATTTGGCATGCTGGCGGTTTCGAAGGGCACCACTGTAATTTGTGGATCTCACAGTGAACATATTATATAATAAGAGTAAACAGCACACTCTACCAACTCGGCTGGTCTGTGGTGTCTCAACACCAAGGAGACCAAAGAGACAAAACAGTAATGAAAATATTATTAAGTCTACTCTGAAATATAGTTTAAATATGTATTTTATTACGCACTTGTGTTTTGATGAACACAAGTAAGTGACACAAACAGATTGTAGTGTGTCTTCCTCATTCAGGCAAACACAACAAGCTCATCCTGTGTAGTAGAACTTTGTTCAAACTCACAGGTGTTTGTTCAAACATATCTGGCTGGATTTTAAAAGTGTTTTAGTATAAAATGATGCACAGAATATCTAAAGTACTTCCTGATGGTGGGATGATGCAACTGTAAAAAAGCATTTAGTCAAGGTTTGAATATTTCAGGGCAATCATCATATGTGACACTGTCAGACGGTGTATAGTGATGTAGCTAGTCCAACCTTTAAACCAAATGAAGGGCAAAGGAATGTAAGAGGTCATATTACATATTATTTAAAGGTATTTCAGGTCCTGTAAGATCAAAATGAGCCAGGATTTGTACAGGATAAACAAATAAGTCATTATAAGATGCCATGTAAGATGGATCTTACAGTATGGCCAGAATGTCGGTGTTTCATTAAAATATTACTATAAAAGAGAGTGTTTCCTGCTTGTTTTAGCTTAGTTTTGACTTTTTCTCGTCAACAGAGACATAACAGAGGATATTCAATTTGGGAAAACAAGGTGAATGTAGGTGCCTCAGTTGTTTTGGGTTCAAGATGGTTTTCAGTCCTCTTTCTACATGAAAATCTCACCCTGTGCTCATATATTTAAGTACCGAAAGAGAAAGAGAGATGAAATAAGACACGAGAGGTGGGATAACAGAGTAAACAAGAGAGGGAAAGACAGATGGCAGGATATCAAAAGGCGGAGTGTATGCCAAACTGTGGTCAGGAGCAAGTAGCACATCGTCCCATCTGAAAAAGCCATTAGCCTGTGCAGTGCTCGCATGACAGGGGGAAATGGTAGTAACAAGCACAGGACAGATGACATGTTTCATATGGATGTGTTCCACAGCAGACAGCCAAGCAGACGAGTCACGTCACATCAGAGGCATGAGCGCCGTCTCTGGCCAAATACACTGCGATCACATCGAGTTCGACACCACCAAAATCAAGCAGAGGGCAAAACTTTGCTGGGTGAGGTTCTGCTTAGTAGATGAGTGCACCCTGACAAGTAAAGTAAAAACTTGAAAAGATCTACACACAAACACAGGTGTTTGCACAAAGTTGGGTGAGGCTGTGTTTGTATAACACAAGGTCATCGGACAACATGAACCAGCAAGACTGAGATCAGTGTCACCTCTTCCACTCTAAAATACAGTTTAAAGTAATGAGAGAATCAACAATTCAAAGTAACTGGGCAGTTCGGAGAAAAGGTGATGTCTCTGTTAAATTTTGAAAAGCCAATAGTGAGACAGAACATACATCCTTTTTAAATTACATCAAGTCCATGAGTGCTTCCTGTCTAAAGGATTTAGGTTTCCCATGCCAAACAAGGATATATCACTTAATGGGCTTAAAAAATACAATATAATCACCTATAGCAAAAAAATAGTGTTAAGTTATAAATGAACTACAACGCTGCCACATGACTTCACTGTCCTTTCCAGTAAGCTTCTTCCTACACTATACTATACACCCAATTTAACTTAATAAGTCAACAATTTAGAAAGTTTGAGTTACAATGTTCATAAGAGTGTGATAAAACACAAAGTGAGGCTGTAAATGTTTGGCACAATCTCCACCCAGAGAACCTCCACAGTCTCATTCAGCCACTTGTTAGTAACCAACATACATCACAGTTTCAAAAATCACATCTGAGAAGGTAACTGATGGATTTAATGTCAGAGAACAAAATGTAAAAGTCTCTTAAGCTTGTGTGAACTACTAAACTTATTTTAGGCATGTTACCAAAAACCCCATTCAGAAGACGAGACGAAGGAACTGGAAGTTCAACCATGCCAACTCTTTTCTTTAAGGACTCTTTTTTTCTTTTTCTTTTCTTTTTCTTTTTCTAAAGGTTTAGGGGACAGAGTTAACATATCTTGAACAAGGAAGTGAGAAAACGTTTTTGTGTGAGTGACTTGAGTGAACGCGAAGAAAAATAAATGGACTAAACTTAACAGGAAATGACCCCAAAACAAACACAAAGAAAGATATATTATGGGTTTACAATCCATCACATGACATAATCATACAAAAAAATTCCTACATTTTAGACTCCAGACAGGATGGCAGCCTTTACCTCCAACAGCCCTCCCCCTGCGTCACGACACATACTTCTAATTTACAACACTGCAAACTCTAAATGAACAATGTTTGTCCCATCACAGGCTATTGCAGGACGCTGATCACGGGTGACAATGCGGGTCAGCTGGATTTGAACCAGAACTAATCATACAGGCATGTGGGAGTGACGTTAGCGGCTCTGAGTGACAGCGCTAACTGTAGACTGCCGTGCTGATTACCATTCGATACCCTTCCAGACAGGCAGTCTGGCTATAGGCTTGATACGGGTGACAATTAAGGGCCACGCCATTGTTGAAGCAGTGTGAGATCTGAAAGACGGAGCATGACAGGGCACTGGTGAAACTCTGGGTTGGGTACGAGCGGGGCAGGGAGGGTCAGGGTGAAATGTTTATCTCATCAATCTCTGAGGTCACTATTGATGTAATAACATGAGGTGATGCGTGGTGATTAGACAAGCAAGACAGCTGGTTTTGAAAATTAGGAGGAAGGTAATTTAGATGAGTTCATTCTCAAAAGACTGTCCATTTGGAAAGATACATAAGGCTACGCACGGTTACATTTCACAGGAACTGTTAGCTTGCTAGCTGCCTACAAGGTAATTACTGCTAATCTTTGGTAATGGTTCAAATGCTAGTAATAAATGCTGTGTTGGATATTAATTTACCTTAGATTATGTCAATTAAATCATTTTTTTTTTATATTAACATTTAGATGAAATGATGGACAGCAGAAGCTGAGTTACAGAAGCTAGTTACCCAGTCGCAATGTTAGCTTAAATTAAACAAAATATCTTCCCAGTCTTACTTGCATTAACTGCACTGGGTTTTGGCGATGCAAACGGGGATTAAAACGAAAGTGGCAGGCGGTGTTAATGGGGGCAGTTTTCCCAGGACAAAAAACACCCCAAAAAAACAATTAATATTCTCAACCAATTACTCTCTAAGAATCTGCCCCCTCCTGAACCCATGGGTGGTCTTTTCAAATGCAAAATACTACACAAAGACAGAACAAGGGGTTACAGGGAGAAAGAGAAAAACAGACAGATGGAGAAAGACAAAGAGAGAAAGAAGATAATAAATCAACTAACAACTCTGGAAAATGGACAGTCGAGGCATGCTTGCAGAAATTATGACATAAATGAGTGAAAAAATGTATGTGTGAGAATTTTGACAAGCTAGAAGGAAACTCCAATTGGGTTCTAATAGCTAAAGATTTCTAATTATGTGTGTGTGTGTGTGCAAAAAGTTCTTTGTGCTTGACGAGGTATTGTAGCTGCGTTGGGGTGTTTTTAATTCCTGCTCACAGGCAATATGCCCTAATAAAACAATGCCTTTAATTGCATTTCTGCTGCCATCCAGCAACGTTGGAAAATGAAAAAAAAAAACAAAACAAAACAAAACATGAGCCTCGCTCTGAAAATCAACTCATTATTAAAAACAATGGCATACTGCATTGTTTTGACTTATTTAGCCAAGGGGCAACAATGTGTACCGTAAGAGTTGGCTTTATGGTGCTCCAGAGCTGCTTTTACTGCTTGAGTTTGACATACTGTAGTAAAATATACACCAGTACATAACTACATGGGTAGTTAGGAGCAGATACCTTACACACACACACACACACACACACACATACAAATAAATGTGTCCACCTCCATGTCTTTAGGACACTTTACCTCATGTGTTTCTGTGTGAGTGCCCTTGTGTACCCTTGCCATTTCCTTCCTTTCTGGACCCATTCCTAGCCCCTGTGTTTGTGTGTGTGTGGGTGTATGTATGTGTGTGGTGCTGACCTCCCTTTACAAACCTCCTGGCCCTCCCAAAAGCCACTACTGATCACAGCGGAAACTATACATCAGTGTGGAAAAGCCAGCGTGGAAGATTTTACTACGCTCTCACACAGCTGGAGGTCGGAGCACATGGTCCCAGGTCTCTGGTGGAAACAAGCATCTGTCATTCGAACCACTATAAGCAAAAAGCTGCAATGGTTTTGAGCAGTCAAATTAGTTAACATGGTCAGACTTCCATAAATTTACCGTCAATTGCTGACAAAATGGGCAGTATGTGTTTCCATTTAACCTCTACGTGGTTGGATGCTATGATAAAAGGAGTATTACGATCCTTTTCTTCTGCAAAAAAGTTAAGTCTACCAGAAAAAGTGTCCTTTTATAAGTAAAACATGTTCTTTATACAGAAACACAAATCTGATGTTACAAATAATGCATTGTCTTTTTGGATATTATTACTGAATTTTTTTTTTTTTTTGCCACTGTGAAGCCATTTTTATGTACTTAACACACCGCTGGTTAGTATGAACAGTAAAGTGCTGCAGTATATGCTTCCCATTGAAGTTCTCAAATGTAAGAATTGCCCAAAAATTTAGATAAATATGATCAAGTATAATTTCTCTCTGAAATGTGCTGAAGTAGAAGTATAAACTAGCATAAAATTCAAATCAGAAAAATTAAAAGTTATTCAAAAATGTAACTAGTTAAAGGTATTGATTACATTTTACCACTGGATGGATGTTTGCATGGAGAAGTCTAGATTCCTTTGGAGGACAAAGAGAGAAAACTGGTGCTCTAAATCAAGAGCAGCATTTCTAACCTGATCCAAATGGAAAGGAGAGTCAGACCAAATTTAAACTTGAGGAAAACTACAATACACACCACAAAACATGAAAAAACACAGATAAAGGCAGAAGCATGATGTGCTACCAGTTTATAAGCAGCTGTTGCTACAGCAAGTTGATTTGTAATTTTTGTCTGCATTACACAGTTGGCACTGTCCATTTGATGTTTTTATACTGATAATTACACACCACATGATCAGAGCTGATAGTTTAGATCATTAAAAGTGTTATACATTTTGACTGGCAGCAACAGGACGGGTTCCTGCCTTCCCATAACAGACAAATCTAGGCATGGCCAGGTTGCATTCCAGGTTGGGAAGCAGTTACTAGAAACCTAGTAGACAGCTAAAGCTTTAGATTGTGGAAACAGCAGGTTAAAGGAGTAAAAGTATGAAAAATCACGTTGAGTAAGACAAGTTAACGAAATAGCAGCAACTGCAGCAACACCCCAAATATTAAGGTTTCTTCTGTACTGATGTACTGGCCTTAACCTCAGATTGGTACTTTGACCATTTCATTTTGACTTAAAACTAAATCCCAGGTCGGCTCTTTAAAGTTTGGCTATTTAAAGTACACTTTTCACTAGTATTTTATTCTATTCTATTCTATACATTATTCTGCAGGTATATTTTCTTCCTGACATGCAGCGGCGCTCCTGTTCTGGATCCAAAGTACTTTCCAATTTATCTCTTCCACAGAATATAAAATCTTGCCATTTAATACCTTTACTCTCTTCTGACACATGAACATTGTTTAGCACAAGCAAATCGCCTTCTACTATTTCATTCAACTTTTCCAGATTTTTCCATTTCACTCTCTTTTACACATAATATAATGAGTCTTCCTTTACGTTCTCCCTCAATTTACCATCTACTGTTCCAGTGCAGCTTTTAGTGAGTGTGAAAAGATTCACTTACTGGTATTACAGGTGACGTGTCATCGTGACAAAGTGCTAGAATAAGAACCACGGACTCCCAATAATGTGGACAACAAAATATCATTCATATAAGGCCATTAAATTAATTGAGCTATGCTTATTATGTCACATGGTGTTCTGTTGCATTACTCACAAGAGAAAAAATATTTATTTTTGTGCACTTACCCTTTCACTTCTCATGGCATGCAAGTTTTGCTGAATACCCACTGACAGCATTAACTACTGAGAAAAAGTCATCTCTTGCTATAAACAGAGTGACTCTACTGGAGCAGCTGAGGCACTAAGATGCCTTGCTCATTGGCTGCTTGATAACACTTGTTCAATACACAGGTGGGACATTTTATTTTTATTAATTCTCCCAGATTTTGGATTCAAACCAGCAACTTTCTCTTGATCAAAAACTCACAACGTTCACATCCCAACTGGTCAGCAGCTTTATGGGGGTCCTGAGTGTTCCAGCAGGGGTTTGAGTCTTTCTAGTGGCTTGTGGACTGGAAAGGAAGGGCATTACTATTATGTTGAGGTTTATGAGCTTCTTGGGGCCTTGACAACTGGCCAGCGCTTATAAATCCCTATGAGTTATTTCACAGCGGTAGAACATTTCACTGATGCAGAAATGAAAGAGGACAGCAGAGCAAACTCCCCTGAGACTAACGCTCATGGCAGAGAAGCTGCTTTTTACATGCAAATACACACAGCGTTTACCTTAACACACACATGCTTACTGACACTTCTCAGATCATTTTAAAAAACTTTGAAAGAAGTGAAAAGTTGAGGAGGGGAACAAACGGGTAATGTGTATGTTTGACAACAGTATGCACTTGGGATTGTGCTATACTTAATATAAACATAGTAACAATGGATTGAAAGACTGAGTTACGTCAAAGGGGTTCAGTTACAGTGTTGAACTCAGAAAATCATTACCAAACTCTGCAGTTCCCCTCATTGTTGTTTCTGTTTGAGGCTTTTACTTTTGACTTACACACATATCCCTAAAAAAGTGCCATTTCCATTTGCAGCAAGCAAGTAATTTTATGCAAAAACTCTGGAAAACCCACTGTACACGATCTGCTTCAGCACCAGACAAATCACAAAGCAGCTAGCTTGCGAGCATAGTGGACCACTAAGGAGCGAAAGAGACATATTTCCCCTAGTAGATGGTGGAGATCGAAAGAGACCAAAACAGAGACTAAACGTTGATCTTAACGTCACTTCACTGGTTGTGATGTTTTTCATTTATCCACCAAATGATGCTGATACACGCTAACATTATCCACCATAATCTCTACTGGTTTTTTATTGAACTTATGAACTGTTTTCAGTGTTTACCTGGGCTTGAGATAAAGCCCAACTCCAAGGCTAGCAAGCCTGTAAACTAGCACTTCTCCCTATGTGTGCAAATATGCATGAGTGAATATATTCATCCTTATCTGGAGGAGTTTGTGTGTGGAAAACTAACAATCTTAGAAAGATCACTGTCTTGCTTTCTCACAACAGCTGTCTCTAAACAATTAAAATCTCTTTCTCTGGAACTGCAGTAAGTCCAGTCAACCAGCCCACACTTAGATGTTGTTGTGCATTTAAAAAAGGTAAAAATTTACAGTTAAAGTTGGTGGGTGAAACAAACTCTGATAATAATTTCATTTTGTTTCTAAGAGTGCCTTTCAATTTTCATGCTCTCTTTCACTTTGAACCTAAAAGTTTTTTTACAGCCCATCCTTTCAGGTGAGGCATACTGGAAGCCTGAATAAGCTAGAGCCACAACATGACAACACCGTCTAGTGTAATGTGAGACACTGCTCTTTTAGCTGTACAATTCCACTTACTGATGGACAGCCAAGAGTGTGACAAAGTTTTTAGACAGAGGCTACCACCAGATTGCTAGTAGAGATATTCAGATACATACAAGAATCCTGGATTAACTGTTGATTCTCTCCCTATGGATGTGTGTTTCAGCTAAAATTTAAGAAACTTGCAAATTATATCAGTATCTTTCTTATACTGATATCATCCTTTTACATTTTTTCATCATATTTTAAAAGGTAAGAGATAATAAATAAAGGTGACCATTCTTTACTGGCTCTTTCCATACTTTGTTTTGCACTTTATATCAGTACAGTAAAATATTAAGTGTTAATTAAGAGCCTATTTACATGGGAAAGCAAAAGTGACATATTTAAATGACAAAACAGGGGATCCTAGCTGCCTCTCTCACAGTTGCTGCTGTCGAAACATATTTCTCAGACCGTCTTTTTAATCTCTGGGCTCCATCTCGCTCCATCTGTCTCTCTCAACTTTGTCCCCCTACATCTCCCTATTCTTCTGCTGTTCAGTTTTCTACTCCCACTAATAATTTCCCCCCTAGCAGTCAAAGCTCCTCCAAACGCCCACTCACCTCACACTCCATCCTCCCTGCAAAGCAACACACTCACAAAAAACCAGCTCACACATACATATACAGAGTCACCACATGAAAAGCTGCTGCGCTGTAATAGATAGGAAAGGCTTTGGAGGCTGACACCTCGTATCCATCACTGAGGCTTATCTGTCGGCCGAGCTGGGAGGTTCAACACAACACAGCCAGATGTAGAGGCAGCAAGAGGAGGGATCATCTGTTCTCTGCTGCTCTGCAAACCACGTAGTGCACCGCATGAGGAGGGACACATGCAAAAGAAGAATAGCAGTGAATACCAGCTGTTCTGTACCAATAATTGAATACATTAATTTTGATTTTTAATCTTCATCATAACTAAAGCATCTGACCTCCTTAAAAAATAATATTATTTTTTCCCCCCAAGTGAGATAGGATGACTAATTTGTGAGGTTAGCACAGAGCTGGATTCTCAATGTGTTTAGCGTAGCTTAGCATAAAGACTGGAGGTAGTTTGCTCTGTGCTAAGTTCAAAACATACACTAAAGAACTCAGTGGTAGAATGTTACTCAGTACTTTTATTGAATGACAATTATTTAGTACAAATTCATCGTACCACTCTTTACTTGAGCAGTTTCATGAAAAATGCTACTTTATGCTTCTAGTCTACTACATCTCAGAAGGCAATATGGTACTTTTATGCAACTGCAATTGTATGTCAGCTCAAGTTACTTTTTACTTTTCAGACTACAGTTATCCAGCCTGTCTGGTAAAAATTATGAATTTCCAAACCTGGTCATTTTGACTTTTTTTTCTAAACTGAACGATGAGTAGTTTTTTATCGCCTAAGACAATTCTTCCACTTTTTAAGTTACATAAACTATTTGAAAAACCTTGTGAATTAGCTGGAAAACACATTGTCAAAGCTAAAAAAGGGCTCTTTCTTAGATTTTTTTAGTTATGATTCTAACAGGACATTGAATCTACAAGCATCTGATGTTCTTATAAACATAACACATTTATTCAGATGAAACTTCCAACCCTTTATATTTGTTTAAAATTAGCTTAACCTCAGCAGTACAATGCAACATACACACTGATGTACCTTAGCTCATATAAATTCTTTCTTTGCCCACATTTCTATGCAATGTGTCCCTGCATCTCTTGAAAGGTCTCAGATAAATTCAAGTTATTTTCTAATCATTAGGGACCTGAGCAAAGTGTATTTTCTCTTCTTATTCCCTCTACATATACATATACGTACTTTACCTCTTATTAATTTCTGGTAAAATTCATACTTTCAGCGTAGTATTTTCAATGTGGCTGGAAGTGTTATATTTCCTCAGTTTTTCTCATACACCATCTCCTGTGCATTACCACCTAGCTAGCCAGGACATCTAACACCCATTTGTTTGTGTTCATCAGCTTTGGCTAACTTTGTCTGTCTGTCTGTTGGTGATGAGCAGATCAAGTACGAAAGGTAGAAGACTGAACCGAAATATGCAGGTATTTATGCAATCACACTGTAGGAATCAGAGACGAGAATTGAAAGCAAAAACTGTGAGTTCTGTAGGAGGGAGATGTATGTTTTCATGTATTCAGGATATGTACATGTCTGGATAAGGAGATAACCTTTATGATGTCATCAGCAGTGTCTGGCAGTACTCAGTGGTTTTCTGTCATGCTCACATTAAACCTCACAGCCTTCTGCTCCTCAGACCTTAAAAAAAAAAGGGGGGGCTTATCACTAATCGCAGAGTCATGATTTATGGCAGCGGATCGCCCTGCAGTGATCACATACAAGTTTTCTGAGTAACTAAACACATGTTAGAAAGACGTGTAATACTGGGATGGCGGCCAGGTCATCTGCAGAGAATATTCCTGCATGCAGATAATATAATGAAACTTGTTGCAGAGTTGACATAAAAGCTGACTGTTGGATAGTTGATTTTATGGGGAGTTTGCCTCAGTTGGCTATTTATGGAAAGAGAAACACAGTGAGAAAAGCAATCAGTTCAATGTTGTTCGTGTTCAAAGGAATTTAGCCTTTCATAAATCATTGGCTCATCTTCAGCTGTTCTATAAATTTCAAAGCAGACTGTCTAAATGTTACTGTTTCAGCTTATTGCTTTGCTACAGGCGTGTTTCTTTTAAAGAGTAAAAAAAAATGAATAACAGAGCTGAAAAACAGACAGTATGTGTTCCAGCAACATGATGTGATGTTCTAACTTTGCATTTGGGCTGCAAAACTTCTCTTGTAAAATGGTTCCCACTCTGTGTGTTTGTTCTGTAAAGAAGTTCTGCAGATGTTTGGCCAAATCAGGTCTGGTTAAGCAAATCTGACCCAACATTGGACAAGATACAGATTAAAGCCAGAATTTAGGCAAGTTTAGTCACGGATCAATTCTTACAATTTGTTACAGAAAGAAAACAAACTTATCTGATATGAAGAATACCTGTGACATTTCTGATCCTACATGTCAAAGGACTTCAACGGAAGGGAGAGATTTCTTAATGAATAGATAGGTCTTTGCTTTGTTTCACATACATGAAGTTGTTCTGTTGGTTTATGAATTACTAAGAGGATTTCCTATAATATTATTTTCAATATTTTAACATAAAGAAACTAAAAGACTAAGTTTTGAAGAATGGCCATTTTGAACAGTGCTATGATGTGGGTGAGAACCCTTAAAACTTACCATTCAGGCTACTAGCAGCTGACAGAGATTGACAGTGTATCTTATCTTGTTCATGGATATTATATGAATGCATCACAATTAACAAGTAAATTTACTGACTTTAAAATGTATTTATTAGCAATCTAATACGTAGTGCAATTATATGATGGTGATCAAATAGCTTGAACTGTAGTTTGTGAGGGTTTCTCCTGTGCCTGTACTGAACAGAGACATGGTGAAATGGTGACTATTTCTGCATCAAAGATTGATTCATCCCGATTTTTCCCATAATGCATCTGAATAGCATCATTTATTAGAACCTCTTTATCTGGTAAATGTCTTAGAAGCTGCACCCACAGTTTGTAACTTGAACTTTTAACAAAAATATTGTCCAATTTCAGGAAAAACAACCCTGATGACATCACCGGGTTATTTATGTCCAACTTTATAAAACTACATCCACAACACAGCAAGACATTATGTAACTGTTAATAGGATGACCAGTACAAAGCATAACAAGTTGATTGACCTTGATGGGTACAAACTCTAGAGGGACTATTTAACATCAGAAATATTGAGAAAATTCAAGGAACTAGCCAAAAAACTGATCAGCTAACTTTTCTT
Source organism: Acanthurus lineatus (assembly GCA_029814665.1). Lineage (NCBI taxonomy): Eukaryota > Metazoa > Chordata > Actinopteri > Acanthuriformes > Acanthuridae > Acanthurus > Acanthurus lineatus. The sequence goes on along the minus strand of JAPZDV010000014.1, from coordinate 15,450,394 downwards.
AAATAAATGGAGGTTATGTTATATAATTTTTCTGCACATCTTGAGTTGCGATACTTTACAACATTTTATTCACAATCCAGAAGTCTGATCAGATTTTTATTTGGACAAAGGACCAGGACAAGTACAGTGTGTGATTTCTAAAGTTAGTTCAAAGATACTCAGATGCAGTAAAACCTATCTTCATAACTTTCCATCATGGTAATTGATAGGCTGTCTGGGGGAAAAGGAGCATTCCTGTAGCCTGACTCCCGTGTCTCATTTTCACTAATAGGACATTGCACTGGGGAGATTCTGGCTCAGAGAAAACAAGGAGCTTGTATCGGAGAGCGGCCAGGGAAAGCAGCGAGGCAGACACAACAACTCAACGAAAAAAAGCCCAGAGAGAAGTGGGATTGAAGAGAAAGATGGAGAATAATAGGAGCTGGAGATGGAAGATTTGCCAAAGTGGTAGTCTCTGTTTTTTTGTTTTACGCTGAGGGATGAGGTCCTAGAGCTGTGAAATTCAAGTCATGAAGTGGGAGAGGTGGGACGAGCACACACACACACACACACACACACATTCAGAAGTGTTTATGCAAGCAGATGCTTTAGACATACCTGATTGAAAGACCATTCTGCAGCGGTCTTTCATCATATTGCATCATCTCATAATTTTACAAAGCTTGGTAATGTGAGGCTCGGCTATGAAAATAATAGTAATAGCAGCCCGACCTGAGGGAGTTACGTTTGCAGTAGAGGCAAAATATGACTTGGAGTTAATCATGACATTACTCTCTCAAACCCTTGAAACATGTTGGAGTGCTGCTCCAGCCACTAAAAACATCCAGGCCCGCCAGTGAAAACATGACTTGCAAGACAAAACTCACTCAAAATATATTCCTTGTAAAGACAAAGACATCAATCATACCTGATTGGGTGACTTTGTTCTGTATTCCCACAGAAATCTAAAGACTGGACGTATTCAGTGACTCATTGAATGTAGGTTTTTGGTGCTAATGACACACACAAGGCCTTCCTGTGTTCCTGCACTTTCTGACTTCCTTGAATCCTTTACTGCCTTCTTCTTTGAAGGTGCTGCTGCAGATGGCGTCCCCGATGTTATCGCCTCCTGCTGGATGTGAACCCATTGAATGTCCAGTCTGTTCAGTCAAATTGCTGTCAGAAATTCACATGACTAACAAACAACGGTTAACTAAAAAACACACATTCTCCATATCCTGAATGGTTACAGGTTACCTGGGCAAGCTTTACCTTACTTACAGCCATCATGTAAAGGAAAGGATCTTCCAAAAATTCAGTTTTTAAGTTGACCTTGTCTGACAGCACTTGAATGAAGGGGATGTATTCTGTACAAACCAAATAAAACAATTGCCCCAGCTGATGCCCCCACTTCTTACTCCCTCATTCTATTCTGCTCTTTCCATTGACAATTAGAGCTTCCTGTATTATTGTTTGGAGTTATTATGTACTGAATTTGGTTTTGCTGCCAGCTGCAAATTCCCCCAAAGAGTCTCAGTATTAAGGCCTATAGTCCAAGCCTTTAAAGAGTGTGGTCTTTATTGTGATTATAGGCACAAATTACAAAACAAATAGACAGCATGTGTGCTGAGAGAGGTTGAATTAGGACATATGAGCTACTTTGTGCATGTTGTGGCAAAACAAATGTGTATTTGTAGCGAACAATACGTATTATGTTTACATAATACTGTTTATGGAAATAAAGACATTTTCTATGGCTAATAGGCTTTACAAACACAGATCATTATGATGAAACCTGAACCAAAAGCTGGTCTCATTGCATGAATCCACATCAGCCACTGGCTTAAGTTACATTTGAATGATTTGTGTTTGTAAAGCCATACTGGCACATTTCACCTTCCATTTTTATTAAATTGCTTCACACATCAAATCAGACATTTGTATCTAAAATGAATTTAACGGAATAACTTTAGGCCAAAGTTGAGCTGTAATCAAGCATTTGCTGGAAAACTCTGTGTTTCTTCCCTTTTCTTTTCTTTTCTTTTCTTTTATTCCCTGCTTCTTTTTTTGTTGCTATACTCTCTACACATTGGCCCCAGGTGCTGCAGGACAGAGGTGGCTCATTTGACTTCCTGGCTCAACTTACACCTTTCTCCTCAACTGTTGGCAACACTAAATCAAGTTAAGTCAGTTTTCTTTATATAGCGCTTATCACAACATAAATTTTCTTAAGACACTTTACATATGGAGTGGGTCTAGACCACACTCTATAATTTAATTTATTGGAACCCAACAATTGGAGGCTTTTCCCACATGAACAAGCACTTGGCGACGGTGGCGAGGAAAAACTTCCTTTTAACAGGCAGAAACCTCAGAACAGATCCTGAGGTGGGCGTCCATCTGATGAGACCGGTCGGGTTGAGAGAGACAAAGAGAGACAGAGGGACAGAGACAGACAGACAGAGAGACAGAGAGAGAGAGAGAGAGAGAGAGAGAGAGAGAGAGAGAGAGAGAGAGAGAGAGAGAGATAGATAGATAGATAGATAGATAGATAGATA
>JAPZDV010000014.1:15431125-15447253 GCA_029814665.1 Acanthurus lineatus | reverse complement strand
GGGTTGAGAGAGACGCAGAGAGACACAGAGAGACACAGAGACAGAGACAGACAGACAGAGAGACAGAGAGAGAGAGAGAGAGAGAGAGAGAGAGAGAGAGAGAGAGAGAGAGAGCAAGACAAAAGAGGAGAGCTTTCAGTATGCTTAAAGGTTCCTAAGTGGTCGGTTTAACTCTCATACACTAAAACTGCAGTAACCTGATAACTATAAACCTGTATTTCAGCATGTCAATATTCAAATTCCTCCCTAACTGACTAACTAACTGCTTTTCAGACTTACTGGGATGCTATTTGATGCTCTTCCTTTGTTTATTACAAGCAACCCATTTCACATTGTCACACTGTTTTCATTGCCATCTCAGTCTTTGTCATCATAAAATGATTCTTTATTGCTGCTTTAAGAGCACATAAACACCCTACTGCCAGATTTCTCAAACAGTGGATACCTACCATTCAGAATATCTTAGAAAGTTTTAGGGTTTGATTTTTGATTTTTTGCACTTCAACCATCATTTGTGATTCCTCTTTAACTCAGAGTGATGATGGATATGTTAACACCTTAACCAAGCATTCTATTAAACAAAAGCAATTTGGAAATTTTCATATTTTGCTGAGAAGCAACTGTTCATTCATAATTCACTCATTTTTGCAGGTTGGTGAGGAGGTTGGAGTCTCAGGTGTAAATGTATCAAACTGTGTGAGTGTGAAGGCTGTTAATTTAATGATGAAGAACAGACATCTTCAGTGAATCTTTGCTGGGCAAATAACTTTTAATAAAGTCAAATAAACCTCGATAGAGAGGCCAGTGTAACTAAACAGACCACTTGGCAGGAGCTCAATGTTGCATAAGAAAAACTCAACAGTAACCTCAAATTTAAGTGTTTTTCTCCATTTTTAAGTGTTCGTATCTCCTTGTTAATGAAACTCCCCCTTCTGTGGCAATGTTTGGAAATATTTTGATTCCTCTGAGGAGTTCAGCCCTAGTAAACAGTTGTGGGATACTTGCCTGAGGGGCATAGCAGCTAATATGTTGTACATCTTGTTTGTATTTTTTTAATTAATTAATTTTTTTTTGAGCAGCGCCAACAAATGAATTAAAAGGGACAAACAAAAACATTTGGTCACCAGATTTCTCTCCCATTAGCCAAAAAAGCAGAGATATATTAGAATAAACATTATCAGTCAATGGCCATGGACTTGACAGTGAGCAACAAACAATGAGAGGAGCTGAAAGGAATCATGACAGCAAGGTTGAGGAGACAATCTTGACCCTGAGGTGCACCAACCTGTGTGTGGGAGCTGGGTGGAGGAGGCAGAACTGAGGCTCATTGCTCAACAGTAATAAATCTCATCTCACTGTCACTGATAGCACCCTGTTGTTAATGTCGTCTGCTGCAGCACATGTGCATATCTGCTGCTGTTCATTTTCTGTTTAATTCCAGCTAAAAAAATATTCTTTTAATATTGTCATTTTACTAATTAACATGTTCACATAGCTGGGGTGGCTAAAATAAGGTAAATGCTACATAAAAAGGCTTCAATGCAGAGGCAAAGAAAACCTTTAAAAAAACTCAGTAACTTCAGCAATTTTATTTCATGTTGGGACTTAATTCTTGTTCTAGCTTTGGCGCCGAAGTCATAAAAGGTATCAGTTTATAAAGTACAACCAAAAAAGCAGCACATCCATTTTTTACTTATTAACACATAAGAGCCTTAATCATTTGTGCCCAAACTGCAGGTGCAACAGTACTTTTTCCTTGTCTGTCCTTAAACTGTGTGTAAAACATATGGACATCAGAGGCTGGATTTAAAGAGAAATCTGCTGGATTTCTTTTTATCACCACACAGAAAACCAGGCACGGTTCTTCAAACTGAGATCAAAGAAGGGACATAATGAAACATAATGATCCTCTCTCTAAATCACGTATCTGCTGTAAGACACAGGATTACACTCATTTTAATGATGGCCTCGCTTTTTTATTGTGCTAAACTTCTTTTTCTGTGCTTTGAACAAGCCAGTTTTTTAAAAAACAAACGGCCAAAGTGTGGACAGGACAGTCACTGGTGGCCGCTAGCAACAAATAGAAACAGGTCAGCTGTCAAAACAACACCCACTAAGCCAGGGGGTGTTTGGGACATGCAGAGGTGGGGGGAATGAAGGGAAGAAGAGGAGGAGGGTAAAGGAATTCTGGGATGCACACACTCTCCTCCCTCCTCTCCTCTCCCTTCCTCAGTCAGGAAAACCCCCAGTGGGTTCGAGTGGAAACCGGATCTCTCATCTTGATTCTGCATGTTGTGCTGGGATGTCCCGGCCTCATTATCCAGCTCATTATACTCCCCTTTTATTTCCAAACATAAATACTATCTCCCCCCATGTCTTTATCTGTCTCTCCCTTCCCGTCATTTTTTTTTTCAAACTCTCACTCACTCTTTCTGTTTCTTCCTCCCTCACTGTCAATGTTTCTGCCTCCCAGTTCCCACCCTACACCCCCCACCCCCACCCTAAGGTCCCTAGTGGACCATTAGAGGGCCAATGATGTAATCAACTGCTCATTAGTCATCATGATTGACAGCTGGCATTGTGGGGGGTGCACGTTGGTGGGTCAGCCCGTCACTGCTGGTCAACTTCTTGATTTAATTTCAAGACAGAGAAGGGTGAGAGAAGGGAGGATGGGTTTGTGAGACAGAGACACAGATGCAAACAGAGGCATGTGTTTGTGTGTGTGTGTGTGCGTGTGTGTGTGTGTGTGTGGCGGTGTATCAGACACTGAAAGGCCAGCAGAGAGCTGTCAGAGAGTTAGACATGTCCTGGTTGGTTTACATAGGCATTCAAAATTCCTCTGGTATGTAAATTTGCAAGTCAGATGAGTCTGATATAATGTACCTGCTATACAAAACAACACAAAGTTTCACATGTAAACATGGTGCACAGCACCAAAATACACAACACACACTTCCATAGATGTGATGGAAGTGTCTTAAATGACCTCATTTCCAGCCTCTGGCATGACCATCACAATCACTGTTCTCAGACCCAGCCGTCCATCAGCAGCACAGATCATTCAATTCAAAAATTATTTTTTTCCTAAGCTAAAAATTCAGTGAGTTGAAAAATGAAAAAATAGCACTTTTTTTTATTTCTTTGGACCCCGTTCATTTGTTTCCCCTTCCAACCATTGCCCATTATGCTCATAGCGAAACCAGATCGTTCGTAATTAGAGGGGAACTGAGGTTGGAGACAGCAAGCACTTATCTTAAAAAAAACACTCCAAATATGAACTTACATTATCAGAAGAATGTGCTGAAGTAACAGTTCTGAAGTTATGTTAAATATGTTGCAGAGATATCTACTGATGTTACTAACCAACTAGTCCCAGCCCATCTTGTCTCAAGTATAAAATGTCTCCACAATTAACATTATGAGATTCACTTCACTCAAATTTGACAAAATAATAATATAATTAAAACATATCAAAACAATCATGTCTTTTCAATCTGTCTTTTCTCTCTTCCAACAATCACCAACCCTAGTTTTGTCAAAATAAATCCTTATTTATCCGCTTAGATATGAAAATCCCTGCTGGTGATGCCTCACCTTCCTTTTGCTCCTCTGTCTTTATTTGGACCACCTTTATTTGTGTATATTAATGTTATTTATGTTATTTATGTAGAGACGGTGAGGCCAGCTCCTGTGCTCATGGTATAGCACCAACACTCCCCACCTGCCTCCAGCTGCTAATAGAGCCACAAAGCTGGAGGCAGGTGGCAAAACTAACTGAGCTAACAAACTAAAGGCAGCTACTTGCTACAGCCCAAGAAAGTTGCAGCAAATAGCACAGGGAGCAGCATTTCCCCCTGACCCACATGAATATAAAGTAAAAGAGTTTTGAATAGCTGTCATATGGCGTTTCAACTGGCAATTATTTTTGGATGTATTTTTGATGTATTTTTAGCACCGACAGTTAGAAATGATGTAAGAAGCAACTCCACTCCCACTATAAAGAACTAAAGCCAAAACACCTCTAGTGAATGTTGCCATCCTGCACTGCTGACGTTATTTGGACCCTTTAGTATGTGCAGCAGCGATCGGGGATGGAGCCTCGATATTAAGGTAACACCCTTAAAGCTGCCTAGTTCAACACACAGTTTCCTATCATGACATCTTACCCTTCTTCAATAGCATCAAATAACTAATTACATCCAATGTATTAGATAAATGAACACTAGACCATACGCCAGCGGAAAAAGAACTGCCTAAAACAACAAAAAGAGTCTGTGGGGAAAATTGTATGTGATGTGTCTGTCAGTTACTCAGTTCAACCCATGTCTGATGTGCTAATATTGTGGGGCAAGATGTTTTGGCTTTCTTTTGGGAAGCTGTCATGTTGTTTATCTTTCTAACAGTCAATGATTTACAGTGATAAAAACACATCGAAATGCTGTTTTGTTGCTCTTAACTTTTATTCAAAGAATTCTCTTTTTGCAGTTGCATTAATCAGTGAGTTGAAATATTTGATTTGACACAAAGTCAACAAAACTCATGAAAAAGACCAAAACCAACAATGTGTTACTCCTTCTGTCGACATTTCCTGACCTCCCCAGCCTGTCTGTGACACTTAGCGTTTTGACTAAAGACATACATCTTTAAAAACAGGTGATGAATACATTCTTTCATTTTTTAAGAAATGCTAAATCATTTCCTAAAACTGCTGGGCAATGTGGTTATTAGCAAAAGTTTCTCAAACTGGAGTCAAAGGTGTTTTTGTTGCAGACTATGTCGGCCATGAATGTGTTGATACAGTGAGAAGGTGCAGGAGTCAAAATAGGACTCAAAATAAACCACAGCGCCCATGTTCATTGAAATAAAGGAACATGTCACTCAGGGCAACAGTACGGAAACAAAGAGAGGCCATGGCCACAACTATCTTTTTTTTAATGTTGTAATCTCGATATCACCAAAAAATCATCTCATTATCACTGGATAAGGAGTTGTTATCTTGTGATAACAGGATAAATTAATGTGTTATCACAGGATAACAAAACTCATTTTAATTTACCTTGTTATCAAAGAAAAACAAAGCCTTTTTATACTGTGATACTGAGGTGATTACTTTGTGATTTCAAGACAACAAAAAAAGATAATAGCAACCATGGCTGCTCTTGACTTATGTACAACAGTGTGGTTCAGTGAGGTTTTTGTAAACAATAATATATATATCAGATTTTTTATATACATACTACTTAATAGGTTCAGTAATGGTTGTGGTCTTTCAATGTGATTTATCAATACAAAGAAGATATAAAAAAACCCAACTCATCCTTTAATTTGCAGACAGGGACATGTTGTGCATAGTCCATCTGAATGAATGATCACTGTCCGTTATATTTGAACATATTTGAATGTAATGTTAGGCACAATAAACAAAAATGAACTCCACAAAATAAATCATGCAACAGGGCAGACAGATGGTGGGTGCAGACTGCTGGTAGAAGTGACTTAACTCCAGGAGCCTGTCAGATGCAATGACATCTTGTCTCCTGATTTTTTTTTTCCTCAACACATATTTTAATAACAACAACAAGTGGCTTAATGACATGTCAGATCAGAAAACAGTCATTAATCAAAACTGCCTTCCTGCCATCTTCTTCTCACCAAGACTAAAGCCTCTTATTATGTGAGTCTGTACACCCGTAGCATGCATAGCTGTCAGTTTTCACACATTTGTCCTGCACCTGCTAAACTATTCTTCCTGGAGCCTGAGTGACAGCGCAGCAGCTGTTAGGTGAACGAAGCATCTGTCAGACTGAAATCTGATCATATTGTACCTGTTAAACAGCTTTGCATTTTTATTTTTTCATGTTTTACAGGATTTATGAACTTAAACGACATCTTATTCATGTCTCAGTTTATTTACTATTAAACATTTTGTAAACACAGATGTGTAATTTGAAGAATTCCCTATTTGCAGTTTGCACTTTGGTTTTTGTAAAGACACGAGATATCTTGAAAAAAACTCCGCACACCTGAATGAGTGACAGGTGTGTCAGAGGAAGGTGCTGCTTGAACACAAGGAGAGAACTAACCCACACTGTCTCGCTTACTGCTCAAATACTTACTTAATTACCTTGTTTCTGTCTGTCAGACCTTCATATAAAAAAACCCATGAATACATATCTCATGAACACAAAAACTAGGGTTCTTAAGTCCCTAGTTATTTCAATAAACTTGACTCTTCAGATCTTCTTGTGCTTCAACTAAACTAAAATGAGAACTGAGGAAGAAAATGATCCATCTGAGTTTAATGTTGAATACATAGTGTACCCTTCACTCAAGAGTGCAAACAATTAAAGTCTGACAGATGGATAATAATGCAGAGAATGAAGGACAGAGTGTGAAAGTAATTGACAGGAATGTGGCAGAGAAAGATGGATGAGAACAATGAGGGATGGATGGATGAAGGGAGGAGAGGAAGGAGGTCTGACGTTGATTAATGACCCTCACAGTGTGTGTGAGTGTGTGTGTGTGTGTGTGTGTGTGTGTGCGTGTGATGCCAGGAAGTGTCCCTGTGCAGTTGTTGTGGTCACTAACCACAGTAAGTGAGGCTTGTTAAGAAATGATTTATTATGATTTATTTGTTATTTTTACATCAATCTTAATATGAAAAGTGGCTCAAATAATAAAAAATAAACATATAAATGCTCAAAAAATATCTTTTATAAAAGAACTCTGAGGGACTACCTAAAACAGTTATGGGGAGGGAGAGCAGAGAACAATGGTTTCATGTATTTGCATGGCTAAATGTCCATTTCCTTTGAAGGCTTGTGTATTCCTTCAATCGGGGTGAGCAGTTATTTTTCCTAGGGGTCACATAACAAGCCCAGACTGCTGCTGGGAATACTTTGCACCTATTTTAAACATTTAATTTGTAGCTTAGCCAGTTATGCCTCGGCTGTCCTTATTTTCTCATCTTCCTTTTTTTTCTGTGTGTTTTATCTTTAAGTGATGACTGCGGTTGTAGTTTTGAGTTCAACCACATGTTCACTGTTAACTAAGCAACTTTAACAGCTTTATTGTCAACCTGAAAATATAGCTTTCATGACTTAAAGCTCTACATTCAGCAACAGTCTTGTGCTTTTGTGTGCTCATTTGAAGCAGGTGAAACAGGTCAAAACAAGTAAACAAGTAAAAGGTCTCCACTTACTTGGTGTCTAAGCCATAGGTGATGTTATGAGTTCAAACATTACTGACATCAATGCCAAATGTGTCAGAAAGAAGCAAAAATAAATGTAAAGGTTATCTTGAGGAGGAAGAGTGAAAGATGAAGACCATGAGAGGTGATTATAAGTATCATAATAAACTAATTGGAGTGGGGTTCAGTTTATCTGTCAAACTATTGTTTTCTTTGTCAAACTTACACTTTTAAATTTTTTTTTTAATCACCTTCACATACTATATGAAAGTTCCCTTTATGTTCACATGGAGTCAAAACATTCTCTTTTAAGTTATTTTCACTATGAAACGTCAACAAGTGATTCAGCGGAAAGACACAGACAAAATCCTTAAGGTCATGACCTCTGCTCTGCAAACTTCCTTTCATTAGTAGACCAGATGATAACATCCTGATGACATCACCGCTCATCTGTCATTTGATTGGCTGGAGCACTGCTGCAGTGATTGTGCGGCCATTGATTGTGATTGTTGATTGTGGCGGGATGATTATGGTAAGCACTCTGGCAATTGTGTGCCAATTGTGGGTTTATGTGTGTGTGTGTGTGTGTGTCCGTGTGGTGTGTGCATGTAGTTGTGAGTGATGCTCCAGTTGGTCAGCTGCAGAGATGTGTTCACATAAAAACTTGATTACTGTTCAACATGCCGACCTTAACCGTGAACCCTAACAACCATGGCTTTTCCACTTCCTTTTCTTTCTTTTTGCTACCTGTTTCTCTTTCTGTCATCACATCACTCCCATCCTTTGCCTTTTCTTATTTGTTTTAGGTGAGAGTTGCAGATGATGTTTGGTTAAATAAATAATATTTTAGATGTTTTATGCATCCTTAAGAAAATCTGACTCAATTTTGATTCCATTTTGAGTTGCTTGCTAATAATTTTGCTGTCATTTACAGTCTGTCAGTCAACACAAAGGGATGTTTGCAAAAATGAGAAACATGGTACAAGGCTTAACTACAGCCATGTACTGAAAATATAATATGGGAAAAGATAGACTTGTTGATAATAAATAAACCTCCTTTTACATCTGAAAACTGCAAAACTCAAAATCAGATTTAAGAAGATTTGTAAAGCTGCTGAAATGCAACAGATAATCATGTCAACATCAGTTAACTTTGCCAACCTGCTCAAAGAACATTAGTTTACTCAAACAGGATTCACCTGTGAAAATGAGACAGACATGTTCTGAGTTGTGCACTTAAATAGTCAAGATCAAAGAAAGAAGAAGTTTAACATTATATGCTTTTGAAGTTATAATTATATATTCCTTTATAATTTGAAACCATATTAGCTATTGGTGCTACTGAGAAAAAACTACTGTGTAAAATTTGTATGTAAATATAACAGACTAGATTGATATAAAATAGTTGTTCAAAGGCCATGCCGATTATGTAGATTGTATGTACTTTGTTGCACTTGAGAAAGACCTTATGAGGATTCCAAATAGGTTTAATATTGTTAAACATTAAACTTGGTCACTGCAACCAAGTTTAATTATCCAAATCCTTCATGGGCTATTTCATTTATAAACTGTTTGCCCTTGTTTGACCTTGATATGGACTGAAGTGGTGTGCAACCTAATACTACTACCTGATACGAAATATTCACTATAATAATCATTTCCTATCCTGATCTAATCAAATTCATATTGTTCTTGATGCATTTTTGTTTTTATTACACTTTCAGAATCTGGACTAGAGCAGCTGCTGGCTTCGATACTTTGTACAAGATTCTAAATGGTGTAGAAATGCACAAAATTTGTTAAAAAATGACTTGTTTTTCTTGAGGAGGATTGCCAGATATCCCCACCCACTAAGACCACTTATGTATCTTTCCAAGTTTACCTCCCCATTTAGATAAAAAAACAACAAGGCACCACTGACTACCAGTTTAAGAGCGACTCCTCAAAATCATGGCACTTCTAATGTTGTGATTAGAGCTGCGGTAATGATCTCTGACCATGCAGACACAGAGTATTCACCACAGTTGCATTTAATTATAGTGTTTGTTGTGTTGGGAGGTCCAAAATAACCCCCTCTGGTCTTGGTTTCAAGAAAATATTAGTGTCTATCATTCTTTTCCATTTATTATAATGGAACAAACATGATTTTTAAACCACAGTCATGGGTTATTCAAGCCCATGTTGCACCATCACAGGATTGTCCTGACCACAAAGCCAAAAACGATACTTGCAACTGACCCTGCACCCCGCAAAACCTTCAACTTTTTCCTCTAAATACAAAACCCCCACAATCCTCTTTGGCTCCATCCCTCCCATGGTTCTGGGCTGCCTTTTGCAATCACAACACATGCCCACACACACATACTTTCTGGCTACACAACTGTTTTTAACACCTCTCATCCCCCTGCCCCCCCGTCCCTGTGTATCCACCAGGACTCTACTCTGTGTCTTTTCACTCAGTGAGCTGTGAGCCAGAAACACCCTGTTTGGTGATAGGCTACTGAGTTTTAAAGCCTATAAAAACTTCCTCCCTCCAGCATACCTTTTATTAACAACTCCTATCCGTGAGCACGAAGGGTTATTACTGGCCGATCAGCTGAGACAAAGCGCAACAGTATGACAGTTTAAAGGATCATTTTTGTCAATTACAACTTGTGTCTTAACAGTCATTCCTGTTGGTTGTGATAAGTTAGTAACTGCTGAAATCAAAGAAAAATATCTGCCCTGCTATATATAAATACAGCAGGCAGGAAACCAAAAGTTACTTGAACATACGCAATGTTAACAAGGCAGTTGAGTTAGAATCTGATGAATGGTTGAGGTGATGCTTGTGTCCTCTGTGCCACAATCTCTCATGTGTAATGCAAAATTTGAAATAAAATAGGTTCCACGAAATAACCATCTTTAACCTGCATTTAATGATTATTTGGCCACTTGAGGCAGTGAATTGGGCTATAAACACGACACTGACATATTATCAACTTATATAGTTGTTATGGTACACGCATTAGTAAAAAGAACTCTTTTAATGGGCATCTAATGGCTGTAGGTTGAAGATTCAATGTCTTTTAGTATTTTTTTTTGTCTTGACTAACTCCCGAATGAGATATCTTGGTCTTTAGCTGCAAAGATGCTCCTCTAGAGCCACATAGCAGCTGCCTGTGGTTGTTCTTGGGTGCTTCACAGTACACAGTGGGTTTATCATGAGAAAAAAAAAGTGCTACAAAATGCTGAAACGGTTCACAGAGCTGAGAGACGCTGGGTGACATTTCTTTGTGGCTCTGTCACTAGGCAGTACCTCTTAACATTACGCATATCATTTCTTATGATTTTAATCTGAAGATATCAATAAGCACAGCTTTGAAGATTCATGTCAAACCAGCTAAACGTATGCATCTTCACCACCAACCACTGCAGCTCCTGTGACTTGCCTCCCTTTTCCATAAAAATCTGTACTAATCTGAGAAGTCAGCCACTTGGTTGAAATTAAAACCTACTCACTCATAGAACATTTGGCGCACGCTTGATAATGACCGCCACACGTAATCAATCCCCCCGTACCTTTAATAATACCCAAGTGAACCCTTAACTTTTTAAGTTGAGACACTGGCAGAAAGTTGAGGGTCAAACTAAGAAGGAAAACAAGACTTTTGCGGTTCTACCCTTAGGCACAAGCAAGCAGAGCACAGAGATGTTAAGGTAACCTCCGACAATTAGGATTGTCTTTCTAATAAAATAAGAAGAAAATTAGGTGGCCATCACCCAAATAATAGAATACTGTATAATCAGAAAAAGAAAGAGAGAAAAGCATACAAAATGCGCTCATGTACACCAGAGACTCGGTGTGTGTCCAAAAGATGGATATTATCCGCTTCACTGACTACCCCTCTCTCTCTGCTAAAATGTTGTTTCATAGTCCAACAGACGATCGAGTTTCCGAGCTGCAATCTGTGGTGAACGATGCATTGCCAATAACAGCGTTCACATGAGTCATGATACTTGCCCCAGTGAGTGCCAATTCCTAATTTTAATTACGGGAAACCTCTCGGTTCGCCAACAGCTTTATCACTTCTAATTGCCCCTGTTGCGAAACTTTGTTGTCTCCGCATTGAGCAACACTGAGCCCCCCTTTTTTTGGAAGGCGCAATGATAGAAGTTTGGGAGTTTATCCTTGATGTGTCCTGCATGAACACTCCCAAAATATTACTTGTCACTTTCAATTAAAAATAAGAGAGAAATGCAAGATTCTTCCAAACATTCTTTGCAGGATGTAAGAAGTGCTGCAGGGACAGCTCAAAAAGAATAAAGGGAAGAAAGGGGGCCTTTCTGTAGAGGCTCCATCTAAGATGCTGAGCACAAAGATGCATCTTACCATCATTAAGAGGATACAGTGAAGGCAGCATTATCCGAAGAGCCTGGAATATTATAAATGGCTGTTACAGTAGTGAAGATGAGACCCCATGGGAGAGGGAAAAGAAGAGGAGCCTAGGGACAAGAAGACAGGAAAATAGATTAGGGAGAAAGAGCCTGATGGAGAAAATATAGGAAAATACCAGAGGTTGAAAAGGTGGAAAAACAGCAGAGAGAAGCAGAGGATACAGTGTCCTCTGGAAGGTCAAGAAAAGAAATGTTGATATGCTTTGCAGAAAGCTCTCCCTGAAATATCATCTTCTCCTGATTTTAAGGACACGCACGATGAGAAGTCAGGGAGAGAAAAGTCTGTGCTTCGCCCTGCAGCTGCAGCTTCTTACACATGTCCAGCAACCAAAAGCCTACTGAAACCTTGCTTTAACAAGCCGCATGATGATGAGGTGCCTATGAGGTAGAAATGGAGAAGGAAAGAGGGAGAGGAAGGGCTGGATAAGACGACAGGATCAAAGTCAGCCTCAGACCGGATAGCTCTCCTTAATCCCTCCCGTCACTTTGGGTCACCCTACGAGTTTTGTCACCTTATGAAATCTCATGGAGCGTTTTATAATTTTTATGATTTCCAGTCTTTACCACAGTCACACCCTGACGCAATGTGCTGCAGTTTCAAACGGAAGGCTCTAAAAACCAAAAGTTTCTGAGTTAGTGTACATGTGTAACACCCATATAACTTAACTCTCCCAGGGTCACTATACTGTTAGCTTTAAATGAAACCCCTCATATTTCCCCAAGGTGTCAGATGCCATATAAGCTCTGGGAGCCAGCTCACATGATGAGGACTGATCCCCCTGTTAGCTCATGGTCCCTGACACCAAAACACACACGCTTGGAATCACTCACGCACACACTAACACTCTCATCCAGCCATTGGGTGGATAGGGATGAGGTCTTTTCACCTTGCAGTGT
Organism: Acanthurus lineatus; assembly: GCA_029814665.1. NCBI lineage: Eukaryota > Metazoa > Chordata > Actinopteri > Acanthuriformes > Acanthuridae > Acanthurus > Acanthurus lineatus. Next base: position 15,434,730 of record JAPZDV010000014.1, on the reverse strand, counting down.
GTGATGATGTGCTAAGCTTGCCTACCATGAAGCAGAGTGAGTCACTTTATTGACGAATGCTAAAGCCTTGGAACTACATATTACAACCTTCTCCAGTTAAAACATATGCTGCTTACATTGAATTCAACTGTCTCTAATGGTATGAACTCATGTAAATGACTCTTTGTGGTACGTATTCATATGGATATGCAACAACTACAACTTAGAATGTCATCACGTCTGCAGTTTTTTTGCTTTGGTCTAAAGAAATAGCAGAGGTTTATCTTTAGCCAAGCTATTTTTTAAGCCATAGCCATGGAGACAGCAGTACTGGCCTGTAGGAATGTCTCAATCTACTCAGCTCTACTTTTTTTTTTAGTGCTAACTGGCTAATTTTAGCATGCTAACAAAAAAAACTAAGATGCAGAACAAGAGAAACAGTATGCTAAATGTCAGCATCTTAGCACTGTCATTGTCAGCCTGCTGCCAAGCTAGCATTCACGTTTAGCACAAAAACCACTGCCGTGCGAATAACAGCCTCTCAGATCTGTTAACACTCTTCTGTCTCTTGGTCTTTAAAATGCTGGGTTTGTAAGGGTTTACATGGCCTTAATACAAGTAAACCAGGACCTGTAAACAAAAATCACATGGACTGACAAGGAGTTCATTTATTAGACAGAGTTTTGTCACCTGTCATCCTGCCAGATAAGATATTCTGGCAACAAAGGAAATCAAAATAAGCTATTTCAATTCAATCGTTGAATATAATGAGCATTTCAGCACTGTTTATTATTGTTTACATCATTTCCTTGAATTCAAATGGCATTACCTGCCCAAACAAATCAAAAATTTTTAACAGAAATACTGTGAAAGCACCGTTAACCTTTCCCCACCATTGGAAGTGCGCTAACACGTGTAGCCATCAGACGTGGAGCTGGAAGAAGACCCACAACATCTGGTGGACATTTTGTCAAGAGTGATGGCCCTTCTCCCTCTCCTGCTATTTGTTTGTTTTCTTCTTCTCCACCTCCTGCTTCCCCCTCCTGCAAACCATTCTATCGGCTCCTGTCATGCCGGGTTGTGCTGGTCCCTGCCTGGGTGTTTGCGCAAGAAACCCAAAGGGGAAGACCCGAAGTGCAAACTAAATTGTTGACAAGTGTATATTGAGGTCAAATAAATTGTGCGAAGGGTGTGTAGCCACGTGTAAGTCAATATTGTCATATTTTTGTACAAGGGTTGTCCCTGTATGAGGCTGTAAAACACTGCTATCTCTTTGATCCCTGAAAATGGAAAAAATTATGTCTGAGAAATGAATCACTTAAAATGAAATATTAGTGCAGCAGGCTTAGCTAGCATGTGGTAAAAAGGTGGGTTCTTAAATGGCTGCATATGTTCATACATCATATCTGCATATTAATAGACATGAGTTTGATACCATTTACAGCGGAAAGAGCCTGTTAACCCAGTGCCTGTTCTTAGAAGTTAATCTCATTTTACCTCCATGGCCCAGCTGGTTTTGGACCAGACTTCAGGGTTGGCCCAGTTTAGCATGGATTCACTTGAGGAGAATTGGCCTCTTTATTCAGGTCTAATCTAGAAGCAAGAGCCAATAAGAGAGTAAATGGAAAAATATAAAATGGTGTGAATGTATGACTATGTGCACTGGACTTTACATGTTATGTAGTAATGAACTAGAATCGTATCACATATTCTGAGTGGTAACTTAGCTGAAAGCTCAAAAAGCCAACAAAGAAAGTGTCATATAAAATAAAGAGAGAAAGGAAATGGAAGATTTAGCATGGTTTGATTAGAGGAGCTCTTTACAATGGGACTTCATGCTCTCCATCTTTGCTAATTGTTCTCACTGCCTTAATCTTCTTCCTTTAGCTCCCCTCTTGAGCCTAGCTATACATATATCTCTCTCAGTTTGCTTATGGTTGAACCTTTCCTGGCCCTCCTGCAATTATGACTGTGTTTTATAATTTTGTGATTTTTCTCTATTCAAATTTGCTAGATTACAACTTGTTAAATGCTACCTGAGCAGGAGGAGGATGAGATTTGATCATTAGCAATATTGGTGCATCCAAAATTCTACATGAGTGCATGTGTTCTGCTGCATTGTGACATACACTGTCACCAAAGAATAAGAAGGAAAATTTCACATATATACCTTAAAGTTATGTTCTGAAAAGTAATCAAATAAACTAAACCAAATGTAGAAGCATCAGCAATGGTTTTAGGGAACCTACACAGAAAAAACAGCTTTCAAGCTCTCTATTGTTTTACTAATGTAATGCTATCATGGAACATATATATTTGATTACAGCTAATGTTAGAATGTCAGATGTTAAAACAACAGGATTTCACCTGGTCTATAACTTGTATTAAGATCCCAACAGTGTTACCCACAACTGATTTATAGCAGTGGTTGTGCCAAATGAAATGAATGAAATGAAAAAATAAATAAATAGATAAGAATTTTGAGTGGAGAAAGGTAAAGTGTTTATATATGACTCTTAAGAGAAAAAAAAATTAAAATGATGAGTGCTTCTCTTAAATTTCCAGTATGTCCTACTGATAAGTTCAGCTGTACAAATGACTATCTTTGCATGAGGCCCAGTTTTGTTGCACTTTTTCTTGGCTAATAAAAAACAACACACAAAAGCAATTTAACCTTAATCCTGTTCATTAAAAGGGCCATGATTAATGCATTCAATTTGAATTTCATCAACAAAAAAATGAAGAAGAAAAAAACTACCTAAATGAGATGTTGCCAAACAAGAATAAATCATTCATTAGCACACAAGCATTTTAATAACATGATCCTTAGAGAGGCTTCCTTCTTATAGCATGCTTTAGTTAGCAACAGTAGCCATATATACACACAGATACACACCCAAACCCACACATTAACACACACTAATCAAGCTTTCCAATGCCTCACAGCAGCACTCAATATTCTTGTAAAAACATTGATGACCAATGCACAACAAGTGCCCTCATTAAAAGCAACTCGACGTGTGACCGCTGACAGAAAACCTCTGTTCTCTTAATAGTCCAGGAACAGAACGCAGTGTCCTGTCCACTCTAAGAAGGGAAAGCGCATAGGAAGAACCGTTAAAGTTTCCCAACAAAACGGTCCCGCAAAGCCTCTTGGAGGCTTACAAATGGTGATGAGTAATCACAGGATGCTTGAAAATGCGTGGCGCTCATCAAATTCTAGCTGCGGTGGAGGACCGTAAGGTGTTTATTGGCTTCCTCTTTAAACACCCCCAAAAGCAAATCCTCCTGCAAAGAGTGTGCGCTTGGGCCCCGCCCCTACAGAACTACCTCTATCTTTTGCTATAAACATCTCATTTAAAGTGTGGATGGGTGGGTGGGTGGGTGTAGCTGAAAGAACCGAGGGTGGTGAGTGTTGCTTGGCTCCATGTCATATTTTCCAGCGTGAAGAAAACAAGTCTATTTGTGAAGTCGCCACAGGAGCAGAATGTACCTTTGCTAAAGAAGCCTGTTATGTGTGCTGAGTCCCCACGTGCTTGTGTGTGTGGTTGTGCACTTGCGTTTCTATCCAACAGGGGAACAAGGCGTCGTTACACATTCACCTACAGTGGACTTCGCGTCTAAGA
>JAPZDV010000014.1:15413636-15431025 GCA_029814665.1 Acanthurus lineatus | reverse complement strand
TTAGATAGCCACAACCGACAGTGCACTGTTGGCCATAAAGGCTTGTATGTGTGTGTGTGTGTGTGTGTGTGTGTGTATGTGTGTGCCAGAGCCGGTTTGGTGGCTGGTTGGTCTCAGTGGCTTTGGGCTGTCATTGGGCAGCTTGGCTGGCGACCTCTGTTATTACCCAAGTTAGGTTACACACAGACATGACCAAAAATGTATTAGAATATACAGCAGCTTTAAAATGTTTTAACTGATTTAGTGACATTTATAAACCTTAAATTAAAGAAGACATAAAATAAAAATGTCCACTTTAGGTGTTGAAAAGAATGCAATGCCATAGATTTCCCATAGATCCACATTTTCTTATTACATCTTTAAACTCTTGAATCATTTAGCAGTGAGAAAGAAGAAATGAAATAAAAAGCAAAAGGCTATAATTTAGCAAACTATGAGATTGTTGGGGGAAAAAAAATCACATGACACAGAAACCCATCTCTCCCTCTCTCCCTGACATTTTTTCCATCAGGGGTATAGTTAGCATAGTGAATATTAGCCTGTGCCCACATCCTATAGCCATAGTTTTGAGGTCACTGCATGTGTTTAAAAAAAGCTCTCTAAGTGTCTCTGGTCAGTGTGTGAGCTCTTGCATCAGACCAAATGTCACCAGAGCAAAATGAGGCTAACACCTACCGAACATTTTCCGTTGAAAGTCATTTTCAAATAAACCAATTTGCTATGAAAACTACAATGACATGGGAAATCATTGACAAATGACTGAGAAATCATTTGTTTTAACTTTGTTGAAATCCTTGGGTTACTTGAGCTGTTTTCTTTGTAGTTTGGGTCTGGAAAAGTTGATTTTTGTCATGGTATCAAGTACGCTTTTTGTTTTGTGAAACAGAGTTGTGTATGTCAGTTTGCCTTGTAAGGCCTGCAGTGCAATCTATCAATCTGTTTTCGATCTCAGCTTTACACATTTCATAGCTTGGTCAAGGACCCTTTGTTGAAACATTTTAAAGAGGGGGTATTTTTAATGTCTGCTATCGGTACGCTGAAAATAAATACCCAACTGCAGCAATATTTGGACCCTCACAGCAATTGCATAGTGGAAGCTCAGTGGAAGTAAATTAAAAAGACTATCTTCATGCTCATTCATTCATCTTTCTGTCCGTTTACAGCTGCTTATTCTTTATCCAATCCAATATTCAGGCTGAGCTCACCAGAGTCCATTTCTCATCACATCCTAAACTTCAGCCAGCTTCTTCGTTCGATGTGTTCTGTGCTGCTTATGGGTTTTTTTCTTTTGCACGTGGCAATTATAATATCATCTGTTCACTCAGAATAAAGCCCCTTCTGATAAAAGTACACTCACAGACGAGTTTTCAAGCAGCTCAGGTTCCCTTGGAACTATGTTCATGTTAGATGTTTCTGCATCTCATAATGTACATCAAATATCAGGACAAGATCTTCACTTTGTTTACTGGCATTGGCATTGGTGCTAACACTAATCTTTTACTGATCAAACTCATCATTCATCACAAATACTGTACGATGCTTTGAGGCAATGTTTTTAACAATGCCTCTTTCTGTATTTTAATGTGACGAAGAAGTCTGGTTGCTACAAAGATTTTACAGAAATTTGTACACTCATATGTAATGTATCAATGTTTCAACAGCTCATATCAGTGTGACATGGGTTTGATTAACTTTAGGTGTTTACAACCATGTTTCTGGTGACCTAAGAGGGTGTTTTTAAGGATAAGTTGGGAGTACTTTTAAATGGTTTTTAGGGACTAAAACCTCGGGTTTTGTAGGGAATGAAGGGAGAATTAATAAATGTGTTTCTAGCAATATAACAAGATATGTTAAGCTGTGTTGGATCTTTGAAAACTGTTACTTTTTTTTTTTTTGGTAGAAACTTGAGCATATCTTAACTCTTATCAAAAGGTTTGTGCCTAAACTTAACCCAACCATAACCACAAAATATGTGAAAAAACATAAAGAAATGTAAAGTTCCAGCATATCTGTGATTTGTAGAAACATACACTGCCAACAGTAATTCCTATCAGTTGGGTTGGACCAGGAGTTTTACAGGATCATGTAATATTAAACCTCATTGGAACACTGAAAATCTTATTTGTAAATTTCTAATGTAACTCAAGAGTCTAAAAAAGGCCTCAGAGGTTTGATTTAGAAGGTTCTTGAGATTTAACTGATGTTGCTTTTGCTTTGTCAAACCAGAAAGTTGAGGTAAAGTTTCATTTCACCCATGTTTCATCCATGAGTGTTTGACATCACAGTCTGCTCTTTCAGGTGGCTGAGGTCAGGAAACGCAACACTGGGATCAGTAAATTAGACTTTACAGGCAAAAGTGACTCAGGAGCATCATTTGTGTGCTAGAACGAGATAAATGTGTAAAAATGTGCTTAAATGAGGTCAGTAATATGCTTACATACTGTTTTCAGTGAAATTTGGCCAAGAGCAGTTTGGGAGGAGAGAAATGCAGACATGACATTACATCACACCAGACTACATAGCAAACTTATTAGTTTACATTGTGAGGGAAATACTGTGCAATGGAGGCCACGTCATGCTAAGTGCTATAGATGGTCCTTGGCTAATGTTGTATTTATAACCCATATGAGTATATTCTAAATGGCTGTTTTTTCAGTCTTTTAACTATCAGATCAATTACTGTTGATTTGAATACTAACAAAAGTGTTTTTCAATAAAATAAATATATTCAATTTGCAAAAAAGTAACACAATCCTGCTCCTGAACATAAGAATAAACACTGTTCTTACATCCCTCCAACTTTATTCTGTTTCAAGGTTCAAATCCCAGAGAACCTCTTAATCTGTCAAGACCCTGCTGATATTGTGAAATGACCCAGAGTATGAGTAGGCAGTGTGAGTCCAAGGTGTTTGATTGATGAAAAAGGCTTTGGCCCTTATTTATCTAATAAAATAAAGGTTAACCAAACAACTTACTGGCCAGGATGAAATAAAAACAGAAGCGATCCACAAAAGACATCATTACTGGGAGACTTGGGAACAAGAGAAAGAGGAAGCTGAGAGGTGAGCAGACAGAGATATGCCTCGAAAGAGTTGCATCACTTTTCGAGCTGAACATCTCATAATAGAGAAAAAGAAGAATATGGGTGACACAGTATATTGAAAACATAACACTGTTATAAACTCTCCAAAGTTAGACAATTTGTTTTTAATAAGAGTCTCAGAAATTGAAATGACTGTCCTCAGCTAGAGCAATTTTTCAGTTTTATTGGACGCTGATGAAAGTAGACGGGAAGCAGAGGGGGTATGACATGCAGCAAAGATCTCCCACAAGAATCAAACCAGGGAGGCTGTGGTCATGTGGCACGCCCTGTGACCAATCAGCTTCCAAGGATCTCTATTAGCTTGTGTGTCTTGTATCCAAAACTTGTTATAGTTTTATGAGATTAGCAAACGATGCTGCATTAAAACCAGACAACCTGAATCCTGGAAGCAGGGTTGCACACTGGGGGAAGAGAAGGATGGATGAGTCCCTCCCCCTTTTTTAGTTGGGAGTTCAAAAGTGCCCCCATTTTGGAAAGGTTCCTCTACTTTTTAATGCAGCTACATACGAAAAAACTGGCCCTACAGGTGAGGATACAAGTATTATTATTCTGCGAGGGGGAGGATTGTGTCCGATCATTTCTGTAACTTTCTAAAACTAAAAATCAGACAACCACACCCACTCTACACAGTGGTTGGTCTCGGTTTTACACAAACTATTCCTGTCACTTTTATATGGACCACCTAGCACACTTCTATAAATCCCCTCCAGGAGAGACTCTTGCTCCTCTTAATGAGGGCTGGCTTGTCAGCTTTTTTTTCGAAAAGTACCCAAAAACAAGACACAAACAGCGAGTAGAAAGTAACAAACACAGAATGTTAAATAAACCAAGCAGTTTTAGCAACAAAAATAGAGGAAGCTGCAAAAGGAAATACAAAAACTAGGGAGAAAATAGAAAAACTGAATAAACCACAAACTGGGGTCATGAGAGGTGCACAGGTAGGACTGGAGGACGAAAGCAGGACTGCCTAACCAAGACAGACCAGGGAGCAAAACGACAAACTGACAACTAAAAAGAGGAAGACAAGGACTTAAATACTAAAAGACAAAAGAGACAAGCCAAACATGTTACTGTGGATTTCTGATATAAGGAAAGAGGAGACATTGGCTACTAAAATAAAACAGGTAATACAGGAAAAACATGAATAACTCAGAGGGTGTGATGGGTTGTGATGGGTTGTGATGTGGCATCTTACTGTATGGTTTTCTCCACTGTAGATTGGAATGGAGAAAAAGCACATTTGATTTCAGACATGATTTCACAATATGTCATATGACGTAGCTCCATTTGAGCCCAACCAGAGCTTAAGCAGTGCAGGCATGATGACATTGATGAACATTGATGCTTTTTTTCACAACTTAAGGCCGAAAAGTCTAGATTGAACCACAAATTTCACACTGTAACTGGATATTCTACCATACATTAAATACAGATTATTATAAATCACTTATAAAAGCAGGCTGTTGGATAAATGCATCCAAAAAGCCTCTAAATGAAGATGACAGAAAAGCAAACTAGGAGCAAGAATCAAAGAAAAATCTGCATACTGAATCAATAGCTCAGACTTTGCTGCTTAAAGCCATCAATACAGCACGCAGATCTTCGGTCTGATTCTTTCTTTTAATACTAATTAATACTAATTACTCACTCTAGTTCTGTGAGTGGAAGAAGTGTCTTTTATTATATGTAACTGTGCCATGCAGAAAAGAGAGAAAGCCACTGCCTGGCAGCACTGGTGCAATGCTGAACTCCTAATGACTGTAAATTTTAACTGGAAATCAACAGTTTAATGGAAATGGCATGAAAATTGCCCAGGTTTTGGTCTGGCATTCTGAAGACATCCTCATATATTAAGAATTGATTTATTCTCTTTAGGCACTGTGACCTTTGCTGCTGTGTTTCTGTTTGGCACCTCTCAGAGAAACAGCTCCAAACCAGCTACTTTAACACAAAAATGACTCTAAACCTGTCACATAAAGGTGGATAATTGGAGGAAAATTCTGTGATATGTGATTTGACTATAGGAAATCGTCTCAGCAGACATTTTTTTTTCCACACCTTGTTGATCCTAAGGACTTAAAACACTTGGACTGGCAGAGATGGGTCACGGCCGGCAGTGACTCAGTGCCATTGTTCATAGGGTGGGAAAGAGGAATAAGTGAGAGACGGAGTGGAAAACAAACGGAAAGTTTCTTTTTTAGAGACACAGTAATTTTATCCTCATCCTATTCATCTTCTTCTGTTAGACTGCTGTGGAGAGGCATCTCATATATCTTGATGATGAATATGACTTTGCAGAGGAGCTACATGGAGGTTTGAAGCCAAGTGGCGCGGGACTGACAGCGAGACTTACCCAGACAGACAGCTAGACAGATAGTCATCCTGCACGCCAATCTCACCTTGTCCTCAGAGAGGCTAATGTTTCTGGGAAAATCCCACTCCACTTGCTGCCCCTGTCAGTTCCCTACAGCTGGCACGGGCACATGGATGGATGACAGAGTGAAGGAAACTGGGATCCAGTCAGCTGGTAAGATGGAGAGAGTGGGAAGGATGTGGGTGAAGGAGTGGATAAGGGTTGAGTCCAGGGTTACCTCTCTGATTGGACATCATTTTACCCACCTCTGGCTCTTTCTCACCTCTTTTAATTGCATTGCTTCCCCCTTGATGTTTACAGCAGAGAAATAGCAACAATTTTAAAGCAGCTTGGACATTTCCCTGGCAGACAACAGCTCTGAATGTCACTGTGTTTCAGCAACACTTAAATCACCACAAGTCCCAGGGTCCAAAAACAAAAAAAGGGGGAAAAAAATTAACATATGACAACAGGATGCAAGCGTGGGGAATAAGGTGGTTTGAGAAAGCGCTTGTTTCTTAGATTTTCTTTACACTGATTCCTGCCGACTTCCGTACAAATTAGGTGACATTATTGGGCTGACAAACCTGCTCCAAAGGGGGAAGGGTTGAACTTGGATGGGCTGTCTAAACAAACGCAACAATGGTTTTTATTGTCGCGCTGGCTCAAACTCACCCACACACCCCTGGCAGGGAGCAGAGCTTTCAGTGGAACAGCCCGTCAGTAAGCATAAAGTTGATTTGGCTGATTATAAACTTGAGCACTGCTCTTACTGAGACATGGCTCCACTTTCTCTCTCTCTTTCTCTGCCCCTCTGACATGTTCCCAGCTTTGTTGGATGGAGAGATAAAGTAAAAGGAGGCTGACAGAGAGTAAATGGAAAAATAGAATGATATATTTTTTTCTTTTTTCTTTTTTTTTTTGCTTGTCCTTGATTATTTTCCAACTGTGCTTTTCTTTAATACCACTCCATAATAGATTTTCTTGGAGCTGTTCATTCCCTATTGCCTTTCATATGTGTGAACAATGAATACTGGTGGCTGCCCAGCTAAGCGAGGCCCTCCTGGCTGGCACCAGACGTCCATCACTGTGCTGGCGAAGTGGCTGTTTAAAGCACAGCCTGGTCGGCATCGAGAAGCCTCTGGTTGTTAGTGGTTAACCCAGGGCTCCCCGCGGGACTCACTGCTCACTCGTCATCCTGCCAACCTTCCAGTGAATTGCATTAAGTTTCCGGTGTCAATGACGTACGAGTGATCATTCACAAATATAGGATAGCATGCACGTTTAATGGTGAGAAAAAAAAATATTTCCATGTTTTGATATTATCAAAAGGAAAAAGAAAAATCTTTCCAGTAACATAAAACGCCCCCGCATATGTATTATTTCTGTAGGAAGCTCAGACTTCAATGGTACAGAGTTCAGAAAAATTAGCTAGCTTGTTTCCAGACCAATCCTTTTTCAGTCCTTTGTGCCACAAATATAAAACATGTAGGCCAATACAGATTATTAACTTAACAATAGAATATAAATAAAAAGAGCAATACATTGTTTTTATACGCATCTTTACATGTGCACGTAATACTGTAATTCTGCAGTGAATTTGTGTCTGAGGGGGAAAATATTGCAACAATATAATGATTTTGATATGGTTCGTGTCTTCACTTCAAGAGTTCAGCATCTGAGAAGAACTGTCCTGTGTTGACCTGCACTCTGCTGGCTCGAGACATTTTTAGCCCAATGAGTGCAACAGCTTAATTTGGGATGATGGATACAGGTCTCTGCAGAGATGTGGACACAGTAATCCTTGATTTTCTATTGCTTGGCCAGCCCGAATCCAATTTTGTCCATTTAATTTTCTTGTGTCCGGACATTACCCAAGAGCAGTCTACGGTTCAAGCTGGGATAAAAGCTCATACTTCGACTCTCTTCCTTCTTCCTTGGGACAGCCTACATGTCAGGGTGGGTGGTCAGGAGGTGCAGTGGGCAATGATCATTTGAAAAATCTGCATCTGCTGATCTTAATCAAAACCTGTGCTTCTTTTTTCCCCCTTAATGCTGAAGGGTGTATTTCCCCCGTAAAAAAAAAAAAAACAAAGGCTACATCTGTATGCGTCATTGTTGCTGTGAATTGGTGTAAAAGTCCCCCGGTGTTGAACTTGATGTGAAATTTTTGTGCAGGTTAACTTTGCCCCTGTGATAAACTCCACTGATTACAGAAATTCCACTGAAATAAATTCATTTCACGGCAGATTTTCACAATTTTAAATGCTGATATGAGCAGGCCCAAAAGCTGAAGCAACAGAAAGAGCAAAAAAATAGAGTGGTGATGATGAAGTAAAAGGTAAGGAGAGTTGACTCCTGCCCTGGATAAGACTGCATGCCAAGGTTACACAACTCCCTGCTCTGGACTAACAGCTAGAAGTGTTTCTTCTCCTCCCACCGTCTGTCTGTCTGTCCTTGACTCCATTTGTCCCTCCCTCCCCTCCTGTACTTGTCTTTTCTGTGTTAGCCTCCATCTTTTCTTTATCTGCTGTTTTTGTCCGGTAATATTTTTGTCTGCACCTCCTCCCTCTGTCTGCCAGCTCTGACCAGAAGCTGAAATCATTGACCTTAATCATAAAGCGATAAGTGTTGAATGAGAGAGTAGCACAACACAGAAGATTGAATGCAGCCCTTTTAACACACCTGACCAGTGGAAAAGCAGACTTGTGATGAAAAATGCAGAAAGAAAAAAGTACATTGGGCCGTGCTCATTTCTGCAAGTTCCACATAGAACCAAAAACTGCTACAAGAAACCTACAAAGTGTGGAACCACAAAGGGCCAAAAAGTAGGGTTTCAAATAGAGAACCATGAGGTACTGTGCCACAAAAATCCCACATTATTATGAAGTGCAAAATGACATTAAGTAATAGCACTAGCGGTTGTCATAGTTTATTTGGAAGAAAGATAAAGAGAAGGAATAAGCCAGCTCCTATAATGAATTTTGAAAGTTAATTATACTTCGACACGGTGATGTTAGATTAAGCCTCGCGCTCACAAATTGTGCTCACTAAATTTGTTTTCAATGCCTCTACCTCAGCCTAACCACAAGTCCTGGCTGCGACACCCTGCTCCAGTTTTATTACTTCTCTCATCTCCTCCAATTCCCTCTTCTTTTTCTCTGATGATTATTTCTCCATGCTTCTCTCCTGCATGTGTCTGGTCTTGGGTATCAGTTCTGTGCTGAGACTTTCTGGCAGAAGCCAAGGTGGAAGCTAAATGTTGCATGGTGTTTTGGTTACCGTTGAGACGCTTGGTGCCATTTAGCGCTTGAGTGGTTATATTTCATAATGCTCAATGTCCATTCTGGGGATAGAATTTACATAAAGTTCATAGTGCCATAATTCTTAATTATTAATGCTTTGGTTTACATAAGTGTTTGCCATTTTGTCAACCAAGGACGTTGAGTGAGTTACCTAATAGGTGCCGTTTTATGTCTTTTACATGCTATCTATCATTCTGTATGCGTACATGTTGCTTTTTGCCAATGGCGAGTATCTCATTCTCTCCCTCTTTCTTTCTCTTTTCCCTCTATCTCTCTCTCTCCCTCACTTTCTCTCTCTCTCTCTTTCTGTCTCAGAAGGGCTGCCATTAAACATCGCAGCAGAGGTAGATTGTCTAAAGGGCACAACTCCCAAAACCGCAGCGCCATCAGAGGAGAAAACCACAGATGCAGCTGTTCAGACGGAACAGAGCGGAGGATAAGTTTCTCTCACTCTCTTTCTCCTTCTGTCATTTTTTTTTAAAGACGGGCCTCATTAAATGGAAGTAAGGCTGCTCAGGTCCAAAACCAAAGAGAGTCATGCCCCTCGAGAGCGCTCCACTGCTAACCATAGCACTGGCACGGCGCAATGTGGAAAACAAGTGAATCAAATACAACCGCTGAGCTGCAGCGAGCGTACAAAGACATAATATTACATGGTATTACGTCGGTTCGGTAACAAGGGATCAGCTGTAGCAACAGCAGCACTGCCTCACTAAACAGTACTGAAACACTTTTGGATGATTTTTTTTTTTTTTTACCAATAGAGTAAGTCATGTATCTACCAGTGGAAGCACACAGACATGAAAAGGGGAAAATAAAGTCATCTGAATCCCACCTCTTTAAGGCACACCAGTGAAGCTGTGAGGATGACCATATGTTCGTTTCGTCCATTTTGGTCCAAACCTAGAAGATCTGAAAACTAATAGATAAATTCCCATAAAATATAGGGAAAAAAAATGCAGAGAGAGCAGAGGAGTAATCCTAATCATCATGTAAAGTCCTAACTTTTTTTCTAAATAAAAGATTTTTTTGTAATATACATTTTTTAAATATATTTTACTATATTTTATTTTTATAATTTATTTTGTGAATTTAAGTGAAATTTAATAATAGCTACACACTGTATTGTTGGTTTTATTTGGTAAATACAGTAAATTTGGTAAATGTTCCCCACAGGATAAATTGTAATAATTTAGGGTTTCTTAACTGTCCATGTAGTGATATTATGGCATTTTTCTAAATTTGTCTAGTATTTAATGATCAAATACCTGCAAAATCAATGACATTTTAATCAGCCTCAGCTGAAAATGTTATCACTCTGACATACAAAATTTTGATGTTGAACATAGTAAACATTATATCTTGTATAAACATCAGTATGTCAGCATTTGCACTGTGAAAATGTTAGCATGGTGACATTAGCTTAGCCGTAAACACTCGTTCATATATGCTATGCATGGCTATAGACTCTTAGTCTTATTTTTTTTAGTCTGCAGGACATTTAAAGACATGAAGGTAAGCAAAACCATGAATTTAATTTTCCTGTAACTTTTTTGAAAACCTTTAACCCTTTCGACAGTTACCCATTTCAACCTTAAACAAGATACATAAGTTCCATCTTAATTTTTAGTACAGAATTTTTGCCTGACTTTTTTTTCCTCTGAGTGGATTTTCTGAGGAAAAAAAAGTTTTTTAACAGTCCTTTTTCCGGTTGCCAAATTCATGTGAGGGATGATATAAATTGATAAAAATGACTGGTAAAGGAAGATCAGCTTGGAGAACCTAGGAATTAAAAAGTATTCCCAGATGTTTTGCATGTTTTTTCCCTGCATTTTTAACTTGTTCTTTGTTTTGTTTGTCATTTGTTTTTGGTTAAGGGCAATATTTTATCTATTTTTCTATCTTTCAAAGAATTTAAGGCAGGAAATTGGCATTGTTACAAGTAATAAAGCTTTAAATATACTTAAATTGCATGTAGTAGAAACAATGAAGTTTTCTCAGATTTTTAAGGGTAGTTCATCAGTCAGGTAAAGGCCATGAGAATATATAAACCCTATCATGAAAGCATGTAATAGTCAGTTCTTTAAGAAAGGGCACAGACTTTATGTTCCAAATCCAAATGTTCTGTTCTCATTTTCCTGTGATCACATGCATGACGACATACAGCTTTATTCATCTATTGTATCAGATTCAGAAAGCTGAATTTCTCACTGTTACTACAACAAAAAGTAAACCTTGCTGTGTGTCACTAATTTGAGTTTGTTGATAAATCTTACTGCATTAACATGAAGGACAAGGAGACATAACAGAGAGACTTGTTATTGACTTGTGCCACACTGTCAAACAGTGGAAGCGTATGTTGTTGTTAAAGCTTAGGGTTTGGACGTGTACAAACTGTGATGTGTAATTCTTCGAAAAACAAGGCAGAAAAACAAACTTTAACAAATGTGATCTTTTTGTTTTTCTACTGTAATTTCAACATCACATCAGTTAGTGTGCCAGATATGGCTTACAGTCAACATCTGATATGAATAGTAATAGTCAGACCCCAAACAGGCAAGTGCAGATCAGTTCAGATGAAGTCATGCTGGATGGATGGAGCTGTTTGCTAGAAAGACACAGACCAACTGAGAGTGTGAACAGGGAAGAGAGAATGAAAGGGGAACGTAGTAAAGAGTCTGTCTTTTTGTTTGTTTAAGTCTGTCAGATATAGAGCGTGACCAAACCACCACTACCTCTGCCTGCAGAGTGCCGCCCTGACGCTCCCAGCTCGGTTGGAGCTGTTGGAAACCTTCTCTTGTTTTTTCTTCTTTGTTCGTTTCATGCACCATACAACAGCAGAGGCGCTAATAAGAGATGAATAACTTTTTTAACAAGACCAACTGTTCACTGTAACCCCCCTTGTTATCTCATTAGTGCAAATCTAACTCACAAAATGCCAAAATTGTTTCCCATGGACAAAATCCATGTTTAGGCATAAATGTAATTGCATCTAATTATTAAACCTGAATAGTGTAAAAGACTGCATTAGAATTTTATTTCCTCTGTATTGCAACGATATTTGTCCAGGGATCATGACAGTCCCAATGAATGTACAGAATATACTCAAAAACATGCCATTAAAACAGAGGCTATAGTCCAAAATAAAACTTTATTTTCAAATTTAAACAGAATACTCCAGTACTTTACCATTTCTCATGAAGTCTGCTTATCAAATTTGTGAGATTTAAATCAGTCTCCAATATGTTCTGTTTTGTCTGGAACCACACTTGCATACTGAATTGAATGCCAGTAAAGAACCTTCAGGGACCACGTTGCCTGCTTGCAGCCACTTGTAAGCTGTTATTCTTTGCATCTTTGCTTCGCCAAAATTCCCATTGAGCAATTTGATGTGTTTCAGATTTTATATTCTTCTATTCTATTATTCTATTTATATTCTATTATAAGCTTCTTCTTAAATGGTGTATTTCAACTCATAACAGTGCAAGACTTAATAGACTGTAAGTTTGTTTAATTTATAATTAGCAAAAAACACAGGGAAGGGTTACAAGGCACCTTCACATCTGCAGAGGCTGGACAAATTTTTATCTGTATTTTCAATTTGTTGGCTTATAGAAAAATTGGAAACAACTGAAATCCATAAAATCTGAAAAAATGCAAATACTGGTTTGCTGACATGAAAGTGAAAGAACCAATTCAATCAAAATGCATGCCAATACACTGAAACAGACTTAGCAAATTTAATCAGACTCAGATGAAGAATGTGATGTGTAAGTGAAAAGCAGCAGACCTGTGTAAAGTAATTAGAAGAAATTAGAAACCCTGAAATTCTGTGTATGTAAATTAAAATAAATGCAAAATAATCATTAATGCTATGCTACGAGTTTGTTATTTATTTTTGTTGTCTTGCCCTCTTCCTATGTAGTGGTCAAATGGCACCAAAGTAAGGGAATTTTTTCGCTAACTATTCATCTAAATAGGCTCAGTTCCTACTCTTCACTTAACTGCTGTTGATGAAAACACATAAACCAGCATTTTCTGAAAAATTTTGTTCAAATTTGTTCTAAAACTGGATGCACACTGGATATCTGCCAGTGTAAATGAGTTCAGTTTGACTCTGCCAAAGCATTAATGTTTGCATTGCTAGAAAGCACAAAGGCTAAATCAGCATACATATTAGTCTGTTCTTTAAATTGTCTGTGAATAATAAAATATAACATAATGAAAGTAATGCTAATGATACAGTTACTGGATACTGATAATTTTTTCCCCATACAGACGCTATGCTGTGAAACATTGTCATTAGAGTCCTTTTTTCTTGAGTTTAAAGAAGAGATCCCTGTTTAAAATATTATCTTGTTGTCATGGAAGAACTTCACAACAAAGCAAACATAAATTCAAGATGCATTTAGGTCACCTTCTCATAAAATATGACTGGACTCAGTGAAAGTTTTGACTGAATTTGGCAAGTTTGTATTTTTTGTCTGTCCAAATGCAGTTTCCCCCTAATTTCCGCCATCTATCTCAAGCAGTGAATCTCATTTCCACATCAGTGTCCTCAATCCTGTAGGTCACCCTTCATTTCACGAAGATGACAGGATAAAAGAAAGTTAATATACTGTAGCTGGCAGTGTGTTTCCTGTGTGTGTGTGTGTCAGATGTGGAGTCGTCTCTTTCTCTCTCTCTCTCTCTCTGTGTGGTTGGGATGCCTTAGTCAAGCTGAGCAGCCACCCTACTCCCTCCCCCCTCCCTCCCTCCCCCCACCTCACCACAGACTGAGATCAGATTCTCTCAGATAACATCAGAGTGGATGGTTAACACGGCCTGTTTGGCTTCTCCTGCAAACAGAGGATCAGGTTTACGTGTGGACGTTCCATCACACGTCTCCCTCGACAGGTTTGTTTGGTCAGTGTGGCGCCCCGCGTATTAATACCTGGGAATGGATAGCGCGTACCAACGTCACACCCAGAACACAAGCAAGGCGGCCACACAACAGTGCGCACACGAGTACACAAACTCAGCGGCGGCTAATAAAGTAAGAGATGGAAAAACCACAGTGTTGTCTTTGATGAAAACATTTCCTGGTTGTTATAGTAACAGCCATAGTTAGCCAAACCACATATTTCACTATTTATCCCTTTAAGATGGCAGCTATTTATCTTGCCCCACATTCAGCAGCTAAATGATATGGTACCACATCAGGTTCACACAAGTACATGAAAGGCTCAGAAACCTCAGCTAAGCTGCTGTGAAACATATCATCTGATGTCAGCTGGAAAATCTTTTTTTTGATGACACTTTAAATACTTTTCCAAAGATAATGACAGAGCATAATATTTGCCCAGTACACAGATAATGAGGAAAACCAAGGCAAACTAGAACTATCAAACAGCATTAGTGCAGCAAATTGAAAGATAAATGAAGGAGCAGCCAGATAGAAGTTATGCCAATGTTTTGATGGCTCATCATTCTAATTTCAGCATAACTCTTTCTCACCTGTATTACCTAAAGTGCTGCATTTGCTTGATGTATTTCACATTCTTGGGGTTGTGGAATCAAAGGCGGGCAAGAACACTTGGCAGTCCAGGTGTTATTTGCAATATGATGTTTAAAGAAGATGCAGGGGCATGACTCCGGGGTAAATGTCATGCACTGACCCGTTGCTGTAGCAGCTGAGCCACACCTCTTACAAAGCTGCTGGCAGCAAACCTGAAAGGTGCTGCTACAAAGGGTCCCACATAAATAAGACTTATTCCCTCTTTAGTGGCAGTGAACACAACACAAAGGCGTAGCAGTAAAGGGACAATATTCTGAGTTTATCTACTTATTCAGGGCTGACAAACACTCATGTTAGTTGTAATAAACAGCATTGCTATGACTACTGGCACTCCTTCAAAGACACAAACACAAAAACCTGAGAGTCTTACACTGAGCCACTAGCCCAGCAAAAACACTGGAATCCTGACAGCAGCTCTCTCAAAGGGGTAAAAATGGCCCTCCCTGGCCCTCCCTGATATTATGAATATTCTGGGAGTTAATTTACTCTTCTGTCTCCTTACTCTATGCACACAGGATGAACTTAAAAACTGTCATGTAGCAAGTGTTGGAATTTTTTGGTTTAGAATCAAAAATCCCACCAATTTCAGACAAGTTCTTGTACTTAGGATCCTTGCGTTAAGACAATTATTGGTGAAATTCATCTCCTTTTGTTTTACGAAAAAAAAACAGCTTTAAAGAAAAGCATAAAACAGAGGAAAAAACTAACAATTCTTATATTTACAGTACATTAATATAGTACACTGGCACCAGTATGAAAAAATTTCCAACTTTACCCATGAGCTGTGCATATGAGAGGGTGTCTGATGTTCATTCTATTAACAATCTTCACACCCTCTCTGTATCATAAGCTCTGGGCACAAATCAGTCAACGTTAAGAGTGTAAAGTTGACACATAGCGTTTTGACATGTGTTGCGTCTGGGCTTTACACTGTTATTCACACTGAGTTAAATGTGTTTCTCCTTTCTCAGATGTAAAAGGTAGCTTGCATCATTGCACAGAAGTAGTGACACCATAGGGACCGAGAAATTATGAAAACAACCGACTGTTCACACCTTCGTACACCATACACAACACACTTGCGTCATCCATTCATTAATGAAATGCAGTAGCAGCAGCATTTTGGAAAAGAGACACACTCCGGTGTTCGAGCCCCATGCCATGCAGGTGAAAATTTGCCAGTAAAAGATATGAGCTCTCATTAACTTTAACAGGGCAACAACCCCCTGCCCAGGGTCCCGCCCCTGCAACAGCGAGGGTGGGATTTTATTGGCCTGTTAACTTGACGGACATCTCAACAAGGTCGGTCTGTTTGTCTGCTGCGATGCAACGGCTTCCATACTTCATAAATAGGATGACGACAGTTGGTCAGTAGTGCCAGTGGGTTACTGGCTGCAGATATTACAGCATGCCGGTTTGTGCCAGCTGGTTGGCTATAAGCTATGTGGTCATTAGACACGCATGGCTCACTCTCTCCCTTCTATCATCCACCATGCTTGTTAACCACTGACAAAAAAGAAAACCAGCCGGTCACCACATGCACAAACAGCTAACAAAGTTACACTGACTGCAAAATATCAGGCTGACTCTGTTTTCTCATCTGTTCCAAAGCAACAATAAATTCTAAACTACATATCTGTTCGTAGAGGAACTGTGCCTGTCTCATTTGCTTATCTGTTGTTCATATAAAAACAACCAAAGCATACTGATACACACACATAGGCATAGATTATATATAAACATATATAATGTTGTCTTAATGGATTTTGGCCATAAATGCAAATCCAACCAAAAATATAATTTACAATGCATTTTTCGATTGATGTTCAACCATCAAGGCAGTTTTTTTTCTTTCATTTGCAGGAATGTCGTCTCTAGGGTTAAGTGGCATCAAGCAGTGATGTTGTGAAAAATTGCATATGTCTCCACAAACCCTGACTTTCTGAACAGTGTTTGGTTCGTCTATTCTGGACTACTGTAGAAACATGGCGGCACAACATGACGAACTCTGTGGAAGAGGACCTGCTGCTGCTGCAGTTGATATAAAGGGGTCATTCTCAGGTCATAGAAGCACACAAACTCTTGTTTTCAGGTAAGAAAAACAAAATTATGAATGTTACTTCATTTTGGTCACTTCATTTCCCCTCAATCTTTACTTCAATCTTAATCACTAGACTTTTTGAAAGTCTAGTGATTAAGATTGGCTTTTATTTTTTCCTGAAAGCTTTTACTTTCACCAAAATAGAAACAAATTCTTCAAATCATGCTCATTATGTAAAAGCTTGTTTGTCTTTTAGATTTCATTGTCCGCAAAAGTGGCCTTGGGCTGCTGTTGGTTTCGTTATGTAATAACCCATTACCCAATGTTTAACTGTCCACAAATAGACCCTCTAAAATACTTTTTGAAATTATCCCTGATTGCAGTTCCACTGCAACATGACAGTGATGTAGAGGAAAGGAATGCTCACATTCTGAGTAAGCATCAAGACTTTGCAAGTTAAATTAGGAAGAATACTCAAACATTAAACATGAAAGATTTCACATTTAAATGTCAAAAAAGATTGTATTTCTATTGTCTATTTTGTTGAGTAATTTACTGACATTATCCATGATTTTCCTACAAATGAGCCAATCCCAGACAAACATGCAATCCTATTCAGGGTTATGCTTCATTTTGTATGACTGTCGTTAACTTCCTGGGTAACAACAGTCAGAGAGTGAGAGAGGAAGTCAGCAAATGCAACTTAATGTAACCTGAACAAAACTTCAATACATTACCTGTTCGTAAACATCTCTGCTGTGGTGGCTGTTTAACATTATAAAAACACAAAACCCATTTTATGATAACAAAAAACTAACTCTTTTGTTTTCATTGTTTTGATTAAAGAATTCTAGCAGCAAAAATGTACATTTTGTGTGTGGAAATCTATGAAAAAGAATATCTGTGTAAACTTTGGGAAAGCAATTTTCACTGTGGATTGTTAAAGAGCAACAGTCCACAACAAGCTAGCTACTAAGTAAAATTGATATCCTAAATATGCAAAAAAAAAAAAAAAAAAAAAAAAACCAAC
>JAPZDV010000014.1:15392221-15413536 GCA_029814665.1 Acanthurus lineatus | reverse complement strand
GTTCGTAAACATCTCTGCTGTGGTGGCTGTTTAACATTAAAAAAAACACAAAACCTGTTTTATGACATCAAAAAACTAACTCTTTTGTTTTCATTGTTTGGATTAAAGAATTCTAGCAGCAAAAATGTACATTTTGTGTGTTGAAATCTATGAAAAAGAATATCTGTGTAAACTGGGGGAAAGCAATTTTCACTGTGGATTGTTAAAGGGCAACAGTCCACAACAAACTAGCTACTAAGTAAAATTGATATCCTAAATATGCAAAAAAAAAAAAAAAAAAAAAAAAACCAACCTAGTCCGTTTATATCTACATTTTTTTACTCTAGTCACTGGTTTACAGTTACTCCGTGAGTGATGTGTTTTTGGTAAGCCTTGACAGAATTGTCTACAGATTAAGAAATATTTTAATTTTAATGAAAAATCAAATTAAGGCTTTGCTATAGTGAGTATTGAAGGATTGTCAACATAATGTCTAGGCTTAGTGGAACATTTTGAGGAGCTAAATCAGCAGTTTTGATTGAAAAACCAGTTATGTCCAAACCAAATAGCACATCTCAACATCGGATAGTTCACATTCAGTGTTGACAGGCCTGATTTTAAAAACAAGTGGCGACAAACATAAGTTTGAATCATATTTCATTATGAGTCTTTGCCAAATGGTTTCAACATTGTGGGTTTCTTCCAGTTGCCTTCCTGTTATTGACTTTGGTAACAGACAGCGTTTCTCAGCAGGATATATGAGCTTTGTCATGCAATTTGTTCTTGCTATCAAACACACCAAATGCCACAGGTGTCGTCTTCATGACTGAGCTTAATGCTACCTCTCAGTCAACTCAAAGGGTAATGAGGCCCCTAAAGGCTGCAATATTCATTACACACAAAACATTTCCACTGATGGTTGCACAAGAAGACAGAAAATTATATGCAAATCTGCTTATTTAATTGATTCTTGAGTGCAGATTTATTGTCTAAATACCCAATTTCATGGCAGTTTATTCACTAGTTGCTCACAGAGTTTTGGAAAACAGACCAACTGGCCAACCAACCGATCCAACAGGGTCAAAATCAGAAGGAAATGACAAACAGTGGAAACAATGAAAGGCTGTAGTATATGAATCCAACCCCAAGCCCGGTTCAACGGTTCCAGCATGATTCAGCAAATCACGTCATTACAGGTAAAAAGGCACCTTCACAAACATTGCAGACACATGCAGACAGATCTTTCCTTTGGAAGACATGTTGACATGTTACAGTCTGATTAATGACAGCTGGATTCCACTGAGCAGGTTCAGTTTCAGGGGCCTGATATTGTGCATGCTTGCTCACTGTCACACCACTATGTCTGACTTCTATTATTAGCCATCACTAATGCTCTTTGTAATATCTTTACTCTAACAACTATGGCAAGACATGGTAATAAAGTCACCGTCTTCCTCAAAACCTAATTAAAGAAAGTCTGGAAAGGGAACACGGGTAATGACATTAATCCCTTAATCGATTTTTACGGTAAGAGTAACAAATGCATAATATGATGTGCATGATGCAAATGATAACTGATTGCAGAATATGTTGTATCCTTTTTGTTTTTATTTGGCTTGCAACAGCAAATAGTTACCAGTGGAAACACTGGAAAGCTTCCCTGTGCCTGCAGGCTGTCATAGCGATAACTACCCAAAGCAGCCCACACCCAGCTGGAGCAATGAGAAAGTCCCTTCATGACATGACGTCATCTAACATGACTTTTTTTGCCCCCTCCCCGTTCTTTAACCCAAGTCGGCACCAACACCAACATCAACACCTGACATTTGCTGTGCTGTTAATATTGTAAATCCCTTAATTGCAGCTGTTGGACATCAAATTGTTGTTTCACAGTTATCAACAGTAAGCTTGGTATATTAATAGTGTTAAATTGGATTATTATGGAATTTCACAGGATTTTTTAATTAGGAATGTTATGTGTTTGTCCTGTATGCCTTTATATGTCTGCAGATCTGTGCAGACAGTCTCCAGGATAGTATCCAGCCAAAACTACAAAAAAAAAGTCAGGCTCTGACGTAGCCAGGGGACAGATTTATACAGAGGAGATTTGGATGATCGCACACCATGAAAGTTCTCTGTGATTGAGATTGGACAAAATCCATCGCACCAGCCAATAAATCAACCATAGGATACAGTAGCCAGTGCTTAAAGTCAGGAAATCACAATGCGATGTAACATTAAAGTGATATTTGATTTTATAATACAAGCAGAGACCTGGATTTGGTTTAGATGTGCAGCTGCACTCACTGTGAGCTACGGCATGCTGTCATATGTTCAAGGGACTTATGCTGTAGTGTTCCCATGAGAAACCCCTCCTAAAAAACGCCACATTGTGACGATATTCTTGTGTTTTTTCTTCTTTCGTCGGATACCTGACTAAATTTAGAGGGTGTGATGTAGTGTCTTTTTCCAGTAGTTGCAGGACAAAACACTTCAATATATCACGGTTTTTGTCTGTCAAAAAATTGAGACAGCGCAATTAAAAACCTGTAATGTATGTGTACTGCATTCTGAGAAATATTGGAACTGACTGATCAGTTGAAGAGCATCAGAGGGTGATCTTATCCTTCTGTTCACTCTTCAGCCATACGATAGTCAAGATATAAGTACTTATGTAGTACGTACAGTAAATTACATGAAGAAGGACTTTAACTCAGTCTGACATTTTTATGTCAGCCAAAATGATTAACTGATCTGCTGTGAACTGAGTGTTTGTCCAGGCAATTGCATTGTCAGTGTCTACAAAAGCAGCAAGAGACAGTAAGTTAAAATATTTAAATCATATTTATACTTTAGGGTTAGATGTGAGGGTTAAACAAACATTACTGAAATTCTGTGATGGACACAAACTCAGGTCTCCTGTATTAAAAACAGTTAGTGTCTGTCTACCATCCTGCCTCAATACATAGGGAGCACAACTCTCTGCCTTAGCACCAAACACTAGCAATGGACAAAAGTCATGAGGTGCCATATCGTCCAATGTGAATATAACTCCTGTGGTTCCAGGAAAAAGTGTAGCTGCCATAATGTTGTCCATGATTTTCCCCGTTCTTGTGTCTTTTGAGTTTTTTGAAGGTGAGGACCATGTCCCCATTCACCTGAACTTCACCTAAAAAAGTCCTGATTGGCCTCGGGAGTTCTTGCTTGGAAGAACCAATAAGTGCAGTCCTGGAACACATGCAATGCAGCATGCTCTTATGTGCACTCACACACCATGGCACACACAGATGAACAACACACAAGGAAGGCTGACAAGGACACAGGCTGGGCCATAAGTATCGTAAAATGGATTTCTTGATATTTTTTACTTCTCACTGAGATTTGTCTCAGCTAAATGGCTGGTCCAGTACCAACTGGCGAGGTGAAAAATGGTAAATTAGCCCGACAGAAAAACCTGTTTGTGTTATGGAGAGGAAGGTTTCAGTTCAGAGCCTGCTTTACTAAATCAGAGCAGGTAGTTGGCATTTCATGTCTTGTCTCAGAAAAAGGGGAAGGGGTGGAATAAGGAGAGAGATATAGACAGATACCCAGTATATGTATAAATTGCAACAAATTTAATTTACCATTACAGTTAAATATTTTTCTCAATCTGTGTGTTTGTTTAAAAAATTTCAGCTCTGCATGTTTTCAGTGTTTGCCATCTTCACCTCAACTTACACCAGTGGAACTTTTCTGTCTGAATGTATTGTGTTACTTTTCTCATTCACTGAATAAATCTTTACATGAGCTTCTATTTTCGTGATTCAGGTGTCATGATTCTGTCTCGTCAAAGAGGCCATCTGTCTCCTCTTTTCACTGCTCTGAAACCAGCTGGCAAAACGCTGAACAGCTGCAGTAAAGAAATAATCCTGAAGAGCATTAACTGATCCCAGATGACCTGCCTGGCCCACCTGTATGTGTGTGTGTATATGTGTGTATGCATGTTTGTGCATGTATGTAAGTGTGCTAAGTAGCACCCTTGCTTGTTATCTCTGCACTGGAGGGAGCCTGATGTTTTATGAATCTTTCTCTCTGAGGGTGTGTGTGCGAGCTTGTGTCTGATTGCATTTCTCTAAGCTGAATGCTTTCATCTCCCCATGAACACACACACATACTCAAAGAAGGGGATTTATAAAGTGCCTTGTAAGTGCTTATTGAAAGAGAGAAAACAAGTGTTGAGCCCTTTTACACCCATAATGAAGGATGCTCTACTAAAGACACAACCAGCTGAATGGATTAAGGAAAAGCCAAGTACAAGCAAAGAGCAAACTAAATCTAGCGCATGTTTTCTGCCACACAAAACACACAATTGACTGTCAGAAATTTTGCACCAAACAACTTTGGGCACATACAGTTTTTAGGGAATATGTGTTTAACAGTCCAGCATACTGTATGTCATATATCATAATGCTCTGGCACACAACTCATATCCCCTGGTCTCTTTACAGGGAAGCCTACAGCCACTGTCATGCACTGAGGGCAGTTTACGATGCATGGGAAAACGCAGCTTTGGCATCACACCAAACACACTCCACACAGTCCAGCTGGGAAATGGTGGCACACACTGAGCAAAGTGTGCAAGAAAAAGCTTGAAGTACATGTATATTTTACTACACAGGAAGGGCAAGTGTTCCCAGCATCCTTAGCAACACTTTTACAGGCTGAAACCAATAAAATTCACAGCATTTTGTTGACAGAAAAACAGTAGGGTTCAGGCTGACTAAACAGTAACTTTAGCTCTTGCTAGCTTAACACAATTTATTAAATTTTCCTCCCTGTCCCCCAAACAAATGATAATCACCAAGCTTCAAGAAAATAACCGTGTCACGCTTTGCTCCTCCATCCACAGCTTTTGTGATATCATACTCAGAAATTTCTGTGATATTATACTGCATATGAGATGAACTTAGTGAGGCAGTTTCATTGGCATGTGTGTAGTAAATGGCAGGTGACAGGTGAATGTGCACTGTACAAAGTCGCACACAGCTAGCCAGCTAGCTACATTTCTTGCACAACTTTTACTCTTGTTTTATTAAATGAGTCTTTATTGTGACTTGTCAGCCTTTTTTTGGTGGCATTTTCTTTTATCCAGGGCAAATCGGTCTTTTAGGCAGCTGACAATTTGAAGGATGATCCCCCTCTTAGCAAAATGACCAAGATACAACCACTCTGTTAACCTGCCATCCTCCCTTTCCATCCTTTAGCAGCAGAGATAGTCAAGGGCAGACAGGCTGTTATGTAAAATATGTCTAATCTGCGTGGCTCATTGATCTTTTATCTCTCTCAGGTTGGTTCAAGTTATAATTCTTGACCCTAACTGTGTCTCTGGCAAACCATTAGCCTAACTGTGCTGTATACTGATAACTCCATAGCACTGTCCATGGTGCTAAGTGGCAGACAGATTTGTGATTGTGTTTTTTTTCAGTCCTATCCTTGTCAGTTTTGGCTTAGATCTATAATACCATCTAAATACTCTGATTTATACAATATTGCAGCCTATAAAGTCTATGGAGTACTGTCATTGCCATGATCAAAGTGTCATGCGAGTCACTCTACTTAAAATGTCCTTGATCATATCATGATAACCATGAGAAAACTCTGCTTGAATAAACTCACTGTATAAATTAAAATGTGTAATATCTTATTGCTTTAATACACAGTTATTAAAAGACACTTGTAGCTGGGATGGAGGGAATATAATCATATGAGATAGAATTAAGGGTTAGAAATGTCAGCTTTAGTCAGTGTGTGTGTGTGTGTGTGAGTGATTGTTTGTTAATGGCGTCGGGGCAGGATATGCTCCCAAAGGACCTATTCCCTCTGTTAAAAGTTAAATCACTGGCTGCTAATGGAGGTCAATAATTTAACAATGACCACATTACACCATAAATGCAAGTACTTGAACATGTGAAATTAACATTTTGTGAGTGAAAATTAAATCCCTGACCTTGCATTTTGTGACTATCACATTTGAAGTCATTATTTTTATTAACAGAGCCCAGCCAAAATGAGCACTTAGCCACAAAAATTATGTAGACTGTGAGAACAATTGGCGACCGATAAACTGCAGAGTGCAAGAGGACAGTTTGGTTGCTCCCATTTTTGAATATTCTAATGCACCTTTGTATCATTTTTTAGCCATAAATTTTAGCATACATTTCTTTTTGTTATATCTCTCCTTTTTTTAAAAAAATTCAGACAAGTACAGTTTGAGCTTATCAAATTTCTCCTCCTTTTAATTTCTTTGTTGTTTATTTGGAGCACTGAATTTGTAAAGTCTAAGTAGCTGTCAGTCTCAGATTATAAACACAACCCAAGTCATACCAGTGTGTGGCACACCCATTAGTATAATGATGTATTTTTATTTTTATCATTGTGATATCATCTACACAACTAACTGTTGACACATTTATCGGTTTCCATCAGCTGCCCATAAAAGCATGGTGACTCATGTCCCCTGTAGCTCTCCGAAGCCCATCCCCATCACCAGTGAAGCGTGAGGGTTGACTGAGCAGGTTGAATGATGTCATCGACGGTGCATTTTAAAATAAAATGTCTGTGATCATTTACCTGGCTTTGTTTCAGTGCGGGGTTTTTGTAGTTTCTGTTCCGGCGATCCCTCATATGTGAGCATTTCCTGTGTGGACGCTAACTGATGATATCATAGTCTAAAAGCTTAGAGGCTGATAGGCATTTTGAGGTAAATGTGTGTTTATGTGCGGGTTTGGGAAAGAATGATGCTGGCATGAGAATGAAAAGTTAACACTGGGTTTTGTTGGGTGACGTTAAACAGGCAAAATAATTGGGCTGGAAAAGTGTCAGTTGTCAACTGAGAGAAAATATTCAAAAGTATTTTGGAAGGGAATAAAGCTTGGAAAAGAAAGTTAATGGGCCACACACATACACATAAATGTTCATTTCAATATTCAAAATGGTGTCTACAATCAAGAGGGTGAGTGCATTGTTCAGTGGCAGTCCAGAGGAGGTCAGAGGTTTTATGAAGAATCTGACAGCTTCTTTCAGCCAAAAACATGGTCTAATCATTCCTTATAAATCTTATGAAGCGAGCAGTGATTTGGCCTCTGTGCTAGCTTCTGTGGTTAGCAACGACTTGGCGTTCTTCCTTGCTTTCCTGAGTTTTACTCCTGAACATGTAAACTACTTTCATGAAACCTTGTGCTCATTTATGATGCCTAAACAGTGAATTTAGTATTTATGGGCCCTGAACCGTGGGTGTAGCATTTACATCAAAGCTTTGCCTAATAAACACTGGTGTGGTTGTTTTTTAGCAAGGTAAGATAAGGTAAGGAGGTAACCCTTTGGACCATTTGCTGAACCCTTTCCCCAAACTGCAGTTGTCCAATCATAACTTAGCAACCTTAACTAGGCAAATCAGGCCCAACCATTACAAAAAATACTTTCTACATCTATTTTGTTTGATGTTTTGCAAAAAATTGTGTCAGTGGCAGATGACATTTTAGCATTGATAGCTGCATGTTAGCAATTACACATTCTTTGTCAGCTGTTGCTCATCAGTTACTTATCTCTCTCTCACTCAACAAGTAATTAATGAGTAACCTCAATGATAAAAATGAAAGTCACAGAACAGATAACATAGTCAGGTGCTATATCCAAACAAATAGGTATCCATCCAAGTCTGGGAGGTCCCAGAACCTGCTCCTGCATGCTTTTGCACAAATTAAGCCCTACTTATAATGAAACTGCTAACTAATAGCTAGGATCTCCTTTTAGAAATAGTCATTTAAATGCTGTTAAATAACTGTTTTCGTTATGTATTCATCCAAGATGTCTGTCAATTATTTCCTTGTCACTGAAATGCTGCCCAATTTTGAGCTGGACGACCAAACATCTTTGACCTCCAGATTGGCAAATCTGAGCCTCCTGGGTGCATGATGAATGAAAAAAGGTATCTGGCATTTCTAATGTGACGCAGGCCGATTCACTTATCAGGAGGGAACATGAAATCTGGATTTTAGAGACGAACCACAAAAAGCCCCTGATTTCTGTTAGCAAGTAAGCCAACAGCCCATGACAGCTCACTTGTGACAGTGAGTCACTCAAGAAGGGCAGTCAGATCATTAACCCTGCAGGGCAGAACGGTGTGGAAAGCTCAGATCCTGCAAACATTAACTAATGATGTCATTTGTTTTTATCATGAGGAGAGACAGAAAATGATTAGCCTCTTTAAGGGTTCTTTTAGGTTCACCCTTGACAGCACTGATGTGCGAGTGCTGTAGGAGGAGCTGAACTTTACTGCTCATGACATTTTGACTTGTTATAGCAGGAAAAGCACAGGTGTGATTGATAGCATGAGCACTAGCTGCATTCCATTAAGGGCTAACAGTTTCAGTGTCATGCTATGATGCATGCTAACTGGCATGGCTCACCAAGAGACTTCAGTTACGTCTGCTTTGAAGGACGTGTCACAAGTCAGCAGAGCTCTCTTTTATAAATACAATGACCTAAACTTGTTACTTTCACACATTTACTCATGGGCAACTGAGCAAACATTCAGCAGTAGTTCACCAAACCTGCAGTAAAACACTTTAATAACAAGCACAAACCCGACATTTCAACCCTGCCAGACAGACCCCATCACTCTTATCCACAGCTGGACGACCTCTGGATGACCCAAAGGTGAAAGGTCAAGCTTCCGGGGTCGAGTCTTACATTAATGTTCTTCTCAACACGCACTGATACGCACAAAAATACTCCCTCATATACACAAACACAATAACACACACACACGCACACACACACAGTGGAGGGTCCAGGTGAACTGTGATCCCAAACATTACTAACTGAACTTTGTTCTCTCCCTTGAGATATTTACCCCACATATCTTTGTTATTGCTTTTTTTCTGAAATCAGCCTCCTGCTCCTGTTGCCTTGCCATCTGAAACATGATACTCTTCCACTAGGTCACATTCTTGTTTATGTCTCTTTCCTTTTATGCCCTTTGCTGACCTCCTCACTTTCATTTTCTCCATAAACAGAGTGTTTTACCCCTAAGAAAGAATATAAACATTTTAGAGACACTGGTGATATTTATCTCTCACTGGCTATATTTCTGTTTTAAAGACATAACGTTAAAGTGCAACAACTTTTACTCATAACATTGTTTTAGGTTTTACTTGCTTCCTAAAGGTTAAAATAAGAGACAACACACTGATTTCTACTACTGACTTTCTGTTGTGGACAGAGATTGAGGAATAAAGATGCAAAATGATG
The DNA here is from genome assembly GCA_029814665.1 of Acanthurus lineatus. NCBI lineage: Eukaryota > Metazoa > Chordata > Actinopteri > Acanthuriformes > Acanthuridae > Acanthurus > Acanthurus lineatus. Next base: position 15,404,266 of record JAPZDV010000014.1, on the reverse strand, counting down.
CACACATTTAGCATTTGCATATCTAGAATGGTTTCACAAAAGTACGATCCCACTGTATCGTCGTTCTCATGATGATCTACTGTGGTGCAGAGAGTTCATTCTCTCTCACCCCGATGCCAGCTCCCTTTCTGTGTATTTGATTATTCAACAAGAAAAAAGCCACAGGCCAAACGTCTGTGGTTGGCTGGTTTAAAAGTTAAAACACTGAGGTTTTGTGAATAAGTCAAGAGGAGAGACGACTTTTAAATCAAAACAAAGATAAATTAAATTAGATGGAGGGCAGACAAATTAGAGAATCTGAGAGACAGGGAGGAAGAAGTCAAAATCAAATGAGGCAACGGGCCCAGAGCTGTGATATTGCTCATATTAACTGTTCATAAAAAACGTAGGAAAAAATATTTTTATGTGCTTCAGAGTTACCCTTGCTTCCCCAACCCTATGCTCTGCTGTTTGCTGTTCATCTGCTGATGGTCTGTCTTTTTCACAAACACTCAAAGAACACACACACAACACATACAACACAGATCAGGAGAGGGCAGGATGAAGCTTTTAATTCACACACATCCAGCAATGCAGCGCCTTCCCGCAAACTTCTGCAGAAGTGTAGGTGTGTTTATTTGTGCTTAGGATGCAACCACCGTGAAATAAATCATAAAATAACATTGTTTATCTCAATCACGTCTTGCCAGCCCATCCTTACTGTTTTCATTAACTCTAGACCTCACAGAACCAAAGTTTCTCTCTCCCTCCTGCTTGTTGAGTCAGGGAAGAACTTGAAATGCTGCATATTACAAAAAGCACCTGCACGTTATACCTTTGAAAATAGGTGTGTTCCTCCTTGCAACTAGAAATGTTGGATTTCCTTGTAAGCCTGCATCTACTTCAGCTTGCAAACTGTAAGCTAGGCAATGCACAGAGCAGACCCGAAACAGCCAAGAAATTGTGTTAAAAACAGCAGTGACACACCCGTTTCACTGGCAAAACCCAATCTTCTCAATCTGAGAATGCCTCATTTGAAGCCCAATTAAGCTATCCAAAGGGAATGTGAAGTCATATTTGTAATAATAATGGAATATTAGGATGCCTTGTAAACATAGTGAGTGATTGGTCTGACAATAACAATGTGATCAGGCTTGAAAAAGTAGGGTGCCACAGTAAAAACAAGTGAAAACCGGTTTGAAGAGGATGTAACATGTCCTTCCTTTAATAATCTTGTTGATCTTTATCTCCTGTTTCTAATGAACTCCTCCTTGGTCAGGTTACAGCACCAGATATGGTAGGGGACGATGCTAGCGGAGAGGCATGTTGGCTTCCTGTCAGCTCGGTTCAGCTGCTCCGCCCCTTTGCTTTGAAGGTAATTAGAGAGAAATCCCTGTTTCGTCTTTATTACAAACAGGGGTCTCTGCCATGGGATGAGGTATGTGTTTGTGTATATGTGCTGCTCTCTGTGTGCATGCATTTGTGTGTTTCTTCTATGTGTTCATGCAAAATCTGCCTACGTGCTCAGCAAACTCATCTGTCTGCGTCATCTTTTTGGGACTGATTCAGATTTATCACATCTTGTCTCATGTTGCAGTTTTATGTTTTATTATTTCACAATTTGCACGGTTACAAACGCACGAGATCTGCAAGAGTCAGTTATTAATTCTCAGGTGTCATACTGTAACAGTTGGAGTCTGTGTTAAGAGGGCACAGGTAGTGCATTAAAAAACATTCTCCTCTTAAGAAACCCTGGGCTGAGTGTATAAATAATGCATATTATTAAATTTATGCATCAGCCTGTGCACACATAGAAATCAGTCGACACAAATTATGAACATGTGCACCTTGCTAACTTTAGACCAGGCTTACACGTGGTTTTCTGGTCGAGAGTTTCTCATTCATATCAGGAAAAAAGGGGTAAGATTCTAACATATAATTTACTTTTAGTGTTTGTCAGTTTTACTGGACTCTACAATCTAAATGGCTATATTTAATATACCCATTAAAGAGACATTTATAAACTTATCATTGCCTCTGTGTGATAAATGTTATTTTATTGTCATCCAAACTAAAAGCGTTTTATTTTTCTGAGTTTATATCCTTTTTTAAAATCATTTTTTTCACTCCTTCTTATACTCTTTTCTGTCAACTGCTGGCTCTGACACCTCAGCACCCGTTTTAAGAGGTTCTTGCCAACATCCTCAAGCTAAAAGTCTGACATTTCTCCTGTCTCAGTTTTTTGCTTTGTCTGTCTTTTTTTTCTCTCCTCCACCAACTTCCTCTTCTGTATCTTCATCCCTGTTCCCACCAAGAGTCTCCATTGAGTCCCTACTTGGCTACATCCTTTTCCAAAATCTGCAATAGGATGTAACAGCTAACATTCCCTGGTGCCCCCTGCAGTCAGCTTCTGCGCTGCTAACAGCGCTAACTAGCAGCTACAGGTTACTCCAGAAAACACAGAAAGAATCACAGAGAGTTGAGTTTGAGCGACGAGAGAACAGCAAAGGCAAAACTAAAAAGCTTTTTCTTCACAAAATATGATCCCATTTCGGTCTAAGTTTGTTAGAGGGAGTGCCATGAAGGGTCCAGCACATTTGTACCCACCACTCAAAGCTATACAGCGTGCAGTAACTTGCAATCAGGGGGCAGATGATAGTTCACCACATTACTAGACCATGTACTCTTAAACTGATAGTTTAAGCTGTTAATTTAAGGCAAAAGAGTTACATAATGTTGCTGTAAGTACAATCCACAAAACATCTCACTTTGATAACAACGTTAATATCAAGCATGCTTTTAGACTTTTGTGTTATTTAATGTGTTAATATCAAAATAATGTAAATTGTAGTTTTAGGAAGTTTTAAGATTCAGTAAAAATACTGAATAATTCAAGTGATATACAGAATGTGAACATATATGAAGGAAATTGTTCCAAGCAGTTTTTTTTTTAACTATAAAAATAAGAACTGGTCCTAATGAAGAGCTGTTTGAGAGCCAACAGAGCAGCCGACTCTGTCCAGGCAGAAGTCCCATCACTAGAAAACACTGATAGAAATGCAACACAAGGTCACCTGTAGAGCCCCCACTTTAATTGGAGTGAAGGCAGAACACCTCAGTGCAAATGTTGCAGAACAGGACAAAGATTTTTGGTCTAAACCCAGGAATCCTTCCGGCTGCAGTCTTTAAGAAAGGAGAAACCTGACGCCTGAGCGTGAGAGAGACGGAGACAGATCGCCGCACCATGTGAGACAGTAAAACACTGGAAAATTAGCAACAGAAACCCTATCTCCTCCCATACATGCGTCTGATGATCCTACACATGTGCTGCCTACAAGAGACATCATCAGACTCTGTGGAGGGGTTGGAGGGATGGGATTTTGTGGGGGGGTTGAGGGAGGGAAAAAAAGAGATGAAGAAAAGCAGAAGTAATAAAAGAAAACCCAAAAGAAATAAAGAGAGCAAAACTGTTGTCTATGTGTGGTTGTGTGTGTGAGCTTGTGTGTGGTTTTGTGTAAAACCGCAGACTTGGGAGCAGCTGCTGTGATTGCTGTGCAGGAATGAAGCTGAAACAAGAAACACACAGACAGGATGATGTGGTTTAATCGTCTATTAAACTTTTTAATTAGAGGCTTTTTTTAAAAAAAAATTGGACCGAAGTCTCTGAGACTTTCAGTAACACACGGAACCTGATGAAACTATCCCTGTCTTCCCTCTGCTAGTTTGAGCCGAATGCCGAGAAGCTGTTCTGGATGCTTGAGGAAGGGGTTGTGGGTGATGGCACCTCCTATTGCAGATTTTGAATTAGAACCATGATGCCTCTGGGGAATAAACCTCTGGATTTCCACAATGCGGCGGGCTATTACTCTGTGGACGCATACAGTTTTCAGTACTACTAATTTTGATCAGTTTTGCTCTGAGAAAAGGGTTTTCTTCAGCTTCCAAATAACTATTAAAAGTTAATACTTTATTGCTAAATAGGATAAAACAGTTTCCCAGCTGGATCACTCTCCCTGGTTGTCAAATACTACTTTTTTGTTATGTTTCCTGGACAAACTGAAATGAAAATACATCCATATTGATATTAAATGTTGGTAGCAATTGTTCTACTTGATATAGATGAAAGAAGGAAAAGACCAAAGAGGGCTGGAGGTCAGGATAAAGTGGAGGGTCACACACGGGATGTTTATGCAGTAGACTGGAGAACTTATCCTATGCCAAACTTAAAGTAATACCAAGAATTAACAGTCTTTTTCTAAATCTAACCAAGTAGTTTTAGTGCCTCAGCCTTTCCCAAACTCATTTTTTGCCAGTTTGCAAATTAAGTGCATAAAAATGCTATGATAGGTGAAGTGATGTTCTCAGTGAAGAGCCTTCTATGTGCTGTGCTTGTCTGTTCATCTCAGATGCTGCTTATAGGCCAAAGTTGATGAAGTTATCTCTTTATTTATTCAACTTTCTTTTTATTCAACATTACATCAGTGGTGGAAGAGTCAGCAATGTGTGTGTTAGGATTGAATTATTTTGGGTTTAGATAAGACACCAAATTTTTCTTTGGGGTTTTTCGAGCTGAAAAGTTTGGGCACTTCTACTTTTACTCCAGCAATCTGCAAGTGTTTCAGTGTTGGAAAGACGTTGTCTCACACAGAGGCTAAAGGTTGCCTTCATGACAAAGCAGTATTGCTATTTGATGATCTGAGGTGAGAACATGTTGAGTTTTTCAGGATATGTTGAATTTCTTTGGGGTCCACCAGATTTAATTAATATTTTGCAGCTGCAGTTTCAAACTCTTTTCTATGGTTCTAGGTTCAGGTGGTGAACTGGAACATTTCTAAAATAGTTTTTCTCAGACAGTAACACTATATCCTGTCACCATGCTTTACCATTGTGTTGAGTGTGATGTTTGTTTGTTGTGAATTTCCTGCTGACTGTGTTAAAGTTTGATCAGTATGGTAACACATGTAACTATTGGTTAGAACAAGCTCTCTCAACTGTGAGGGACTGATTGTCATATGTAATATGAGGAATTTCACAGTTAAAATCCTCAACAATTGGTTGCATTAAAGATTAAAATTGTATTCTTTAAGTTGCTGTTTTGGATGCTCTGAACAGTTCTGCAGTCTGGTAATAAATGACTTCAGCAGGGAAGAGCCCACGCCAAAATTTGCAGAGGTGTGGAACCTAATAACTCAAGGTCTCTCTGCTGTTTACATTCACTTGCTGTTTTCATTGGGACTGTGCCCATGTGTGATCTGTCTTTGCAATTACACATGCTCTCCCACCGGACAGGCACTAAGGCCTGCCTCTAATCTATGCATGTGGTGGGAAGTCACAACTGGTCAATATTTGTCAGTCTGGTGGAAGGTGATCGATACGGACGGCTGTTTGGACACAGATGATAAGAAGTTGAGTTTAAATCTGTGAGACTGCTTGTGGTGATGAAGAATTCGAATTTTTAAATTTTCCTCCTGACATCGTTGATCGACTTCTCCAAAAAGTTTAATTCACAAACACAAAGGCTCCTCTTGGGTAGATCACAGACTTGCTGAGTTGGGGAAAAAAAGGCAGCTTGTTGAATTGTTGTTGAAATATCGTCATGATATTAGCCAACAAGTCTGTTCCAAGGCTGGATTAGAAACCAGACAACATGGAATCCACTTTGTGGTGGCCTCAAGATCAGCCAAGGGTGCCACTTTATTTTATAATAAACTTTTTTATTGCAAATATACCAAAAACACATTTTATGTTTACTTTTCAAACAAATCATATCAGAAGAGACAGGCCTTAAATCAATATGGAATTGTTCTGCAGCCCTACGTCTGTCAGGCACTGTAGGAAAATGAAGTGACAACAGAACTATTGTCTCTGTAAAAACTGTCAAAGAAATGTAAAGTGTGAGACTTCAACAACAGCCTGAGATGACGGAACAAAACATCAAGACAGCAACTTCAACAAAAAAAGTTAACTCACCGGATGACCTGTTACAAATCTTGTTTAGAGGCCTACATTATTTCAGTTAAAGTCAGCTCACTCAGATGGACCTGTTTTTATTGAATCAGCATTTGGCAAAGTGGAATCCATAACAATGCTCTGATTTGTGAATGCCTTTTCTCATTTATAAAGAGAGGAAGGCTTTGCGCTCACCCATAGACCGGAGTTACTACTGTTTCTTTGATATGTTAGTGTGTCCAGCTTTGTCATTGTTAGATATTAAAAGCCACGACTGCTGACGTCTGACATTTCAATCATTCCATCTCCCCCTCACAGGTTTTTCCCTCATATTTCACTCATCAGGCAGCAAAGTGCATTTACTTTTACTTTTTTTTCACAGTGGAAATCGGTAATGTGTGTGATGTGTGTATTATTTTGCTTATATATATATATATGTTCCCATGCTGAACATATGTCAGATAATATGTGCGTGGGTGTGTCTGTGTGTCTGTGTGTGTGTGTGTGAATGACTAATGTGGTGGTGACATATGAGAGTGGTCATTTTTAATGATAATATCCTTTCTGTCATCTACTAGACACATTTATAGTGTGAGTTCATTCTGAGGTGGTGAGAAACTTCACACTAAACTTAGAAAACTTGACTATTTCTGTCATGTATTTTTTTTTGTTGATGTACTGTAAAATAAATACATTTCATATGCATTTTAAAATTATGATTTGTGCAGTTCTTTATCAGCGGTTTGAACACAGTCATGATTTATCTATGCATTTTCTACATCTACTCTTTCAACTAAGGGAAGTCAGATTCTGTACAACACTCTATGAGACTCCAGACTGTGATGCTGGACAGCCAGGGGGCCCTTAAGGGACGGTCGTGAGGCAAAGATGCTGCAGGTAGTAAACGTTTTTTTCAATTCTGTCTAAAGGGGGGTCTCACAGTGTCAAACAAGTAGGGGGCACCTTTGATATTTTTTATTACACGCAAACACACACACACAAATTCATACTATTTACTGCCAAACTGACCTAAGCTGCATGTCTTCGGGCTGTTGAAGGAAACAAGAGAACCCAAAGAAACACGCAGACACAAGGGAGCAAACGCCACACAAAGTGCCACATCCAGAGAAACACCCAGGACCTTATTGCTGTAAGGCGACAGTACCTAACCACAGAGCCTCATGCCAACCTTTACTGATGTCACCTTCCAGGATTAGAGCGCGCAACAGTCAAACAGTTTCCTCCAACTGCCATTTGGTCAGTCGCATTTTGCCTTCCATACAACTGAGAGCTGAATGAACAGCGACTCCAGCCACAGCAGCCGGGAGCCAAAAACATTTACAAAGCCGCTGGAGTCTCTCATCCTCCTGTTCATCCTCTGCACGCACTCATGGTCACATGTGTGTGTGTGTGTGTGTGTGTGCGTGTGTGTGTGAGGAGGCTATACGCATACACACAGACACATACACCCATTCATACACCCATAATGTACACGCTTATACACACGCACCCAGCACACCTCATAAAAGGTCAAACCACAAAACACTGCGCTGTGTTGAGTCATCAAAAATGGAAAGTTTTAATCTTTTTGCTATTTTTTTATGCTTTTTTTATTTTTTTTTTCTTATTTCTCGACATGCAGAATAAACTGAGAAATAGGAAGAAAAAACAGCCATAAAAAGCCGGGCTATTTGTCATAATTTCCCGTTGCCGGTAGCTTTGGACAGAATGAGAAAGTGGTGGCGGTAGCTGTGGATGTGATGGTGCATCTTAAACAGGGGACTTCCACCCAAAAGGGAGGGGTGTTGGGCTGGCGGGGGCGTGGCACTGGCGCGGCCTGAAAAAGGAGAGCTCAGGTCTGGGACAGGACTGAACTGAGTTGGCCCCTGATATGAAGCACAGCGTGGACGTGGAGGTGATAGATGGAGCTGGAAGCAGGATATCTGGGTAGTGTTGAGAGTTGTGTGTTTGCAAATGTTTGTGTGTGTGTGTGTGTGTGTGTGTCTGCTCAGTGTAGAGGGGCTTGTAGTCCTGTTCAGGTCCTACTCCACTCGTGACTGTAGGACACGAGCCATTCGTTACGCAGAGACAGTTACACACCAGGCTAAATGAGGCTTATCCAACAGTCTGGCTGGAGGTGTGCATGTGTGTGTGTGTGTGAGGGTGTGTGAGGGCGTGTGTAGGTGTGTCATAGAGTTTTACTGTGTTTTTTAGTAGGAGTGTAAAATGTTTGTGTATGTGTGTGCAGAAGCAATGACACATCCATATTAGAGGATAATGTCTGTGTGTTTCTTTTTGTGTGTGTGTGCGTGTGTGTGTGTGTGCCCTGATTCCAGTGTGCCATGTCACCACACTCATAAAAGCCATCACAGCGGACGCTAACCTCAAAACCCGCGCAACCCAAAAAAGTGGCTCTTGATGTAAAGGGAATCAGAATTGAGCTCATTACTTTTTCCACAATGAGAAAGTTGTTTGTGTGACACTCCTAATTCTAATACTTGTGCATGGCCTGCTTTTATTTGGAAAGTTCCCTGGCCCGTCCTCTCTGCTCCTCTCAACGCGCCCGTTCTGCTCACTTTTTCTGAGCTGCATTTTCCAGAAAAAGGCAATAAGTTTGACATAATTGACAATAAACAGAGGATCAGCAGATTAATTAAATCAGCTAAAGACAAACATTGTAAAATGAGCTTTCTTCTTGGACGCCAGCATAAAGGAGCGAGGACATTAAAGTACGCCTGCGTGCCAGTGACAGAGAGAGAGAGCGAAAAAAAAAAGCCTTAAAGTAGTTAGAGGACAGAATTGATAACATCATGAAGGTCTGTATTCCAAAACAATAATCAGCTTGGTCTTAGCTTTATGGCTGCTTTGGGCTACAAATAAATGAACTTCTTGCTATTGATAGTTAATAAAAAAGAAAAGCGGTTGATGTAGCAAACATACAGTGTTTTTCTTGTGTGTCAGCCCTCTCCTCTTTGCTAAGTTTTTTTTTGCCCTTCTAATCTTTCCTTTTTAGAAATACTTCACATTCAGGCCGTTACATTCACACCTGATGGCTGCCAGTTCAACCACAGTCTACCAGAGATGGAGACCAAAAAGCTGCTTTAGGACAAACTAGGACCCTCCTAATTGTACCAGTGGATGGAAGTTAGTTGTTTTTGCCACTTTCCTCAGTGATGGGGATTCACTACTTAGAAGTAACAAAGTTAAGTGATTAAAAAACAAAAGTAATTGTAAATTTGGCCAAATTTCAAGAAATAAATTCAATAAAATGCCAATTACAAAGGGGTTATATCAGAAAATCTAATATTCAGTGAAAAGTTTACTTTTAGAATATATTATTCATTTTATAGTTTGCCTTTTTTGCCATGGAGGAATTGTTTGGCATAGCTTTGATTAACACAGCTCAGCAATGTCATAGGTCCAAATTTGAGTATAACAAGATCAAGTATGGGATGGCTGACAAGGGGCTGTCTCTATGTCTAAAAAACCCCTCTGTTCATTGGGGTGTATGCCCTCAAAATTTAGGTAATGTCTTTGATTGGCTCTCTTGTTTGAATTTGCACCACATTTCATCAAAGTCATGCACATTGCTGTATTCTTACTGAATTTGTCATGAAAAACTGACCATGTCAAGGAATTTGGTCATGTGGTCAGATGGACAAAATTGCCTTTCACCAGAAATCCAACAATATTTACCTTATGAATTCAGAGAAGCACTCTGACATCACCGTGCAGTGTAAAGTTTGTTTACCAGCAAAGTAAATGATGTCATCATTATGCCAAGAAGTTATGTAACTACAACCACCCACATTTATTTAAAATTATAAATAGTTGAATTTTTTTCAGAAAATTAAGCAACAAGTAATAAAACTGACTTTTTTAAAATTAAATATTCTAAAAACTTACATTGCTTATTACATTTTTAATGAGGTAACTAATAACTCACATTGTTTTCAAATTAACCTTTCCAACACTGCTTTTCTGGACTGGGACACTGCTCAAACTTTCAAAGTCAATGTGGGAAATGAACAACCTGTGAACTCTTCACAGGTTTTATCTTTAATGCTAATAGAAACAAAACAAAACAAAAACCACAACAAAACAAAACATAACAAAACCATAATTAATGTAGCACTTGATTTCTTTACATCTTGCTTTATAGTGTAATATGAGATACAAATTGAGGTCTTGGTCACTGACTAAGGTTGTGATTTAAGAGACTAAATTGAGCACCATCTCACAAAAAGAGCACTGGAGAACACTGCAAAACCCTATAAAGCATCATAATTAATTAAAATGATGATTCCCCCTTTCATTCAGCCTCTTAGATGGATCACAGGATGATGCAGTCTATGTGAGAGGGAGTGAATCTTTTCACAGGTCAGACTGGCAATTCTCAAATTTATGATATTAGCAACCCTTAGCTGAGAATGTTATTAAAGAACATTAAGTTTTAAATGAATCTACATTGTACATTTTTTCTCTGACTTCTAAATCAAAATTTGTTTTCTCCATATTTCTTCAACCCCCAGTTCATCCATCTGTCTCAATATTCCTCCTTTCTTCCACTCCTCCATTGCACCTCTTTCTCTCTCTCTCTTCCCTCTCTGTTTCTTTCATAATAATGTTAATAAAGTGAACAAAATGGATTATCCAGATTCCAATGGCAGGTTGCCTGCCCTCTGCTCTGTGTCCCGCTCTCCTCTGTTTACTGGAGGGAATCATTCACTTAACCTTATCGCTTTACACCCCTGCTATCTAAACGCACACACACACAGGCTATGAAAACACTGATACTGATTAAAGGCATGTTTACATGGCTGCAAGGTAAAGTTAAGAGGTGGGAAACACATGAGGAACAGTAGCAGACAAGGTTTGGAAACTCAACCAAACTTGTAGTGAACAAGATCAAACTCTGAAGGTGGACAGAATGAAAGAAAGCATAATTATAAAAGCTTTCCAAACGTTTCCTCCCTCAAGAATAAGGAGACATCTGTGTGCAGAAACGGGGCCGTATTCCCACCAATCGCTCATGTGTAATTGTTCTAGCAAACCTTGCTCGAATCTAATATAAAGTAACGAGGCAGATTGCTCCATCAGACCTCAGCAGACAGCCGATGGTTAGCAGGGAACATGCTGTAGTTCCATTAGGCCGACGTTTCTCAGGACTGTGGAGAAAGAAACGGGGAGAGCTGAGGGGGGAACTGCTGACTGGATGTCAAATTTCAATTAAGTTTTAATAAGTTAAGCCCCCACGTACCACAGACTTAGCATCTTTACTCTTTCACGTGGTCCCTTGTTGATGTTACTTAAATTACAGCTAATTTCCCTGTAAAATAAAAAGAGAACGTAATAATGTAGAGGAAGATTTAGAGTAATACGGTTTAAATGAGTATTCACTGAGAACATTTTGTAACAGATTATTTGCAGTGGCTGGCCAGGAAGCACCTCTCCCTTCTGTTATGTGCTGAATGGGAACTTGAATTTGGATCAGTACTTGAAAACATGCCATTCCTCTTCACTCCAATGCATTTATGTGACAGATGAAGATCTTTGTCACTTTACAAGAAAGGGCTTTAATTCAAAACATTAACTAATGAAATTCATGAAATATAAATATTGTTGCAAACTAAAGTATCATACCGTTTCCAATATAAAAGCCTTAAAATATATTAAGTATCTCTTATTTCATAGCAATGATTTACGTATTTGTGGGTTTTATTAGCCGTGCCTGCTTGGTGTAATGGATGGCAAATCTGGACCCATCAATCAGCAACTTTGCTCCAGAATGAAATATCACAAAAAGAATTGGACGTAAATTTTGTACAGTCATTCGTGATGCTCAGGGAATGAAATCTAGAGACTTTGTTGGTCTCCTGACACTCTGTAGGTCAAACTTTCCAACTATCCATCTGATCATTACTGGATCGAAGGGCAAGTTTTGAACAGTATTCGTGGATTTTAGGCAGTAAATCTGAGTATCTCTGGTGATCTGACTGACATTCCCATTAACCCCTGCTGTACTGTTGTATGTTTTTAGCTAATTAGCTGTCTATTTTTGTGACTCTCTTGTGCACAAGCCAGTCAGCTTACTAGTGCAGGTACACACACAAATGT
>JAPZDV010000014.1:15371746-15392121 GCA_029814665.1 Acanthurus lineatus | reverse complement strand
ATATAAAAGTCTTAAAATATATTAAGTATCTCTTATTTCATAGCAGTGATTTACGTATTTGTGGGTTTTATTAGCCATGCCTGCTTGGTGTAATGGATGGCAAATCTAGACCCATCAATCAGCAACTTTGCTCCAGACTGAAATATCAAAAAGAATTGGGCGTCAGTTTTGTACAGTCATTCGTGATGCTCAAGGGATGAAATCTAGAGACTTTGTTGGTCTCCTGACTCTCCGTGGGTCAAACTTTCCAACTATCCATCTGATCATTACTAGATTGAAGGGCAAGTTTTGAACAGTATTTGTGGATTTTAGGCAGTAAATCTGAGTATCTCTGGTGATCTGACTGACATTCCTATTAACCCCTACTGTACTGTTGCATGTTTTAAGCTAATTAGCTGTCTATTTTTGTGATTCTCCGTGCACAAGACAGTCAGCTTACTAGTGAAGGTACACACACAAATGTTGAGATTTGAGAGATGCATACCTGATCCAACCAGTTCCCAAATGTGGTGTAGGTATAACCGGCATACAATAGTATCAATGTGCTGAGACACTTTTCCTTGGACTGACAGGACTAAGTTGGAAAAATGTAGCAACACTGAATCAGAATCTGTTGACCATTGTGCGTGCCTTTATATTGTTGGACAACAGTTAATCAAATGTGATCAAACCAAACAAACAGAGTCCTAATGAAGGAGACAACTTGTGTTTTTGTGTGGAAATTTCAGCTGCTTTTAGTAATATTTTAAACATAGGAATTTCACTTGTAACAGAATATTTTTCTGCTTGGTGTCGCAACTTTTGCAGAAATAAGGGACCTGAATACATCCTCTACGACTGACGCAGGAACTCTGTCTTGAAAGTTTCAAACTCAAACTTCTTTCCAGACAGAGCTGAAGAAAGAGCTAAACCATGAAAGAAGCTGCTTCTGACACATTTCTCATGAGGATGGAGTCAAAGTGCTGCAGGATTTCAACAAATGTAGTGAACGTGTCGTCTACCTCAGCTGTAATGTGAAAGAGGGAGAGCTTGACTAATGAACACAATAGAAGAATTGGGGTGAAACAGAGAGCATGAGAAACGGGAGGATAAAGGATTTTCCTGAAAGTAAGTGCTGTAAGAGAGATGTGGAGAGAGAAAAAATAGGAAACAGAGGTGAGATTATGTTTAAGGGGCAAGAAAGAAGAAGGGAGGAAGGGAAAAAAAGAACCCGGCGAATTGGTGGAAATTGGATGGAGACTATACCTGAGAATGAATAAGCACTTAGTTAAGTTTAAGTTTCTTTATGCAGTTAGCCAATTAGCTAAGAAGCGTACCGTGCCAGCTCTGAGATTTGTTACGGCCTCAATCAAGTTATACTCATTCATATAAACTGGCATTCAGTGCGGGATCTGAATGGAAAAGTGCTTGATTGAGTTTAGAAATAAGTACTTCTTAACGAATTAAGACTAGTCTTCATTGCTGGTAGCAGTACAACACTTGGATGTTAGATCCCTTTCCATTTTGATCTTGGAGGCCAATCAGCATTATATGCAGTAATGGAGGAGACCAATCAAATTTAAGCAAAATGTAGGAATAACACTTCCGTCACTCCTCGCATCCTTTGACCTTTTGCTAACAACTCTACAGTCTTTTTTTTCTTCCCATCATTCATTCCTTCCTCTCCCCCTCATCTTTCTGACATCATCCATACATCAATGCATCATTTTCCATTCGTCAGTCTCTCCATTCATCTGTATCTGAATCTCTTATCTCAGTACTCATCGCCTCCGTCTTTCTTACAGTATTGGAGCTCAGCAGAGTGCTACTGGCCTCTAGGCAAACCTAATTTGGACCCTTAATTTCTGTCAGCCTTGTTGGACACAGTTATGGGGAGGGGGGAGGTTAAGCATGAAGGGGGAACACTGAAAAGTGCTCTTTTTTTACAACTCCATCTCCTTATTTTGCTATTTTCTCCCTATTTTTCTACCTCTCTCAATGTCATTTTTTTCTTTTTTGTCCCCCCTTTTGTTTCTCAATATCTCTGCAGTCCTCCCTCTCTAGATGTACCCCCCCCCCCAACTTTCCCCTTTGCTCTAATTAATTCTGCAGTGAATTAATTACCAGGGGGAATCTTCCCAAAACAGAAGAGAGCGGGGGAAGAGTGAGGGGTAAATAAGGAGGGGATCTGCATTAATCACTCCTCTATTCCTCAGCAAAAAAAAATAAAAGGAAAGCTTGAAACAAAAGAAGCCACGAAATGAAAGAGCAACACAACAAAAACACGATAAACAAAATTGTTTACTTCGCCCTCACCTCCGCAGCTAAAACCCCATGGGGATGTGATTAGGAAAACAGAGCTCTCTCTCCTTCTTTTCTTTTTTAATTTTTTCTTCTCCTGCCCCTCCTTGCTCCACTCATTCCTCTTTGATGAAGTTGTGGGAGTTCAGAGGGAAGCGGCACGGCTGGGATATCGCCTGAGCACAAAGCACCATGGGAAGAGCAAACTTTGGCTCATCCTAGGAGAAGGCCGCAAAGTGGTGTCTTGCATGTGTGTGTGTGTGTGTTTTGTGATGGGCTTATGCTCAGGAGTGCTGTCATGCCCTGTTGTTAAAACTTCAAAAGTGAAAAATTTGAAGTTCATGCCGTTACCTGATACCGGATCACTTCCCTCCTTCTTCCCTTCCCCCTGCAAATGCTAATCTTGATGTTTGTTTAGTAAAAAACACAGAGGCTTGTCAAACTTCAGGGGGCCCAACAAACCAATGACTCAATCCTACTTATGCATGTGTTACCGAGGTAACCCAGACTCCCAGAAAGAGTGGCAACGAGGGGATATGATGTCAGGAAGGAGTGACCTGATTCGACAACGCGCCTATGTCAAACAATATCGCACTTTTTTTTATGTTGGACCTCTTCATTCTCAGCTTGGAAGGGAGATGGAGGACTATTTCATGTTTCTCTCTCACATGGGTGGCATGTGAGCAAAATCTGCATCTGTCTGCGTGTGTGTGTGTATGTGTGTGTGGAAAGGGGGATAGGGGGCCGCTAGTCACACTCACAATGAAGATGTCATCAAACTAGGCTTAGCTCCCCTCCCCAAGGACACATGTCCGCACAGCGAGTTTCCAGCTCGGCCCAAAAACACACGTGTTCACACACTCCATCCCCACACCACGTCAAGCCCAGATCAATGACACAATAGCTGCTCCCCTGCAATAAAAGAGGGATTTGAATGAAATCTTACACTGCGGTGCACCACATAGGAAGTGTCCTGACCCGCTGTCAGAAGAATAAACCGTTGAGATATCTTGACACATGCCACATGAGGAGAAATAGCAAGAAGCTGCCACCTCTCATTTTGTTCTTACTTAGGCTGCTGTGACACATTCAGTTTGTCTCAAAGTCACTTGGACTCACAAGTAGCTTGTTTATTAGACTCAGTTACATGTGAGTCCCTGTTAAGAAATTATACGTGACTGTGGTTTTCCCTCAGTCATTTTGTTTGCACTGGCCAAGTTCAAGTAACTGCTGGCTATAAGATGTCAACATCCTCCTTATACTGATAAAGTTCTCTGATTTGGGGGTTTTCTTGCCGTAGTTGGTTATATATAATTACTGTAGTGGACCTCACCACAGTATTCTTGGCGGTTGAACGAAACCTCCATTTGCTGTCATCACTTGGTGCAATAATTTTGTGTGGATGCCAATTAAAATGGCATGACTCTCATCTGGTCAAATGAAACATACTAATGGAGAAAATGCTCTAGAGATAGAACAAGGAACTCAAATGTGCTTTAAAAAAGTCATAAACCTTTCCCATATGGCACCTTTGCACAGCCAGACACCTTCTGCTACCAAACTAAACTGTAAACATGTTTAATTTACTAAGGCAGAGACAAAATAAGTGGCCAATTTAAATGATGTAACACAAGTGAAACCGTGTTGTGATTCATGTTAGTGAGGTGATACTAGGATGAATACGGTTCAAAAGGGTTTTGGATGAGGAGTTTCTCAAGGGAAAAAAAAGGCCATAATATTGCCAGCATATTACAGTAAATGACACTGCATGGGAGTAAAAAATGCAGACATGTTACATAACTTCTGGTAAAGTTTGTACTTTAACTCCAGCCTGCTTCAAAAGGATAATCATGTTTTGCCATGCTGAGTTGAATAAGAGGGATAAATGCTGCTGATGCATGCCTCTGCACCCCCAAATCACACATAATGGTGGATGTCTTACTCTTTAAATGTTGAATTAGTTTCATGAGCTGCAACCGCTGGGGATTAAAACATTGTGTGAATGGCTTGCACTCTTTATTAACTCTGTGAAGGCTGGCTGTTTTTTCCCCTGTGTTGACTCCTTTTGTTTACATGCTTGGTGAAAAGTCACTACGTCTTTAGGCAGAGTATTAGTAATATTTGTATTAATATAGGACAATTTATAAATGTTTGTAATCAGACTGATATGAAATTTTATAGTTTAGTGTTATAAAAAATACTTCAGAGTACAAAGAAAAGGGGACAAAAGGCTAAATCTTTTAAGACTCATTGCTTTCATTCAAATTTTGTAATTATGTGGTCATATTTTGCATTTCATTATCAAAGCTGCCATCATGTCTTTGGTAATACAAACAGGATTTCAGAGTAACACTATATACACTAACCATATCTAAGTTTTATGGCACATTTTTGTTTAAATTTCAGCCAAACCTGCATTATTGATAACTGTGCTGCTTTACTTTAGCTAGCAGTTGCTGTTAGCATTTCAATAACTGATCTACTGATTACCAGTCAAAGATAATCTATCAAATAATCTTTGGTAGTAGATGAAAATATCAGTTTTTAACTGCTAAAACCATTTGTTAAATTAGTAGGAGAGCTTAGTGATATCATTGTTGCACAGCTTTTGGAATGAAAATTAGAGGCGCAGCTATTATTGGAAAGAGCAAGTGTTGCTGATCTAAGTGGTAGTTCTGACGTGTTCTGGTTTGACTGACTAACACGCAGTGCCTCACATGCAAGGTTAATGTGAAGATGATATATGACAAATTCACCTAGGGCATCGCAAATTGATGCATTATGTGGAAATGTTTCAATTTAGGCAAAAAGGTTTAGTCATCTGGTGAGTTCAGTCAGAGGCTGAGCTGAACACCAACATACTCCAACAACAATATGTCCACAGCTACTGAGCTCAAAATCTGCACAGATAAAGTTCATTGGCTGTTTAGGAATAAAAATAAATACGATCCAAGGGTAAAACTGAATTGAAGATTTGTCTCACTTTCTTTGTAGACACTCCCTAAAAAGAAGAGGTTTAATGTTTCACGCCAAAAGTGTCAAGCATCAAAAGGTTAAGCTGCAAAAGTAAGACCATCCCAGACTGTAGCTGTGCTTAATGTGCTGCCATGTGTTATTTCTGACACACTCCATCACACTCAGTGATGCTTTTACTGGTGCTTAGCAAGGTGGCTTCAGTGAGTCTCAACTGAGACTGGGCTCCTGTCCTCCACACAGAGGCCTATCGACACCATTTGGAAGCTGGGATGATCGATGAGGTACTGCGTCATTCCCCAGAGCGTCCTCCGTCAGAACCGTCACCCAGCGCCTCGTGCCAAGCTCACCGACATCCAAAGACAATGTGATGCATCAATCATCGAGCCAGATTTTTTCCTCAAGACTACAGCATCTGAATCCAAGTTGTAGGGTGGTACATTTTCCCCCGCTTTTAATCCCATCTGCAGCCATGAACTGTCATTTGTGATTCCCAACACAGGCCACATAGAAAAACCAAAACTTTGTGTACTTCACTGCAAAGCCAGGCCTGTCTAATTCAGCCCACTTTATCACTCCAGTAATCAGACCATTGCTTCCACACAGAACAACATGTTCCGTTCCTTTCAGATTTATGCCAACACTCCATCCCAGTCCAGTGTATCTTATTGAGGCTGTGCTCCTGAGACCAACATGTTTCTACCTCATGTTCAGGGAACCTCCACTGTCTCAGTACTGAGCTGGCATCAGCAGCATTATGGGGAGGGGTGACAAAGCAACCGGGGTTTGCTGGGGCAGGAGCTACAGGATGAGAGACATCCACACAAATGCAAACCAGATGCAGGGATCGACGGATGGATGAGTTGGGAGGAGAGCCTGAGTCATCCTCTCTTTCTCTCTGTCTTCCTCTAGTTCACTTTCTTTCATGGAGGCCCTAATGTGGGCTGCATTTGCCTGCATGCTGAATATGGAGGTAGCATAATACTTTCAACCCAACTTGATAAATAGAAAAAGATATTCAGTTTTGCGGATAGCAACAACCTCTTTGTTATATTGTTATTATTCACGGTTTTTCAGCAAAGACTGCATACATTCATTGCCTTTGTGCAAAAGCTACAGTGCACCATGTGCCACTTGTATCAGCAGCACACCTGTTATTAAAGGCATTATTCCTAAAAAAGTAGGTTATACGTGAAGAAATACTAGTTTGTATATAATGTCATCCATTTTCACCCAAAGCACAAGTGTTCAAAGCTGTTTCCAATACTCACACTTTAAGGCAGGGTAAAGAAAATCTCATGCCACAGGGAGGAAGACTATGGGGTTACTTGCACAAATGGGATTAAGGATTTATACTTAGGATTGAGACTCCTGTAAAGCAGTCATGGTGTCGAATTTGTTGCATAAGAAAAATAATGAAGTAATAATAAGTATTTGTGAGGAAAATTAAAATAAAGAGCCTCAGAAAAAACCTCTAACCCTCCATATTTTACTGTCCATTAAATGGTCAAGCCTGTCAGATTGTGGGTTTTGGACATAGCCCCTCTAAATCTGAAGTCAAAATGGTGTCGAGGAAGGTAATTTTGGATGCTGTTCCAGTGTCTGACAAGCCCTGAATTTGAAGCACACTAATGCATCATAGGAGGAACTCTATTTAGTTTGTAGACAATTCCTCTCTTACCTTTTCAGTGACATTTTTCTCTCTTCTTTACTTTTCATTGCTTTGCAGGTGTTTTATTTTTTCTGAATTTTTGTGAAATATTTTATCACACATTTACATTTTTTCAAAAAATATATTTTTTTCAATTAAAAAAAATTGAAATTTAGCTCGACACAAAGATCTAAGGGATGGTGATAGGATTTTCTTGGGTTGGATTCTTTAAAAATCTAGCCTTGCTTGACTCTTCCTGGTTTCCTTGAGGCCACCAGCTCTAGATGTGGCATCTTTTGTTATTGTTACATCATGCATACTTAGAAAATGCTGTCAGTTCATGACGGTGTGTGTACTTTTCCTGCCCCTCCATCTTCTCTATACTTCTGACAATTTTTAGTCAGTTTTTATCCTTTTTCCAACTGAAAAGGAAAGATGACAGAAGGCAGGTAGTGAACAAAGTCACTCCGTCAGTCAGTCACCCTCTCCATCCTACTAAATCTATCAGCACACAGGCCAAAGCAAGGCTGAGGACTTCACTTGTGTCCACGTACCCCTCACCTCAAAGAGAGAGGAAAAGAGTGACAGAGTGAGAGACTGAAATAAAAGAGAAAAAGTGAAAAATAACAAGGAACATGACAGCTCTGATGTCATTCACCATTAGAAGCCATTAGTGGTTTTTGAATGTTCCATTGAATGTTTTCAGGTCGGTGTAGTGTGGGTGAAAGCCCATTGACATCTTACTATCACCCCATAAGTAACTTCACACACTCTTGTGTGGATGTTTAGTGGTAAATTGGGAGTAATGAAGCCGAAGTGGGGTCACAGTAGCTCTTTGACTTGCGCAGCTTTCGCACATGAACACAAACACACACATACACAGGCCATCACTCCATCGCCACCTAGCAGTTGCCCTCATGACGTCATCAGCAGTGGCCCATCCTGTTTTTCCCTTGGCAGAGTGTTTGGCCTGTCAGGCTGAGGTGGTGCTGACCTGAAGAATGAAAGATGAAAGAGAGAGGGTGAAGAGACAGATGAGGAAAGCTGAAGACAAGAAGTGCACACGCACACACACACACACACACATACTCGCAGACCTGTCACCACCTTACCACCACAATATTTCCAACCACTTGACCCCTCTTTATTTCTCCTTTCTTTCCATGCAACCTTCCAATTAGTCTTCATCTCGCTTTGTGTCGCCTTGAACTTTATGTATTTTGATTTCTCGTTATGTGTCTTGGCTATTGTCTCTGCACAAGCTTCAGTCATTTATAGCTACTTTGAAATTTCCTCTTTTGGAATTTTTTTATTGAAAAATATTGAAGTGAAAAGGTAAAATTTATGCCTTTTAACTGTGTTCATGTTGTGGTTGATTGCGACAGTGGAACTCTGGGCAGTGACTTACATTGTGTCTGACAGGTTAGTGGGTCGACCCGCCACCCCTGCTTTCTGTCAGCACTCCTGACAATCACAGTGGCTTACATGGACCATTTGAGGCAGCTGAATTGCAGAGAAGACAAAATGGAGCTTTTGGAACGAAAGAAGTAGGCAAAAATAGATGCAGAAATGGCATCTATGCAAACTGGCATACAGGCGTTTTGTGCTTTAATGATGTCTGTGTGCTAAAATTATGGTACTGCAGAACAATCCAACTATACAAAGTAGGGCAGTGGTTTTGATCAATCTTTGATAAAGCACAGTAGAAAGTAAATATTTCTAATTTATATCAAACTTTTACTACCAGTTGTTCTGTCAAAAAGGACTCTATTACTATGTGTAAATTGAAAGCCTGGGACACCCTGCCAACATAATCAGTATGTTATCCACCTCACTGAACTGCTATGTCTCTCGAAGAAGAAAAATATGCAACATCCTGAATCTCTAGGTGATGCTCTGCTGCAGCAGTGCTTAAGCTGCACTGCACATGTGGCTTCTAACCTGTGTGTAAAATGTGTCCTGAAATGAAAACAAGAGGTTCCACAACGCAGAGACACTGCTCACATGAGCATGAGCTCCAGGCTCAATGGACTGCCAGTTCAATAAAAGGTGAATGAGTATGAATATGACAAATATTACACCCACAGACAGGTGACATTCTTATTAAGAGGAGCCAGTGACTGATTCACACTGAGCTAGTTTCTTTTTTCTGATGTGTTCTGTTCATTTGCTGGAGTGATTTATATTTTATGCACAAGCCTTTGCTGAACCAAGCCTTCACTAACTGCATGTATTGAAAAAATATCAAGATTTTCCCAAATTTACAGCTTGATGTCCAAAAGAGAATCTGGGCCTCTTCCAGGGACCCAAACTTACAAAAATGCTTCATAAATTGTCATAACACATATATTTATAAACTGTTGATAAAGAACAAAATAATTTAAAATGTAAATAAAGTGTATTTATTTTATTATTAAAGTACATCTCAGCAATAACACGTTTCTCACCACCTCATAACGAACTTACTATGAATTTTCCCGGTGGATGACAGAAAGGATATTATCATTCAAAATCACCACTCTCACTTGTCACCACCACATTAGTCACACACACACAAACAGAATATTCTGACAGTTGTTTGGCTTGGAAACTGATACACATACACGCTTAACTAAAACAAGCGTAACACACACATTACTGACTTGCAGTGTCCAAACAGTGTTGAATAATTGCACTTTGCTGCCTGATCCACAAGGGACAAACCCGCAAGCCAGAAAACTAATGTCAAAATGTCGAATGTCATCAATCGGTGTTGTTACTGACAAGAAATGTTAGCTAGCAACACGCTAGTCAATAACTAACAGATACACAGAATTAACAATCTACAATGCTTCACTGAAAAAAAACAAATGACTGACTTGTGTCTCTGCTGTCACATCTCTGCCTCCCTCTTCTTTGCACATGCTGAAGATGCTTCTCTGTCCATATAGTTCATATTTAAACTCTCTCTACTGAGCAGCTTCCTAAGTAAAACACACAAAAGCCCCTCATCTGCATTTCAAATGACTTTTGATGTCATGAATATGCAACTCTTACCTGTATTTCGGTTTCTACATCATGATTGCCATGAAATCCTAACTATCACAGTGTTAGCTAAGTCAGGTTGCAGAAGGGGCAATCAGGCATTCCCAGCATAGTATATGTGTGTGTGTTTGCATATGTGCATGTATGTGTGTAGCGCTCACTTTAGTTTTAATCAAAAAACTAATTTACATATCATTGCATTGTTATGCAATTGTTGACCTAATAAAAAAACAAATCTGCTACTGATTGTGGGTCAAAACCTTTTGTTTGGAAAAGGCTGCAATAAATATATATTCAGACAATCTTAAACACAAACATAAAAATCTGAAACTTCATGTGTGAACAAAACTGTAAGTGTTATGCCAAGTTCTCAAAATGTATCCAATATAGAGTTTATAACAGAAAAAATTTGATTTTTCAATGTGTAAAAGAGCACACCACAGATTTTACACATGCAAATCACTTTTCAAGGTCAATAATACTCAGCCTGTCTAAAATTTGTATTATCTAGGCTTTGGAGTATCTTCGTCAAACTGTAAAAAATGGCTTAAGTGTCGTCACTTTGCTCAAGTAAAAACTGATGTCCCATTGCTATTAAAACTGGCAGCCAAACAGTGTAAAGATTCCAAAATAAGTTCAA
The DNA here is from genome assembly GCA_029814665.1 of Acanthurus lineatus. Classification (NCBI taxonomy): domain Eukaryota; kingdom Metazoa; phylum Chordata; class Actinopteri; order Acanthuriformes; family Acanthuridae; genus Acanthurus; species Acanthurus lineatus. The sequence continues at coordinate 15,381,553 of JAPZDV010000014.1, read as the reverse complement.
GACAGATTTCAATGCCAGAATCTAATCAATAAGAAGGGAATGAGAAACAGTCAGTTAGCCGTAACAGACTAGTGAGTGTTAGAAGTGTTAGAGGATCATGAAACCTTTGATTTGATCTCTTGCCCTCAGCAAAAGACATCTTAAACTCAACAAACAGTTGTTTTTAAGTGACTCCACACAGGACAGAAGCAAAAGAATTTTATCAAGGGACACATCTACCCTATTGCCACCAAGAGCAAAAGGGGAAGGAGATGTGGGTCATGTTGGGCCCAGAATCACTTCCAGAACCAACATCAAGACCAGAGCAAGCAGAGCGGAGCGGAGCCCTGCAGATATACAAGCTGCCTGCCAGGGTTTTTATAGGAGCTGGGACTGGTTATAATAGAAAGGAGAGGGAGGATAAAGGGAGCTGGGTGTGGTGGAGGAGTTGGACAGCAGGGGTTATGTTTCCATGCCCCTGTGTGAGAGTGGATGATCCAAAACCCCATGTCTGTAAATGTCACTTATAAGCAGAATCCAAGACTGAAATCTTTGTAAGCCGTCCTGTAAGGCGAAGTAAGCCCTGAGTGGAATGGAACAGAGATCTTTATCAGACTTTATAGCGACACATTCTGCTGTGCAGGCACAGCCGGTACAGCGTAAGGCCACACAGTGGCGGCTATTGTGTAAGTTTGTCTTCATTTTACTGTCCTCCATCGATCTGTCATTAGCACTGAGTCCCTTTTCTTACAGTCAATCAGTGTCTTTGTTATGAAACAAAACTCTTGTGTTTCTCAATGCTTCTGAAAAAAAAAATCTAACTTAATATTCTTAATCTCCCATATCTTACTTGGCTTCATTGTCATTTGTTCTATAGCCCATTTGGCTTACAACTCAATGTTTGTTGCCAAAATGTGACACTGTTTTCATGGTCATTGAGCCCTGACAGCAGATAACATTTCTTGCACCATGTGACGCATGAGAATTTGACGAGCATGAGATTTTACGGTATGACTCAACAAATACAAAAAGAACAGATGAGTCATTTGCAAAATGCTGTTTCTGTTAAGTTTTGATACTTTAGGTCACATTTCTAAACAGCAGTACAATGTGGTGTACAGTGGAAACCTCTCTTCAGAGCGCTAGCTTCTGGTTTTGATTATTCTAAAGGCAGAGTATCTGATCTGTGTGCTGTTATAAGTCTTAGAACCGTTATAACCTTAGCACATTCTATGAAACATTGCATCAATTAGGAACCAAAGCAGCCAAAGTAGTCAAAAGCAGCAAAAATATGATCGCATTTTCCATTTTTTCATGCTCTCTTGTTGGAGTTGCTTAGCTTTTGAGCGACAGTATGACTTGGCCTTGAGAACCCAATGTGGTGTTGGTAATGTAAGATGTGCACATACCACTTGTTGAAGCAAGCATAGCATTGGGTGGGTAGATGGGTTATTTTATCCACTTGGGGCCTTTAAAACTGATATGTTTCTTGTTAGCAAACAGATGCTAATTTGCAGCTGGTACATATCAAATTTACACTTATGTAGAGTCGTATTTTTTTAACTCTCTCTCAGCTGTTAATGTTCTCTGTCGACTCCTGGGAGAAATATGAGGCTAACATATAAATAGCTGCTAACAACTACATGTTGACAAGCTAGTTGCTAACGCCGCTGCTTAGTGCAGGTAGTGTGTAGTGTAAGTTCTTGAAGGTTTTTTTTGTTTACAGCCTGCCACTGCCGACAATAACAATATTAGAGCTGTGAAGGAAAATTAAAACTATTACTACTTGAAAAAATGTAAGTATTTAAGTGTTTTATTGTCAACTTTGCCTGGATTGTGATTAGTTTGGTGCAAGAAATGTCACTGACTTCATGAAAATTAAACAATCCATATGTGCAACGCTGAAGACAGGCCAAGTGAGCTGATTGGAGAAGGCAGAGCGTGAGTTTGCAGCCATTGATCTCACTGCAGCAATTTTACATAGAAAAACTATGTGAGAACTAAAATCCTTGTCAGTTTATTTTAGTATAAGGCATAGAGGTGCACAGAGATGTCATTATCTGTATCTGTTTACAAGAAAGACCAAAAGTGGGCAAGGTTTTACAATGGAAGTCATGTTAAATCAGGCAAAAGTTGTGTTTTCTAATCCAATATTATTCATGGAAATAAGATAGTTATGTCATCCAAGCATCAAAATGAGATACTGACATTAATAATTATTTGACATATTTCCACATCCTTTACTTCATCTCTCATCAGTCATCTCTTGTTCTCTTTCCCTTATTGTCACTTTCAGCACAACTAAATTTTATGAACTGCCAAATCTCCACCCTGACCAATCTCCACCCTTTAACTGGTGAACATTGAAAAACAAGGCACTGATGGGAAAATTCTACAAATTTAAAGATTCTGTTTTGCTAGGAAATAATAAAATATTTACATTCAATATATGTGAAAAATAACCTTAAGTTAAATGAAAACCCTTAAAAATCCATTGATGCTCATTTGTGTTTTATTATGTTATAATGTTACTGCAGTTCATGTTACGGGAAAAATGCAGATTATGCATTGAAATATGAAGGACTGACAGTCTAAAAGAATGAAAGAAAAGGATCATGTGCACATGAGCAAATGACACGCAGAGACACGTGGTCCAGCTGGATACGTTTTTGCATTTTTTTCTCGTTCAAACAGCTCACATGGCTGGTGGTTAAGTGGGCAGTCATCTCCACCACCCCCAGCAGTGTCTGAGGAAAGACCACAATCACCAGCTTCTCTCTGCAGCCAAACCTCCAGCAGCCCTCAGCATGTACACTGTGTTTAAAGCCTCCGGCACCTCCCTACTAGGAGCCAAGCCCCAACAAACCAGAAACAAACTCTACATGGAATTGCGACACGCTGCATGTTTGGATCCTGCTCCTCCTAAAGATCTTAAGGTTTTTTTTCCTCCCAAGGGTAAAAAACAAGAGTTACACAGACCATGTGCTGCCATGCAAGTTAGATAACATTCCTAGTAAAAATGAACCCCTGGCTATCCTGAACTCAGCCAGAGGACTTCATGCCAAACTGCTGTTGCTAAGTGTGTGTGAGAGAAAGAGAGAGAAATACAGTGTGAGAAGAAATGTGGAAGGATTTGTGTATTAGCTGTCACTGTTGTAATTAATGGGTTTGATCAGTCTCTCATAGGCAAAATTTGTGGCCTGTACAGTAGCTTCCAGGAAAAATCCAAGGCAACACGCACACACAAATATACACACACACTTACAGCAGTGTTTTTAATTCATACTCCACACACACATACACACAAATTCTGCCTCGACATCATTCTGTCATAAAAACTTCCTCTGCTATCATGTAACAGGCTTTAGCTTGACCTACCTTATCTTCTCAGATGTTTCCTTGTAAACTGGCCATGGCTACCTCTGCAGTACCAAGAGATTGTCAACACCTTCACAATGAAAAAACTTTCATCTAACTTTGGCCTGTAATTCTACTCTCATAACACAATTTTCCCCCTGTGTCTCATTCTTTGTGAACTTAGTTATATGAGACAATCTGCGGTTAAATTCTCAATCAAATCTTTACGCCGTGGGTGAGGCAGGTTATCCAATCATGAGTAATGTTTGGAAAGCTCATTTTGTACTCATCTTCCCCTAAAATTTAAAAAAAAGTCAAAGAGATGGACATTCCTTGAAATCATGCTGCAGTTTCACTTCAGGTGTGGGAACGGAGAACAACTCTCGCTTATGGGCAGTTTGGTTTTGAGAGTCTTTATGAATTGATTTTTCCATTACCAGCTGGCAGCTGCTTGGTAACTTTATTTCATACTCGACTGAAGTTTTGAGATGTTAACTTAAGCATGATATACAAACTTGGTAAAAAAGTGTCCAAAACTGAATAAACAATCACAAAACTAAACCATTTTGTGTTGCCTGTGACTTACATGAGCCCTTACACTGTATGTGCACTGCAAGCGTAGCAATGTGGAAAAGGGGCTTTCTGTAGCATATTTGCCCCAGGATTGGTCCTCAAATGTCAGATGTTTAGTGTAGTCAAAGTATAAGAAGGCTACAAAATTAAAGCATGATAAAATCTTTACAAATTGAAAAAAAAATAAATAAATTAACCTTTTCTTTGCATGCTTAAGCATGTGTCTCTGAACAAATATTGAATGAGTTATCTTTACATTGTGTATTTTTAAACCTCTGAGATGAGGGTTCACAATACTGTCAGATAACAGTGGTCCTTGATGGGACTGTGAGACACGTCCACTGACGGCTGATTTGGAGATTTGCAACCTGCGGTTATATTCTGACAGTGGAATTTAGCACCAAATTTTCACCAGGTAATTGAAGCTATGAGGCATGTCAGCAAACCAACATATCATTAAATTACACTGAATACAGTGCTCAGAGGCTCATGTTTGAGTAGTATTAAAAAGGAAAACACTCACTCCTTGTCAAACTCCTGTTGTCAGTTTTTTTAATGCGTAGATGGTCAGCACTTTGGCCAAATCATTTACTGTTTTGCTGCAAATTCCAGACAAGACAGCAGCGCAAATGGATTAAATGGATTATGTGCGCTGGTGATGTGCTCTGCTGTCGTGTACTTTTTTCTATTACATCACACCGCTACAATTCACCATGCATTAATCACACAGTCTGACACGTTACACAGATTGTAAACAAGATTTTATTGAACTCATCTCACAGCGTGACATTAAGTTAATTTGCACAATTGTTGTTACACTGGAGGTGCCATTAGTTATTAATATTTATGATGTGAACTCATTATAAGAAATGCTTTTTTTTAATTAAGCACAAGACAAAAATCCTGAAAATACCATTTTCCAACCATGTCAAATCCCTCTTAAATATTACAATTTAGCAAGTTATGTTTTTCATGGCCTAGCTGAAGACTCTACATTTTTTTGCAGATTAAATGAGTCCCTTTAGTCACATTTATATCAAATTCAGAATATATTAACTTGACCTTGTTCCCTCAGTTAACTGGGATCATCAGAGGTCACCTCAGTCCAGTCCAGCGGTGTGAAAAGTCCTACATGTGGTACCACAGCGGTATTGGTCCTAATTATGTTAACTGCAATGCAGCTTTCTGTGACCGCAGCACCAAAAAGTTTACAGGGCCCTCATTATACACTTAGATTCTACTGTAAACCAGGACACAAGGAGCCAATGAGCTGTTGCTCCAAAACCACAGCACTTCCTAGTATGACAAAAAAAAAAACAACAACACTTTGTTCCTTTTCTTTGTTGTCCCCTGTGATCATTGTCAAAAAAAGAAAAAAATAAATGTTTGATTCGTTTGCCAACTGGCACAAACGCACAATCAGAATTGTGTTGTGATATCATAAACGCTGCATTTGCAATTGTTTTGATTTGGTTCGATCTTTTGCTGATGGTCACGACATATGATACCTTAGCTATTTCCAATTCCACAGATTTTTTTTTTCAAGTTAAGTAAACAGTTTTGCTAACAGTCACAGCTGTCTTGTGATCAATGATGTATTTTTTCAATATACATGTAGACGACAAATAAAATTGCTTTGGTTTATTTTAGCTTGTAACACTTCCTGAACGAGAATAAAAATTGTGTAACTAAGTTTGAATTTCATTGTCTGTTTTGTGTGTTTCAAATACTAACATACTCAGAAAATGCTGTTGGACAGCTCAGTACTAAATGAATGGACTGGTTCTTTAAAAAAGGACCATTACACCATTAATCCTATTGGACCCTTACCCCATAATGTGATATAACATGTCGCTTTCAACTCTCTAATTACATACATTCCTTAGCAAAGATTGTCTCTGTTTTAATGGAGCGCCCTGCCTTGGTAGTGTTAGCGCCTTTCTGGTTGTGTTGACTTGCAAGACTCCTAAAAGACTTGACAAAGTTCTTTATAACAGCTTCCATGTGTCAGAATGTACAGTAGCTTTCTAGGTTCACAACTGCTTTCGTATCACTGATAAGATATAAATAAAAACTTATATAATAACAACAATAAAAAAGTAACAAACTGGCAGAAAGTTTGTCTTTGCAGATCACAGAGCCAAGGCCTTGCATTAGTAGAATTAGAGGGTATTTGAGAGCAGCTCAAGCTAAGCCAAGAGTATTGGGCACACTGCTAAAGATTATAACCCGCCTGCAGCCCTCGGCAGTCCGCTTTCCAGCCCATTTCTGCAAAAGATCATAGTCTACTGGCTGAATATTGCTGCACTAAGTGCCATGGAGGGAGAGAGACGTGCTCAGCCAAGTCCACTGGTCCACTGGCAACAGAGGCTGCCAGTAGAAAGTCCCAGCTCCATAGTTTAAACAGCCAACAGTAGATGATTGGCCTGGCAAAACAGACCAACTCTGCCTAGCAAAACACATGGCAGTGCTTATGCTCTTAACCCTTACTCAGGTCCCATGTTATAACACAGCATTAACATATAGCAGCAAAGAAAAGTGGCCAGAGCAGACTTGTTGTCTCTCATGTTAACAGTCATTTTCTGATGTTTTCTTCAAATTTGACATCAACGGCGGCCAACAGGGCTGAAAAAAGTATCAAACAGATGGTTAAATTCTAAATTTGAGAAAATCTGAAAGATGAATCAGAAGTGTGCTGCCAGCTCACAGCGAGTGTCAAGTTGTTCTCAAGCGAAAACACAAAATGCTCCGCTGCAGCTGCTCAGTGGCATTGTGAAAGTTCTGATCTGTTTTAAAGATGTGAATTAAAGTGTTAGCTTTAATGGGATCGTTGATTGAATAAAAACAACTTTAATTTAGAACTTGGCACATAACTTGCTGTATCCATCAAAGTTGAGGGAATAGCTAATGATGTAACAGACTTTGTAGAAGCACCATTAAAATTTGGGATTTGATGAACTTATTAAGTGGTTCTGTGCAGAGAAACTGGGATTTGTTTTGGTCAGCATGTCTTTTACTAGGATATTAAGCACCTATAAATCGAGCTGTAATTACTATATATTATTAAAAAACACTAACACAGCATTCAATGATGGAACAAATAAGTATTTTGAGGAAACTTTTAAGGTTAAAAATTTACTAGACTACCAGACCCCTGATTTAACACAAGGTTCAAGCTCAAGTTCATCACCAGAAACACGACTCAGACTTTAAAAACAGCTGCATAATGTCTTCTGTGGCTCCGCGGAGAACTTTCCAAATTTTGAAAAGACAACACTGTTGATGTCAGGGTCTAATGAAAGATGCATTCCAGTAGCATTATGGGAAAAAGCGAATCCAGTGTTGTTGTAGATTGACCAATACCAAACACTAAAAGTCTGGACATCTCAGCATCTGCTTTTTCACTTTGCAGGACTTTTTTTCCCCCCTGTTTTGTCTTTGCTTGATAGTTATCCTTCTGTGTTAAAATTCCAATGGAGCACCTCTTTAAAAAATTTTACAGAAAGCTTTTAAGCCAAAACGACATTTATGCAGTAGTGAATTCATTATTGGATCACTGAATGGACTAAAAAATCTCAAGTATGTCCAAAAAAAGACAAAAATTGAAACACTTAAATATCATTAAGTTCTGTTTTAGTCAATACCTTCAGTGGATCACAAGTGATCCAGTGGATGTGAACAGGTTAAATTAGTGTCTGCATGAACTACATTGGCATCTAAAGGTTTATTTCATGGTTGCCACAAATAAACTGGAGTTCTGTGGATATTTACACAGAGTATTGATGCAGTATTATGTTATCTTCAACTGTTGTATGCTAACATGGCAGTCCATAACCCTACATATCATTTATGCTGCTGCAAACTGTCCAAATGTCCTTTTGTTTCTTCTTCACATGCACTGAGTCTCCATTCATGGCTACTGGCTGTACTGTTCGAACATTAATTATTCATGGAATCTTTGACTCATTGATGAAACGCTCCCATTGTGAAAACATCACAGAGAACGAGGTAAAACAGCCACTCAGTTTAGTTTATGATAACTCAATCAATAGTTAAATAAACCCAACGCATGAATGCAAGGCATCTACAACACAATCAATCTGTCGACAGAGAGGAATAAACTTCCATCTGAGAGCAAAACGGTCAACGTTCAAACATGCTAAAACATGGATGATCCATGGGTGAGAGTAACAGGTTTGTGAAGAACAAAATGTTCCCGTGTTTATTCAATATTAAAGGTTATCTTCTTCTAGCAACAAGGAATGCAACTTTATACTTTGACCTGAAGTAAAACACCAACAGAAGCTTCCACCTAAAGTTTTACATCTCCAACAAAGTCCATGTTAAAGACACAAACATGCTTTTAAACACACAAACAATTCAGTGCTGAGGCTCGAGTCCAAACCTCAAGTCCCAGACCTCAGACCTTAAAGCCTGTACATGGCCTTAACATCTCCTAACATGCCTCTCTGAGACAGAGTGAGTGATTGAGTGCCAGACAGTAAGAGACAGAGAGGCTGACAGAGAGGCAAATTGGACCAAAAGAAATCCCCTAAAGTTGAATGATACATAGCAGGAAGTGAAAGGCACAAGACGAGGTTCAAGAATAGATAGGGCTGTGTCCCTCGCAGCCTTTCTTTGTGTGTTTTTCGGCGCTGTAAGTTGGATGGAGGGGATCAGATTGCAGCGCCTGAGCCCCGCCAGCCAGATTTCTTGGAGCGCCTGGCCCTGCGTTCTGCCAGAGTTGTGTCAATAATCTGAGGCGGTGGACTCCTTCCACCTCCCAACCCTCTGCCTGTTTATCAGCCCTGCCAACCAAACACACACACAAATGTACACACAATACAGCCGTGCACAAACACAAAGAGAGACAGACTCCTGCATAAGCTTGTTCATGCTGTGTGTAAATGCACTCGGTGGCAAGTTTTCACATTTTACTGAGAAAGAGAGTGCAGAAGTGTAATCTGCACAATCTATACTTTCCTTCTTTTGTAGACATGTTACACTCATGAACATGCATGGAGCACACATGACCCATAATTCAATTCTCCACATTTGGTATTGAAGATTTGCTGTTTATTAAATTGCTCTGATGTGGTAATCGTAATCACTGTCGGTTTTTGTGTTTATGCAACCTCATTTACTCTGTTTATATTTAAATCCTATTCTTCTTTAATATGTCCTCTTACTTCACGTTGCTGCATCGTCCATATTTCTCAAAGGAGATCATTAAAGTTTCATCTAATCGTATCTAATCTCATCAAATCTAAAAGCCGCATTCTTTACCGCATGTAGCACCGCGGCTCCCAGTCCAAGTGGAATTATTCAGAAAAAGTTGGAGTCAGAGTTTATGCTCATTTTAAGCTGCCAGGAGTTGCAAGGAGAGCTCTGGATGGTTAAGATACAGCAACGTTTTATGTAACAGTATACTAATCTGCTCAGTTTTAGGCTATAACATTAAGGAAAGATCCTCCAGCAGTAGTTATGAAAGAGACCGGAGACTTATTCAATAATACACATTTGGTGTTTATGATTAAACTATAAAAGAGATTCATGTGATCTGCAGCTGGATTGAGAAAAGGTACACACTAGAAGCTGTGAATTCCTAGATAATGTTAGATTGTATTACATAAGATCCACAGAGAGACTAATTTGAGATCCTGTAAAATTCTCTCACACCCTGCTTCTCTCTGATGGCTAAGGACACAGAGAGGGCACGGCAGGCCAAATCTGGTCAGAGGCGAACATCTAATATGAACCAGGGGGAGAGGAAACGCCGAGTAATTGTAATAATAATAACAATACTCTCTATTTCTTGCCCAATCTTGGGGGGGGGGGGGGGGGGGGGGGGGGGGGGGGGGGGGGGGGGGGGGGGGGGGGGGGGGGGGGGGGGGGGGG
>JAPZDV010000014.1:15341501-15371646 GCA_029814665.1 Acanthurus lineatus | reverse complement strand
GTGAAAATCTATAATTATCCTTGTGTCTTTTTCCCCGCTATTCATTTTAATTTTTTAAAAAATAAAAAATTTTTTTTCCCTCATTTTCCCCCCCCCCCCCCCCCCCCCCCCCCGTCTCTTTTCTCTCACTTGGCTGTCTCATTTTGTCCTCAGTCATTTTTTTTTTCGCTTCTCTTCAAATCTTTCATAATGTATCAGTCTGTTTTTCAACACATTTTGAATAGCACCTATAGAAAAGTTACCAATAGACAAAATAGATTTGCAGAAAAATCAGTGACAATGAGAATGAGCCCGCCACTTCAAATCTGCTTTAAAGGGACACTGTAAATGTTTAAAGGCCTACAGACAAACAACATGAAGCTCTTACTGCAAAGAAAGACTGTTCACAAATGCTAGCATAACTTTTAGTTGTATTTAAAATCAATTTATTCACAATTTTTTTGTTTAGTATGACACAAAAGAACAAAAAGTGTACATTGCCCATGGGGACTATATATGTTAACCAAATCGATTACTAAAAGAGGACAAAGTGCACCTTTACATTAATCACCGTTAGCCAAGCCCCACCTTACTTACCGATATGACTATCAAGCTTTAATGTTAGGAATGATAAGAGAATCAAACAAGATATTAAAGTATTTTTGAGATTAAATGAACTATAAAAAAAAAACTTGATAGAATAAATGAATTTGTTGTTCTGTTGTGTTTCTTCTTAGAAATAAAGTCACTATGAGGGTCTGAAAAGCCACTAATTCTTGTGAGAAAGTCATCAAGTCATGTGAAGAACTTAAAAGCTTGACGAGCCCATCAAGTTAAACTGACTGGACAGTTGCTGATAAGGGAAAGGCTTTAACAAATTGTTAATTAGCAACGAGGATTAAGAGTGAATCAAAATTTAGATATAAAAAGGACAAAAAAAAACTCTATTTAGTCCACTGAACCTCGTTCATTGCACTCCCTTTCACTCTGTGTTTCTTTGCTGTCTAAACTGTGAAAGGATATAATGTTGGGAAAAACATAAACAAAGTGTCTAATGGTAACGAGCTGAAGTAGCGATGATTCATCCTTGCCGAGACATCTGGATCAAGGCAGCAGATGGGATGGCGGGTGGAGACACAGACCAAAGCCTGCTGTCAGGTCCTCACGCAGGCAAGGGGAATCACACTTAACCCCAGGTCCTCTGGACGGCTCCGGTCCCCTCTGAGCTCTTTTATCTCCAGTATATTAGGTAATACGGTAATTTAAAGACACACCACACAACCGGGGTAATAAAATGGAGAAAGAAATATGTGTCTTTTCCCTGTTCTCACAGTAAATCACAAAGAGATACAGATGCTCTAATTCAATGTTAATTTAGTATGACAGTGAGCATTAGCAAGTTATTAAGTTAAAAAAATGATGTTGATATAATAAAAGACAAGAAACTGCCAATGAAATAAGATAATAGCAGATGTTTCCAAAGCAAATTCTGTTATTTCAAGAATTTTCAAGAAAAACTTGTCAAATAAAGAGTAATTAAGGCATCCAACTGAATCTCTGGCACTGACTCAAGGAAATTCTTCAAGCAAACTGACTGCACATTGGCTACAAATCCTATTATCTCACCTCATATGCAGTTTAGTTTCACTTGTTAAAAGAAAAGTTTCTGTTTCAAAAAAAAAAAGTAAGATGGGAAGATTGTGACCTTGATGGTTATTTTGTTCCGTACAAGTGCCCACTGTTGAACAACTCATGACCCGAGCAGATGGAGTGCAGACACATCCAAACCTCAATCCCCAGACCTCGGCCTACTCTTGGCATAAAGCTGTCTTACCGTACCATCCTGAGAGAGGAATTGGGAGGGGAAGGAATTTAGATGACAGAATGAGAATAAAGGAGAGTTATAAACAATTTAAGTCAGAAATAAAGGAAATAAAGGGGAAATGCAGAGCAAATTGCACTTGAAACAGGCTCATGCCATGTAGTGTGAGTCAAGATCTCAAGCCAAAGTCAAGAAAATGTCTCATAAAGCACATTTCAAATCTAATTTTTTCCAACTTAACACCAATCTATTTGCCTCTGTCATGTCTCTGTAACAGAATCCTGATCCCACTGTTTTATTATTTGCACTGACTGAAACTCTGTGTACAACCGATGGTAATAAACAGGCAACTCAAGTTTATTAAACACGTGCAGCTGAAACAATGAGCCATGTTAATGTTCAGGGTGCGACGTGAGCATTTACACACACACAACTGTGACTGTGACTGTTATCAGAATGTGATGGTAATTAACGCTCTGCATTCGGCTGTTATCCACACAGGTGACCTTCAACACATAGATTTCAGGTTCTGATGTTGTATTTTCTTTATATCAAAGCAAACCTTATTGGTCCTCTGTTACTGCAGACAACAGCATATCCATTTTCCTAGTAGAAACATGTTTGCTCATCTACCTTGATGAATCTGCCATGTCAACAGCAATGGCCCTATTTAGAGGTGCAGCTAGCTTTTAAAGGCAGGAAAGATTATACTCAGAATGATTTAATCAATGCCCCATCTGAACACACATATTATTAATTATCCCTTAAACATCCCCTTTTTAGACCTACTTGAGGAATCTATTAAGCAAAAATGACATTGTTACATTAGTGAATTTATTAGTGGATAATAAAACAATTAAAAAAATCTTTATAAGTTGTGTTAAGTCATTAGCTTCAGTGGATCACCAGCAATCCAGTTGATGTGTTAGGGTTAAGATACTGCATACACCCAGAGCCTGACTTTGTGTCCAGATTAAGCGTCATTAAACTTGAAAAAGTGGAGTCAGACATGTGCTCAATACACTCGTTCCTTTAGACCATGTGCTACAGATCATTTAAATAGGGTCCTCTGAGTTTTTTAGTTTACACAGCCCACTTGTCTTTTGGCCGCCAGGCAGCCACGAGAACCTCTGTGCTTTGCTTCAATCATTTCAGTGAATGCTCAGAAATTGCTTATGTTTACATTCAACTAATAGAGCCATCTAGCAGCCATGAGGAAATTGTTCAGTTTAATGCACAGGAGGAGGTGGTGCCTCAATAAGAACTGGACTACCCTTTATGAAATGACAGTCAGAGTTGGTTTCTTCCAACCATGACCAGGATGTTTCTCTAACCCCAGCCAAGCCTAAATCATCACTGATGACCATTGTCAATGATTTGCTCTACCATTTAAAGGACATATTGGGAGGCACGCCCATAGAAAAAATGTAAAATTGTTAGAATGTGTGCTGATGCATCACTTTTTACATTCATGTTCAGCTTCTGTTTCTCTGCTGAAAGAAAACAAGACAGAGCTACCATCAACATCACTATCAAGTTACCACAAGACAATAAACCTTGTGTGCCCTCTCAGAGAAAAGATGAGCCATGTCAGGGCAGCGAACTTGATAACTCGATGATGACCCATTCTCATTACCACTTTTTTTTTCTCCATCTCTTTTTTCTGAAAGGAGTTGGCATTCCAGTTTCAGTCTAAGTTCCAATTAAAATTCCAGTTTTAGCCAATTGCCAGCTCAATTTCCATCTCAAGCCCTAGAAGACGGCTTTAGCTCCACCTCCTCTTATACCAAAAGTACCACTTCCACCCCCCAGTCCAAACTGGAGCACCATCCAAATCTCCACTCCCAGTTCCAGCCTTAATCCAGGTCTCAGTTCCAGCTCTTGTGCCGAGCTCTAGAGTATCCAAACCCTGGGCACAGACCAGGCCTGGGGTGGGCCCAATGGTTGCCGTCATCTGGATCCAATTAAGGGTGTTTGTCGTCGGGAATTGAATCAAATTAAAAAGTTTAATATTTAATGCGACACCAGATGGAAGCGGAGAGGGGAAAGAGGCCCTGCGGTCAGCACTAATATCCCCTTTTGAAGAGCCATGCTGCATTCCTGGAGGGAGAGCCGCTGGAAATATGCACACACACACACATAAATGCATGCACAGAAGTCTATACACACAGACACAATTAGAGCATCGACAATGGCGAACGCAGCTACAGCCTCAAACATGGAGCAGACATGCACAAAGGGCAAAAAGGTACAGAACATGTGACAACATTGCATTCCTACTGGAGACGAGAGCAAGGACTCTACAAGCTAGTTTAAGTGTCAGACTGACAGAATGCAAGGTAGGCAATGACTGCAAACATGTATATTGAAACACACAGACACACACGTGCTTAAAAAAACAACTCTTGCTGAGTCATTTTGCTTAGAAACTACAAAGTACATCTTAAATTCTGCTTCACTTACAGAAAATAGAGCACTTTATCCTCAGGAGCTGCCGTCACTCACATGACGTAGCTTTTCTTTAATATGACCCTTAGACATTAACAGATTGTGGGTTTTCTTGTTTGGTGAAATCAGGGTATAAATCACTCTTGTTTAAGTTTCCAAAATGTTTTTTGATATAAATTTTACCACTCCATTATATGCTGGGTGTGCGCAATTTCATGCTCATTTACATTGATGTTAATTACTTCAAAGGCAGTGTGGCTCCAGCATGTAGGAATAAAGTTACGGTAGATTTAATTTCCCTCATTTGTTAGTTATACTTTATGTTATTTATTGATGTCATTAGTGTCAATTTAAAGTCCACTATGTCGTTCTGATGTGTTTTTTCACTGTGAGGGGGTTTTATGATACCCTCTTGGGTCTATAAAACCAATTAGACCTGACCTAAACTCAATTAAATTAAACTAAACTAGTTTATTAGTTTTATACCTACCAAAGGCTTGAGGCCTGGAGCTGCCTCTTAGAGTTCTGTGGTCTCACCATCATAAAATAACTTGTGGGATACTTTAGGCCTCTGCCACTGATTAGGTACTACACTGCGAGACAGGTTGGATTTTTACATCATCTATGGCTCCAAAACTAGACTTGAAATTAAAGAACACCATGTGGCTAATTTTAAAATGAGACCAGCAGCACAAGAGGTTGCAACCCTGTAACCTAGAAATTACATTTATATGGCACTAAATTGTTTTCCTAATTACATTGCGGTGACGAAGTTGGGCAATAAAAGCACTTTGCTTAGGGTTCGGAAAGATCATGACTTTTTGTTAAATGTTGATAAAAACCATCTTTTCCTCAACGTTAGCAAGTGCTGCCAGTGAATAAACATACCCATGAAAGGAGTCCAATAAACATACCCATGAAAGATACTTAAGACGGATATTGCATTGCATGATCAGATATTTTGATGGGAAACAATCGTTTGTCATGAAAACATGTTTTGTTTTGTTTTTTAGATGTGTTAATTAACAACATTTCCTCATTGTATTAACAGGAAACAAGATCCGTTCAGCATTTAGTTTCCCTCAAAACATCTTTGACAGTACAAATGACTTACCAATTTCAAGGATACAGGTTTGGAAGCTGACAGTCGGGTTCATCTGGCTGTCACTCAACAGAACACATGCCCTGTTTGTGTGTGTTTGGCCCAGGAGCGTCACACTGTGGACGACTTCACGTTGGTCTATAAACTTTTTTAACTTGAAAGAAAGTGGAGTAATTTGTCGACATTTAACAATCAGCACTGATGACCAACAGTGCAAATGGTCCTCCTGATATCTATAAACAAAGCACTGTGTTTGGGTACCAAGATAATGTCTCTATCAATCACAGATGTTTGTCGATATGTTTTTCACTCTGGGGTCAAACTGATCTATGCTGAGGAGCATGTTCTCCATCAGATTATTACTATACAGGGTGTTTTATTGCGCTTTGTTTTGATATATAATCATGAAGGCTTAAACAGAAACTGTAAGCAGTTAGCATTTTGTCTCATGCTGTTGATTAGCATCTGTTCCCTTTGGATGACTCGTGTTTTCAGACGTGTCATTAATTACAGCTGAACACAACTGACACTTGCTTCAGGGGTAAAAAAGAGCAACTCACACTTTGTGAAGAAAACCCTACACCAAACTTATATGTAACCGTTTTTTAACTTAGATCGATTTTAATTTAAAAAGTTAATGCAGGATTTTTTAATTTTTACCTAAGAAAATAAGTTCCTCATTTCACATCTTGGCAAATCAATGTCTTTGTTCAAATTGCACAAACGCACTGTGTCAGGGCATGGAGCACCGGTTTCCGGACAGAAAAAACAGAACATTAGCCAGCTAGCTTTGTTGCCGCTATAGCAGATGAAGAGACTGGACTTCACTTAAACTGAAGTCATCATTTTTGACGTAATGATTATATTTGAGGTATTATATCAGAGTGTAGGATGGGATAACATGCCAGAACTGTGTGAAAGGACCTCATGACAGCTGCTGTGGTGTGATTACCTCAACCCACACAGCTGCTGCATCTGTTCACCGTCAGTGGGGGCGGTTGGTGATGCAGACGCTGTGCATCTTAATTCTTGTATTTTTAACACTGGCTAACTTCCCGGTCATTCAGCATAATAAGTTTGATAATCAGATGCAACACATAGGAAGTGTTTATTGTTGTAAGGCAGCTTGGCTCCCCTGTAAGTGCCATGAGCTGATTAGGGCTAACAGCTAATAGCTAATGTCAGCTAGCGATGTAGATCCGACCACAAATGGACAAAATCTTCAATCAGGGTTTAATCTGAACCTCCCAGATTAGGACCAACACCTATTTGATTGGATCCAGCATCTCATTGTGTTGTTTGGCCCACTAATTTTATTCATTCCCGTTATTGTTGGACAAAAATCACTTGTTTGACTATTTTGTATTCAGAATGAATCTGTTACTAAGAAACAGAGAAAAGCAAGAGACAGTGATATCACTGAAGCAAAGCATGTTTGATTTTGTTTGTACATCATGTTAGCTATATGTGCACTGCAGTTAAAATTTTGATATGGTGATGACTGTCCAAAATGAGAACAATAATCTGTAAAACAATTACTTTAAGCCCCAGAGCAAGAGGGCATTTGTGCTGTTAAACAGTGATATGAGTATGGATCGATTAAGAGGTGTGCATGTAAGTGTTTGTGGTACCGAAATGAAGCGAAAGAGATCAATAAACAAATACAGATAGACAGAACGCCCCACTTAGTTTCCCAGTCTGTTTGCTTATATGGTTGTAAAGTTGACCCTAATTTAATTTTCCCTTCATTTCGACAGTCCACAGACAGTAATGACAGGGAAGTAAAGGGACAGTGTAGGAGAAAGAGACAGAGAGAGAGAAGCTGCCTGCAAACCGTGAAACCAGCTGTTCACACACCTCCCCCTGCAGATTCTGAGTGAACATTGTGAATGCTCTGATTAATATGAATAAATAAGGCTTTGTTTTTTTAATTACATTTCTTATTTAGTTTTGTTTAGTTTTAACAGAGAGTACCTAGGCATTGTCTAGGCACTACATATTTTGTTATACCTTTCCTGACTTTTTCTGTCTCCCTGACTTGCTGGAACAGCATCCTCCCTGTGTTCCCGGACCTCATGATTTACAAATTAAGCACTGTCTGTAACCTCAGTTTGCTACCCTTGGGACCCAGTGTACCCATTAAAGTTTATTTTCACAGGCTGTAAAGTTGGTGCATTGTCAGGTTTTAAGAGATACAGCAATGATGGAAGTGAGACATCACTCTGTTTGTAACTAATGACACATTAGTCACAGTTTTTTTACTGTCCAAAACTAATTACTGGGGTGTGTTTTGCTCTATATAAATTGTATTTTGTTTTTTTAGTATAATGCATTGGCCCTCATAGAGTCTCAGACAGGAGAACAACCAGAACTCCAGAACAGCAACTACAAGAGAGAAGCGTTGTCTTGTCCACAGCAGCTGCCCCCCTTTCCAGATCATTACAGATGATCAACAACTGATGAAGTAGTTGGCTTGTCTTTTACTGTCTTAGACACATACAAGCTCTTTATTATCCATTAGCACCAATCTATTTGAACTTTGCTTTCCTAATGCCAGTGACTTAACCCTTTTAATTTTTGTAGCTTTATAGCTATTACTAATTCTTTTACCCTCAGATATATAATAATATATAATTAATGTTTTGAATACTAGAAGATGTCAATATAATATTTGCAGTAAGAAGTTAATCACATGTATGGATTGTTTTGCAGCATGCAGTATCTATGTAAAGTGTCAGTCTTCTGCAGCACATGTGCTCTGTGATTGAGTTGGCTCGTTGTGCAAGTGTGTATGTGAGTTTGATTAATGAGGATTAATCTCAGCCCTTCTCGGTGGACCACCATGAGTGGGACACGAGACTGGGCACCACCTGGTAAGTTTTCTCTCCCTCATACACAGAAACACTTGGTTCATGATGCAGGAATTTGCATAGCGAATCATTCCTACCATTACCAAGCCATTTCGCCTGTATTTGTGTGTGTGTGGGTGGGGGAAACCAGTGGCCCACTGTGCTTATAGAATCTGCCAAAAGCTTTGTGGGGACTAAAATACTGGACCCCACATGTTAAAATGGCAGTTTGATGGTTAAGACTTGGTTTTAGAGTTAGGACAGGGAGGGTTCAGCATTCAGTTGTAATGTGTGTGCGAGCGCTTGGTGTGTGTGTGTTCCCAAGCTCATACTAGTACATCTCATCACAACCAACAACCCAAACCTCTGTCAACACCTGCTAATACATGCACAAAAGCAGACGCACATTCAAAATCCTCTGTTGCATTATCTCATTGCTTGACATGTGTTTTGTCAGCAACTGTTCAACTGTTCAAACACACACACACACACACGCGCGCACACACACACACACACACTGGAAAACTCCATCAAGCACCGAGGGATCTATAGTGGAGTCCTGGAAAGAGAGAGACTGGGCTGCTGGGGAGAAATCCAGCCTAAGTGATTTCCATCCGGAAACGGTTCACTGGTACCCGACTGCTCTCTGATCCCCTGGCAGTAACAATATTCAGCTGACATTTCACTGGAGAAACTTAATCCCACTGTTCCCTGCCAGCGATACCTTATTGCAGAGCTAGCATCAAGTCACATGCATGTATTGATGTAAACCATCAACGCGCGCATGTACACAACTGACCACTAACGTTTCCCCCCCTTATGCACAATTATATTCCTTAGGTCTTATTACAGGGTTTGATTGATAGACAGGCAAATGTGCGTAACATGTTGGAAACATTGGAAAACCACTGGCTAAAGTATTGAAGTGTGTGGCAATGAGAGCTGAAGCAGATTAAAAAATCTGATGCAAGCAAAAAAAAAAAAATTTGGTAAGCATAGTAATACATATACCATCAATACATGAGTGCAGAGATTCTAATAACTTGCTTTATCAGAAAGTGAAAACGGGTTAAACAGCTGTGTGTTGTGCTCTGAGCCCTCTGTCTTAGCAAAAGGGAGTTGAACATCCTATATATCTTGTTTTTACTTTACAAAACCCTCCATCTTTATTTTACCTATACATAATTACTTATTCCATCAATTGCATTCTGGACTGACAATGCTTATTATCAATGAAGACATTTAATTTTCTAAGCTCTTTGTGACAGAGGATAAATAATCACATAACTACTTTATGAGATAACAAGTAGAAAGTGTAGACAGAACATTTTTAGTTTATTCATAATGCACATACGGTGTTTACAGTGAAACAAACAGTTCATGGCTCAAAAAGGTTCACTTACTGATTCTTTTGAAAGTGTTTCCTCAAGAATAACACAGTGAAAGCTAGCTAGCTGTTAAAAAAGGCTTGTGACCGGAAGTGAATCTGTGTGACTGATTTAGAAAAGCAGAGTGTGGCCACAAAAATATTCAGCATTGCACAGTCAAGTTTCCACAGATAAATAAAGGTTAGAGGAAAAATCAAACAGGCATTTAGATTTTCATTGCTGAAATTTTGGGCACGTTGGTCTGGCATCTTAGCATTTTCCGATGTTGTTCATGGTGGGAAATTCTGATGAAGAAGTTCCAATGTGAGAAATTTGGAATATTTACCCAGTTTATTGGTAAAAGACAACTACTACTATTGGAAACAGTTATCATGAGTTTTTTGTTTTTGTATTTTGTCAGCTGGTGTGTGATTTATCACCTGGTCTACCTGATTGCTACAAGACTGCAGAGCTAAAGTTGGGTGTCACACTCAAAGTCCCACTGTTTACATTAGAGTTTGGGCTCTGCTTTGTGGGCTTCACTGCCACTGTTATAGAAGAAGCAGTAAAATAATGGAAAAGGTTTTAACACTAGTGTGTGGAACTGGAGAGGCATGTGTGTGTGTGTTATATGCTTAAATATGTGTGTGTGCTGCTAGTAACTGTGCATCTGTGCAGCTCACGTGTGTGCAAGAGAATGTGTGAGTGCACACAGGCATGTGCATGCATGTGCGTGTGTGTGGTGTGTGTGTGTGTGTGTGTGTGCGTAGGCGTTCGGTATGCCTGCCAGTCTGGGGTTCTCCTGGCAATGAAGGCTTCCCGCTGCAGCATCAGAGGTGACGAGGTGCGAGGGCGTTCATACACACACACACACACACACGCATGAATACACACACACATACACACACATAGAGAGAGGGTTTTCCTCAGTCTCCAGCCAGAAAGAGGAAAAGACCAGTGTGAGGTGCTGGGAAATAAGCAGCATTAAAATAGTGAGGGCTTTTTCCACTGGCACATTCCCACATCCAGCGAATACACAGAAGTGACAGGTGACTCGGCCTGGCGTGACTCCTGTCTACACGCACTCACTAAAAACACACAAACACACGTGATTCTCATGTACGTACACGCTGTACAAAAACACCTTTAATCATGAACATTAGCATTTATTGCAGACGCACAACATGTGTGCGTCAATACAAAGTGCACATGCACGTACTTTTAATTCATCATTAACACGGTGCATTATTAAGTGTGTAAAAACGTCCTGCCTGCCATGTGCTTGCGGTTTTGGCTCACATTTTTGCCTGAAGTGTTCCACGCCGTGAAATTGATTTACTGATTTGTTCAGAGAGACTCTCTGAATCATGTTGTCTTTTTTTTTTTGCAGCTTTCTCTTTGCTTCCATTTTATTTTTTTGCACGGTTCCGGTAAGCTATAACAAGCCATCATCTTGTTATTGCCCTCCAGTGAGCAACAAGGTCCCTTAGTTTGGCAGTTATAAGAGAACTAGTCACTCACACACACACACACACACACACACACACACACACACACACAAGCACAAAACTGTCCACATACACACTTGCAGGCACACATACCATAAAAGAAAAAAAAAATTAATGTATACTGATATAAAAGTAGGTTATATGCTAGCCTATGTCACTAAATGAAAAGATTTTTTGTGAACTAGGTAATGTGAATGGTAAAGTCTCACTGTACTGCAACCTAGATTTAAAAAAAAAAAAAGAGGAGCTGGGGGGCTGCTGTGTAAAACAATAATAAAACAGAATGTGATAATTTGCTAATCCTTTTCACATATGCTCAAATGAAAACAGTACAAAGACAATATATCTGATATTTATGTGATCAACTTTATGGTTTTTTGTATCTGTGCTAATTATGAATTTGATGCCATCAGTGTAAGCCTGGTCAGGGGAACTGCATACAATGCTTTGGTATTAGAATGGTAATCAGTAATGCCCGTTCAATAAAAAGTTCAGCTATCATTAAAGTTAAGAATCAGTATAACTAAAAATGAATTGAGTTGGAAAATCTCTAGTTAATACTGATATAACCAATGATAGTCTTGCCCTACATTGAAGCCATAGTGATGTCAATAAAGCCAAAGTCGTGCTTGGTAGCTGTTTATGTTTGCTACTTTGCTAGCTTACTTGGTATGGATGTTATAGCTGTAAGCTTCAAAACAAGTAAATTATTATTTTTTACGTATATTAAAGCTTCAACAATTAATGGCTGGACAAAAAATATTAACCAACAATCCTGATAATCAAATTATCATTTCTATTTTATTCTGTGTGTTAACTGATACTTCTCTCAGCCATACATGACAGTTTACTGAATATTTTTGAATTATGGCTTTATAACAGCATCTTGGTCTGTGGAAAAAAATTATAAAAAAGCCACAGACTTTCAAAATACATTTATGTTAATCTGTGGATGGTTGTATATTTTGAGTTCTTTCCTCCCCATTACCTTATCCTATTTGTCTATTAAGTCCCACAGCAAAACACTGTGGCTCCTGTGGCTCGGGCCACTGAGGACTGACTCAAGCAGTGACTCAGTTTCTGCCTCGGAGGAAATGTCTCTATATAAATTCAGTGTATTTGACCCATACACATTACCAGCACATTTGGTCCTGACGAACGTGTAGGGACATCGCACGCACATAAAAAGCGTCAGACAGCAGCAGGGTACTGACTGGTGCTGGTGAGAGCCAGCAGCAGATGGTCACGGTGCTGATGGCTTTATGTGTTGGATGGATGGAGTACAGCCGCTGAGACGGCACCAACAGAACATGAGAGCGGGAGACATGATTCAGTGGTACCATATAGCCCGCCACTCCCTGCACTGTGTGTGTGTAGGCCTGCTGTGTGTTAGCGTACTAAAGCATTCCCATTTAATATCCAACTGCTCTGACAACAAGACAATGAGACCGACTGGATACAATGACGTAATTTATACCATCATCATTCTACCATGACGGACTCTACATCCTAAGACAGGCAGAGTTGTGAGCTGTATCACACAGACTGCCAGGAAAGATAATGTCTGTATAGGCAGACCAAGAACTTATCATCACTTTGGTTTGTTTGATTTGTCTTTTAAAGACTGAAGAAGGACTTTTCACTGCTTTTCATATTCCTAATCTACAAAAATCAACATTTCTTTGATAAGTTTTAAAGCATAAAATAAATAAATAGTAAAGCTCTAACAATTAAAAACTGTGAAGAAGATTGCATTGTCATTGATGCTAAAAGCCTCAAGTAGTTTCCTTTTCTTTGGAATATTAGTAAAATGATTTTATAAATCTCTAAACATCTGCTGTTGTTGCCCAACATGACACAAATCATATCACAAAGTTTCCTCCTGTGACCTTTTGACTGAGCTGGCCCGAAACAATCTCCCTGAGTCAGCTACAGCAGGCAACATGTGGTTTCTCCAAAGTCAAAGTTGACTGCTGCCTGAATATAAATACTTAAGATGATGAGTCATAGCCGCAGTACATTTAACCTCAGCTATGTGTTCTTATCTAAGCCTCTATCTCATTGTTTGTAATAGAAATGCCAGTTAACTGCCACATGTGGTTCAAAATATGCAAACACAGCAGAGCTCATAATCCAGTCAGTGATTAAAAGGGTGGAATAGACTCTGAGAGACCCTCACACTTTAACAGTTTCATGGTTAACTAGAGTGACAGAGAGATGACACAAAATCTCCATCTGAACTCTAATTTTGGTTAAAGAAGTCTTTGAACCCGAAACCACCGATTTTTTGGCCACTTGGAGGCAGCAGAAACAAGTTGTGAACCTGACATACATATATGAACACCCTTTAAGATGAGAGTAAGTGTGTCAGCAGAGTTTAGATCAGGCCCAAAATATCCCAGTCAAAAAAGCCCAGTCAGCCTGCTCCTTTAACTGTATTTATGGGCCCAAGCCTGGTTTAAACCCGACTTTTTTTTAGTACATTGCATGTTAAGATTAAAGTTTTGATCTACAATTTCAAATTGTTTGAATGACAGAAATCAGTTCAGATGAGATCAAAACATAGAAGCATGTATTATATAGTAAAACTGTGTTTATCAGTGCGTCAAAAAACACAGATTAAAACAGTAAAAAAACAATGATCCATAACAAAGAAAATAAACAAGAATTAGCTTTGGATAGCCTTAGCCTAATCTAATTTAGAAAAGGTTTTATAGCCTATTGAAAAAACTGTTTGTATACAAGCTTTATTTTTCTAGTTAACATGTGTGATGAACTGTAGGTAATGCGAGCGAGGGGAGAAGAATCAGAATGAGACATGAGGCAAACAGTGTTGCAGCTTTGTAGCACTTTAACTTTGCTCTGACCTTATAACATATCAATCACAGTATGAGTAATGGTTGGGCTGTTAATACAAAGAACATTTTTGATTATCAAGCAATAGTTAACTCCCCAATCTCTGCCCAATTATAAAAAAAAGAGAAAAAAAAGAAAAAAATGGGCCTTTCCAAACCAAGGCCCAGGGGCCAGGTCAGGCCAGTCTCGGCTTGGGAAGAGAATCTAACCTCTACTTGTTGGAAAACTGTTGGTTATTTACAATGTTAGTAGTTATGGAGCAACATTAGTAGTCAGAGTCAGTATGGCCGACCATCTGGAAAATGTAAGTCTAACATTTACTACCCTAAACTTTGTTTTTACTCTCTTTTAACTTTTGAGAAAAACAACTCTCTTAAAATGGAAAAGGGCTTATTTTTTAAGGCTATTCAATGATGTTTATTATTTGACACCATTAGGACACGAGGTAATTCAAAGTGCCTCACAGGGTCATAGAAATACATCAATGTGTTATTATATTGTTAATTTAAAATGCATTAATTCATTAGCAAGTCCATAATTTTGTCTGTCTGCCATTTGGAGCTGAGCAGTTAGTGGACAGTGGGCACATCAGAGTTTTTTCACTTGTAGACTGCGTTGATGACTCCGTAGGTTCATCACTGTGGGCGATCAGCATCACATTGTCATTTGAGACAGTTATAAATATTTCGATAGCCACTTTAAAGTGAGGCTATTTCATTGTCAACACATTTTGCATTAGAAAACGTAGCTGCTTTGTATTTACCAAATAAGCCATTAAATTTCATTGGTGGTTTGTGCGAGGCATACTGGCGGTCCGTGGGATCCTTCAGAAGCAAAGAGAATAATTGCTGTGTGATGCAGAGTGGCGAGGGTGATAGAGCGGTGAATATGAGTCACGCTGGCTTCCCCCGTGGTCATTATTCTGTCATTGAAACTTCACTTGAAACCAAAGCTCGGTCCCCGAAACAATCCAGACACTCATTCACATACACTACCTATTATGGTCTACGCCCACTCTACAGACAGCTCAAGTCACAGACGGGCCGTGAATGCAACACCCTGTCCAGTAGCAGCTTTTGAGTCCTTTACAGATTTGTCCTGCATCTGCGAAGCTTCAGAGAATATGTGTTTTTTAAAGGCAGACACTAACACCGTTATTATTAAATTAAAGTTACCACTGGAAAGTGTTCTTTATTGATATTCAATATCCTCAATTTAAGACATTCTTAAGCCAAAGTATTTGTGTTTCTAACTATTCAGTTTCTTGGCTGGATGGAAAAGCTTGTGAAACTGTATTTAAACCATTACCCTCAAGAATCCCCACTAATGTAAAAACAGCAATACTTATATTTATAATAACAGTCTTGTAAACGTGTAAGCAATTGTGAGGAAAATGTCAAATTGCAGTCGATTTAACTTAGGTCTTCAGATGGCTGGAGGACTTTTTACATCGAGCAGTCAGCAAAAAAAAAGAATTAATGGCTCCACATGTGCAGCATATGAGATGTATGTGAACATGTTGATGCATGCACATACTCATTCAGGTTTATTCTCAGGTCTTGGGACTCATAAAGTTTCCTTCTCTGGTTGCTATAATCTCCGCTCCCTTTACTAAAGTTTAACATACAGCAAGAGCTGTTGTTTGACTTTGGATTTGAAAAGGTGTTTGGATTTTTCCTTCTATAGGAAGCGAATGTCAAGCTCACTCAATGCTATATTGCAAACCCAAACTTGCTAAATTCTATTGTAGGAATTTTAGGAATTAAATTCCCCCCCTGCACACTTTTTACATGAAGCTGCAGTGTCTTAGTGTAGCAGAGAGGAGTTTGTGGCTTCAGCTTTGACTTGTGCTGATAGTCTGACAAGCTGTCAGTCTGTCATGAAAGCATACAGATGAGTGTGAAGATATTCATTCTAATATTTGCATTACATAGACAGTGAGCACACAGACACACGTTTTTACAACCCACTGTAACATCAGATCGAAAGAAAATACACAAAAAAGACAGAAAGAGCTTTATTGACAATGGGAGGGGGGTTAAAAGGGGAGAATGTAAAGTCAACGGTAAGAAGAGACATTCATGGGCATTCTCTCTGCAGCTTGATTGAGGAGACTTTTCTTGGAGGACCTTCAGAAAAGCTCTCATTCTTTTTCCTCTGAGAGCTTCTCACCAGCTCCCAGTTGTTTTCTTAAAGAAGTGATCCGCCAAAATACTTCATCGCAGCAATAACAGAATTACGGCTGACGTCAACAAGAATTGCACTTCAAGTGTAGCTGGTGTGAGTTATTTGGGGTGTTGAAAGATTTGATTCTTCAAATACAGTTTCCGTTTGGGATTTTTTAGGTGCTTTTTTTTTTAATTTAATGCTTGACGTTAATGAAGGGCATAAAACCAGTTGGAAATGCAGAGGGGGGTGGCAGTTATTTCCGAGAATATCCGTTTATTTTTTCAAACTGGGAGTTTTATTTCCCCAATGTCTCACTTAATTTAAGACTAACTTTAACCAATCAACCTGATACTGTGATTTTAGATCATCCTCAGTGCGGTGGGCCCCGACGACCACAAGCAAATGTTTTGAGCTACAACTTTGGGACATTTCAATTTCAAGCAAACATGGTGATCTATGGAGTGATGTAAACATAGTGCACAAGCTGATTAACAGTTGAGGCTTTTATATTTATGTTGCAAGGATGTAATGATCTTAACCACAGCAAGTAAAAGTATAAATGTTGAAATAGAGGAAAAAATGAACTAGAAGAAGGCAAAAAAAAAAAATCATTATGCAAGCCTGAAACTGAAACCATCAATATTCACTAATTTCATTAAATCTTTCTCATTATAGTCCCAACACTTTCAACACCATTGATTTAACATGCATCCCTGCCACTTAGTTCTCATCATGGTGAGGCCCCATGCTTTGAACCCTGCTGTATTTCTAAACCAGCAGCAGATCCCAGCATGTCCTTGGACTGCCCGTCATATGAAACAGTGATTAAAAACACCGTGCATCTTAAGAACAAGGACAGCACCATCAAAAAGAGTGGTAATTTCCCAACTAATGGAGGTCAACTGTAGTGATTATATCAGAGAGGGAGGGTAATAAAGTGAGTCATTTGGAAATTTCACCACAGTTTGATTATTTATCTTACTGTCGCTCTGCCTAAAGTCACGTTAGCTGTGTGTCAGTGGATGACAATGTTAAGTACAGTCTCAACTAGCGAACTGATAACTATTAAATTTCTTTTAGATACCTATTTTTGTTTCCCCGTGAAAGGATTCCAATAAGTTTGGTGATCCAATCAACTTTGCATTTATTTCCACAATCAGATCAAAACCCAACCTGACAAGCTGGATTGAATGTTCATATATGCATAGGATATGTTTCACGTCCATCTGGAAATCAGCCTATAGACAGAATTTGAAAAGGGCAGGTTGTTTTAAAAATTAAAAAAAAAAAGTTGGAAGGTGAATGTACTAACATTCTGCCTGTCACATTTATTACTCTTGTCCAAGCCACTAAGGAGGAAAATGAAATAACATCTTTTCCATCAAGAAAAGTCTTAAGTGCCGTTCTTTTCTCTTCTTTTGATGAGAAAATCTTGTCCAGTTCTGATTAAACTGAACTGGATCGCAGCATCCACGCTTCCCTCTTTGGTGGCCGCTGTGTTTTCCCTCTTGCTTTCATCAAAACTTCTTCAAAGGACACTGATTGGTTTGGTTGTATTCTGGCCAATTGAATTCAGTTAGAGCTTTGTAGGACAAAACTGCGAGATTTCGGTTGAAATCGCTGCAGTCATGCTGCTTTGTAAGACTCATCAAAACCCCAAATTCGACCATTAAACATCTTTTTTAGTGGGCTAACAAGCCCGCAAATGTGCTAATGTCAACAAGCTGAAACAACTAGCTACAATTATAACCTTGACTTTAGACAATTGCAATGTTTGCAATTGTTATTTTGAGCATGTTAGCTTTGCATTTAGCTCAAAACAGCACTCTGCATAAGCACAGCCTCACAGAGCTGCCAGTATGGCTGTGGACTCATAGTCTTGTTAGCTTTTCTCTCTCATGCCTTCATTCCATGTGATCTGCCTCATACATCACTTTATTCATCCATCCCTCCTCTCACCCCACTTTTTTCTTCTTTTCCCTTGTTTCCTCATCTGCACTGTCCCATTTAGCATTCTCAGTCAAGCATCAGGCCAGTGGTAATAACCACTGAGACAAACAGGCCCAGAAAGCAGAACTTTACAAGCTGTGACTCTGTCAGACTCCGTCTTCAAGCCCATTTAAACTGTGATCAATGAGCAGTTGCAATTGATGCTGCAAAGGCCACTAAACAAACTCTTTATGTTGGAGAGCAGCGGGCGGAACATTGGGGGGGAGGCGGTGGTCAGAGCTGTTGACTTTCGCTTGGTTGTTGATTGGAAAAAGCATAAACAATATGACCGCCTGCTCTTTGATGCGCTTCCATTTTGGCGGAAAGAGGCCAGACTGAAAAATTTGACGTCTTAAAGAGGCTCCAAACACATCAGAATCAGGATTTTTTTATTATTATTATTATTTTTACTATAAAAAGACAACATTTTTTAAACCCTTCTTTCAATTCAAGAATAACTCGTGCTTGTTTACATATAACTCCTACAGGAAAGCAAGGGTCTGACTTTCAACGCATCGTCAGACTTTGCTAGAGCTCCAGAAAGTTTGTCGATCCACATCAACACACTGTTGATCGAAAAATTTGTTTCTCTGAACTCATGACTCTCATAAATCTTGGTTAAATGCCATCTGACTTTGATGACTTCGACAAGTGACACCAACTACCATGACATTAGTCTCCGAACTGCAGGGATGCAACAACCAATGCGATGATTGATTTCTACAAAGAACCACCTATTGAAATACTTTACTGCTGGCACCTGTCAAGGAGGGGCGGAGGAGTGATAAAGTGGAAAAGGGGAAGAGGAGGAGGAGGGGCTGGAGGGACGATGGACCGAGAGAGAGAGGGGGCTCGGGTGAAAACCTGACAAGCTTTCGTGACAAGCTTTCATTGAAATGGTGGTGACAGATAGGCCTCACGCTGACAGCTCAAACACCAGGCCTCCTCCTTACTGTCGGAGGTGTGAGCTGATGGAGAAAACAAACACATACATTTAAACGCACAAGAACAGGGGGGAAAAAAAGGATGCTGTTTTAGCAGCAGGGAAAGGCATTTTCGGTTGTTTTTGATGTGAGTAACAGACTCCACGTGCTGCTTCTGTGCTGTTTTACGCATCCTACTATAAAAATGCTATAACCACCTGAACGAAATCAAGAAGTTCCCAGGGTGCCGCTGGGTCTCAACTACTGTTTAATCATACTGGACAACTGCAGTGACTTACAATTACCACTTCTATTTTTTCCAATGGGATTCTTGCCTTTTGCAGCTTTAACATGGTCTCATTTGAAAACCATTTTCAAAATAAAGCAAAGTCATTTATCATCTGTGTCTGATGACTGATATGCTTAAGTAATACAATACAACAAACTTCAGGAGAGTTTTTTTAATTAGTGTGTCTTGGGTTTTTGCTTGTGCAAGTGTGTTAGCAGGGTGCTGATTGTGTTTGCATTTGCAATGCAAAAAAATCGAATCAAGCGTAATAACACTGATGTGTTTCCATTTGCATCCAGATGTAGCTGAGCGAACAGGAAATGTGGTGTTAACTGGAGTCTCACTGCAGCGGCCCTCAGGGTTAAATGGTGTCACACTCAAAGGAAAGGGTTAAACGGAACCACATGGACACACACACACACACACACCCACACCCAAATGCAGATAAATAGACACAAACACAAACAGATGCACATATGGGCACTGGAAAGAAAATGCACAGGCACTTCAGATCACAAGTTTGGGAGCAGAGAGTGTGTACAGACACAACACACGTGTGCATGTGCATGTGTTAAAATGCAGATGTTTCCCTCCCTCACACATCCTCTGTCTCTCTTTCAGTCGCACACTCACACACAAACGCCCCCGCAACATGCTATCATTAAAATGCAGTCACTTGCCCTGAATCTGTGTCTCTCTATTGTCTGTTTAACAGTCTGGCTCTGGAGTGTGTGAGTGGGAGCATATGCGTGTATGTGTGTGTGTCTGTGTGTGTGTGTGTGTGTGTGTGAGCGCTCAGCAGCTGAAAAACCTCCTCTGCTATATATTAGCGGTTTTGTCAGTGCTGTGTGTTTGGCCCGGTTGCCACGGCGACAGACCCTGCAGGCAGGCTTTAGGGCTACTCTGTTAGCATTAGCAGTGTTTATGATGGCACAGAAGAGTGAGAGGGAGGAAACCAGAGGGAAAAGAGAGAGAGGGAGCGAGATGCAGAGATAGAAAGAGAATGCCAGGCATGGTTTTCATCAATCACTTCTTATTTTTTAATTCATGTTCTGTTTTTTGTCCGTTTTTCTTTGTCTTTTTTTCTTCCCTCTTCATCCTTTCTTCTCACTGTGCTCTCGACATCCAACAACAACTTTTAACTATTTTTTTTGTTTCAGTTGCTACTTTTTCCTCCTCCCCTTCTTTCCATCTGTTTTCTCTCAGAAATGTAAAGTAGTGCGACTTTTGAAAACATGAAGTCCCCAACCGACAATTATTTCTACATAAATTAAGTCACTGCATGTAAATATATATACTTAATAAGAGATGACTCCTCTTTTAAAATAATTTGCATATAAATGCTTTTGGAGGGTTTTGTTTATATCCTCCTTTGTATCTCGTCCAGCTGCCTGAACTGTTGCATTCAGTATATTAAGTTAATGAGAATGTGGGATATTACATTAACTTTATTCCTTAATCCTGATACCTGTTGTTTGCTATTGATTATTTCCCAGATTTTGTCTCAGTAGCATCTCTGTAGAACTTGTGTTGCATCCTTAGTGAGTGAATCTGAAGGCTGCTGACTGCCAGCAGCTACAAGGCTGATTCTGTAACAGATTCCCTGTAAATAATCTTCACCCTAACAAGGATAAATTCCACCTATCAATAGAATTAATATTTCAAAATATTAGCAGACCCTGTTTAACACCTCAGAAAGAACTTACAGAAACCCTAGCTAGATCCTCATTTAGAAGGTACCAAGCTAGCAAGCTAGTTTTTCTAGCAAACTGATCATATCTTTGAAACTCCTAATTATAGCTCAGGCATGTATTTGTTGGAAAATCATAGTGTAAGGCTGTTCCTGAATCGAAATATATTTCTCAGGAAAAATAAACATATGTATGTGGTTTTTTATATATCACTTAAATAAACAATAATGTTATTATGGGTCAAGGATGAACCTGGGCATATTTACAAAAGATCCCATCTTACTTAATTAATCACTGATTTAATGCACCACCAGGCGAGCACGATAACAGAAATCAAACAAGCCCACGATGAGTGAAATATTCAAGTAGTCTTTTTTATCTCTGCATGTTTCCCAAGTGAGCTGCAGTGACTTAACACATCAAAAAATATAAACATAGCATCACTGGAATACAAGATTATCACCTCCTTCCAGTATGACTAGTTGAATCTAGACTGTGGTTATATGCCTGACTATTTCAGTACGCATTCTACTCCCTTTTCCCTTTCTTCATAACTATTGTGCAAGGACACAAAAAACTACATGTTGATGAATATTAGCTGAGAAAATATAACATTTGCCAGATTTGGTGTGATTAGTGCTACTTCCAGTTTTCCTTTTTAAAACATTGACAGATAAGGACGACTCTGTGCACCATTATGACATCCGGATTTTTGGTCACCACCAAAGCCGTAATGAGATCTGGCAGAATCTATTTTTTCTTTTTTTTTTCAGACAGGAGCAAAATCTTTGGCTGTGGGGTTAAATAGAACATGGGGGAAAATTTCTGAGGAAATTGTTGATTTGTCTTTTAATAATTGTGTACAAAAGTATTTCTTAGAGATGAGGACAAAATAAAAACATTAATGTAACAAATTAATTATTGCTGGTTAAATAACATTGTTCTGTTTCCTTTTTTTAAATAATCTCTAATTCTTTTTTATCCATTTACGGGTGTCATTGACAGGAAGCATAGTGAAATGTGAAGTAGTACTGGTATGACAGTCTGCAACTTTTTTTCTCTCTAAGGGAGAATAATGAGTCCTAATAGCTGCGGCTGTCTGACTGTTTCACAAAACAGACAGGAAAGTCTCCTCTATAACTCATCTGTTCTGGATGTCATGTCCGACTGCAAAACAGCACATTTCCATTTGTTTACTTCTATTTGTACAGCATGTCAAGTAGAAATAAATCCTTCCTCAAACCCCACTGAGGAGTGTGTATTTGATTTGGCAACTGGTTCCAATTTATTTAAAGCAGGTACTATTAAAAAAGTCAACATTCAGACATTTAAACTATTTGCTATTTGCTACTATTTGCAAAGTCATCCATCACAGCAAAAACCTAGCAATCTTTAGCTTTTTGACAGCGTTCCATTTGAAGTGGTGACAAGCTTGCTCGTGCATTCAAGGACAAGTTGGCGGCTTAAAAGCACTGCATTCATGAGCTGTTGTGAAACTTTAAAACAAAAGCCAACTATAGGCAAATATGGATATTGTTTAATCATTTGAATTAAATGGATAGCTCAAAATCTCATTTGTCTGTTTGTCCTTGTTTGTACCCTTTTCCACAATGATAACATGTGGTAAAGTTACCACAAATAAATGTACTACTTGTTCTAAAATTTACTCCTTCAACTTAGGCCATGAACTCCTCAGTCCACGCTGATTCCTCTATTCGATGAGACAAACCTGGTAAAATTAGGTTTAATGAAATTAAAACAGCTGTTTCTTTTGCTTTGATGTCCTCGGTTATTATTTATTAACACTTTTTTTGCACATTTTTCAATTTAAATATGAATAAATATGTTTTTTTCTGACTGACTTTTAAAAAGCTATTATACTACACCACATAATATGTCCCCATACTGAATGCAGGGTCCTGTTATAGTTGTTATATCTGAAAAAATATCGATCTAGCCTTTGTTTCCATTAGAAATCAACAGCGTCCTGCAGTCATATCAGTGGGAAAACTTCTGGAAGTTAATATACATAAAATAAATCCAATTTAACCGTAGCCATAACAGAGTGTTTCAAGGTCCTGCTCACAGATGGTCCGACTACGTAGGTGTTTTCACTTAATTAATCTTAAGTCTAGACTTTGTTATGAAACAAGAGGGGAGTGAACAAAAAGTGCTTTTAATGTCATTACTTTCACTCTCTAGTTGGCTGTATAACTTACACTTTGCAGTTGATAAGTTGTATTTGCATGTATAATATAGCCTTGCCTAACTTCAACCTGAGCAGAATCAGTAATATTAATCAGAAACTGTGCGGGTGTGCAGAGCCTTTAACATTTTTTCAGCAAAATGTGTCTGTGTGCAAATGAAAGTGCTCAATGTTGACTCATCAATAACCAGCCAAATGAATAGTAACCTGGTAATCAGTGTTTGCTTTGGTCAATTATTAACATATGTACCCAACATAATAGCTAAAAGAGTTTCTTTTGTTTTGTTTTTTTAACTTTATCACCTTTAAGCTCAGATTACGTTCTGGCCATAGATGTTTTTTAAATACATTATAATCTAATAGATAATGTATAATATGTAATCCACTGCATTACCAAGCAATACACAATAGGGTTTATATACAGTTTGCAAGTCATGTTACAACTTTAAGATCCATGTTATCAACTTAATTTGTCGAGTGTTCATTTCCTGTTACATCTGTGAGAGACTTGGTGTGCATGGTATGTTTGATCAGGAAACACTAACAGGTGAAATGTCCTTTGCTTTACTTTCATTTAGATAAATGAGATTCCAGGAAAGTTTGGGAGTTATGGGAAAACCGTTATCTGACAAGAACCGGAGGGCCTGTAGGGAGAGGAAAACCAGAGAAGGAGGGAGGGAGCAAACACATACACACACACAGACACAGACACACACACTCACTACAATCAGAACATATACACGGACACAAGCAAATCACACAAACTGGCAAGCATGCACAAAAAATTGCCCTTCTCTTCCTGCATGCAGACACATTTAACAGACAAAATCATTGCAAACACACACTAACATGTGCACGCACACACACACACACACACACACGCATACACGAGCACACCGTGGGATCCTTATTGCACATATCCAAAACACTAACCACACTGTTTACCCACCTACGCTCAACCGTTGCCCGTTACCACGACAACGCCAGCAGCCATTACTCCTCATATTGACTGAAATGATCATTAATCTTTTCAAGTCCCTCCCAATGGACAAGTAATGATATGTTAGTATTCCAACTTCCTCGTACCACAGTGTTGGTGGACTATCATCCACCAAATGAAATTATGAGGCAATAGCATGTTGGAGTGAGAGGTTTGTGACCATGAGGTTGCCTGTTTGAGTCCTGAAACAGCAGGAAAACTGTGACTGAGAATAAATGCTGTCCATTCGTTCAAAGACTCCCACAGGGGGAGCAGGAAAAACTTCGTGGTGATTTAACCAGTGTTCACTTTATTGAATAATTGGCAATGAAAGAATGGGTTCCCCAATCATTCATTATCTTACTATGTCTCTTTTTTTCACTAAAACAAAAGAAGGGACTGTATGACTCAGATTATTTTTAGATTCTGAAGGATTTAGATTGATATTCCAGTTGATACAACAGTTGCAGCACCATACAAGTTGTAAGATCACAGAGCATCGACTTTTTGCATGAAGGAATTATAGTTGTATAAGAACGCACATGTGTATGTTTTTTTTCCCTCAGCAATTTGTATGAAATTCAGTAATAATAATAATAATGATTCTGAAAATGCAGTCAAAAAGTTACAAAGTGCTTTACAGTAAAATAAAATACCAAAAAAAAGTGAATAAAACAAATTACAGGACAGGACAATATAAACTAATACATGACAAAAATACAAAAAAAAGCAAAAATTAAAACATGATAATAAATTATATATTACAGAGAGGCAACTTTGAAAACTTGGGATTTCATAGTGATTTAAAGTTGCAAAAGAATTTGCAGAACCGATTTCCTTGGGAAAGGTTTTCCAAAGTCCACAGATCCTGACTGCAAAGTTTCTGTCAACTTTGCAAATTTAACCCTTGAAACAAAGAGGAGAGATGCCATCAAGGATCTCACTGTGCGTGAGGAGACATTTGGCACTAAAATATCAGCCAGGCAACTTGCTTTTTCTGAGCTTTATCTTAATCAATAAAATCCTAAAATCAATTCTAAAAGCAACAAATAACCAGTGTAGAACTCACAGGTTTATAATTTCCTTTTTTCCACAATTTGTGTGATGCAAGGTTTTGAAAATTCCTTGAATTTAATTCTTACATGATGATGTCTCCATAATTAAAATACTCAAGCCTCAGCCTCATCTAGCCAAACTGAACCTTCAGGTCTGATGCCTGTCTCGTTAGCCACTGTGAGCTTGCCAGTGCTATCATTAACATCATTACAAAACTCCCTGTTCTTGCCTTTTCCTTACAGTGTAAGACCATAGCATTACTGCAGATACTAGAGGTTTTGAATATCACACTAAATCTGGAATGAGCTCACCTTTACTGGATAAATAAAATGTCCAAAAAAAAACAAGCACAAATCCATTCCAAAATCCAACCCTAAAAAAAAAACTCTGCTGGTTAGAAATCTGTCAAGTCACTCTGGCCAACTTTTATTCCAACGTCTCACTTCATCGCCGCAATCTTGCAACTCTAAACAAACCGCTCATAGCATATCGAACATACCCGAGGCTGCATTCTCCATTCTCCTGTGCCGCCTGATCGACCGCAGCGGCGTGTTTGTTTTGCTTGAATGCTAGGCAAAGGCTAAGATAAATATACAACATCGGGGAGGCTACATGCGATGGCTTATTAATGCAGCATTTTACGATGGACAAATATTTCTTGTTGCAGGGTGGGGATGACAGGGTCTGGCGTGGGTTGTGTAATAAGCACATTTTTTTCTGACCATTATGGCTTTGGGCTGAGCGAGAGAGGAGGGAAGAGAAGGCAAAGGGCAGGCAGTGTGAGTGGACTGAAACCTCTATCTCAGTGCAGGTCTTTGAGTTAAAGTTAAAATTATACATGGAGGATGACTGTCTGGATGCATCTGACTGATTTGGTACAATTATGGCAAAAGCACTGACGACATTTTTTATATGCTGTTTCTATCCCTATGAGCAACACTCGCTCTGTTCCTTTCTCCCTCAGCTGTATCAAGCACACAAAAGCATGAAAGAGTGAGAAAGTCAAATCCCCGACTCAAACTATGTGATATTAGCTATTGGTGAGCCAACAGGGGCCTGTAATCTCAGTGTCTGTATGACTTCACAGGCGAAGAACTCGCTGGTTCTGCAGCTCAGCCAGTCTTCATGTGCCTATGCAAACAATGAGGGGATAAGCAGGATGACTCTGCTTGTAAGTGCTCTTAGACTCTTGTATGTCTTTGTACCAGCATTCTGGTGAGCATAAGCATGCAAACAGTCGATGGAGTTTTAAAAAGATATAAGAAAATTGAGACATGGAAGGTAGACAGTGTGGTAAAGATGCTAAGCAGTCAGTATAATACAAACCTGCACAACATCGTGCAGTCAACATTAAATAGAAAACTACTGTTTCTCGCCCTTTGTACCATTCTTTGATTTTATGTTATTGTCTTCATTATTATCTTTATCAAATTATTTCTTTTGTCTTACTTTTTCATAATTTTAGCACACTTAAACCTTTTTCTGTGTCTTGCTTTTGTTGTTTTTATTTTAAAGCTCTTTATTATATGCTCCCTATGAACACAGCTAACAAAGTTCATAATGTATGAGGACATACATTGCTTGCATCTGACTGGTGTCTTGTAACATCAAGGCTATTGAATCAGCCCAGATACAGCTGTGCAAGATCAGATGAATAGCTGTGTAACTATGGCTGTTGTCCTTGAGAACTGTTTATATGAGGAGTCTAATATCTCACATTGATAAGAGTGTCTATGTTTGTGTCCGCTTGCGACTGATAAATGCATCTGAAAAGGTTTGAAAAGCTGCAATTAGTCATTGATGTCATGCATTACAATGCTGTATTATCACCTTAGAGGTTTTTTTGTTTTTGTTTTTGTTTTTTTTTATGGCAAAGACATTAATGAAAGT
Source organism: Acanthurus lineatus (assembly GCA_029814665.1). NCBI lineage: Eukaryota > Metazoa > Chordata > Actinopteri > Acanthuriformes > Acanthuridae > Acanthurus > Acanthurus lineatus. The sequence continues at coordinate 15,344,523 of JAPZDV010000014.1, read as the reverse complement.
TTGCTTATTTAAAAATTTGACGGATATAGGGCAACATTAGCATTTATTTTCAGTTGTGTTTTTGATCACCTGAAAAATCTAAGACCATCTCTCCTTTAGATAGGTTCTGGTTCAAACTGGATGCTGAGCACAATTTCTGTCTCTTTAGCTGTTAAATGGTCTAACATACTCACCAGCTAATGTTAGTCTCTAAATTTGTGTCCGTTGGTGCCTAGCATTTAGCAGCTAGCATTAACAAAAAACGACAATTACAACTGTCAATGAAAATTTCTTTCTGTGCAAAACAAAGTTGACGAGTTATAGAGACACTAAAACAGTGAAATTGTGGGCTCTCAAAGCAAAACAATGAGCTGAAAGACGCTTGAATGCTATGTAAAGCTGAGGGGTTCTACAACTTTAGGCAGTAAGTTTCAATGGTTTTATTGTTATGAGAACTTTTTTCATATTACACTTATTACAAATTGGTTCATTGTTCATATAAACTATGCTTTTGCACACATTTTTATTGTTCATAAACACAAACACTGAAATAATAAAGCAACAGTATCAATAGATTGGCCAAAATGTGCAGGTTCTTTGCTTTTGCATTAGCTAGGAGCCCCATAGGGGATTACACATAAGACACACACACTCACACACTCCCTCTCATCAAAAATCACTAATTCACACAGATACAATAACACTCATAGTAATAATGGATATTAACACACAACAAAGACAGAGTGACTGAAAGAAAAAGGAAAAGAAAGAAAATAAAAGGGGCTGTATCTCATTCTTTGCTCTTATTAGTTTTCGCTACTGGAACTAAATCTCAGTGCAAAAGGTCCTTTTTCTCTTTTCCCTCTTCCTTGTTCTCCCCCCTCTCCCTCCCTCCCTCCCCCTTCTGACGTCAAACTCAACAGCAGCAAAGCACGTAGCTGGATGTGGCAACCTTACAAAACTTAATAACATACTGTATGTCAAGAGTCCCCTACCCATAACCAGTTGTGTAACACCGGTGGATCACATTATGTTTCTATTTTTACACTGCTTTGGCCACAGTCAGTCTATTACACAACAAAACCCACCCTTATTTTCATTTAGCTAAACTTTTTTGTCCATATGTACTCTCAGATGCCATTTTTCCTGAACAAAGATGGATGTTACCTCCATTTGTACATCTGGAATACAGTTGATTAAACCACTGAGGTTGAGAAAAGCTTTATGTAGAGTCACATTTAGTACAATAAGTTGTAAAACAGAAGGTACAGTATATTAAATGATTTTGTAAGATGATACCACCACTTTAAAAAGCAGTCATGTTTACTTGTTACTGCTGAGTTTAAGTGACAGGATATAATTTAGGCCTTAAGAAGACATTTGATTCAGAAAACTCAACCCTGACTCCCAAAGACCTTGTAATGGTTGTTTGGCACCCACTAAGCAATTCCTTTGGCAATGATACACATAGAAAATAAAGTATTTGATATTCACATTAAAAAGACTTTAATACATTGACTAGAAAAGAGTTCATAAACATATTTAAGCTTTGCAGCTCTTTAAGCATTCCCATTTTCTCCAAATTCATTTATCTATGATTTTAATGCACTGCAAGTGTATGTTCACCTTACTTGTCAAAACCACAAACGGCAGTCACTCTCAAGCTTACACATGTGGTCAAACCTTTGCAACGTGAAGTCCATCAAAATCCTGCTAAATAGGTCCAGTCAATTGTGAAAATCCCAAATCTCTCTCAAAGAATTGTCCTTATTGTGCAGCAGTGTTTACTGATCTGTTAATCATGATTGATTTGTTCGTTTGTGTTAAGGTCTGACTATATTTCAAAGTATTTCAGCAGAAATATAACTTAATTTCCTGAAGCCACATAGGGACTGCATCTGATGTGCTAATGCACAAGTAATTCAAAGCAACTACCTCCATCTTGTTGACTTTTACATTGTAAGCCTTGCAAAGAAAAATTCTGTGCTTTGTTTCACTGTAACACACTGCAGGAAATGCATTGCATTAATTCGCCTGGCTTGATTGCCGGATTCTTTTAAAGTTCAGCTGTGATGCTGAACTCTTGATGAAACACCTCGATCCAAATTTTTTTCTGGCTCAGACAACTCGCAGGTTTCACCACGTCTCTATAGAGACCAGTGGCAACAATACAAACATGTTTCTCTTTGTGTATTGTCGAAGATAACAAGGAGTTTTGCTTGTACCGCTTCTTGATCTTAGATTGAACCAATTAAGGCTTTTTTCCATCAATTTCTAACAAGGGAAGCACTTTTCAGTTAGAAGATCTCTGTGATCACTTGGATGCGCTGTTACAACAATACAAAAGCCTGCTGTATGTTTATGTTCAAACACACTGAATGAAAGAGCCCATTGAGCTGCATCTTAACATTGTCTTATATAATTTCTCTTTAACCTACTCCACGCTGTAGACAGGAAGTGAGCACTTCAAAGACGAGAAACGAGAGGAGGAGCGTTTCCAGAGCTCTCCAGGATGCTCGCTGGGTGAGAGGTTTTTCCTTTTCATCCCAAGAATAGAGGAGATAGCAGCCATGTGCCAGGGGGAAGCTTTGAGGATCTTGCCAAGGCATACGGAGATCAGAAAGAGATGAGTCTGGGGTCAGAGGAAAAGGAAAGGAACCTCCATGGTGGGATATGACCTGAACCTCCTCACTGACTCATGTTACCTCTTGCGAAATGAAAAAATGCCACTGTGCAGATGGTTTTCTTCAAAGCATAAAGAGATGAAGACAGTTGAGTTTTCTATTTCTTCCAACACTATAATCAATTAGAAACTTAAGAAATGACCCGTCTGTTTTTTGTATGGTCCTTTCATGTCTGTGCATCATTAAACTGGATGGATCCTTCAGATAGATCTGCTGTACCTTTTGTAAAAAAAAAAAAATTGGTTTTGTTTCAATTCAAATTAACCTGGTTTTGTAATTGACATAAAACAGTATAAAATATTAATATTTTAAACAGAAAATTGATGTAACAGAAAAAAACAACACAGTATTATGAACAA
>JAPZDV010000014.1:15315299-15341401 GCA_029814665.1 Acanthurus lineatus | reverse complement strand
ACAGTATTATGAACAATAACTAAAACACATTATCCCCAGCTGCAGATTATGTTTTCCATTTTGATATTTTGATTATTCTTGATTAGGAGATTTGAGAGCACATATCTGCTCAACTAGACGTTTCAAATTTCATACTTTCCGAAAAACCCTCTTACAGCTGAAATAACTTTCTCCACAACAGTAAAACAATTCATTCATGAGGATTCATTTAAATATCAGGCCAGCTCTGGAGATCATACACACACTGAAATAACTCTGTCTTATAATTCCTTTTGTCATTATGATGCCAAATTTAGTAGAAGGGCACTGCTGCAGACACACAGCTGGCAGGCAGAAACGACAGGAAGCACAACAAGTGGATTCAGACGCTGAGCAGTGATACAGTCAGGGTTTAAGAGGAAAGATGAAGCGGCTCCTCTGCTTTGCTGGCCCCTGGGTTATCTGGGGACACCAGCAAAGAGTTCAGATATCTGTATGTAATACGGTGTTTTGCTGTTGTTTATTTATGATGAAAGTCTGAAGAAATTGTAATGTGGCACAGAAAAAGCAAAGTCACAACTAAATTTTTTATAGTCTCCAACATTCGCATGAATTGATTCCAGAAAGTGTTGTTAAACTGAGGTTTTTGTGTCACTGTTTTAAATTTGCAACCATTTTACTTTCTGTTGATTCCCTCCACACAACAAAGGATGATACAGATTTTTTTCTTCTGCACTTCATAACTTCTGAAAAACTTCTAAACTTTGTTAGGTGATTATCAGTTTGACATTTATCATTTTACATAACAAGACTTGAACCTGTTGATCATAAGTTGTGAAATGATTTGGGGCTGACCTGAATTAAACCCGACAAACTTTTCCACTCACACTGAGTAAATAACAAGGAGTCGAGAGTTGATTTACTATCACTGGTGTAACAGAGGGATTTAGCAGTCTGATAGATAGTAAAGTAAAATAGAAGTGAACTACAAAAGTTGTTTTCTTGTCAGATTTAATAACAAAAAATGCAACCTATATTTCTCTTTAAATGCTAAAAAGTGTATTTGGAGGTCCAAAATTAAATAATCAGTCATGTCAAAGATTAGCAGATAGGTTGGCTTTTTACAGTAATCATATTTCATATTTGTGGATTAGTAAGAGTCTGTTTGTTTGCAGCCTCATACTGTTTGTCTTGCTGTAGCAAAATGATTGACAAGTTACTTTTGTAGCTATCTCTCAGTTAATCTTCTCAAATGACAACACAACAGTGCAGGGCAGCTGCGTTCATCAGGTTGTGAGACTTAACTCAACCTTAACCTTAACTCACCTTTTGTACTCAAACATAAATTTATCAAACTACTTCTAAAATTTCAGTGTTTGTTGACATCATACAGGAACTACAAAGTTCATTTTCTTATACAACACTGTTTTAAAATGCAAAAACGAAAGAATTGTGAATCTTGTTTGAGGAGGTATATTTATATGCACACACTGCAATTACGTGTTTTGTGTGTTTGTAATGTGGTAGTTTGGGTAAGGCTGTGATTTGTACAGACAAGCTTGGATCATCCCCTCTGGTCACCTTGTGTTTATATAAACCCTCCATGTGCTACCAACGTAGTAGAGAGCCAGCAGCAGGCTGTGCACACACTCATTATGGTTGTTGAGCAATGCAGACAGCAGCAGTAGTCATGTCTAACACACATGACAAGTCTGTTTATGTTTCAAAACAAGCTACTATTTCTTGTAAAGACTCCTTCACATAATTCATGTATTTGGTTCTGCAGACAAAGAAAAAGGTCAAGTCGTCTCATAGACCAGTTGAGGACACGTTAACAAACAACTTAACATGAGATTAGAATCAGTCTAGACTGGAGTTTGTATTTAGTTCATGCTCATGTTCATGTTTCATTCAGGTCTACCAAACACAAGGAACTGCTGTCTCCTCCGCATGAAGCCTGCATGCTTAAAAATAATATAATAATGAGCTAAAATCACGAGTTTCACATTTTGCTAAATGAAATTGCAAGGTATAATTTGATTAAGTCGTCCACTGCAGGCATAATACACAAGCCATGGTGTCTGCTGTGTAATGTGCGTACCAAGCCGTGCATAATAAAGTGATGTGGTTCCTCTACAAAAATTAAAAGAAAAAAAGGATAAACAACGAAAAAGAACTTTACTTTTTTAAAGTGTTTTTCTTGCTAATATATGACTGTAATGTCAAAGAACTTTTGAGTTTTTTTTCACATAAATTGTACTACTTTAATGTTGGAAATTCTGAGTTCTTTCTCTGAGTATTTTTTCTTTCCTTTGGCTTTTTTTTTAGCTTCATTGACCTTAATATCCAATTGTGCCTTACATATCAGTCTTAAAACAATTAATGGAGGAGTTCTTGGAACAAAATAGAGAATCTTCAGTCAAAAAATCCTTGTTGGCAGTAACGTTGTTAGATTTGGCCATTAAGTTGACTTTAAACCCCTCATGTCCTGACTTTATCTCTGCATTTTTGCATTTTTATTTTATGGAAGTGTGCACAAACCCCTTGAATCTTGATCAACTAACTAATGAGATATTCAGGGTTACTGTAATATTAATACATATATTAATATTAATTAATACACAGATTTTTCTTGATGACCTCAAGATAAATCTGAGTAGGTTTATCTGCCTTGTACTGACAGCCCTCTGCTGTCAATGCAAGAGTGTTGTTGCGGCCAAACCACACACCAGCTGACTGTGAGTCATGTTGCTGATCATCCCACAACTCTGAGTAAGACAAAATAACTTTCAATCGATTCTGACCAATAGACATTTCTCCTTAAGCACAGCCCTGGCGCCATGAGTGGGCCCCAGAGAGCCTGGAGAAACCAGCATCAACTGTTTTAATGCACAAGCTTACCAGGGCTCAAGCCCCCCAAACAACATGAAAGGGCCCACAGGGCACAGAGGGGGTAATTAAAATTCACAGAGGGGGAAAAAAAATTAATTCCTGCTTCATTTGAAATTTTTCTCTCTTTTTGTGGTTTGTTTGTGGATTGGAGCCAATAGAGACATCTGTAGTCCCTCCTTATGTTTTATGATCTCTGTTCTGAGAGGATAACCGGAAGTATGATCTTTACTGTTGACATTCAGCATGATGCTGTTCCTCCGTATGTTACCTTTACACTTTTGATTTTATTCTTACTTAATCTTTCTGTTGTTTCTTTCTGTTTGCAGGAAAATCTGAATTAAGTTTGCAGCATTTATTCCTTTCTGGGAAAATATTACATTTACCACAGGCTTTCTGCATTAAGTGTTCTATGGCTTTAAATAGGTGAAAATACGGACATTGCATTGGAATATTAAGATATTCAGTAGATATTCCGCATAAAACAACTGTTCTACATTAGAGCCAGTAATATAAAAATTGATTTTTAAATCAGTAATTATTAGGAATCAAACTAAGTCTTATTGTCCATTTTGGTCATAACAAGAACACAGAGAGAACCATCTTCATTCAGCTCCTGCTTTTTACTTACAGTGAATTCAGTCAGATTGCTCTTAAATTTAAATTGCCAGTCTTTTTGTAATTATTTCTTGTGCCTTCTCCCTCAAGTCAAAGTAGTGAGGCTGGATTTAGTGCTCAGGTGGCAGGAGAGAGTTAATCCATGACTGAGGGTATGAAACTGCAGAGGACCGTCCCACTCTGAGCAGTCCAACTCTGACTTATCGCACTCCAACGTCTAACAATGCAGGAAACAAGCCCAAGCCGGATCCAACTGCCTCTGTTACATTAGCCACTTATGCCATGGACTGTAATCCCACTGTGAGTGTGTGTGTCTGTGTATAAACAGTGTATGCGATGGAGGGGATTTGAGAGCAAGGTTTTAGGGACCTAAATCTTTGCTCTTGTTCTTATGACCAAACTATGCTTTGTGCTATTTCCTTAACACACATCCTGAACCCTGACACACACTATTTCACAATCACCGTTTACAACTTCAGTAGCATTACACATGCATTTAATAAACAGAGGTAAACATGTTGTGTGTGTGAGTCTTGAGCTGGCTTCAGAACAGAGGAGCATGAAGAGAAACACAAGTCGCTGAAAAAAACAACATTCTTCTCCGAAATCCACCATAATGGACAAGAGGATGTCTGATGTGGAGGATTTTTTGATATAAACTATTATTAACAACTTTTATTAACATAATAAACTATTTCTTTTACTGCTACTAATGATCCACCTCCCCACTTTCAGTGTAATAAAACACAGAAAATGACACTTTTATTGACAATCAGTCGTAATACAACCATATAACTCACAATACGCACATGAAATCCCAAATCATGAGTCCCATGTAGATCATTAGTTCTGGTGCTCCGTACTTACACTCTCTCATAAACTTTAATATATTGGACAGGTTTAAGATCAACAAACTAGCTTGAATTAGTGGATTAATTGGAAATGAAGGGTCAGCAGAAATGAGCTTTAAACAAAACACTGAAGCTTTATTAATCTTAAAAAGCTGATATGAAAAAAAAATGCGAGCAAACAGGCGCTTATTTATCCATCCAGCAACACAATATTTCTGACCACCGTATGAAATAAAATTAAATTTTTACTCCCCTTTAGTTTTATTCGGGCAAATATATCTTTTTTTATATTTATTTTCTATCTGCTCATGCTCTGCTGCATTCACCAGCCGTTTACCTGTCTGCTGCGGCCATAAATGATGCTAATGAGAGAAACAAGACTATATCAAAACAGGATTTTTGTGAAAAACAAACAAAAAAGCTGTTTTATTGGCAGTTTCCAGCTAAGCCTCACTAAGATGTAGCTTTAGCATGAATACAGAAAAGGGCAAAACCATTTCCAGCTACATCCATGTAACTTAAAATCTGACATTTTGTCCAAGGGTCATTATATCTGGATAAATGACTGATATATTGAGTAGATAAAAGGTTTTTGTTATGTCGGATATTTCAGCAATTGACCAACACATAAAGCATCACTAGCAGTAAAACAGTAAAATCCAAATATTGTAGCCAAAACATCAAATATTAATGCTCACATTCTACATATATGCTATGTTTAGCCTCCTGGTAAACTTGTGATTGCATGATTATGTTTTTGTTGTTTGAATTGTGGTTTGGGCTCTTAATTTTACAGCTAAAACAAGTGCTATATATTATTATACGACAACGTAATTATGAATACATGAAGTCTTGTCTCCTGGAACATTATTTGTTGCAGCACAAAGAAGCTTCTGTTTGTGTTGGGAAAATATTAACAGTAAATTAAACTGGGCAGCTACCTGAATAAATAGAGAAAAAAAACTATTTTTGGTTCCTGATCACAAGTATTTGTAAAGGGTGGGTGGGGCATTGTGTGGGGGACTGCCCTCCCCATATATCCAATCATGGTTCTGGCCCTGCTGAGTTTAGAAAGGTGTGTTGTTTAGAATGCAATAGGATTTCATGATACATTTCATACTGGCCTTTCGTTCTGAGCGTAAATGGACGATGCGGAAGAGTCCGTTAAATTCTCAATTACACTAAACAAGCACAAAAATTACATTGTCATAGTGTTTGTCTAAAATTTTCCCTTTCTGTGCCTGTGGTTTGGCACTGGACATCCCTTCACATATATTCCACTGAAGCAGTTGGCTTGATGTGATGCCTGTGACAGATATTGTTTTAAAACAGATTCTGCATAAACGCTTTAATGGTGACTCAAAGGCAACACATCAGCAGACGGTCCTTTGTGTTTTTGATGGTGGTTCTCACAGTTTAGTTAGTGTCACCGGCGCGCTGAGCCAGAATGAAGGCAACATCAGCAGCAAGGATTTGCGGCGAGGGGAGGAGGCGCCATTAACGAGGTGATGTTGGAGGGAACAAAGTACGGGGGATAGGAGACAGAGAGGAGGGATTTGGAGATGCTGTTAGTCATTGGTCGATCCCTGGGACCCAAATGGCATGTGAAAGTGAGATAAAACATGAGACAGAGGCAGAGTTCAGCGACTTTGAGGCCACGTTGTCGACATATGTAGGTCATTTTGGAACTTCTTCTGTTATTTTTGTGTGAGTGTGTGTGTATAGTGAGCTGTGGACTGCAGCTCTCTGTAATGTTTGTTATTGTAGCACATTGTGTTTTTTCTTCCTCCATCACTGTTCTCACTCTCTCTTGATGCTACATAATGAAATCCATCCATCCCAATTAGAAAGTGTCGCGGTCTGCTGTGGTGTGGTGTGGGGGCTGAGAGTAGTGTGTATGTGTGTCTGTGTGTGTGTCTGTGTGGTGGGTTGGGGTGTAAGTCTTTTGAACTGGGGCTTTACATATGAAAAACTATACTAATGTGTATACAAAATGGATTCAAATTAGGATGAAAGCCTCGAGTGCACACACATACACGCTTGCCCCACACACACACACACACGAACACACACCGACTCCAGATCCATGCCCCCCACACATGCTGCAGGAGAGTGTTTTTGTTTTGAGAGAAAGAGGGGTTAATTACTTACATTCTTCAATCGGAAACATCTTGCCACCCTCCCCCACCCCCCTCAGACTCAGGAGCTTCTTTTCTATTCTACACTCTAAAAACATGGGGTCCAGCTGGCACCCACCCATGAAAAGGACAACAGAAATAGGTTCCTATAAAAATGAACTGCTTTGGGGGGTTCTCCTTCTGACGAGTCCGTACTTTAAAAAAAGACATAAAGAATACTTGTAAGTGCAAAGAGGTCTGCATTGACAAGTTTGCATTTTGAAGTAAAGACATAAAGATGCAACACACTGTTTGGATGTTTAACCTGTTCACATCCACCAGATCACTGGGGATCCACTGAAGCTATTGACTAAGCACAACTTATTAAGATTAAGTTTTCTAATTTTTGCTTTTTCTGGGGCACGCTTGACATTTAGCTTTTTCAAGTCAGCCCAAAAAAGGTAGATGTTAAAGGGTTAAGAACCTGCTGTGACAAAGCTCTTTAAGATTTTTTTAGAACCACATTTCCAGCTCCTTCATTTACTTCTTAGAGTGTTAGCTCTGAGAGGGTTGGGGGGGTCAAAATGGGGAACAGCTGCAAGGTAGCGGGCAAAGACTAGGGAACTTACCATGTGGATAGGGAGAGGACGAGATACCCCCAAGAGGAGAGGAGGATAAATGATTTGAAATAAGGCAATCAAAAGGAGTATATTATTGCAAAGAGGAGAGAGGCAAATGACAGAATGAGAGGGGGAAAGAGAGACCAATAAATTCAGAAACATAGAGAGATAAGGAACCATTACCAGGAAAATTAAAAGCAGTAACAATACAACTGGCAAAGGGGATCTAGTCTTTCCAGTTTTTCACACTGTGATACCATCTGAGGACAAGCTTGAGCTTCTCTTAGTGCTGTGATTCACATACATTTCTCATTGTGTCACAGCAACTGAAGACACCAGTTGAATTCTTAAAATTAAAACGAGAAGCTCTGTTGGTGAGGAGGTGTGTTAGCTTGGATACCTGTGTGGCAGTGAATCATGAAAAAGTATTACATCTAAGTTGCAGACTAATCTTCCAGGAATGTGCCCTTGCACATTTTTGATTGACCATTCTGCCTAACTCTTGAGTCAAGCACTACACCTCACACCGCTTTGGTGTGGCTGCCAAGGCTGCAGCTTAACCAGGCGCATTCCAGGTTGGGGTGGCAGCAACGAGGCTTAACGATAAAGAGTAAATGAATGGGGAGAGGTAGTGGGAAACAAAAACCCTGTAGTAATTTGATTTGCCAAAGAGAAGTGAATAAAGACAACTCTGGATCCATAAGAACAGATGAAAAAACAACTCCAACTTTACATTCTCTCTGCAGCAGCATTGTGGCTGCATGTTTTGAATAAAAGAATTGTGGGTATCTAAATAAAAACCCTTCATGTTAGTTCACTGAGAAATTAATGATGAGGACACTTCATTTGTGGTTAAATTGGTGACAAAGTATAAATAACCCTACTTTTAATCAAAAATGACACCTTTACTAGTGGAGACGAGGGCATTACTTGACGAACCATCTCTCATGACAGACTAAGAAGTCTTTTCAAAATAAAACTGGAGTTAATAAAAAATGAAATTAAGGTGTGGGACAGAGTTAAAGGGGCTGTGAGAGCATTGTCTCCTGCTGATCATCAAGCAGCTCTGCTTGTGGGCTCATCATCCCACCATATTGATGAACTGCTGTGTTTGTGGAGCGCTGCTGCCACCATGTGTTGTGAATGCAGAGGTTTATACTCAAGGATACCTGAGCCAAACAATGTGAGCAAAGTAGATACTAATAACTGTGACTAGTAAACTGTGCAATTTAGATGATGAGGGAAGAATCACTGCAAAAATATTTACTTTACATATTAAGTTGCCCAAAAAAATGAAGGATTAGTTTCCTCTAAATTGCTTACAGTGTGTCTTTGGTACTCATAAGTCACTGTATTGTTAAATAAACTCACTTACTGCATGAATATATTATATCTTATGCCAAATACACTTGTAAAATGTGTTAGTGTCACTGTTTTTTTTATTAGCTGCAAAAGCACATCTAAATAAAAGACAAAAAGCTTAAAAACAAATGTATGTACTATCCGCCCCTGTTTTAACTAAATTATTCTAATTTGAACCAACTGTAATGTCCTTGTTTGCATGCATATCTTCTTTTGTTTGAATGTATGAGTGTTATGTTACAGTTATCATCGTTTGTCTTGTTAAGAACTTATGGATTTTAAAGTTGAACTTCACATCCAAAAGATTCCTGTAATAAACCAAACGTTTAAAAATTAAGCACTGGAGCCATCTACTGACTAATTTCTGCATTACAGCTGTAAAAATTTGGTTGGACACTATCAATGTTGATTGTTTTCTGTTCTGTTGTGTCTGTGATAGCCATGTTGCATGTTGAAGGAAGAGCCTCAGATGAAAATAATAACAGTTACTTTTAAGAGGTTATTTATCTATGAAACCATGGCTGCTCATCTTTAGCTGGTGTTCTCTTTCTTAATCACATTGATCAATCACAAGACTGTCAGTTTACCGATAGGTCAAAGACTGCCTAGAATCACCAAACTCTCATTAGGCACAACTGATTTCAATTAGCCTTAAAAGATAGATGTTATGGTAAGGCAGTATGAAAAATGAGCATTTCTCAACATTTGGACTTAACTATATGACTAACAAAAAGTAAAAGACTTATCAGGCAGTTTCTCATATAAAGCAAACAGTTGATGGATGGTGATAGAAATGTTATGTTGCCATGCTGGAGCGAGTTCTTTTTTCAAACAGACATAAGATCCCTGTACCCTCCCTCTTTCTTATCCTGTCTGATAACATTTCAGCAGAGGGAAATCTATTTTCATCACCAATCTGAGGCAAAACTTTTGGATAGCACACCCTCCAGGGTGACAATGAATACAACTGTTTGTTTTTTGTAGAATGCTTGGAAAGAAAAGGGAGCATGCTTGGAAAACAGAACAGAGTGAGAGACAACCAGATGAGTAAAAATAAGGGAAGGAACTCATAAACCACAATAGCAGACTTAACCTTAATTTTAAGTCTTTCCTGGTTAATTTGGGAGTATGTTTTTACACAGTTACAAACTTATATTCAGTAGGTTGCCCTTAAAGAAGGCAAAAACATTATGAACAATTCCGAATCTGTTTATTGCTTTTCCTTTTTTACTTTTAATGTTCTTTTTTAAAACTGTTCTTCTAGCCTTTTTTTTTATAGATTTCTTTAGCTATTGATCTACTTTGCACTTGCTTTTTTTCTGTAGGGATGTCACCAGGGTAGGCAGCTGCAAAACTGGCATCTGCCATTGAGCTGCTGCCTGGAAAAAAAGAAGCACCACCTGCCTTTTAAACCATGAAGTGATGATGACAGAGAAAAGCCCAAGGGAGAACACAGCTTTCAGTGGCAATCCCTGTCCTCATGAGGCAATACTTTTTATACCAGAGTCTGAAAATGACAAGAGTTACATGATGAAACTCTGGAGGTGAAAATGTAGCCATCTATCTCACGCTAGCTATGTTAATTTTAATGAGTACCATTAATCTTTAATGTTATGACAGTGACATTAATTATCTTCCTTTAACTTGAGTATGAAGTTCATTTTTTTCAGTGAAAAGCCTCTGATAAATGCACAGCACACTACCTGCCTGTAGTCAAGCAGCATGGAGGCAAAGTTAGCGACTAGCAAGTAAACATAGTGAAGCATTAAGCTGTGAGAGAGCATTTTTTCCTTAGAAATGGTGGAGACCAAATCAGAGCAGGAGTTAAAGTGAATATTGAACTTTAATCATCAAGTGGCCTGGAGTCGCAACAAACATGGCTTTAAATGAACGGTAATGGTGCTCAGTCTTAACTGAATGCATTAATATGAAACTGCTTGCAAACATGTTAGCCATATCAGCTTAAGTCTTAAGATCATAAATAAATAAAGTCTATGGAAGTCTGACCAAACCATATCACATGTCCAGCCTGATTGTAAAGGCTGATGGATTATATCAGCATTGTCTTGAGAATGTTACCAGTTTCCTTGTTCATTTATAGTGCATGCTGTATGTAACCTGTATGACCCCAAACCTCTGACGGCTTTACAAAGGAATCTTTAATGAAAGAACTTGACAGTGAGGCAGAGGTGATATTGGCTGAGCTGTGGGTGTTAAGTGATTCAAGATGCATAGCAATGCCCAGAATAGTCATATCACCACAAATAACAACTGCTGACCAAAGCCAATGATGACTTTGGGTTTACTGAGATTAATTAGGCTTTGTCACCTAGCAAAATCTGTTATTATTAACTGTGCAGGAATTAACAGCAGCTCCTACTTTACAGAGAAAAGCAAATCCTTTTTCCTCCAATGACTTGCTCTGAGCGGTAAAACAATGAGACGAAAAAGGAAAATGGAGGCATTTACAAGGGTTAATTATCCCTTACATGCAGGAAAATTCTGTATTCAGTCATCATTAGCAAGAGGCGAGGATGCCAGAGCGTAATGCTGACAGGCTGATTGTACAGACCTCGCACCTTACAGCTGAAAGTAACCCCGAAAAGTGCACTTCACAGCTAAATACTAATCATTCTTTCCCTCTGCAGGGCAGAGCATGCTAATCAGCCAGGGGTGAAGAATGATGAGGGCTGTGTAAAGCTGGAACCAAGGGGAGGTCATTGTGTTAGCGGGCTGAACTCTGTTATAAATCCCAATAAGAACTATTGGGTACTTCTAAGTCAAAGTTAAAGAAATTTAAAAGACACTGAAGTGACTACCACAGAAAGAAAAACGCTGAAAGTCATATTTTGGTAATATATGTAGATTTAATTAGTGTGCAGTTGGAAGGCTCCATTATAACAAGCTTACATCGTAATATTGGGAAGAGGTTAAAAAAAACTCAAGTCGCTTTTGCATATTAATGAGTTTAAATGTGCCCCCACATACAGACTTCCCACGAGCCTTTTTCCCTTCCATTTGACTCATTTCCATGTCTATTATGTGGTTCACACTAAATTTATTTCATAATGACATTCCTAAGGCTGTTAGAGCTACTAGTTCATCCGCACCTATTTCACTTTCAATATCAATGTTCATTCATATCTATAAAAAGCAGGCTATTATGCTTTTGAGAAAGGAATTTTAAAACCTACAGTCAAAAGCCCACTTATTGTGCCACTGAGGATACAGTTTAGAAAAAAAGGAAAAATTTCAAATGAAAATACAGAGCGGGGGGAAAACACTTCTGAACCAGCAGTCTCTTCTACTTCAAAACTCTCGCTTTTGGGCTCTACTGAGACCTGTTGAAACCTCCAGATTGATTCTGTGCTTTTCCACAAGTGCATCCTGGGATCAGCTGCAAACCTAAATTAATCCTGAACAAAAAAAAAAAAAAGAAGAAAACCACCAATAAGAGAGGTGAGTCTAAGGTTATAAATTATTGATGGAGAGGACTTTTAACAATATCTGAAGTGGCATTTCAGTGCAATGGTGCTCTTGCAGAATCTCTTTTGCTCTTGTTTACAAGAGGCTTCTGTCCAAACTAATTGTTATGGTTTACATTATGCAGCAGAGCCCCTGAGGCCCCCACAGGGAAAGCTATTTAGATTTAGTGCTATTTATGTATCTTTGTTAAGAGAGGCTTGTTTCTCTGTCCATAACAGAGACATCTTCACTTTGGATTTCACAGCTATTTTTGCAGCCAACAATGAGCTGATTAACAACTTGGAGATCTAAGTGTTTTTCTTTCTTTTGCAGTGAGTCATTTTTGCCATGTAGTTTTTAAATATGAGTGGGCAGCTTGTTCTCAAACAATCCCCTTGTGCTCGATAATAACAGTCTTTTTTTGGTTTTCTTTTTACCAATACGGTACATGTTGTGTGGATGAAGACAGCTGGATACTAACAGGGGGCTTTTCACCCCAGTGCCCTGCAGTCCCACGCTCTCTCTTTGCTCTCATTAGATCATTATCGGTAATGACAGCCCGCTCTCACTCAAACATACGGCCGACGTGTTCAGATGGGGTTTTATTTGCAGTGTCAGACCCTGCTCACCTTCCTGTACTTGGAACAACATTAAAGCAGTTTAAATGAAAAGGCTTTTACACATGTATATTTGGATACAATACAGATATGAGCAGGTTGTTAAAGATATCAAATAGTTGAACATTGTAAAAGTCAGAGGGGATGTAGAGCTTTATTAAATGGCTCTGTGACAGGCCACAGCAAGGGCTGGATGTGAGATATTTTGTAGCTTTTCAGCTGTTCTCCTCTTTGCCAACAAATGTGTCCTCAGCTGGCAAGCAAACTTTTTATAGCTCCTATTGATCTTCTGTCTTTCTCGCACTTGTAAGAATATGTCTCACACAAGACCTTTCAGTATAAAGTAACTGTTTTTCCTCTCCAGAGAAAAATCATTCTTTTGCTCGTACAGCTGTGACGCTACATGCACTGTATAATCAGAGCCTCGTCTTGCGTTTTCTGTTTCATTGTTCCTTTGTGTCAATTAATTGATTTGAACTATAACAAATTGTCTGTTTTTTAAGAACTGAAAATGATTTTTTTTTTCCGTCAACGTTCGGATGTGTTGCCAGAAGCTCCTTGCTTTGTGTCCTCGCAGTACACCAGCTTCTTCTCAGTACTGCCTGAGTCTCATGTCGGTAAGCTGCAGGTTTAGGTTAGAGCCTTGTTGCTCAAGGGCACCCAGGCTCTGGATGTTCCTCACCCACATTTCCCCAGCCATAAACCTTTGGCCCAAACAACCACTGACTGTATCTGCATGCCTACACACACAAACACCCACATTCACCCTCACATCACAAGATCCGGTAGCTTTCCTTTGGATACCAGCAAGAGGTGCTGTTCGCCTTCTACCTCCCCTGTCAGCAGTGTTTATGATCATATTATACAATGCTAAAGGGACTTTATCTATATTTGACTTTATTACACAAAATTAGATTTGCAATAGCATCAATGTGAATCCTCCTGATAATGTGTGTTTACTGTTGACAATGGGCCATACACTGTTTACATCCAAGGATATATTGCACACAAGGACCAACGCAGTCCCATTTGTACTGGTTTAATATCATAAAATCATAAATATCCCAAAAAGAGGCTATTTTTATATCGACGTCTTACTGTAGAAAAACTTGTCATATATATAAAGTTTAGAAAAACACAAGTTTTTTGGGGGTTTTTTTGAGTTGGGTTGTACTTTTTTGAACCTCTTTTTTCAGTTTCATTATGTCTGTTTTTTATTACTTTGGGTCCCTGTTGGAATTTTCTTCTTTAACTGTAAAGAGTACCTTTATTATTTGTCCTTTCTGGGTAAAAAATCTCAAGTTTTACATTGTGTCTGATCCTGGATGTGGTTGCTTGAAAAAGTGCTATGTTGTACCTGAACCACACTCAACAGTATTGACAGTGGTGCTGTAAATACACCTGCACATCACCACAGCAAGGTGTACAGTTAGACCACCTGATGACAGGAAGGGCATTAAGATTTTCAGAGGTTCATAGATTAACATTAAACATGTCATTTATTGCTTGGTCTGTTTTTTGTATCTGTTCATAAAAAGAATAACTTTAAAAACACACACTGCATGAAGGTTCAGTCAAGAGGAAGGGAGGCTGTTACATCTGTCTGTCTGTGTGTGTATCTGGCACAGGTTGTGCTTTTATTCAAGCATGTATGCACATATCTCTCCTCTTATTCTCAGGGTAGAAAATGTTTATTTAATGTGCGAACAGCTGCTGTTGAAATCAGTGTGTAGTTTAAGTTTTGTCGTGCATGTTTCAGTTACAACCTGGAAGACACTCCTGTCTACTGAATCTCCCTCATGTTAAGCTTTTCCTTATTTAAATTTAGGGTGTAATATAGTTATAAAAAACCCCTGAAACACACATTTGGTGAAATTTAGTCCCAAACAAGTTACAATTCAACTCTCATGTTTTCCTGCCCATCTTCTTTATGTTTCTTTATGTTTTATACCTTTTGGTTTTAAGAACTGCAGCTTCACTGTCTTGGCTCTCACCCACTCCTCAGTGTATTTTCAGATATACAGCAAAGATATACCTATTGTATTAAACCTACCCTCCACAAAATGGCAGACAAAACAATAAAACAAAAACAGAAGGTCCCCCGGGAGATGATGGAGACCAAAAACAGAGTAAAGAAGAAGCTGTGTACTCCTGAAAGTTATTGCTTTTACCTGCTATATGCTCATTACTGTGCAGGACTCCATGTGTGAGCAACAGGAACAGTCTTGGAAGTGTTCGATCACACCTCATATACAACTAATGTTAGCGGCATCTAATTAGCCCAATAATCAGTGGATGTGTTGCAGGGAAGTCATACTTAAATAAAACTGAAATATTGTGAAATATTCCTCTTTTAGTGAGTTCAGAGAAATCCAGATTTAAAGTAATCACTTGTGTCAGAATGAGCTTAGTCTCAGTCCCCCAGTATCTTAGCTTCTTGTTTTTCTGAGGAAAAGTCTCCAAACCCCTCATATTAGGAGGTCTAATTAGGCTTATAACCAAGATGCTGTGGCTTTGACAGTTTTAAAACAACACGTGATGTTTGTGACTCAGATAATGAAGCATACTCGGCTGTTGTGCAGTGTGAAGTGTCAGCTAGCCTAATATAGAAAAACAAAAAACAAAAAAAGACAGCCAATTAGTCCAAAGCAGCAGCATGCAGGCGGCGATGGCCTTGGCCTCACGTTTCACGTGGCTGTCTGACCCCTGAGTGACCAGAGGTGTGTGTGCTGCAGGACTGTCAATGTACCTGTGTGTGTGTGTGTGTGTGTGTGTGTGCCTGCTGCAGACTTGCACTTAGAAAACCTCCATCTTCTCCTTATCTAAGTCGAGACCATTCGTCTTTTCGTGATTTAACATAGTGAATGAGTCATAGTCAGCGTGTGTATGTGTGTTCATTAAATTATAAATTAATTTGAGTGACAAGAAAGAAATGGAGACGGGTAATATAATGAAACTCTGTCTTTGTCAGTGTGTGTAATATGCATGTGCTTTGTTTACTCTGCCTGAGCTTCATTTAAGTCCACTGATCCTCGTTTCCTTGAGCCCATGAGATAGCACATAATGGAACAATAAGTAAGCCTTTAATTAAATGAAGACAGCAGAACCAATCCATAACTGCCTTCTGGCCGCGAAGTTGAATATTGATGATAAGTATGTAGAATCTTTAGTCTGCTCTGTGAATAGTACCATCTGAGACTGACCTTCCAGACAATGAGAGAGGTCACGCTAACTCAAAAGAGATCTCTGATTGGCCTGTAGGAGGATTCATCTAAAAATGTCATCACTGTAACCTGCTGTCAGATAGAGACAGTTCTTTTATATATATTTAATAGAAAAAAGGAAAAAAATCTCTGCTATATGTCATATTGCAGCTCAGTGTTCAACTCAATTCATAAATCTGCTCCAAAATACTGTCTTATGCAAAATATTCTCTTTATAAAACCAAATGTTCCTCTATTTATAGGATCCTTATGCTTCAAATGAACTGCTTGTTCAATCATTGAACAGTGTTTGAAGTCTTCCTCGCACATCTCTCTAATGTCAGGATGTCAGAGCCCGTGTCTGACGGTTTTGTCACATTCTGAAGCCGACAATGGAGCGAGCACACCCACTTATATGCAAAGACTATTCAGGCGCACAAAGCTGGAAAAATATGCAGGATTTGAACATCTCTCACAAGCTCCCGTTTTTCCATTCTCCACATAACTACGTCAATCAATTCTCTTGTGTTTAAAAAAAACACTGTACCAAAGAATACCAAAGATGCTTTTAAGGAGATATTGTATGAAACAGTGTTGTTAGTCCTATTTCTACAACTACTGTGTGTCACTCGTCTGTGTGCTAACAGGCTCTTGCCCTGCGTTCAAGTGGGTTGGACAGAGCAGCTATAAACATTATTTTCATTTTATTTTTTGTCTTCACATATTGTTGGAGGACACTTAAGATACTTAAGTAAGAACTTGTTTGTTTCAGCATTGTCCCAATTTTGAGCATAGGACATAGTGTGATAAGTAAGAATAATTATACCACAGATAAATTGAACTGATTTTAGATGAGATCATTTGTTGTTGTCATAGTCATGTTATCAGTTGTAACAGTTCTGCTGCTGTAGTGCTTGTCACTGTAAAGAGCCTGCAGCCTATGTGATATTTGTTTTCGTGGGTTGTTTGTGCATTGATCAATAGGTAATCCGCCTGAGCTCCAGTAGGGGGGGATCACACTCTTTTCCCTCAATCAATACAGACAGAAGGTGACAGCTGTGTGCTATTTTCTTCATCCCTCTCTTCTCACTCTTTGCTGTGTGAGGTCATTACCGTTTGAGCTGGTTACAAATGGACACACATTTTTTGCTGTAAGCTTCAAGTGTGTATTTTTTCTGTCTGGAGCTCGGTTCGTGTGTCCGCTCAAGGAGATGACTTCAGAATCTTGGATAAATTTCACAAATAACACTGTTTTGCAAAAGAATTAAACAGATCACGCAACTGTGGAAACTGTGGTGGAGTGTGCACATGACTGAGTATGTTGTTTTAAGATTAACACTTGTATTTTTCTTACTCTAAAGATACAACAGTTGAAAATAAATAGATGTTCTTACAGTAATGCAGGCGCTTGTTACATTTAATTACTTCTTCTAGAAATATAATGTTACTTCAGAACAAACAGACCAGAAATATCTCTTCATGTGTGCTCACTCTGTTCTCTGTGTGTCATAGCTGAACTCTTCCCCATATTTAGATGCAGCTTCAGTTAGTGTAAAACTTAATAATAAAGTTTCCACATTGTATCTTGTATCTTTAACTAAAAGGTCCAAGGAAAGTGTCAACAAATTTCACTGGGACCAAACTTGCTATAAAAAAACAAAACAAAACAAACCAGATAAAAAAAAGGCAGTTCAATCTCAAGAGTCTCGGTTGACTAAAGGGTTGAGCACTGATGTTTTAGCTTTTATGGCAGGGTCCCATCCAGGGATGTTTTAACAGGGACCTTGTTCTCAAAATACAGATTTTGGATTTTAAATTATATTTGTTAGCTATTCAAATACATTTTCAACATACATGAACATAACCGTCATTATAACGTGTTCTCTTCCCTACTCAATATACTCCAATATAGATCCCGCTTTTGTGACACACACAAACACATGCACACACATGCACACACACACGCACACATACATACCCACACACACATGCACACACACACACTTGACCTTGTCACAGTTTTAGCGGGTTCACACAGCAATACAACTGATTAGGATAAGAAAAAGGACAGCTAGTTTTGATACTCAAAGGTCTTGAGCCCCCATCCTTCGGACGATAGTCTTTGAGCACCAGTACTCAGCGTCTAATATTGATGCAGATCGTTTTGTTAATAACATAAATAGTCCACCTTGACAGCTTCCATCAGTTTATGAAAAATGAAGAGGTGTGATTCAATTTCTAAAAATTTGAAACCACCTGGAGAAAAAAGCCACTTTGATCATTTCCCACTTCACTGCTGTTTGATTATAAGCGTCTACACTTGATTAATGGAAAGCTTAATTTCCTCTGATATGTAGAACTGAAAAGGTAAGCATGCTAAATGTTTTCTGCTGTGTAGCCTAAAGCACCTTCTTATTTGTCACAGGTGACGCGTGTAGGTGTTTTCGGCGCTCTCGTATACAGCAGCTTTGACAAGCTTTGATATGACAGTCGACTGATCTCCCGTTTCTGAGGAAACACGTTCTTCTCACACCTCTGATTAATCCACTGTTGTCAACAGCTTAACATATGAATTTATATACAGATTGTTGTTTTTTTGCTTCCCTGGTAAGAGCTTGAGAATCAGGGGATCTTATTATGTTTGGGATGAATAATAGAAAATGCATCATCCTGGCGTGAAAGGGGAATTTAGGGATTTTATTAATATTAATGTTCTTGTTATTTATATATACAATCAATTAGAAAATGACACACTGTATTGACTGCACGTAAAATTTTGACACAAGAACTGTTAAAACTGAGGGTTTCTTGCTGTTACTGTTAGTAATCACTGTCTGTCCCATATTGACTGATGTGCAAGAGCTGGAAAATATATAATGTCTCTGAAATGTTTAGAGCAAGAAAGAGTGTAAGTGGAGGCACTGCCACATGTGACACACAAATAAACTGCCAACACAAATGAGCTGAATGTTACCCAAGTCCACCAACAAACCAGCATAAAACAAATCAGATAAAATAAGAATCAAAAGCGGCTTCAAGTTGAAGCAGCTGCACAGTTTCCAGAGACCTGAAACTCACTGAGTTGCTGTTGGTTACCTGTTATCTTTAAGTTGCTATGAGATACATTATGATGTGTTCAAGTTGCATTCAGTGAATTTAAGTTTTGTGTGAGGGTGAGTAGGTTAACAACAGAAGCTGAGAGCGGCCATGGTTGCTACTATCTTTTTTCGCTCTGTTATATCGAGATCGCAAAACAATCAACTCATTATCATGGGATAACGGGTTGTTATCATGTGATAATGGAATATGTTAAAACCAGTTTTGTTATCTCATGATAATGCATTAATTTACCCTGTTCTCACCACAATGTGTTCAAAAGTAACACTGGAATAGGTTGTAGGATAATGTTTCGCAGCAATACAATATAAATATTACAGAAGGAGTTATGTCCTGTTTAAATTCCCAGCACTCGTTTTAAGTGACTTAAATCACATAATTTAAACAACCAATCCTCTAGACACTGACTTCAGGACTGTTGAAATAATTCTTCAGGACAGTTCTGGGATGGTAGTGAAAACACTAGTCTGGAGCGCTGCCCTAGTAACACAACACCCACAAACACACATACATGGCTGTCATTCTTATCTTTTTCTCTTCTGGCAGAAACACACTAACAATGGAAAAACACTTATGGACAAAAGCCTCCCTGCCAATATTCTTCAGTACATCAGAGTCATTTAGTGTCACATCTATTGTAACTTATTTGTTCCTCACTTTGTTTTTTTACATGCTATCATTGTCTTTGTGCGAATTGTTGTCAATTTCTCTATTTTCCATTACCAAAAATCTTTTTTTATGAGCACCTTAGGATTTCTTTGCCCCCTTCATCACAATTTAATTTCTCATTGCTTTTTCTCTTCCTTATCTAGAAATTTGTGCCCTACCAGAAAAGCATTACATTATTGATGTGGAGTGTGGAGGTGGAGGGAATCCAACCTTACAAATGGAAAGAAGGTAGTTTCAAATGAACTATTGCTCCCCTGTGTGTATGAGTGGGCGAAATAAAGAAGTGGGTTCAGATGAGGAGGTACTCCACAAATGTTTTATCGATCTTTGTGTTTAGACTTGACAAATAAACAGGGTGAGGGTGCTGTGATGCTCTTTTTTAAATTGATGGTTAAAGTTTAAGTGTGTGTAGGTGATACACAACATATTACAGACTTTCTAGGTATACATGTATGCATAGTTATGTAAATGTGAGTTATTTACCGTCAGTTTAAAGGGCAGGTTCAGTTCTGCAGCCTGCAGCTTTTTTGTCCCTCATCAACGCTGTCACTCAAATCACCACAGGAAGCTGTTTTCTTTGAAAATGTGACTGTAAACAACCTGTCTAGTGACAAACATCAGACAAACAAAGCTAGTGACTAGCTGTTGGAAAAGATGAGAATTGAACAGTTTTGGTGTTGGTAAGGTCCAAAACGGGGACTTACATTCATTCAAATTAATACTAATGTTACTCTCCAGGTTCTAGATGTGTAAATATACAACTGTTTGCCAACACGTTCACTAAAATATTCATATGGCATGTTTAGCATGTTTCTGACATGTTTTTTGCTGCCCCCCAAATGGCAAAATAATGTATTAAATAATGTTTTTTTGTCAATATGTTGAGTCTAAAATTAAAATTTGGAATCAGTCCACACAAAACACAAATCTTGCAAAAATTTTGCTACTACCTCCAAATTCCAAGCGAAACGCCATTTGACAAGACGCCTTAAACCTGTAACAAGTTAGGAGAAATCTACAGAGATCTACAAAAAATGGAAATCTAACAGAGAGATTAAGAAACTATCCGCTTTCAAACATGACATACCCCACCACCCTGGACTCAAAGAAGATGTAGATGAAGATAGGGAATGAAGGGGACAAGAAGGGAAGAGTGGAGGGGAAATATCCTCGTCGTGTTCATGTGGATGTAGGTGGCTGGCAGCATAAGCCAGACTGGCAAAGCATGATTTGGCACAAGACGTTGCCAGATGGGCTTGACAGCATGAACCTCCAGGCAATAGTCACCCTGCCAAGGCCCATCTCAGCAGCACGGCCACTGCATCAGTTTCCAGTTTGTTGTTTGTTTATTTGGGTCCCCTTTAAGCTACTATAACAGCAACAGTATCTACTGTTCCTAGGATGCAAATTATTTATTTTTATTGTTTGGTTAATATTTTGTTCATTACTAATAAGCATAGACAATAAGGGGCATATAATGGTCCAGATAGAGAAAGAATAAGTCAAACTGAAGGGTTATTCTTTTTTCTCTAATAGTGAGTGCAGTGGCAATGAATGGATCAGTTCTGAGAGACAAGCCTATAGGATTAATCAGAATAAAATCAAAACACACTGAAACCACACATTATTAGTCCATATAATAGTAAATACTGTATTTTCTCTATCAAGTACAATTCATTTAACCATTTCTGATTGTGGCAGTATTATGTGAAGTGCAGCACAGAGCAGAAGTTAAAAAAAGTACTCTGCCGTGTTTAAAGGTCAAAAATCACAGCACCATGGAAGCTAATGATGATGGATTAGAGAATGAAATGAGTCGCTGGACATTCACAGTCACACTTTTCAACAAAGACTGCAAGACCTTGAGAAACAGTGCCATCGCAATGCCTTGGATGAGAGGGTTAGCAAAGTAGAAGCAGAGAGTGAGGAAGGAGCATTAGGAACACCTAAAATAAATGAGGAACGTGCACTGAAAAATGTGTGCTGCAATGAAAAGCCAAATAAATGCCATGCCAAAGGACATTCTGCAGCTCAAGGAGAATCATCCAATGTCAAAGCTGTGGATGAATCATACAATGTCACAAAAGCAAAAACAGCAGAATCATATTGAGTGACATGAAATTTAAAAGATCTATGAAAAGATTCAGAATGAAAAAGCTTTGATGAAAAAAAAACATTACAATGACCAAAGAGGTGCTTAAGTGTACTCAATGGTATCAATGGTTTTACACTGTAATGTCATGATTACAGTGGTACTAGGTAAAAAAAAACTAAATCAATGATCTACAGTACACAGATTTATAAAAGGAATTCAAGTAATATCACACTCTGATTATGATGATATGTTATTAACATTAGAGAAGACTAGTTAAAATTGATTGTGTTTGTGTCCAAAACATGAATTGATGGGTGTGGGTGACAGCTTTTAGATCAGGTATCATTAACATCCTGGAGAAATTCATTTTGAGATTTTTGTTTTTTCAATGGCTTGCATTGCACAATTGTATCTCAACCTTTCCAGTTTTCCTGTTACATGTAGACAATTAAAGGCATTTAGGTTATTTATCTACTGATGCTCCTATCTGTCATCATTCTTATCCTTCTGGTTATATAATTCAATCAATAAAATCTTCCCTTACTCTCTTTAGTGATTAATCTTGCCAAATCATCACCTTAGCCGCATATTCAAATCCAGAAAGTGTTCTCTCATCGAAATAAGCTTTGACGCATGTTGTCCTTCCGACGAGAGTCCTCCTGGAGAGCCCTGAGTCACTCAGGAGCCACTCCGCAGGTACAAATGTTTTAATGTCGTGATGGCAGATTCGGTCGTGTGGACAGACGCTATGCCGGCTTGTTCCCAACAAAACGGAAGAACAGACGTCATCTTCTTGTTCGAGCGTGACCCAAAACAAACCAACCACACATACACCCACATTCACACGGCGCAAACACGAACACATGTGCCTTCTTAACCCCATTATCCTTTTCTAATGCACTTCATTACAGACGTTATAGCCTAGATATTTCATAAAAATCACATTAATGTCGCCCTAATGGGGAAGCCAATGACAGTAACATCTTATTCCTACTAAAACCTTTCATTTATAACTGCTTCTGGTAACTGTACAGTAAAGGATTGGTCTATAAAGAAAATGATGTTACATAGAGGCCAGTTCTAATCACTCGTTCATTTTGAAGGCTGCAGTTTAGTCTTGTGTTTTGGTTCGGCACTCACACATCAAAAAGGTCACAGTTGATCATGGTTATCTTTGGGTGAAAAATAAAGTGTGTTTAATATGGTGGCACCCTAAAGTCTGTACTGTGAGAGCTAAAAAAAAAAACAGACAAAGGTCCTTCTAACTTGCTTAATAAACTATTCTCTCTGGCAGCCTCTACACTACCTCACATCCTTTCGAAAGAAATTTGATATATGTAAATCTTATTTTATGCCTTATGTTAACACTGTAAGATGAAGTGGGAACATCTTCTTGGAAACATTAGCATAATAATGTGTATTCAGACTAAGGGAGTTGTCTCTGTGCATGTAAACATGCTGTTTAAGTAGTAGTGTCATTCCAGTCGCAGCATTTTTCTGTCCAAGTTGTGCAACAAAGGAAATACAATTGTACAAATGCTTTTTTCTCTTAAAATCTAATAATTTCAGATTGTTTTACAGCAGTATTTTTTTTTCAGAGCTTTTTGTGACATGTCATTTTTTTTTTGTTTCTGCTGTTGGAACGTTAAGGTGTGCAGCTCCTACGACTCCCCCCTGATCTCCTGTGATGTAATGTGAACATATTTAAAAAAAATATAATATACTGTACATTTCTACTTTAAATCACACATCCAAAAGAACTATAGTATGACCACAACAGCTCCAGCTGATGTACTCTTTATTTCCACTCCTAATACACAATGAGCAGCTCCACTGACCCACACACAATCTGCATTTATGTATGTGTACAGTGGGTGGTTTTTCTGTATGTGTGTACATGTGTGTGTGGGTGTGTGTGCTTGCACATGCCTATCTCTGGCACAATGCTCCCCGTTGTAACAATGCGTTAACGGATGACGGCAACACAGCAGGTGATAGTGTGTAAGATCTTTCTATAGCTCCCATCCATTCCCTTTCCTCCTCCGCTTTTTTATTCCCATTGTGCATTTTGAAATACTCACACTAACCATTACAGAATGCTGCTGTTATTAAAATAACCCTCTGTCACAAATGGAGACACACACACAACAACAAGAACAACAAGCTGCATCATGCAAATAAGCCTTTTAGGTAATGGCACAACATCTACTACACTGCCAGTGATTTTACATGTGATTCAGTCCCCAGATTGAGAGGGTTATTTTCGCCTTTGCTGAACTGCTAAAGACACCTTTATGGCTGTGGCAACATAAAAAAACACATTACATTGCAGCACCAGACAACTTTCAATACAGCAGAAAGTGGAGGGATGTAAACATTTGTTGTTGTTTGGAAAAGCTTGCGAGGGCATTTCAGGACATTTACTGTGGCATTAATAGTGGAACATGCGTCAAACAAGTGCCATTATAAACAAAGTCAGCATTTTTCTGCAGATTGACTGCATTTGCCCTCTGCTCCTTCAACATTTGGGGAATTTTTATGGAGGCTTATTACCTCAGCTTCAAGCCGGATGAGATGCCATTGCGGCAAGTGACAACTGGAAGCATAAGTGCACTCTTTATTGCCAGCAAAAAACCTGGCCCTGTAACTCACTGCTGACGTAAAATCGGCAAATTTTACAACAGGGTGATGTTTTTATTATCTATCTTATTCAAGGCACTCATTTTAAAACCAACCACAACAATTAGATAATATCCACATTATGCAATAATGGCTCACAGACCTGCAAGACCTCCAGTTAAAGCGTAAACACAATAAAAAGCAGAAAATTCAAAGATGAGCAACCCAGACCGCAGTAATAACATTAGAGACAGATAACGTTTTAATTACTACAACCAAACCCAGAAAGCAAAATACAAATGAGTCATGGCTCTAAAATTAGCATACGTTATTTCATGTTATGACGCACAGCACGTAATGAGCAAAAAAAGCCATAAAATGGGGGAAAAAATAGTGTTGTCTTACCTTTAGGTGAACTTGGATGCTTTTAATCCACAAGGGATATTGGCGAGACCTCACATGTCATATAAAAATATTAGATAAGGTGGCTCCTGGGTAAAGGGACTGAGGTGAGTACTCACTGTGCTTTCGGTTTCACTTAAAGTGCTAATTAAAACTGAAGCAATTAGCCATTATCTGGCCACTAGAAACACCTGAGACTACTGTCATTTTGTATCAACTAGAGGCAAACTATAATCAGACTTGGTGCTTTGATGCACACACATTTGTTACCCAGATTTTGCATCACAGACCTCACTCAGTGTCAGCATTTTGACTTGTAGTAGCAGGAGGAGCACAGGTGTAGCTAACGACAGTTCCAATCACTGGCAGCCTTGTCAGCAGAACCTCTTAGGAACAGCACACCAGACAGGATGCAGCCATTATTACTGCTTTCAGTCAAAAGCCGTGTCTCCATTCTGGGGTTGTATCCTTACAGCTCACAGCTGTCATAAGTTTCACCATTTGAAAGTAAAAATCCTTTAAATTTATCTCTCATTTTCAAACTTTTGGAGTTTAAAGATTAACTTAAATCTTACTAAGACTGCGATGATTTCACAAGAATTTGTACTTCATATTACATAAATGGACCAAGAGGAACAAACTTTACAGGTTTTATGCTGCTTAGTTTTTAGATAGTTCAATATCAATCCATTGTATGTGCCAGTATCGATTACAGGGCTCTCCTGAACTTGTATATTTGCTACCTAAGATGCTTTTGTTTGATCTTGTAGAGATTTTTAATAAAGATTTCATTTCTCTTTTAAGGGAGAAAGAAGCACACTGCTCAACCTTTCAAAATGTAGTTGTTAAATATTGTTAAAATTAGCCATCTACCAGCTAGCTTACTACTTTGAAAATGTATTTTCCCTGAAGTTATAAAGGAAATATCAATATTAGAGTACAAAATAAGTTCCCTTATTTTAGATGAATAAGTTTTTACAAAAAAAGGAAACAACTCACTGAACACAAATAATTATTAAATGAAACAAAATACACCAATACATTGGAATCACTGGTTACCACTGATTAGCAAAAGAAATATAGCAACACTACTGAACCAATACCTAGCATAAACACAGGTAGCATTATATTTGGGGAAGTTATTTGCAAGCATTTGTAAAAAGAACTGAATTGGTACATTTTTAAAAGACTCATGTTACAATTAAATTACAGTTATCTCATTAACCCTCATCATTTAATTGAAACCAAATGAAAATTAACCATCACCAATGCTATTAATCAGTGACCTGTGCAAAAAGGCCTGTTCATATTGCTGATTAAAAACAGGTTTGAAGTTGAGAAGTCACTTGCTGACTGAAGACTGACAAAAGCTTCAAGCATTTTATTTGCTTGGAAAATGCAGACTTATAGGAAGGGACACAGACACACCTTTTCTTTGTTTCTTCAGAATAAAAAGATCACTGAATCGACCTGTTTCCC
>JAPZDV010000014.1:15286259-15309057 GCA_029814665.1 Acanthurus lineatus | reverse complement strand
GTGATAAATGAAACATCAATATTAGAGTACAAAATAAGTTCCCTTATTTTAGATGAATAATTTTTTACAAAAAAGGAACCAACTCACTGAACACAAATAATTATTAAATAAAACAAAATACACCAATACATGGGAATCAACATTTGGTTACCACTGATTAGCAAAAGAAATATGGCAACACTACTGAAAAATACCTAGCATAAACACATGTAGCATTATATTTGGGGAAGTTATTGGTAAGCATTTGTAAAAAGAACTGAATTGGTACATTTTGAAAAGACTCATGTTACAATTAGATTACAGTTTTCTCATTAACCCTACATCATTTAATTGAAACCAAATGATAATTAACCATCATCAGTGCTATTAATCAGTGACCTGTGCAAAAAGGCCTGTTCAGATTGCTGATTAAAAACAGGTTTGAAGTTGAGAAGTCACTTGCTCACTGAAGACAAGGGAAAAAAAGCTTCAAGCATTTTATTTGCTTGGAAAATGCAGACGTATAGGAAGGGACACAGACACACCTTTTCTTTGTTTCTTCAGAATAAAAAGATCACTGAATCGACCTGTTTCCCCACCGAGGAGAAATCCAGAGCAAAAGAATAAATCAATATAAGACAATAATCCTGTCCAATTTGAATCAGTAAACACAAGAAAAGAATTTCTTTTGCTGTGTTTAAAATAGACTTCTCTGAGTTTTCTCATTAACAACCTACTGAGGAATCCAAACACTTAAATCTGATCAAGACCATTTTTTGATATTGCACAGGCTCATTAACTAGTCAGTCAAGTTTTCTTTTAGATCTTATTGTTATCTTGATAGCTGATTAATTCAGACAAAAAAAGATCATGCAATGAAAAAAACTATGATTTAAATTAGCTTGTGCTGAGATGAAAGGAAAGCTGTTTCTCAGGACTGAATCGAGAAAATGGTCAAAATCCCATTGATGTTAAACAGCGCCTATTATGTCTACGAGAAATAAGCCGAACAAAGAAAAGATTTTTTTTGAATTTCCCATCTTCCAAGGAGCTCCCATTCATGAGATCGTGTGGTATTTCCCACCTATTTGCAGCTGTCATCGGTATAATTTTGATGTTTAGATGAGAGTGATTGTGGGTTGTTGGTCAAAAATGTGATAAGTGACAAATTAAATGATGCTTTTAACTGCTCTGAAAGAACTGTAACACAATGTCTTTGACACATTCCAAGTGCAAATCACATCATCATTGCTGGTTTAACTCTAGTCATATGATTACAAGTCTGTGCAGTGGTTATCGTCATAACAGGGGCAGAAACAAACCACTTCCACCTGGACTGCAAATTAAGCCACAGGGCTTCAGTAAAAGAAAAAAAAATGTGGCTCCACCATTTGAGAACTCAACCGCCGTGATTACTCTTGGCTCCAGAGTCGCTGTGCCTGTGAGGTATTAACCGTAATCGAACATGAGCTAATCACCGCAGATCATGTGGATTCAGATAATTCATTGCCTCAAGATAGAAAGAAATCCTGGGATATACAGAGCATTGCACGTGAACACACACCGCACACACACACATACACGCTAGCTCATACATACACACGGTCTGTTGCTCTCTTACTGGTGATTCGAGCTGTTCCCAGGGATGCATGCTGTTGGCTCATGTGTCCCACTGTCATTGTGTGAAAGGAGAAAGGGGAGAGAAAACAACATGGGGACGTGGGAAGAACGTGACGAGGCAGCCATCGTGACAAAGCTGACCGGCATGCCTTAATGGGGGGGGGGGGTAGCTCAAATGACACACTTGATGAGGGACAATGGAAAGAGTGCGAAGTTCATTAATGCGATGTTGATGTATTAAAATCCTTAATTATTAATTAAACCCCAATCAAAACTCCTTAAATTCCCACCTAGGTTTTTATTTCATCCCCTTCATTCATCACCGGAGTCATTTATGTCCATGTGCTTAGAAAATTTGTTAAGACCAGCCTCATTGAATGATTCAGGAATTTTAATAGTTGGTCTAGGAACAAACCTGCTTTTTGCAATGATACGATGACACTTTGGAGGCACAAGGTTTCTTCCTAGCAGTAATGGTATCACAGCATTTTCCCTGGGAAGGAAATCTTGCACAGCCTTGTAAAAATAAACTCGAGATATTGGAGATTTCCACATAACAATGTATTAGACATTGATTCTAAAAAAAATAAATGGATACAAGAGTAAATAGACCTGCAGAAAGTGCTTGTCCAAGCCAGACTAGGAGAGATAGAAAATCAATGCTGATAGCACTTTATGAAAAAAATTGTTAGCATTTTTTTTGTTACTTATACCAATGCAGAAGTGTGCCATATTGCATCTACTCTGTTTTT
This sequence comes from Acanthurus lineatus, assembly GCA_029814665.1. Classification (NCBI taxonomy): domain Eukaryota; kingdom Metazoa; phylum Chordata; class Actinopteri; order Acanthuriformes; family Acanthuridae; genus Acanthurus; species Acanthurus lineatus. The sequence goes on along the minus strand of JAPZDV010000014.1, from coordinate 15,306,706 downwards.
GCAGAGCCTAGTTGCATTTTTGGTTCTGCAGCCTGCAGCAGTCCCAGCACAAGGCACGACCTCAGGGGCATCTCAAATTCCACGTCATGCTAAATAATGAATTAATAACACTGAATGAGACCGCTCAACAGTTAACCTCGCCCCCACCTCTCCTCCCCTGAAATCAGTCTGCTGAGGGAACCAATCAGAGCTTTGAGCCTGTCTACCGCCTCATGGAGGCCCCTCCTCCTCCCCTCTTATGGACATCAGCATCACAACACACACACACACGCACACCGATGCTGCTGCTGCTGCTGCTGCTGCCGTGAGCAGCTCGGGAGACGAGGCTGCACTGAAAACATTCACCCATTGATGAACACTGAAAATACAGGGTGAGTGCATCCTCCTCACAGCTGCCTGTGTTTGAGAGAGAGGCTAAATTTAGAACATGTGTCTGTCTTGTGCCATTTTGTCCTTCACTTCTTAATTTTTAACATTTTCCTTTTGGAATGTTTCATTCTGTATCCAAGCTGAAATTTTCTGGCAGTTTTTTCTTTTGGTCTTGTTTTCTTGTGCTATTTTATTTCTCTTTGTGACCTTCTCTGTATTTTCAGCTCTTCTCTCTCCATCTCTCCAATTGCAGGCACATGTTGGCTGGTATTTAGAGCAACAACAACAGCAGCAACCTCACTGGCTTTGTCAGAAGAAGAAACAGCACTAAAGAACCCTCTTGTAGCGTCATCAGCGCCTGTAGCAATCATCGACTGCACGCTGAGAGGTCCGTCGCCAGCGGGCTGCCTTTCTCACATTATTACCTAAGGACGACAACTCTGAGATGGGCTGCTCTTCAGGCCGCCAGCCCCCAGCTCCAGTCCTTCACCCAGACCTGGACTGTGGTAACAGCAGCGAGACCAACACCTTACCCCGGGAATCTGAGCACCAGACCCAAGGTTTGAACGGCTGTGGAGAAGGTGGAGAAGAGGAAGGAAGTGTTGGAAGAGACTCAGCCAAGCCTCCAGAGTCTCTTCCCACGCTGGAGAGACTTGCCCAGGCTACAGGCGGGACAGAAAAGTCCTGGTACCGCTGCGTTTTCCCATTCGGTGTGATTTCCCTTGTGATCGGAATGGCGGGCACAGGGGTGACTTTCACCTTTGACACCCTGCTCCAGACCAAAGTGGTGTCAGTGGCACTTCTGTGCGCTGGTGTCGTGATGCTGCTCGTGGCGGCAGTTTGCTGGAGGGCTCACAGACTGAGGAGGAGGAAGAAGAAGGAAGGTGGATTCTTCACTGATCAGGGCACTTTGTGACTGAGAGCATTGCTACTTGTTAGTAAGGACAGAGCACTTAAAGTTGGACTTTTTGAATGAAAAAAAGCAACAGAATTAGAAGAGTGTGTTCTAGGGACCATCTATGCTTTTCCTCTATGCACCATGACACAGAGACAAAGGTAGAAGAGACAGTTTTGACTCGGACAGGAGGCCAGAAAATGTATTCAGAAAAAGGCCAGATTAGCATTGGCATAATCACCACACTGAACAAATACACAGAGTAAAGTATGTGTCACACTAAACCCCCTCCCCTCACCTCTTCTGTTCTTTCCCATAATGGATTAACTTGGCCATCAAGTGGAACGCAGTGAGTAGAGCACACTAGATCATTGCTCCATGACTGGCCTCTTGTGTCAGGGTAATGTATGTGTGAGATAGGTACCTCAGGAATAGTTCTTTTACACTTCCTTCCTTCTTACATCTTCTATCTGCAGTTTGCCCGTGCACAGTCTACTTAAAGAGGAGTTCTTATGTGGGACAGAAATTGTAAGACTTTTGTGCTTGTGCATGCTAGTTTAACTGTGCACTTGCTTCACAACAACAGATCTTTTTTAAGGGGAATCGCACTGGTTTATAGGAGCTCAGGACCATAAATTTGCCGCTGTAAAACCTGGCATGGCTGGTAGAGGGAAATGAAACATGGTTTTGCCTCCTTAGAAAGCAGTTGTTAAGGTGCCCTGTTGTACGCACGCCACTCAGTCTGCTCCCATACTGTGGCTCATTAGACAAAAATAATCCAAGCAAGAGAGGGGATGTATCTGAAAGGGGAAGCAGGAAATCTGACAAATCAGGCAAAAAAAGCAAGCCTGCTCTGCAAATTTTTTCCAGAGACAACTCCACACACACGCACCCCTTCTGTCCTGTTTTGAATGTTTCTGTCCAGGGTACAATTTCGGTCAACACCTTTCCTTTACTGCCATCAAGCTTTGTGGTTGTGGGGGATAACCAAGATCCAGCTGAGCCAGATCAATAGAAATCACGGCTCCTTGAGGTACTTAGCTTAGGAGGTAATGGTTTGCATTTTCAGTCCCCACTGATGAAATTGCTTCTCACAGCATTCTTGGACTTGTCATAGAGGACTTGTACATGACAATGAAATCCCATTACAGGCATGCTTCAGTGAACACACACTAACGAAGGCGGGGAGCACAATGCCCTTGTCCCTGCCTCCAGCTTAACCCTAAGGCGACACCATAGGACATTTTGGTGCGGCATTGATGAAAAAAATCAATTTTTCACCCTTTCTATGTACCCTCCATTCTCCCACTCACTGAGGAAGGATTTCTACAATTGTTTATGGATGTGAGTGGGCATGAGCATTGGACAATAAATTGATTCTTTCCTGAGCACTGGCTTAACAAGGGCCAACATGTCATTCCTCATGGATCAGGTTAGCTTTATAACAGCCGTGGCTATTGTGAAAACCTGTCTTAATACATCTATTCTGGATATTGTCCTCTTTTAAACACCACACTCCACAATCTGATGACTCAAAAGTCTAATGTTTTTTTAACCAATAAGCTATCAGACCAATCTTTGTAAATTTTTCCATAAAGAAAGAGCAAAATGTTAGTTGCAGAGCCAAAATGTAGCAGTATGTTAGTCACAATAACTATGATATTTTATGGTCTTTAGCAACAGGTGATGTGGTTTTAAAACAAGACCCAGCAGCTTCTCGTCAGCTGTAGCGACGTCATTTGTATTTGATATTTGATATATATTTCTTTGATAAAAAGGTTTACTGGGTATCATGTGATCCAACTTTTTTTTTTTTTTTTGCATGGAGTTACTACCCTTATCATCCGGAGCAGCAGCTAAAGAAATATGTGCTGTATATGTGTGTACATGCACATCAAAGCTACACTTTAATCTATTTTCCTTGGTTTCCCTGCCTACTCCTCCACGTCCAGTTTCTTGGGGTGCTTTCACACTCTGCTCATAAAACCTAAGATGATCAAAAATAAGCGCTAACAGTATTGATGTGGCCCCTTCATGTGCACATATTTTTCTGAAATACTCTGTATTCTATAAAAATACATATCATAAATACAGTAGATACAGCCTGACTAAGAGTGTAGCTGCATTTCTGAATGTACCTTCAACAGTGAGTGTCTTATAAGCATCCTTGTACAGACTGTAAAGACCATATATGTATAATCTATTTTGAGTAGACAGAGCAAACTCAGACATACAGTACAGTATATATCTATTTAAGGAGGTTGCCTACACTGTATTTTTTATTTCTGTTTGAGCAGCTCTCTGGTTGTTAATGATTTCAAGTGTGTTTCTGTGTGTGTGTTAATTGTAATCGTTTCATTCCAAAATGAGAGGTCAGCAATGTGAACAAATTAAACTGAACAAAGTGAAAATTTCTCATTAAAGTGAAGCACTTCATGGGTTATAATTATTGTTATTTTTAGATTCAAACATTTGTTTCATTTTTTTTAATTCACAAGTAAGTTTTAGATTGTATTTTTTAAGACAAACTTGATTAATATGGTTTTGGAATGAAGCTATTCAGTTGCTTAAGTGGTTGTGGTCAGTTTGCTTTAGGTTTAAATGGCATGGCCCAGCTTTTCTCTGAGTGCCTTTTTGCAACATCAGTATTTCTCTGTAAGGTGCAGTTACTGTAAGCTGTGCAGCCCTACTGGTGCCTGCAATTGAATTGCCCAAGAGAGGCAGAAATGTTTATATCAGTTGAGTGTGAGTGTTATGATGTGCATGACGATACCCTGAAGACACTTTGATACGGTTCTTTTAGTAAATAACCAGTAAAACCAAATATATTTATCAAGAGGTTTATTTTTTGTCTCTCTTAACTGTGTGTAAGATTGTACTCATTTGTTGTTTACTGTAAGCTGCTGAGGCGCTGGATTAAAAGCAACAGTCTGTTTTGGAAACAAGCAGTATGGTTATCATTTATTTCCACATTGCTGGGAAAGCGCTGCTGAAAACACCATTTAGTTTCATTAGGGAACTTACTCATACAGAGTGTTCGGAGAGTGGTTAGCCATTTCTCCCTCACTGACCCTTTTATTCACTCTGTAGTCAGTGTGAGCCCCAGCTGGTGTCCTTATCTTCCTATACCTTCCTATATACAATGCTTTCGATACCACTTAGTGCAGAGACTCACATCATTGAATTTGTAGGGGTTAAAGTGGTTTTGTGGACCTAATGGAACCAAAAAGAAAAAAAAAAGATTTTGACAGTACAACATATTTTAGAACAATTCACCATGCTACAGAGTTTAAATTAATCAATCATCAAAGTCATTCATTGCAAACATGAATATCAAGCTATTGCATTCAAAGTCACAAAGCTTATGAAGATGCCACAGGAAAAGTAAAAAAATCACCAAATATGTCTAAATACACTCTCTGGGTACAATGAATGTCAGGACAAAATGTTGCATCAATCCATTCAACAGATTAAGAAATATTTCAGTCTGAACACAAAGGCACAGATTGGCTTACAGACACTTTCCAGCAGTCAGTCACAACACAGAACTGACAGTTAGGAGCCGCAGTAGTGCTACCAGACCTGCCTTTTATAGCTCATAAAGAACTCACAGAAAGCCCTAAAAAGGATGTCTTAAGGTCTTGAAGATGAGGCAGCCACAGAGCCGGCTATGAATAAGCGCTTTACCTGTCAAAAATGTATACTACAAAGTAATATATGTACTTGTGACGTAAATAAATTATCGTAATCATAAAAGGAAGAATTTTCAATAGGATTTTTCATATGAAATTTCCTTTCTGCCGCAATGGTTTTTATTGTCATGCTCCATCACATTAGCATGTCCCACATAACTTCTAATTAGTATGCTCAACTAATGTATTTACCAAGCCTATCATCCACCGCTCTCAGTGGCAGAGGCCTCTATTGATTTCCACAGATGCTTACGTACATCTCATCACCTTTGTGAACACAGCTGTTTCTATGAATATTCAAATGAGCACCCATCCAGAATGCGCCCACGCTTTCTCCTCTTCCTCCTCCTCCTCCTTCTCCTCCTCCTCTCCCTCCCACTCCTCTTATCCACCCATTTATAAGGGATTGTGTCATTCGCTCTCTCTCACTATCTCCCTCTCCCCCTGGACGGAGCTAAAAATAACTTGGGCTGATGTCAATAGCAAAGGAAGCTGAGAGGGTTTGGCTGCTGGTTGAGAGATGAATATGTAAGAGTTAATGTGGGAAAGTAGCTCAGTTGCATCTGATAGTTTGTTCACTGCAGTTAATTGTCAGTAGACGGACAGAAAACATAATTTCACCAAATGAAAGCAACTGATTATTCTTTCACATAGCCACAACCAACAAACACGTGTTATGGATACAGTGATTAATTTTGACTGCGTGTGGTTTCTTGGTTACACAGCTTGTGATTAAAACCTCAAGATGAGATGAATGTATATATGTATATAACTTTATTAAAAATAGATCACTTACTTATATGTAAATGTTATTGCTTGTAGAGACATTTCAACTCAAAATTTTAAATTCTGGGTCCATTCTTACTCCTCTCATCGGCATAATTTTAGCCATAGAGGGAAGCTAATCTCATTAAAATAGCTGAAAATACCTATAAAAACCCACTTTATGCTACTGGAGACATTATAAGAAAGGAGTCCTTTTCGTTTTGAAAATAAAATTTGTAATGCCAAAATTAAAAGTTGATAAATGTCTCATCCCTTTTCCTAGAAGCCAGTCATTCACTTTTCAAGCTTTTATTCCATGTGACCAATGAAAGTAGAGTTATAATTGCCTATTCACTTGCCTGTTCTTGTCAACCCCAGCGTAATGGTGCAAACTGGGAAGTCAGAATTTCCATGTGAATAATTCCACTGGCTAGAGAAAAAAAAACATTTCCTTACACTGTGAAATCTTGCTTTCTTGTCATATTGTACTGGAAGGAGGTGTGATGTCATTCCCAGCTCCTATTACAACTTCCAAGATAAATGAATTACGGCACCACTTGCCTAGGGGTGTTGCAACATGAGTGGTGTGACTTGCCTTGGAGGATTTTGGTGCTTCCTATTCAGCATGAAATCAGCAGGCAAAGTTAAAGAGTAACTTGTGACTCAAGCTAGTATTTAGCAGCTAAATCAGCAAATAATTTTGTCAGGAGTTAATGAAAAAAATGATATTGAATATAGTACTCTATGTCTGCTAAATGCATAAATTAGCCTCTCTTTTTGTTCGCTTTTAAAGAACATTTTCCTTTTCAAATAAATCAGTGATAAGTTTACTTAAAGTTTCAAGAAAAAGCTTATTTCGATATATTCATGAGCAGGTGTCAAAGCGTAGCATTTATCCAGGCTAATCAGATTGTAGCCTGGTTGTTTCCAAGAATAACACTATGTCTACCAACAATAAAGATAATGCTCATGATAGCATGTTAATCTGAATAAGACATCTTTAGGGGTGTTGGTAAATGCATTTTCCCCTTTGTTCAATTCAAAACAATCATACAAGGGGCAGCTAGAAAGCTAAGCTAGCTGTTTTCCCTGACTCCTACTTTTTAGGCTAAGCTAGGATAAACACATAGCCAACTAAACATACAAGCATCAGATTGATAGCGATAGTTGTATCTCATTTCATGAAAAAGCAAAAAAAAGCATATTTCCCAAATGTTAAATAGCTCTTAAACTTTTTTTATTGTATACTCAGTAATTCAAAATAGAATAAGATTGCAAAGATTCTCTGGGGAGATGCGTTGAAGTTTTACAAGTATTCATGGTGAAGTGAGAAAGAAAGTTTTTTTTTTAAATTCAGTGTTGTTAATTTAAATAATTCTGCACTTACACAAGAATCACACCTGTGTTTGAGCCGCCCACCAGGGGTGAAGCTTCAGCAAATTAACTCAGATCACCTATAAATATCACTTTCCATGTTCCCATGCTGATTGCTCCTCTCCTCCTCCATCACCATTGCTCTCCTCTTAGCATTTTCTCTTCTGTAGTTACAGCCTGTGTCATAGAGAAATCATCTCATTAGCGTGTCCTGTTAATTGGCCTGACATGGATTCCTTTCGCTTAGTTGCAACTCAGTTGTGGCGGGTCCGGTGTTAAAGGTTGCTTATTATCACACAGTCAAGATGGCTCACATGTTCTGATCTAAGTACGCCACCACTCATCCCCTCTGCCATCCAGCCATGTGCTTCTTCCTCTTTTTTTAAAAAAATTTTGAAGCAGCCCATTCAGTCTATTTGATTATGGATATAAAAACAGCAGGTGTTACTAAAAGAGGTGACAGTGCCTCTCGTTTTCAAGGCAAACTCAGGGAAAGGAATTATAACTACCCACACAAGCCGAGAGACAATAGGCACTAGCTCAACTAAGAGCTCAAGCGGAAGTTTGCAAGGGTTTATTGTAAAGGGTTTATTGTAAAGGGTGTAATTATGTACCCATGAATGCCTGTATTACATTTTCTTGTGACCTAAATGCATGTAAACTTCAAGTGAAAACAGTGTTTTCAAATGCAACTACCAGAAGTGCAAATGAAACATTTAAACAGTTTAGAGCTCTAAGATGGACAGTCTTGGATAAGATAAAAAAGAAACAAATTGTTTTACTAACTACAATGTAGTGAAATTAGTGAGAAACTTTAGGAGTGACTAGCCACCATGTGACAGCGGGGGACTGAATCCAGTCTCAGTCAGTGCTATAGTAACAGTCATGCACATATAGGAGAATTTCCTACATGTGTTGGAAACCTGAGCATCATGCCTGATCATAGCAGTGCTATTATAGGCACAGGCAGTGAGATAGGTAAAATTACTTTTTGTTTTAGTTTTTCAAGTTTGCTCCGTTGCCAGACAATCAGTTTAATCAGTTTTTATTTACCTCCACTTGTTTCCTACCTGTCATATTTTACTTATGCATCAGACACACAGAGTAATTTTCTGTGCACGTCAACATGCAGTATGTATTTTGATATATTACCTGGTTACGAGGAAAAAAAATGACTGTGCTTTGTATAAATCACTCAGCAATCTCTGGGCCTGAATTGTATTTTTTATTCCTCTAGCAGTCTTCCTCATCTGTCGCAGTAATAATTAATGTAAATATAACCAGTTTCATGACCAGTCCAGCTTTTTATTATAACATCACATCAACTTACAGTTCATTAAACAGATTCTGATCAAAGGTGTATTGCCCTCCAATGGAAAAAAAAATTTGCATAGAATACTCTCTCCTTGCTTCTTGTCTCCTCAGAGGCCCTTTTGCTGCTGGATTCAAACATCTTTGATGCTGGTGGAGCTTAAGTGAATCCTGGGTCATGAGCTGGAGGACAGAAGGGAGCATAATTAGGTGAAAGGTAAGCACCCTGTTCCTTCTTTGTTAGGAGGAGAGCTGTAAAAGGTCACAAGGAAACAGTATGTAATCCAGATAATTAAAATTTGTCTACAGTACTAAAGTGTAAAATCAGAGGCACTTGCAACCATCAGGGGAGAACTGATGCAAATTTAAGTACCAATGTTCTCTCTCCAGGTACTAAATTGCTCTTGTTGGCAGAAACCAGTTCAGCAGGCAATCAATCACAGATAATCGGAATGTCATGCAGCTACTGTACATTAAATAAGCTTAGGGTTAGCAAAAAAAGAGACTCACAGACATTTTTCTGTTCAGAGTTGCTATGAAATGATTTAAATTACACCATGACCACATGGTGGAATTTAAATAATTACTAATTAAATGTAAAAATGTAAGAAAAAGAAAATATAGAATATATTTATATACAGTAAATAAACACAAAACATGCTAGAAACCACATAGAGGATTTTCTAAACTGTAAAAGCTCTCAAAGACACTAACAATAGAGCACATTGTGTGCCCAAAGAAGCCAGCTGTACATTTAAAATGTGACCTTTTTCTCAGCAGACACAGACCTTTTGACTTGTCATACAAGAATAAGCCCAACACGAAGTTTTTGCTTTGAGAGAAGTAGAAAGACGATCAGCACCAGCACACTGTTAGCCACCATTTTACCATTTATTACAAAAAAGATCCAAGCTAATGTGACGGTTACTGGTGACACACAGCACTGTGTGTCTCTCCTGTCTATTTCTGTCAGTGGCTGTTAACTTCATAGTCTTAGGATTTCCTGCTAGGTCCCTGGTATCTTTATGCAGGTCTCTTCTCTTTAATCTTCTTGCAAATTTGTGTTTACAAGCAAGCCGAGAGCATTTGATCCATTCTCAGATGCTGCTGTGCAAATGAAAACTGATTCTTCATCTCAACCTGTGTGTTGTGTGTGTGCATTTGTGTGTGGGAGAGAGAAAGAGAGAGAGAGAGAAGTTTGTGTAGGAAAAGCTAATAAAAGGGTTGACCACACCAAGAAAGAGCGGTCTGACTTACTAATCAATGAACACCCCTGCAGACTGCTATGAACACTTAAATAACAACCACACTTGCAAAGCCCATTCAGCTACACACACTTTAAGCCACACATTGGACAGTTCAATTACAGGGCGCTTGCCTTATCACTGCCTACAACTGATGCCATTTCTGCTATGCTGGAACACACCAACGCAATGCAGATGGCCACACAGATGTTAACATACTAGGACTTAAAGCAGGACCATTATGTAAAGCCATCATGTGTAACGGCCCTTTTAACTAACATGGTACTACTTTTTTGTTGGAAACAACTGCAGTCATTAATGAGGCAGTGTTTCATGTGCTTGCCCTTGATTGTAATAGATTGTGAGGAATACCAAATATTTTGTTCACTGGGTCAATAAATTAAATATTTTGTTCTCTGTTTCCCCCACTGTGTGAAAATCCAAAGAAAGATCAAAGGGAAGGTTTTGTAGGATTAATTTGAATCTTATGGGGTTTTTCCATGGGCGTGACTTGGCCCTGGCCGTACAGTGCCAAGCCAAACTGTGACGACATATGTTTCCACGACAGCCTCACAGCAAGTAATGGCCACACTGTTCTGTTCATTAGTGGGAATGACATTGCTAACCCTAAATGATCTCTGTCCTTTCAGCTCCCTAACTGAACTTAATGTCTACCCTGCAGACAAGAGAGAAATCTCCTTTTTTTCAAGTCACTGTGTTCAGCTCCAAGCACTTCTGCAGTGTCTGCCCCAGTCTGTTATGTGCAGTTTAGTTTTACTCTGCCTTTGTTTTTATTTTCAAATATCAGCCTTATTTACTGTTAACAGATTGCTTTTATCTCAAGCAGACTTGCCCTAGGTCATACACATTGCTCCTAGTTGCTCATCTACTGGTGTGAATGCATGTGTGTTATTTCCTATTCTAGGTTGGCACTTAGCCCTATAAAAGCTCCTTTATTGGCCATTGCATGCAAAGCAACCTTAGCATTATTTTTTGATTATGCCTCTGTTAACATGGCAAATGGAAGTCCAACTCCTCATATCTGAGGGGGTTGATGGTTGCAGAGTTTAGGAATGATAAATAAATAGATGTGTCTTTAAAAATGATCACTTTTACAGCAGTCAAGCACATTGCAACAAATTTGCACCGATAATTTGTATTGAGCTGAACTTTTGTGAATATTGACCAGCAAATTCACACCATTAACCTTTAGCAAGCATTGTTAACAGTGCCCATTTTTGAGTGGAGTTCAATATGGAGAAAGCTTGTATAGTTTTTTTTAGCTTTGTTTTGCCATCAAGATTTATTCAACCCCCTTCTGTCAAGTATATTACCTGCTCCACAGAAAGATGGACTGTTTTGCAGAAAGAAAGGAGCTATTAAGTTCCTCTTTTAAATAAATTGTGCAAGATGGAAAAAATGTTCACCACTCCGATTGGTCAAACAAACCTGAGATATGACCTGGTTACACAGGATATTTGTGCTCACATGCTCAGCTCATTAAAGCATTTGCCTCATCCATGAGCCATAAAGCTAACTTTATGCTAGCAAGATTCAAAGTCATAACACTGCATACAGTTGAAAAACAGCACATATAATTTAACAGTATGTGTAAAAACAAAGCTAACTGACTACCTAACCATGTTATAGTATATAGTAGTAAACAGCGAATGGTATATAATGCAAAATCGGCTAGTTCAGAGGGGCAGTTTACTTTTACAGCTTGTGTTATAGTCCCCATTTTGTAGTGTTCAGAGGATGAAAAACTCTGAGTTGATAACTGACTGTTAATGCACTTATATCTCTACACAAGGACAATATTTTGTATTGTCTTTCAGGGTCTTTTGCTCATGACAGGCCTATTTACACATGCTAACACCTGCTAATAACAACTTAATAGATTTTTTGGTTTATTTGCATGTATGCTTTTTGGCTAAATTCAAATACCAAGATAAATGACGTGAAACTACAGTTTTCTTCTCATTTAATATGAATTTATTTTTATGAAAACTCAGGTAAAAGTAATAGCATGTAATGGTACAGTAAAAAAAAACTTTTGTTTTGGTTTGTTTGCTAATATTAATGGACAGAGATTCTAATCATGAACCAGCTGAATTATGGGATCTGAATCAGCAGCCTCCCTCATGACGACAATAATGGTGATGATGTAATTTTTACACTAGTCAGAGGATATTTCAAAATATAACTGCCAGCATGTGTCAAATATTATTTTTATGTGGGCCATCTGCTGCTTTTCTTTTTTAAGAGCTGTTCAAAAGGCTGAAGTGGGAAGGTTGCCATGGATCCTTCAGTGGCTGAAGATAGTGTCTGTATATTCAGACTTCTCCTCTTCACTTTTATCCCTTTTATCTTTCTCTGATTCACAAAAGTATCTCCCTGCCTGACTGGGAGGCCTTTTTTCTACATTTTTTTGTGTATTTCACCCCTACTCCTCACCTCTGCTGTGTCCTTTCTCTGACATCCACTTCCAACTTCTGGGCTGGATATGACAGCTTACTCTAGCAGAGGTCAACAGAGTCAGCACCTGCTAGCTGGCATTTGTGTTGTGTGGCACACAGACACAGGGCTTGGCATATGGGCAGAGCATAGTTTTGACAGTGTATTTTTTATTAAGCTGGTTTTCAGAGTTGGTAAGTAACACATCTGATGCATTTGAGTAAGTATGGGTTTCAAAGGGAGCCAATCTCACAGGTATATCAGCATGCGCACTTTAGTTCTTAACTAAGTGATATAAATATAAGACATATATGGACCTGGAGGTATAAATACAGATAAAGATAAAGACATACATACAGATATAGATATACACAGAAGGTAACAGGATAACTAATGGCTGTGGGTTTCATCTCTGTGACTCAGTCTGTTTATTAACTGTCACTATAACTGGACCAATGAAAGCTAATGGAAGCTAGTTGCCCTTCTTTATATAATTTGGGAAAAGCTGCGCCAGAGTACATGTCATTGCATCATAAGTTCCAAGGCTCAAACAAGAAACCTTTGTGGAAGGGCAAAAAATGGCTGTTTTTTTCCTAATTTGAGACTTTGAAGTAGGTCAACTTTGATAGAACCCCATGTTGAAGTGAACAAAATTTACAGCAGAATAAACATACGGTTGAAAAAATGGTTTTGGTTTCTGAAGCTAGTTTATAAGATCATAATATCTGTGTTTGTATATACACATACACACACACAAACACAGACATATACAGAATATATATATACGGCCACTTCTAGCTGTGTGCTGGGCACCACACCACTCTTTGGTCATAATGCGTATCCTAGCTTTACTTTCTGCAAGAATTGCAAACTTAACAGCACAATAGCCCATCTAAATGCTGTATATATAAAACAACAGCCTTTTTTAAATGCTAACATCGCCTAACTAAAGCCTTGTAGAGGAAGAAGCATCTTGTTTCAACATTTGTAAAAAGGTGATATGTTCCAGTCAATAACATTACCGCTCCACATAAATCATTACTGTGAAAAGTGTTAAAAATAGAAAGCAAAGTGAGGAGTTAAATTTTTTAACTGTCAAAGCTCTTAACTTTTTCATGTATAATGTTCTGCACCACCGGTGAGACTTTCAGATTAAATTCAGACGACTCAAGTTCAGGTTTGCCACCATTACTTTTTGGGGAACCAAGTGTCACTGTTTTAATATATCTGAGATGTTCTAATAATAAGTAAAATATCATTTCAAAAAATCTCTTCTTTAGGATGTTCTTTTCAGTAGGTCGATGTTTTTCACAGTGGATGGCAGTTCTCCCTTTTGAAACAGATGTTCCCCTGCTTTGTTTCCCTCACAATGATGTTTTCAGTTATTATCCATTTTAATACCCAGAGAATTTATATCATCCGGTTTCACTACAGGCAGTTTTTCAAAATAACCCTCGATTACAGACACTTTTATATCTTTGATCGTGTCACACTTTATTACTTTAATTGCACATTTGCTTTGCCATAGGTCCCCTTACACACTTAAGCTTGCATGTGGGTGGGTTGGATATGCATTCCTGGATCATCCTGGAAAATGTCACAGGAGACAGGAGGAGCATTAGAGAGGAGGAAACAGCGTGCTGGTTGACATTGATCTCCCTTTTATTATTATGCATGCTCTACTCATTTGTGACAGATCATGTTGCGAGTGTGGGTGTGCACACGTCTGCGTGTCCTGAGGTGTGCAGACTTATAAGTTTGTCTATGCACCTGCTTTGCATAAACGTGTGTGAGCATTTAACCTGATTTGTAGCACCATGTGTATCCAATTCACTGTGAGATGCTTTTTTAATTATCTCAAGTGTCTCTCATGAGTGTACACTATCTATGTACTTCATCTGCTGCGGAAATTGGCTTACACACAGTGCCAGCTACCTTTTTTCACTTATAGTCCTCAATGGAAATGTAATCCTGATGGGTTCTCAGTGTAAAGTGTATAAAAAATTGTGTGATCAGTAATAATAGTTGCAAGAAATAAGGAAGATTAATATTAATAGTTTCATTACACTAATCTTGAATTCATAAAAATATCAGTGTTCTTAACGTCATTCATGCATTGATCTTTGAGAAATCCAGCAAAATAAAACACTGTTACTTATTGTGTAGGCTCCATCTCATGTGCGTACATGTGCGGAGGAAGGTGCTGTGTGAGTTGTGTAATGAGATCACTTTATAAAGAAAAAAAAACCTAAAGCAGACCATATCTCTTCCTTTCTTTAACTGTCATGAAGCACCCCTTGTCTTCTTTGCACCTACTCTCTTCTCCTCTCTGCATCATCTCATGCAGCAGAGGGAACGGCTCACTTCACTCCTCACTTCTTCATCGGTCCACCCACAGCCGCTGAGAACAAGGTGTGAATTAACGTCAACAGTCATCACCACTCTGTTTGGTTTGCCTGGCCAGCATATGTGTCAGATGGTGTCCCCATATGCGGACTGTTAGCAAAATGGGTGTAAATGTTGCTTGTGAAACATGTTGTGTCATTTTATTGTGGCAATGACAGATGAGGAATGTGAGGTTTAAAAGGCTGTATTTTTGAAATTTTTGGTGACTAATTATTCATTCAGTTTTTCAGATTTTGCTTACGAGGGGATTTTAATTAAAACCTAATGGATCATAAACTTGCAGTGATAGTTTTGAGTCATGCTGTCTTACAGAGAAATGAAAACAAAAGACCAATAAATAATTCCACCGGGAGTTCACTTGGAAGTTATTAGGATGCGTCATATTGCCAAGAAGAACAGTACGGACTCCGCTCTTATTGTAAAGCCTAAAATAAATGGATGAAACAAATCAGAGTCACATAAACACCTCCTAACCGTACACTTTTAAGACAGAAATATTGCTCCAAAACATCATCAATAGGTTGATAAAGGACATGTTTTAAAGTGATCATAGTGATTTACTTACTGTTTTACTGTCTTAACAGTGGTTTGTTCAATGGTGGATATTATTTGGTGGCCCTGCTTTCAACTAACAGACTCGTCCAGTACGTGTTAGCTTGGTCCAAGGACTGGAAGCGTGGGGAGGCAGCTAACCTCTTCCAAAAGAGAAGAAATGTGCTTCCTAATAGCTCTTAAATTGTCATTTTCATACATTTTTTCTGGTTTGGCAGTCTTAAGTCAAGTTAAGAAATTAATTTAAGTTAAGAAATTTAATTAAATTAATTAAAAGATATTCTCTGCTGCTTTCAGAAAAGAGGCTAACTTTAAGCTAGCTGTTCAAAGGTCAGTAGATGTCTCCAAAACACAAGCAAACATTGTGGCAAACAACAATATCTCATTTTATGTTTTGACACATTATAACTACAGACAATGTGAAATGATTGTTGTTGTAAAGGCACCTTTCTTGCTGTGCTGAGACTTAAAAGTAAAGTAACAAGTTATGTTACATTATTTTTGCTGTTACATAATAATAAACATGATCCATTTTTTGTTGAGTGGTTTGTGATACCTTACTGATTATATATTTTTTTAAAGTTTTCCCAGCACTGCCTGCGTATCATAACATAACCTTACTCCAGTCCTTATTAATACAGTTTTTCCTCAGTGCTGACTTCAATGGCCCTTTTACCTGTATTTATTCATTTACTAATGTTCAGTGTGCAACTGCTCTTTTTTTAGTAATAAGGCATAAGTTTTCATAAGGAGTATCCAGTCCATCTCGCTCTGATGTATTTTCCTCATCCTCCTACTGCCTCAGTTATTTATCATACCTGAAGTAGCCCTCATAAATGCTGCAAAACAAGATCACTTTACTAAAAGTGGTAAAAAGAGGTGTGGGAGTTTGCCAATGGGTTTGAAACATTTAAACTTTATGTAGCTTTATTTATCTCTTTCGTAGTTCCCAGTGGTTTTCACTGTAGCTTTCATTTAACTAAGTGGAATCAAAGATACCTGTGTGAAATGTAATGGAACTATTATCCCGCATGTCTCATTGTACAATGTATTCAAGATGTGAAGCTAGGTTTGAGTAAGAATTGTCCTTTTCTTCAGGCACCATATACATGTGTACATTAATGCCAGGGTTGTTGGGCTCCTGTTAACCTTGCAAGGCAGTACAAAACTGGACCAATCAGCATCCTTTGAGGAGAAAGCAGTGGTCATTAGGGGTGTGGTTTAATTTCGATTAAACTGAGAAGTGGCTGCGAGCTTGTAAATAATGGCAGAGATTAGTGTGGATGCTGCACTAGCAGCAGTTTTATCAGAACTGGACAACATCTCCTTTTTATAAAAAAGAACAAAGGATGGCACTGAAGGCTTTTGTTGATGAATAAGAAGTTTTTGTTCTTCTCTCAATTGGCTTCTACAAGAGTGTTAAAAGTGAAAAACAGAACATTCATCCTATCACCTTTCAACTTTTTTTTTCATTTGTTTGTTTTGTTTTTAAATGACCTGCCATTTCCAAACAATGTCTACTGGCTGATTCCCAGGTAGACATGTGAAATATGTCCTACTGATGCGTGAAACATTCAATCTGGAGTGTCAGGTTAGGTTTCCGTCACTAAACACTGAGCCCTGGGGTGCTCCAGATGGGTAGCTGCTTGCAAACTAAGGCAGCTCAGGTAAACAAGTTATATTTTACCCATCTTTGCATATGATTGATCCTCTTTCATTAGACTAACACCCTTTAACACTTAACCTGTTTACTACAGGCATTTCAAAACAAAATACTATTCAATAGTCAGTGGGAATTGTTTTGACATTATTGTAAAACTACCGTTTCATACTCAGGAATACACACATGCTTGTACAAACACATGTAGACAGTATGAGAAATTAAGAAATTTGCCCGGTTTTAGCATTATGTTTATATTATATACCACATTGCATATGTATTCCATATAATGTAATGTCATGTAATGACCATTTACTTTTAAAAGCTGACTGTGACTCTGTGGTTGTGGTCAGAGACCATGTTTGTTACTATCAGTAAAGTGCTCAACTTCTCTGCGTTATCATCTCATAGTATATTTGGTTCTGCTGTAATGTTTTTATCTTGATGGGACAGTGAAGTAGGATTCTGCTGTCATCCTTGGGGGGGTTGTTTTGCATGACTGTGACTGTCACTAACCTGACTTTGTCTGGTGTTTGTTGTCAAGTGGGACCTCTCCTACTGGGTGCTTTGCTTTCCAATGACTAGGCAAAGAGTTCTAGTTGACTTGTGATATGCTAGCTGCACCTCATTGCCAGCAGCAAAGTTTTCACTGCACCTTGTTTTTAAATAGAGAGATACTTACAGAGATCCACAATGTCATTTGTCCTCTAACCCATATAATAATTCAAAACTAGTCTTAACCCTAAACCCTGCATGATGATTAACTAGACCAGTGGTTCCCAAACTTATAGGTGATGCACCCCCTTATACAGTCAAATCAGGGCCACGTTTAATCATGTGCACATAACCAAAACATATGAAACAAAAGATTCAAGAGATGGCAAAAATGCACCCTCACATTCGAATGAAACTACACCTCAACAATGTTTCAGCAAAGTGCAACCATTAAAAACAAGCTGTCAATTTTAAAGATCAGAGGATGAGGAGGGTGAGGGCGAGGACAGGCACTGAGAGGCAAAGAAGCCATCATCAGAAAAGATGGAGGAAAGAGGAAATAGGCCCACGATCATATTTTCAGTCACATGAAAGAATATTGCATCATGTTTAAATTACAAATAACCATAAATAACCAAAACCAATTAATTTACACACAAACATCCATGTAAAGAACAAAGAGAATGACAAGTGCATATATGCTCAGAAACATAGACTCAGCAGGGACAAAAAGAGCATGTATTTGAGGATTTACAAGTGTGACGTAGGTGGCTCAGTCTGAGAGGGACAGAGTAGTGAGTAGGACACACACGCACACACACATGCACACACACAAAGCGGGAGAGAGAGAGAGAGAATGATATGTATAAAAAATTCAAGTAACCAAATAGTAATAATAACAATAGGGATTGGCAAATATATTTACCTGTGTTAATGCGACAGGTGGGCCTGAATCTCTGCACAAAGCTCTCTGATGCTTGATGTAAGCGTGGCAGAATTTTTAACACACATATTTTTTATCCTTGATATATCTCTGTTATTCCCAGCCTAGGGGTGCACAGACACAACAGGTAGAGAGCCCCATCTTCCCCAAGTCCCAAGTAGCCACAGAGCCAGAGCAACAGATTTCAAAGTGCATATTGTGTTTATTTACAAAAAGAAAATGAGTGAAAGAGTGAGAACTAATGACTTCAGGGTGGACCAAGGCCAAAACAACAAACAAGACGATTCTGACTAGGGAGGATATAACTAACCTTACCAAAAACAAAGGAACCAAATGACATACGCCTTACCTCCCTAACTAAGGAAAAACAGGAGAAAAATGGGTCTGACTGGCAGTCCACCCCTACTAACACACATAGCTATATGAATTGACAGAGCAAAGTGTGGCTGGTTGGAAGAAGAGGGAGATGAGGAAACGTCTGCTGCCCAGTGCCGGCCGCCATCTTGGCCATTTATATAGCAGGTAACCTCCTGGAAACAACCAATCACCCGCCAGGACTGAAACCGATCAACCAATCCTCTCTCGGCAATGACACACACCAATCTTTATAAACAAGACAAGGAAACACAGAACACCAAAAACTAACAAAAATTATGACAACAGTCATAACAATCTCACTTAAAAAATAAAGTCTGTTTGTGTTATATACACCATTACACCGCCATTACATTTTTCCTCTCTCACACCCCCTAGAGGCAGCTCATGCCCCACACTTTAGAAATCCCTGAACTGGACCATCTAAACAAGTGTGACCTGCAAAATAGTCCATATACCTATTTTTTTTTCTTTTGGAGGACATTGGATCCATGCAGTCTGACAAACGCAAACATTCACAGACAGTAGTAGGTGTTTTTTGCAACCACAGCATCTCACTCTTTTCACCTGCCTCATTGGCAAGATTGTTTTTAGGAGTGGATTTCTCCTGGATAGAGACAAAGAAAATGCATGATGCGGATGATAATGTCCTTGTGTGTGTGTGTGCAACAGAGAGAGAGACAGAGATGGAAAAAGGCTCTTTTAATCACGAGTGATGATGACTCATACACAAGACCAGCTCATGGACAAATGGGCTGCATGGTTGTGTTGTGCTTATATGCAAATGAAAGTGCCAAAGACAAATAGCTGCGTATATCTGTTCACATTGCCCATGTCAGTGTGATATGAAAGTATATAATCAGCCAAATTGGAGATAGTCTTTGTCATGGTGTGTGTGTGCAAAGGATGTGATTAGGAACATCTCTGTGCTTTCCACTAAAATGTGCTCCCTTCTGTATAATGCTCTGCCTGCATTGCAGCTGCAGGTGTGCACCAAAAGATTACACTCACTCTGCATGTTTGTGGTCATCTATCAGCCTAGAAAACACTATTTTAGGCATTGTCACAACAGGTTTGAGAAATAACTTTCGGGCAGTGTCAACAGTGTATTGTATTGTCAAAACACCAAAAAATCTGTCCAAAAAATATATATGTAATGAGCATGTTGTTTCTCCTCTTGTCACATTAAGTTTTGTCCTAGAAAGATTAACTTTGATTGCAAAGGGCTTTTAGCACGTGGAAGACACAAAGAGCCCTTTGTTCATGAAAAAGTAAAAGCAACAGAAATGCATTTATTGAAAAATTAATGAAACAGCAACCTTTGTAGTCAAAACTCATCGAGACATCCCAAAATGTCATTTGTGGTCTGGTTCAGATAAAAGTGCTCATGTGTTTTTCTCTGTCCATGAGGACTGCATTATTGCAAATTGAATTGTGAGTGCATTATTGCAAAGTGCATTTCTTTTTTGATCTTTAGATGGGATGAAATCTGCACAAAGAGCAATATTTACTTCAAAGCCTTTGTGTTAAGGAAACCAACAGACTATAAGGGAAATACTGTGTATTCTGAATGTGTTGTGTGCAAAGACACTCCTGACACTGCCCTGTATAAATAATTCATCTATGATCTATTATTTTTTGTGTTACTGGTTTAGCGCAGGGAGCATGCATGTGTGCAAAGTAAACCTTTAGAATATATATTTGAACAAAACAGTATAGAATAATATAGTGTAGGAGACTGTGAATTGAGTAAATGGGAGGCTGACCTGGACTGAGGTTACATTTCTGGCCTGAATTATATCATTCCAATCCACCCTTGGTTGGTTTAACTCAATTAACAAAGCCATATAACATGGCCTTTGGAATATTTAATCAACTAATTTAGGAAGAAAGATGAAGGAAACTGTTC
>JAPZDV010000014.1:15233369-15286159 GCA_029814665.1 Acanthurus lineatus | reverse complement strand
GCGGCTCTAGGTGTTTTCTTTTCTGTGGGAAACGGATCCAAATGGCTCTTTGAGTGTCTAAGGTTGCCGACCCCTGCTCTAAGATAACAAGAAAAATACATGCTGTCTGTCAGAATCCAGAGTGTGGGATACTGTCAGTCTGTTGTGCATCCTTATTACTATATCTACTAGACTTTTGTACTAAAAGCAGATGCCTGGTGCAGTAAATGACATTGAATAATAGTGTAAGACTGAACCAAATCAGTAAATCTGAGGAACAGTGAGCTCAAAGATGCTTAAACATTCACAGAGCTGAGGGAAGCTAAGAGACTGATAATTCACTGCAGGTTTGTCACTACAGGGGGACCCTTTCATTGTTAGTGATGGAATATTGATTATTGTAGCTCTGAAGCACAGATTTTGGATTGATTTTGATCCTCTCATTCAACTCTTTGACAGAAAGCAAATAAACTATAAAATAATATATATACATATACATGAGGTTCACCACACTAAAAATGATACTGAAGCTTTCTCTCCTTGTCCCCCTTTCCCAAGACAAAAGGTCCAGCAGTTATAACTACTCAATTTCCCACATCTTATCTGTTCATATTGAAGGTGCTAGCCAGCTTAGGTGTGCAGACAGTAGTGATGACGGAGGTGATGACAGTAAGGCTCTCCAGCAGCTCCACTGAGACCTGTTGTGTGCTACTTCATAGCATAATCAGCCTTCTCTCTTATGAAGGGACTTACATGTGACACCTCATAGAAAGCTTTTATTAAGGAAGCTATTCTTGTCCATGGCACATAGTATACAAGCACTCAAGAGGCTGAGACAATAGCACCTGATTTTTTTCATTTTTAGGTTAATAAAGTCCTGTTGCAGCTCAATTTCCTCATCATACGCTCGCTCAAATTGCTTGAAACATCTCATGTCTTCATAGAGAGTGACAGAAAGTGCAATTAATGGTGAGGTTCTTAACTCCTCCAGTTCGTCCACACTCCTCTTTTGGTTGCCAAAGGAAACCCGCGCTCTTCAGTCAAGGAGGGACATGCAAACAAAAGCAGCAGGCTGAAACACACGCTTTGCCTCACTGTCGCTTCAATTTAGCAACCGACCCTCCAAGCCCACTTTCACCAAGAGCAGAACAAAGACACTGAAGCACCAATTTGTACCAGAATGGTTCAGAACAGAGAGCCATGAACAAGTGTATCTCTTTGAACAGAAACATCAGGAACAAAAGCTCAGTGTGACATATATCTTTCATGCAAAATAAATGAACTTCCGATCAAGCTGTCTGTGAGAATAACCATCACAATATGAAGGCACTGTTCATTTTAAAATGTAATATCTTAAATATTACTTTTCTACTTTTGCTGTAAGGAGCTTTTGCTACTGAGTCCTGGATAGTTTTGCTTTTAAGTTACCTGATAGGAAGTGACATTTAAAGAGCACAGTTTTTTTGGAGAGTAGCTGCTGGCTCAGACAGTGGCAGATTGGCAATCAGAGGACCTGAATATACTCGCAGTAGATTGCTCCCAGCCTTACTGCAGGCTTAGTTAACTGACCTACACACAGTGCTCAAGGGACACACCTGGTGGTGTTTCATTGAGCAGCCAATGGCCGCTTGTGAAGAGTGCAGATGCACTGGAAAAAGTCATGATACAAATACATATCAGTAAGTACCAGCCCACTGTCTATATGTTCACACATGCACCTTTGCACCACACTCAAAAACGCACTAGTTACATAGCAAATAGCTACAGCATGGGAGTATTAGAGCAATCCCTAACCAGATTGATAGAGATCATACTTTGAATTGAACTTCCGAGAGACTGAATGTATCCTGTTGGATCCTTTATTGTAACAATGATTGCAAATCAAGACAGACAACACTTATCCACTTCCTCCCACTGCACAAAATATCCATAAAACAGGCTCTGCCATCTTGTGCTGGTGACACAATATAAAGCCTGAGTCTGTTCACTACTGATTGCTCGATGGAGCCACAGTATCAAGGACACAATCCCTGGTGAGGGTAAGCTGTCAAACATGAACTTACAACCACTTTTCTTAGCATCAAATAACCAGACAACAGGGAGCAATAGACATGTTGAGGTGCTGATGGGTCATCCATCTTTATACAGACACTGTACTGTATGCAGGATGGAAAGTGAAACAAAAAGGTGATGGTGATAAAATATGTTATGGGGAAAAACATGATGGAGCAAGGAGCTGCCACATGCACCAAAATAACATGTATTTTAGGCAGGTCATTAAAATGCTAAAATATTACACACTTATCAGTTGTAACATTTAAAACAGGGACACCGCAAATGAATCGGTTAGTTGAAATGTTTTTAAATGGCTGTGACAAAATTATTTAATAAACTTTATCAGGATTTAAGGAAATAAACATATGTTGTAGTGGACAATATAAACAATGGAATGGCTGTAATTATTTACTGGAGTGACAGAATTAGCAATTTAATGGAGGTCTATTTTTATGCTTCTGTTAATAACTGTCAAGCTTTTATTTTATTTCTGTTAGGCTTTAAATGTTCTGGAAAGCAGATTTTACCTTTGGAAAAAAAACAAGCTAGCTGCTGTTTCATTTTAGACTTTATGCTAGGCTTAGCTAACTGCCTCCTGGCTGTAGCTTCATATCCAACAAACACCTATGAAACTGGTATTTTCTATTAAATAAATGACCATATTTCCAAAAAAATAAATCTGAGCACTTTGGGCAATGACTCACCTGGACACTTGGTTTAGCGTTTTCCCATACTTAACAACCATGTCTCCTGCAGTTTAGTAATGAGTCATTGTGTTCACTAAGTGTCAAACCCTGGATGTACTTCAGAGGAGTTTCACCACATTCCAAGGATCTGATAAACACAAAATCCCCCAAATCATTAGCCAGCCTGTTAAACACACCAGTGGGTGTTCAGTATTTGATGAATGTACTCAAATACTCACTTTTTAAGGACTAGACTGTATCTCTGATGTGGGATGCTCTTAGGCTGGTTTAGCCAACAGAGGATCTCTGACACCACTTTGACAGGATTGCTATTTTTAGCAGTGTAGTTTGCAGTACTAGAAATGGATTCTGGAGGCTAGCAAGAGGTGAAATATTCTGTTCACTGTTGACAGTAACAAATCAGGTTTGTATATCTAGTGTTTATGGTAAGTCTTTCATATGTATAGCCCACACACAGCCTACTTGTCAGATGCAGAGACATACAAATCCCATTTTTCTGTCATTGGGTTACAGTTCAAACAGCAGGCTGCATTGTTTAGATATGCTGAGATGATGTAATGGAGTCCGATAAAATGACAAACTTAAACTTTACCCCTACTTTAGAGTGAGATGTTCGCAAACAGAATTACGAGAACAGCTTTAATAGGAGTGTGTGTAGGAGCAGTCAGATTAAATTGTTGAAGAGCAAAGGGAGCCAGAGTAATGTGATTATATGTAATTAAAAAAGGGTTTGGTTCGGACAGGTGGAATCAATCACATTAATTGAATCACCAGGAAAACAATGGTGGAGGTCAGAACTTTACTCTTTATTTTTGCACTTGTAGTAATTTTTCTCATTAAATAATTATCATTGGAAAAAAAACATTTAAATGTGCAAACTATATATTCATTACAATACAAGATAAAGCCTGAGCATCATACCGTGGGATTTTTACAGTATCGTGCATATAAATGATGATTGTCACAACATGCTTTAATAGACAGCGTCATGCAATAACAATATTTAATTTAATTAGTGCAAAGCATCTTGCAAGGAATATAGGGTCAATTGTAATATTACAAAAAAAGAAATAAATTCAGCAAAAACTTAAGTGTAAAAAGAAAAGAAAATCTGCAGTCTTTTGTTTGCTTTTTTTTTAAATTTCCTGAAAAGGAAATATGAAGAGTTGTGACAGACAGTCAACAGGAACTCTGCAAGAGTTGTGAGGTGACACTTGTTGAACTTTAAAAGTCTAATCTTTGCCTGAGTTTTTCAGCTGTGATTCACTTTGGTAATATAGAGTTTTTTGTTGAGCTCAAAGAGGAGAACAAGCCAAGGAACAAAGACAATGGTGACATCTACTGGCTGTTCTGCAGCCCACGTGCAATCATAAATACATGTACAATACAGTTAAGTATGAGGTAACATTTCAAACGGGAAAAAAAAAGTTGGGCAATGTTGTTAGTAGCATTAAGGGATATAGGTGGTGGGGGAATCCTGCTATTGCACATAACCATCGTCACTAATACTATGGTGCATTAAATAGTAGGACACTGGAGCCCTGCAGGGTTCCAGCTGTTCATTTGTTGGTTCAGCACCTACCCTCTTTTAATTTTGGATATAAATGCATATCAGGCTCACAGGCTGAAAAACTAATGAATCAGAGAATATATCAGATTACAGAATAAATAAGCACCTTTAGGGCAGATGTGTTGAATTATGAGGTGGAATGGATAACCCTGAATACATTCAATTCAAATGAATACTCTCTGTATTGCAGAAACAACTACTATTGTCAAGACCTTCATGTGAGTTATATAGCTACATTTGCGGTATACGATTCACCATATAAAGAGGATCTACACATTTACATCATACATGTCTCCCACTGACGGGTCACAGCAGGCTTCAGTCAGCTGAGACTACAGCAGGTTAACAAGCTCTGTGTCTGCTAACCACTTTTTTAGAGTTTGTGTTCTTCACAAGGATGATCAATAAACCAGAGTAGTACAATGAATCATTATTTTAAATAACAAAGATACAGAATTTCAAAACTTTGGTATGAAGTCATGTTGATAGAAGAACAGAATAACAATACACAACAGCAGAAGACTGAGGTACAAAAAAAAGAATAAAAAGTGAATTGTTCTGAAAAATCTGGTTGTTTCTCTTAAAATGATAACACTCACAGTGCTTTAAACTGACTAAGCAGCAGTGCTGACAAAAAGAACAATTACACTGGCTTTAAGTACAGAGGTATCGTAGCCATTCCAGTTTTTCACATTTCACTGGACATCTCACATTTCACACTTTTACAGCATGGACTCTGGTGTTTCACCAACAAATTTCATATTAGATTACAGTTACACATCATGGTATGAGAGAGCTGCCATAGAAAAAAGATAACTGTCATCCCTTTTGAAAGACATGTTATTATTATTCTTCTCTAGACATATTCGGATACCATTTTTTAAAATATTTCCTTCCAGATATAGATTCAAGTGTCTGAATTTTGTGTATCAGCAAAAACTGAATACCAGTCCAATACCAGAGGGTTAACTAATGAAATTATACTTGGGATTATTTTTAACGGTTTTACAACAATAACCATGTTCGGACGTATGTATGAATGTTATGTTATGGATGTACTTAAAGTTATACAAGTCATTTGTGTTTATAAATATTGGCTAATTATCTACACAGGTGAACAAGGTGCTGCTGGGAAGTAGTAATGCCCCTTATCCAATAAATAAATTACATTGTATTGGATCAGTGCATGTATTCTTGTACTTGCTGATACCCAATCCGGCATTTTTGGCAGTATTGGAAGATGATCGCGATACTAGTGCTGGAACAACCCGACTTCTCTGTGCGTGGAGAGGTAAATAAAAGAGCATCCCATGTTCTGAATTGGAACATCACTTTTTTGAGCTGGATATTCCTGTACTTTCTACTAGAGAGTATCCTAATACTACAACATTGACTTATCTCATGAGATCAGAATTTAGCATAATTATAATTACGTCCATTAATCTCATTACACTGAGATAATCTGCCATTAATAGGGCACTTAAGATTTGATATATTAGTACTCCATGACTCAAAATGCATTAAGAGGCACTGCCTGTTTCATTTCACTTTAACAGAGGATGTCGCATTTTAGTCACCAATCTTATGGTCAGGTCGAGGGTCTGGATCTTCTGTTAGGGTGGTGAAGGAGCAGACTCTACCCAGCTGGTAGGGCTCCTTAAGTGGCTCATCAACCTGCATGTCTGGTCCCTCCTTCTTCACTCCATTCTTTTGATCAAACTCTGCAGTAATCTCTGCCAGCGTCTTGCCCTTAGTTTCTGGTAAGGTGAACCCAAAAAACAAAGCTGACACAAAACACACACCCAAAAATGGCAGGAAGCAGAAGTCTCCCAGGCTGTTGACAATGAAAGGGAACAGCATTCCCACCAAAAACAGGCTGATCCACATGCACGAGCCAGCGACCATGTATGCTGCCGGTCGAGCAGCCTGATCAAAGATCTCAGCTGGTAAAATCCCAGTCACCCCTGCTGGGCCCAGGCCGAAGCTTAAGATGTAGGCAAACACACATGTCATGCTGAGGTAGGGCATTCCAGCCACTTCACGGCTCTGGAGGTTTAGTGCTACAGTGAAAACTATAGACCAGCAGGACATAAGACTGTATCCACCCACAAGAAGGGACCTACGGCCCACACGTTCAATCAGCAGATTACTCAGGATTGAAGCAGTGAACTCAGATGCTCCAGTACCGATAGTAATGTACTGGATTTTTTCTTGAGGGATCCCTGCTTCAAGAAAGATGTAGGATGCATAGAAGTAGATGGAATCATTGCCGCAGAGCATCATTGCAGTACTGGCAAACATGGCCGTTCTGAGCTGGGATCGCAGGTCACGTTTCTTAAAAAGGGACCAGGGTGTTAAAGAAGAGGATTCAGATCCAGAATTTAATGCTGCAGATTTCTGCTGCTGCTGCTCCTGAAGCATCTCCTCTATTTCCAAGAGTGGAGCCTCCCCACCTCGTAACCTTCCAAGTGCTTGGATACATGCGTCCCTGTCTCCACGGTCAATGAGAAGGTATCTGGGGCTTTCAGGGAACCAGGGAAGGGTAAGGAGCTGGATCAATCCTGGCAAGGCATTACTGGCCAGTAAGTAGGGCCAAAGAGGTTCTGAGCCCAAGATTGCAGTTAGTCCCACAACTTGACCCATGAAGATTCCAAATGCGGTGAAAACAGCAGAGGAAAAAGCCACAGCGCCTCGGAGGTGTTTGGGAGCACTTTCACCAAAGTACATCGGCTGGATGTTCATACTGACCCCTGAGTTCATCCCCACCAGAAAGCGAGCTAAGATGAGCATCTCAAATGATTTTGCCACCCTGCAGGTTAACACAAACACAGTCCCAGCAAAGAGGAAGACGTTGTTCAGAAGCAGTGAGTTCTTTCTACCAAAGCGGACCGCCAGGGGTCCTGCCAGTAAGGCCCCTAGCCAGCCACCAAGTGGAAAGGCTGATACAATAAGAGTCCAGAAAAGGGTCACCTGATTGGTCTCCAAGCCGATGCCCCAGCGTTTTACGTAGGTATCATTGATGAAGCCCTGGATGTAGCTGGTGGGAGCGTTGATGATTGAGATGTTGTAGCCATACTGGAAAGTGCCTCCAATGGCAGCAGAGCACACAGTCAGAGCAAGGGTCCGGATTGAAGGTTTGCTGGTTTCGTCCGGCTGAGTATCGCCTGCAGAATTCATCTCCAGATTGGTTGTCCGCAAAGAAAATGAAACGTGTGTGCCCTCACCGCTATGACCCACAGCACTGACTTCCTTAAAAAACACTACAGTTGGCTCTTGGTTGGTTATTATACCTCTTGGTTTAATATTATACCTATTACTTTCCTACGTAATGGCTATTTTCTACAACCAAGCTTACATTCGTGCTGTCGAGTGGTTTGACATGTAAAGACAGTTAATATTGTGCCGTTAAAGCCGGTATTGTGTAGTGTTTCTTTTTCCTTAGTATAACCTGTCAGGTAACTTCATGCCATCATCAAGTTCAAGCTTCATTGACTAAACCACAATAACCAAGCAAAATAGTATTATTGTCCTGAGTCATTTGAAAATTCGAAACATTATAGCAGTGTTATTGCGTTTAATAATTGTTAGATTAGGCTTTTGAGGTCTTTATAACTAGAAAATATAAGAAAGTATACCTTACAGTCCAAATTGTGGAAAAACAAACTCCCAGGATGCCGCCACAGGCTCTGCCTGTGTGCGTACAGCGTTTTCATTGGTTTACATCAAGCTAAATCCTTACGTCAATTTCCAGCGACTGTAGCAAGCAGGCAGAAAGATGTAAGTACTTTTTACTACAAGAATGATCGTTTTTTTGTGGACAAATGTTTATGCTTGACCTATAACGACGCATAATTTCAGAGTCGTAATAAGTACGGCATTTACATTTAAATTAACATTTAAATATCAGTGTACAATAGCGTAGTAGGCAATGCTAAGAAGGACAGGTGTATAGCGAGCTAACGACCGTTATAATGTAACGTTATTGCGCTCCGAGTGAATCGATTGTAAGGTACGCAGAATTGGTCACTTGATGAACAGATTAAGAGAAGTCATATCTGGGTATCTAAGTCAGAGAAGTTCTGACACAAGCGTGTATTTTATTCGGAGCAAAGTAATTAATTTTCATTTCAACTTACCGGTACCCAATTCGTGCTCGAAATGTCGAGTAACACTGAAATTTCACTGCAATTTCACCATATTATGGAAGAGATTAAAATTATTCAGAGTTTTTTACTATTGGTATTTTTTTAGAGATAATTTGATATAAAATGCCAATTTCCAATCTTCCAAAATGACACATATTTTTTAATTAAACTCATGCTTTGTGAGTTTAAGTAACTGATCAGTCTTGTTTTTTAAACAAATTTAAACAGCCTTTTATCTTAAGTTATGTTTACTGTAAAACTGCATGAGTTTTTTAACTATCACTACCTTGCATACATGCAATTTTGCTTTTAAGTCAGATTTCATATCTCAAAAGGGTTGTTTAGGGTCATGACATTTGTTTATTTTCTTCTCCTCCAACAGGGCGCCTTCCCCAACGAAGAGGAAGGAAGATGATAAGAGTAAACAGCGGGGTAAGGAGAAGTCAGGAGCCACAAAAGAAGGAGCCGACAAGGGCCGAGGTCGAGAGAAGAACCGCACACGGCGCAGTGCTTCCAGTGGGAGCAGCAGGTCAGACACTGTTCTTATTGATTAATACTAGAAGTTGGCCCATTACAGCATGCTTGCTCGCTTGTGTAACTTATCTTATTAAGCTGTCATTGCATTAAAAAAAAATTGTTAATCAAAAGATGCTTCGTCTTGCATCTTATGCTCTGACTCTGCCGCAGGGTGACTGTATTGTTTGTTTGTCTCATTTACTAAACTACTCATCTTCAAACAACAAACTTCACCTCTTTCCATCCTGAAATGTGTTCTCCTTTAGGTCAAGCTCCAGCTCCAGCAGCAGCTCCGGTTCCAGCTCAGGCTCCTCCAGTGGCTCCAGCTCCTCTGCCTCCAGCCACTCAGGCTCATCCAGCTCTCGCTCCTCTTCTTCATCCTCCTCATCCTCCTCACCAAGCCCCAGTCGCCAGCGCCACAACAACAGACGACGCTCACGCTCAAAGTATGATAGTAGTCACTGCAGAATATGTTAAAGATTTAGCAAGGGACAAATAGTTTTTTTAAATTTATACATAAGGAATGTCAGAATCTCTTACACTAGCAAATTCATCATTGACTAAAATATTAACTGTAATGTAAATGTCTCTTTAGGTCAAAATCAGCTAAGAAGGATGACAGAGACAGGCGACGTAGGAGCCCCACACCCAAACCCACAAAGGTTTACCTCGGCCGGCTGACCAGAAACGTCATCAAGGTGAGTGCTAAGCCATGCTACTGACCCTCTGAAGCAGCTAATAGAGATGCTTCAGGTGTATTGTGCCAGATTGCAATAGTTTTGTACCTGCTGACCTGACTAAATGTACACATTTTCCATATCAGGGTTGTGCATCAGTGCAAAAGGCAAAAATTACATTTCCAGTGTTAGGAAACAACTTTTGTAAATCCAGGAAAATTATAGTATGTCAGGTGCATTTAAACACAAAGAAAAGTAAAAGACAAACCTCTTCGACACAGCGTAGAGCTGTATACAATTCTGACAGAAGGATGTTTGTAGTGCAGATTTTGCCAAGCATCTGTAAATAACAGTGCGATATTATGTCATGATGTCAGATTGCACTCCGAGCAGTTTCTCTTGCTCTCAAATTCTCATAACAAGCCAAAATTTTGCTCGGCATATTATTCCTGGGTAAGAAAGTTGTTTTTTTTTTTTTTTAAGTCTATGTAAATCTGTGTAACAATTTGAATAAGATGCTGGCATTGCTTAAAACCTCAATTCCCGTTGACTTTAAATGTGCAGGAATTGAACATTAAGAACATGGACATGAGCCAACCGAAAGCATTCAGTATATGAAAAAATATAAGACTTTGAACTGCGTAAAGAGAGAAAATAGATGAAATCTGTTGTGTGATGTTTGTTGGCTCTGTTACCTTTTAAGTCCTGGAGCAAAATTGCGGCTATAAAAAAAATCAGGTACAAGTACGTCCTTGCATGTGTAACTAAAACTCATAGTGATTTAACTAATAATTAAACTCCATGACATGAGTTATGTAAGACAACTTTTATCTGGTTGCAGTAAAACTGTAACCAGTGCATTAGAAAGTTTTGATATTCTGTCTATTCTACTTAATATAAAGTAACCAATTCAGATATAAAAATTATTGAAGCTTGGCTCAACAATTGAAATCTACCTGAGGCTCATATGGTATAAATCACCTTCATAAAAGGAGTTGAATGTATTGTACCTGTGCAGAGACAGAATAAGGATCCTCTCTGTACAAATATGTTGAGATGTAGTGGGAAATCTCAAATCACTAACACCAGCAGTTAGAGTTAACAGTCTTCTGACGTAATCAGGCAAATTATTTCCCACAGTACATAAGACTGCTTAGTTGCTGTTTATTTAGCTCTAATCTAAATTGTACAACCAATACACTGTTAAAGAGTAAAAGTTGTACACACTGCTACTCTTCACAATAAATTTCAAAGGGTTCTCCATTGTGCCTTTAAAGGAACACATCCAGGAGATCTTCTCCACTTACGGCAAGATCAAGATGATTGACATGCCCATGAACCGCGTCCACCCTCACCTGTCCAAAGGCTACGCCTACGTGGAGTTTGAGACACCAGAGGAGGCGGAGAAAGCCCTGAAGCACATGGACGGAGGTAAGAAGATGCGGAGGAACATGAACGTGGAAGATTGAAAGTAAACAGATTGCATAACAGTCATATTCTGTCGGATTCTTCACTGCAGTGTAAATACTACAGAGGCTGACAGACTGCTCACTGATGAGTGTGGGGGTTTGTGACACCTTTAGTGGAGTCAATGTTCTTTCAAGTGAATATACTAGTTTTTTATTTCTGTAATTTTTTTACTTTTCAGGTCAGATCGATGGTCAGGAGATCACTGTCACGGCTGTGCTGACTCCCACAGTGCGCCCTCCTCCTCGTAGGCTGTCCCCTCCCCGCAGGATGCCTCCCCCACCACCAATGTGGAGACGCACTCCACCTCGAATGAGGCGAAGGTGAGTAGTATGATGAGTACACATACAGGAAGTGGAACTGTGTGCAGCCTTGTTTTTAAATGGGGAAAAAAATAATGCAGATTATGCCACAACTGTTACTTTCAGTGTCGCTTCTAGTCTGCCTTTTTTAATTGTCTGCCGTCTGTCCCTCCCAGGTCTCGGTCTCCACGACGACGCTCTCCTGTACGCCGTAGGTCTAGATCACCCGGCCGACGCAGACACCGGTCACGCTCTAGTTCCAACTCTTCCCGCTAATAAAGAGCCGCCCCTACTCTCAGCTGTGTCCTTTTGATCATCGGTTTGACTGAAAAAACAAGAAAGAAATACAGTTTAGTGGTCAACTGTCAGCACTCGAGTGAGAGAACGTGGACACCAAATTTATCACTGTATCCCTCTGTAAATATTTTTTATGCCAGTGTTTTATGCCAATATGCATGCATGATATTAAACAATAAGAACTAACATTGTTTTAAAACTGATAAAATGAGCTGAGAGCAGCGCAAAAAACACACATTTTAGAATAATCATCGCAGTCTAGTGGCATTAAAACCACTGCAGAGGACGACAATGCAATAAGCTGCTGGGGTCACTGCTGTAAAACTTATTTAAAACAATTGAAATCTGGCATTTATGTTTGATTCATGAGTAAATTTAAAGAATGTTGTCATCTCGTCATCAGGCTTTGAAGAACAGATCTTTTCAGTTTAGTGGATGGGTTTAAGTGTCATCTTACATGTATGTGATTATTAAGTTTCTGAGTCTGTTTTCATTGAACTTTGTTACATTTTGCTTGTATCTGGAAGCCTCCCACAAGCATCAGAATTATTTGTGACTTTTTAGACTCTTTTTCAATGTTTCATGTACACATAGATTGAAAATGGTCACAAAAACAGAAAATGGATACACACTTGAATGTGTCACAGCCACAAGATGTCATAAACTGATGTCATGTTAGCATAGAAGAACTCTAGTAGAAACACATGACTGATTCTGTGTTCTCATCACTGAACCAGAAGGTTGAAAAATGACTTAAAATAGTCTTAAAACAGTCCAACAGTCCATTGGTGTGAGTTATTATTAATGAATTAGATTGTAAATGGTGCTACTAGTGAAAATATAAGTTAAGTTTACACTGTAGCTTCAAACTACCCTCTGTAATCCTGCCCTTTATTTGTGACTGATGCTGTGGCATCACTTCTTATAGTAAATCACAGTTACATAGGCAGCTATACAGGCAAGTCACAAGAAGCCCAATTCCGCTGAGCAGTGAGGGTCTGCTTCAGTAAAAGTCAGAAAATTATACATTCTTTATTAAATTGTTGGAAAATTGAGCTCAGAGGATTTTTGTGTGAATTACTGGTGCATCAGTTATTTGTTCTTTTTTTCATCTGATTTTGATGTGTCACACTGAAGTTATAATCAAGGCAAATGTGGTTTTAGTTTTGGAGTTATGCAAACTTGTTTTACTGTTGGACTGGGTGTATGTGTGTGTGTGTGTGTGTGTGTGTTTTGTTTTTCAATTTTCTTTTTTCCTAAAATCTTCTTTTGTATAGGTGGCTGTGTGTGGTTCAACTGGTGGCTTGACAATAAATTTCATGGTTTCATCCGTAAAAAAAAATAAAGTTTGTTAGTAATATTACATCAAATTATTATTATTATTAAAGTCAGTATGTCTGCTTCAACTTTATTCTCAGGGATAAAGGTTGAGTAACCCACCTCCCTCATTTGACCCATCTATCACTGACACTTGCTTTGGTTTTTTTTTTTTTTTGCTTAGATAAAATTCTCAGGTTCTCCTGCTGATGTTGTCCCCCCTTCCTCCCCCCCCCCCGTTGTCCCTAAAAAACACGCATCTGCCTGAACCTTGCCGAATAACAAGTATCACCTTAAAAGTGCCCTGGACATAACTTTTAACCATGAAAAGTTAAAAATCCACAGGAACCAGCTTAAAAAATGACAAAAACTTAAAAGATCAGGGAACTCTAAGTAAATCTTATACTGTATAAGATTAACAATTAATAACAAAAACTCCTGCAAATAGTTTCATCGTAGAATTATAAAACCCATAAAAATGCAATGTCAGCAACTGTCAAGTAGATATCACTATTTTACCTATTAAATGCTTTGAAACAATAAATACATTCCTCTTTGCATCAGTGATTCTGTTTCAGAAAACTTCAGAGAATACAACTGAATAAATCAATCAAAAGTCAATCTACAAAACAATTAGTTTAAATAAGAAAAAATATTTATTGACATGTCAGAATATTGTCTCCATATATTACATATTTTATCTTAAGTACATGAGCATGGTTCTATGTTTTGCACATAAAAAAATGATAAAACTTGTTAGAACTCTGCAACTCAAACTGAGGCCACAATGCAAACCACAGAGTCCACCTGCAGGCCCACATTTTTAAAGTCTCTGCTTTAATATGCTCTGTTGGATTTGTTTTATCAGTTTATCAAACAAATTCAGTTCACAGCAACACAATCCCTGTGTTCTTTTGAAACAGCAGCTGTGATGCTGTACCAGCTCAGGATTTTTTGTCTCCGTCTGCAGGAGGGGGGTCCATCAGGTCCTTAAATCCCAGTTTTGACATGGGCTCCTTGGTCATCAGCTGACTGGAAAGCACAAGAGAAAAAAAGTAAGTAATCCAGCTCTGATTTTAAAAAAGACATTTCCTGCTAATCAAGTATAACCACTGTCAACTGTTTGAATATTTGAGAGGGGTGTGGGCTTCTTACTGGTCCATGCGGCATTCCAGGTACTCTTTAGACTGCAGTCGGCACTTGGAGTTGTCAAAGCTGTTGTCTCTCAGGCATTTCATAAAAATCTCCTTAAATGCTTTACACTCTCCTGAAAATAACAACAAGGCGATAAAGGTGTGTATTCATAGAGGTCCAGTCAGGTTTATGCTCAGAGGTCACAGTGTGCCATAGACTTACATATTTTTGCTAGACATAGGTTTAAAAATGTCTATTGTATTTATAGATAGTATTTGTAAGATTTCCTGTGTGTAAAATGCTAACTTATATAACGTTAGCGAACATAGAAAACACTATTACTACATTGTTTTGAGACGTTCTTATAAAAGATGGAGGTCTAAGGAGGCTAAGGAGGTCTGAGGAATGGTTTACATGTGTTGTTTGTTTGTTTGTTTGTTTCTGTGTAGCAAGGGAAAGATCTTTCATTTCCGTTTTCTAAAACGTAGCAACAATGCTAGGCTAATTCAGAAAGATCGGACAGCAGAAAATGCTTTACTTAGGGGAAATGGCGATAACACAGAATTAATTATTGACCTGTAAAAAGTCGACAGACGGCGTCTTTTCTCACCTAAATGGTCCAGAGGGAACGCGCCTTTGTCCGGGGGCCGAGGTTTAAAACTCTTTGAGCCGAAGTTCATAGCAGTTGACATCTTTTTATCAGTCTCGAAAGCCTGATTTAAGAAAAAAAAAACGAGTTTTCTCTGTGGTGCGATGTAAACACAGCAGCAGTCGTCTTGACCTTTTCGTCGCGTAAATATGACGTCTGTTTCGGGGCTAGCTAAGTGCATAGACATGAGTAGTCGAATGAATTGTACTATTGATCGATCAGATTTTTTGATTAAGTCTTAATGATTAGAAAAGAAACGACAAACCATCACAAATAATCCGAACTGTCAATTCAACATTTCCTTTTTTTTCTTAGGAATACGATATTTTTTAAACGCACAATGTCCTGGATACAATAAATGGAAAGGAATCTATAAATTAGACTAAGGGAAAGCCTCCTAAAAATAATATGATACATCATGGCACAGTGATAAAATTAAAAATAAAATTTTAAAAAGGTTAAACATACAACTGGGTATTTTGAAAAATACGAAAACGCTTCTCATTAAAGGCGTATGAGAACCAGACCCCCATATAAATGTAACATGGTTTAACAAAATACTGTTAGACTAGATATTCTAGATACATTTTTTCATGCCTTTTTTTTCTATTAAACAATTTACTCTATAGGTCAGGGTAATATGAGGTAAAAGATAATACGGCTGACTTTTTCAGTTTTTGGGATGGACATTTTTTGTGATGTTCTGGTACCCACCGCTGGATGTCTCACTCTCATAAAGTATCGACCAACCGAAGAGTGGATGAGGGGGGAGAAGACAGACAGGCAGGGGAGGGATGGATGGAGGGAAGAGGAGGAGGTGGTGATGGTAACATAAGCTTGATTATTATGCAGTGAGCGAGACTCGGTAATAGAGCTATCAGTGAAAAGAGAGAGAGAGAGAGAGAGAGAGAGAGAGAGAGAGTTCCCTCCAGCATCAGCCCTCAGTCTCGACCAGTCTTTCTTCTCCACTTCAGATCGGAGGTGACAGGTGATCGGCAGACTGTCTGTCTCTATCAGTCTGTCTCCCTGACTGTCGGGCTCCAGCGGCGGATGTTCTTGGGCAGACTTTCCCCCACCGCGGTGAGGCTGGACGGATAAAACTCACCATGGCGCAGGAACCGGAGGGAAACAACCGGCTCCTGCAAGACGTGCTGGCGAGACCGGGCAACGAAACGTGTGCGGACTGCGGCAATCCAGGTAAGCGGCTGCCGCACACAACCGCGCCGGGCTCTGGTGTAGCCGGTGCATGTATGCCACCGTGCGCAAGGTGGATTAAATGAGGAGACTGGTGCTTTAAAACCCAACAAGTCTGAGTGATTTTAGTCCAGATTTTGGAGACAAAGGCCTGGCAGGAGACATGTACCTGGTAACACCCTTTTTGCAGGTTTAATAAGGCCTCACATATATGGACTCCGGACTTATTCTGAGCCATAAACACTGTGTGTGGCTGTCAAGTGTGTCAGGGTGTGTAAAGACATGCCAAGTAACCACTCCACAGCCATTACTGTTGTTACTGACTGTGTGTGTTTGCTGGTGTCATCATGTTCTACACCGTCAGCAACAACCATGGTGCTTGCTCAGTAATTACTTGTGTGTATTTTTTATGTTTTACATGTGTTTTTCTTATTTACAGGACATGCGTGGCTTTTGGATTTTATTCTCTATTAAGCAGCTTCATCCATTTATTCATTAATACATCCTTTTCCCTCTGTCCATCCTCTCCACATGTATTCCCCCCTTTTAATCCTCTCTCTCTTCCTCCCCACCTCCTTTCTTCTTTCTGAAATGGCAGTAAACCAGTGAGTGGCCACAGAGGCTCCAGTACGGGCCGTACGCCCAGTGTTTGGAGCCGAGCCTGCCCAGGATGCCTGTTCCTTGGCTCTGGCTTTAGCTCCTCTGAGGACTGGCTGTAGTAGAGCAGCATCAGAGCCAGAGGCGCTCTCACAAATTTAGATAGCTCAGCGGTGGACACTTCAAGAGGGATTTTGTTTTGACCAGAGGGTGCTGTTCTTGTCGAGAAATAAGCAGAGAAAATGGTTCACATTGTGGTCGGTGTTGTAATGTGTCAGGCTTCAAAGTGTCTAAAATTTTTATGTGGCCTTTTGCTCCTCAGCACCACAAAAACTTACGTAACACAATTCAGCCTACAGTGAGGTTTTAATACATGAAATGTTGTAGACCTTCACTCTAAAACCAGTTTTTACCTGCTGATTTTTAGCGCTGGCAAAGTCAGATATCTATCAGTTGGTCCACCATTTTGATCCATTATGATAGTTGTTCCAGATATTTCTTAAAGATGTGCATATTTCCCAGAGGATGAATCCTATGACTTTTGAGATTCCCTCACTTGTCCTGTAGCCCCACCAGAAGGATCCATTTTTATTACTGATCCTGTGCAGGATCCCAACATCTATTGGCACAATTTTTTTTCCCAGATATCAGTGTTTCCTGATGACTGACAAGTAAAATGGTTCAACAACAAGGTAATTGATTGCTGTAAAATTTGGCAGAGATATTCAAAATACCCACTGGTTAAACTGAAGTAACTTTTGTGATTGCTTTATTCCTCCTCAAGTGCTACATTTAGTTCAAAATTCGTTTGTCTGGCTGACATATACATCAATCTGTATAGTTCAAAAGATGAACATTCATTCATGCTCACATGAACACTCATTGGCAGTTTAGAGTTGCATGCATGTCTTGTGAGGAGGCCTGAGATCCCAGAGGGAACCCAGGGGAATGTTCTAGAGGGAGAACATGGAAACTTCAGACGGAACCAGCAACCTTCTTGCTGTGAGGCATCGGTGCTAGGCACTGCACCACCACACTGCAGAAATACAAGGTCACTTTACTTTTCTACTACACAGAATTGTAAAGTCTTCACCTTGGCCAGATTTTTCAAGAAAATCCATTTCACTGACCTAAATCTGCATTTGTCTGTCGTTAAAAGGCCAAAACACATAGAATAAGCTATGTTTCGATAAATAGCCATGTGCTATATCATGTAATTGTACATGTAAATTTAGTTTGGAGAGGATTGGCACAATTACCATTACCAAAATAGCCTTACTTAAACTTTCATATTCACTTTTGACGTAGTTTTCCTAAATTGTTCCAAAATGATCTCCAGTGCTTGAAAGAAACATTGGCTCAGATTTTTCTCCGACTATTAATCAGTTCTACTTAAAATATATGCCACTTTCACAGTTTGCAATCATTACAAAATCAAATTTAGTGTTGGTGCAGCAAAGGTGGGACAGATGTTCTGTGCTGTGCAGCAGTTGCCAAATAGTCAGAGATGTTGGTAATTGCAGGGTGACTGATTGATCAGAGTCTGAAGAATCTCAGCTGATGAAGTAATTTATATACATATGCCCTCTTATCGCTCAACAAGTGCAGAGAGTGCCTTGAGCAAGACACTACAAACAATACTGCCGTTGAAGCAGCTGGGTAGTATAACTTTGGTTCGGTCCAGCTGCTGCTTTTCTCCATATTTGCATTGGAACACTGGGCTTTTTCCGTAAAATTTCCGGAGAGCAGACTGCACAGATGAGAAGTGGTAGGATAGCCATCCATCAACCCAGCCGTTATCTCTCTCCCCCCTCCTCTGCTACCAGATCAGGCGTTCACAGGCTCATAATTCATCTCATAATGGTGGAGATATGAATTATTGATGTTGGTTCGGCGGCTTCTTCCCAGATGGGGACAGGATCTTATCTCAGTGGCTTTCTCAGAAAAAAAACATCACAGTTTCATTACAGCTGAAAATCCCACAAATCATCTCAACACAGCGAGTAAACAGACAAACATGTATTGTGCTTGAGTAGATGTGAGCTATAGATACTTAAGGACCTAAGGAGGCAAGTTAAGCAGGATGTAACAGGTAATGTTGGCCTAGATGTAAACTGTTACATCCTGACGGATAAGCCATAAGTTGTAAGTAGGCAGACATGGTTTCTAAATGTTGGATGTTAGCATGATCATGTTACTCTTGGATTATTTCTTCATTGAGGATAATTAAATGTTAGTTTATGCAGTTTGTCAGGTCTCAATATTTGGGGATAATTAGAGCTAGCATGGCTTGTAACTGATGGCATCACCCTTAGGGAGAGTGATCAGTTACTGGCCCACTTTGTCAATGAAATAAGTTAACCCAATCATGGAAGTTGATTTGTTTAAGTGATTGTATGCAAATAATTGATAATATGTAGCATTGGTAAAAAGGAAGAACCTGAAAAAGCTGTGAACCATTGCTTCTTGACTTAAGGGGGCTGCATAAAGAATCAATGGGGTTTCTAGATGATCAAGAGTTTAGTGAACAAGAAAAAACATTATGATCTACTTAATTGTTAATTAGGGTTTTTTTGTGCTGCTGTACACTTTTATGTGCCTCATTTTGGTCAAGCTGTTCACAACTAATAGACATGTCACATTACTGTAACAGAAGGTTTAGAACCACAGCTACAGACTGGTCTGGTCTATTTGGCTAAGTTTAGACTAAATCACTTTGTAAAGTGCGTTTTCCTGTGAGTATTACCAGGTTGTTTTCATAGAGAATTCTGCCAACAGTGAAACTCAGGAATATTGGAAGAAATGTCCATCAGCTGATAAGAAATGGCACGAATAACCTGGCTGATTGAATTGTTAATGATCCCAACGTCAGTGAAAAAAATCAATATAAAATACAGGTTAATAACAACGTTGTTGCCATTTACGTTAAGTCCTGCTGTCTGTGGTTAGCTTCTGTTTACTGTTGTAATACAGATAAATTCACATGGTGCTTATCCACTGCTACAGTTGCAGTTATGAATGAGTATGTAATGGTTATTTAAACGTGGCCCATGGCAGCTTCCTCTTAATCAACAGTCATTTCTGATAACTTAAGTTTTATCCAAAGTAGAAGTGGTCGCACGCAGCCACAGACCTTCACAGGTTGAACGTATATTATTACTTTGCAACCCCAAGTGACTGTTTACAAGAATTATACTCTCTGGAGGTCTTATTTGAAAAGCTTAGTTTTGGGGTGAGAAAAGCTCAGTTTTGTTGTGTCTAAAAGGTTAAAACAAAAATAAAAAAACATGCATTTTTAATTGTTACCGGCCTAACATTGAAATACATTTAGCTGTAGCTAGAGAGTTCACCTTAATTACCCTTAACAATCAAATGTCAGTCAGTGGCTTTGCTGTGGTGAACAAGGTGACATTAAAGGCACAAATGCAGACAGATATGTTAGCATTAAAATGTTGCATTCAAAGTCAAAAGAAGCACTGAAATGAACTTTGCACAGCCAAAAAAACAGTTTAGAAGTGAGCACCTTCAACATGGCTGCTGCATTGCATCACGTGAAATTCCTCTATTGCATGTGAATCTGAATCTGCAGGCTGTCAGAGTAAAGACAGACTATCGCATCATCAACGGTGACCTGGTTGTCCTCCCTCACCCCCGCCTTATCTTCCCATCACAGATACAGCATCCTCTAAGCAGGCAGAAAGCCCGCTCTAATTGGTCTGAAACCACACAAATTGGCAACACAGCTTGTGCATTTTTTTTGTGCTTAGTCATTCTTACTCTTCCCTTCCTTATTTTTCCCCTGTCTTTTCTCTGCTGGTGTGCTCGGATGAGACCGCTCAGCGGCTGAGCTGGGAGCTTATACGGCAGGGTTCTCTGTAGCTCAGCAGCGCTGTGCTCCTGCCCTTCGCTAAGGACGCACAAATGAGTTCTTCCCTCCAGAGAGAAGCCTCAGCAGTCCTCTGAGGTGTGAGGAAGGTGTTTGTTGAACAGCAAAAACAGCAGGAACTGTGATGAGATAGGAGGGGGTTTCAGGCTCCTGCTGCAGCCCACTCATTGCTTCCCAGACTAGTTTTTTTCAATGTTCTTTGAGGCAAAGTTGGGGAAAACTAAATGTTTTGCAGCCTTATTGCAAATCAGTTTTACTAGCCATTTAAAAGGCAAATTCTACATCTGTAAGCATTAAACCATGGTCAGCCATAGCACACCTGAAGGGGTCAACCTTTGGGTTTTCCTCAATGTGAATGATCTACAATCATACCTTATGCTTAAAGCCACATTATACAATTACAATCCATTTCATTTCCCATTAATACTTGGTAGAATTATGGGTGAAACGTGGTTATTCTTACTTTAACCAGCGGCCATGTTTTCCCTTTTCCTAGAGCTCTTTTTGATAAAATTAATGTGGGAATAACAACCCATAAAACCTTAATCTGGATACTCTGCTCATTCCTCTGACTTCTGCTACCGAGGGATGGGAGGACGAGAGAAGCAGGTCATGAGTATGACTTGGCGTTTTTTTAGTCAGCTGGTAGCCAAGCAGCTGATGAATGAGCCATAGAGGGTAAAGCATGAATGAAGCAGCTGATGCCAATCATCCAGTGCAAGCAGAACTTCAGTGCTCTGTCTGAAAGAAAGCACTGCTCCATTTCAGCATGTTGCGTTCTTGGAGATTGGAAATTTTATGATAGCACTCTGGCCTGGCCGGTATGATGGTCTGCATGAATGGGAACCAAGAGCATGGACGCATATCAGCAGCACACAAGGAAAGAAAAAGGAAAACTGTGAGAACTTACCCTTAACCTTCATGGTTACAAGTAATATAACAGGACTATACAGCTGTACACTTACAATTCAAATGATCTAAGTGGACTTCTCAATGTGTCTATAATATTAGTGTTCACTTCTTGGTTGAAATACATTCCATCTGACAAAGTAAGCCCTTAGAAATGAATAAAACCGTAATGATTTTCTTATAAAAGCCTCACGGTTAGGGTGAGCCATTTTTGACACTATTCAAAGCTGGGGTCAAACTGAGATTTAACCAAATCTAAGGCTGTAGCTGCTGCTGTGAAAATAAAATACTTGGTTGGTGACTGAGGGCTTTTATTGAGACATGGGGGGGTCACAACCTCCAGTTTTTCCCTCACTGTTACACAGCCACTGACAGATTGATGTATATGCCGGTCCAGACATACAAACGTTCTGCTGCAGATGCAGAAAAGTGCCTGTGAATGCCCACAGGCACAAGGGCTGCCATTGTGTAAATGCGCCCGCATTCATTTATCCTGCATCTGCCCTGCAGTAACGCCACAGGCGCTCCTT
The DNA here is from genome assembly GCA_029814665.1 of Acanthurus lineatus. Taxonomy (NCBI): domain Eukaryota; kingdom Metazoa; phylum Chordata; class Actinopteri; order Acanthuriformes; family Acanthuridae; genus Acanthurus; species Acanthurus lineatus. Next base: position 15,264,228 of record JAPZDV010000014.1, on the reverse strand, counting down.
TCTTCAACCTTGTCAAAAGCTCTGCTGTGTCTCCGACCAACAAACGAGCCCCGCAACTCCTGTGAAAACTTGACTTATCTCGCAATAACTCATCTGAGATGGAGCCAAGGAACAGCAGCTCTGTAACAAACGCGCCTCAGACAGCGTATGTCACTCAGTCGCACTACATCAGGAGTTCCCCACCTCCCTACAGCTATGACATGTGCATCTGTTGTTCTCAGTAATCCTGTTGAGAAACATCTTCTGTGAACATGTAGAGGAGGAAGCCCTTTGCGTGCCTGTCTGTGTTTCTGTGTGTGTGTGTGTGTGTGTGTGTGTGTGTGATTTGTTAGTCATGCGGCCACAGTAATCTCCATGAGTGCTGTTTGCTTCTCTGCGAGGCCTGACTCAGACAGTGATGACCTCACCGCTGAATGGCTGGTTGTGTGTTTTTGTGTCAGCAGGGTTGTGGGTTGGTGTGTGTTTGCAAATGTCTACATGTCTGTCACTGGCAAAAAAAAGAGAGCAAGGAAGAAAATGGATAATTAATTAAAAAAAACCCAAGAAAGCAGGAAGAGTTGGATTTTTTCCATCTTGTAGACATTCCTAACCCTTTTTTTTGTTTGATCAAGATCCAGGGTTTTAAAAGATGAGTTGGCATTTATTCAAATATTGCTGTTCAGTCATGAGTTAAAGAGAACAATTGAAGACAGATTATCCTTGAAGCCAGTAATACCCTCAGAGGATTTTGTGGGCTCCCACTGTCTCTCTGCATCGTGAAGAACCCACCTTCATTGTCACTTTCCTTCAGACTGTATCCCTCCTACCTCTCCTTCTCCATCACCTCCTCATCTCTGAGCCTCTTCAGGCTTCAGTTTTCGCTGCGTCCCTGTCAGGAGCTGTGGCCTCTCCATCTATGCTTTCTCCAGCCTCAAGAGAACACAGAATACACAGCAATACAAGTGTTTTTTTTTCATTTTTTTGCCTCTGTTCTTTGGCTCTTATATGTTTCCCATGAGAAACACACACACTCTCACTGCAGGTGCATGTGTGTTTTCACACGGCTGCGATGCGCCATGCTGAGGGCTACTTTGTGTGAGTAATGGCAGCTGCAGAGAGAGTGAGATGGAGAGTGAAGGTGGTGACTTTTGACTGGTGTCCTTTGAGGACATTGTGCACTTGGTCACTTTTGGCAACGAACAGTATCCTATGGGTATTAACTTGCACAAATACACCGTACAGTTTGCTAACATATATTCCATCATCATTAATAGAGAGACTGACACAGTAGCGTGGCCAGTGTAAAAGACTGATCTTAGAGAAAAGATTTGTTTGAAGTATTGTGGTACGGTTGTATTCTCAACTGTAAAAGGGCACATTTGGGTCATATTTCTAAACTAACCACATTTAAAGGATCCTTGTCCAAATTCTTTACACTATCAGACATCAATCAAATGACAGTATCTGATTTTGAAAATGCAGGAATGATATGAATGATGCAGGAATAAATGCCATAACTAACACCCAATAAGCTAAAAAGACACTGATGATCATATAGATATTTACACTAAAACACGGTGTAAAGGATTTAGTAGTAAGGATTTAAGTAGTGAGGTTGCAAAGAAAAAGAATACCCCTTGTCTCACCTTTCCCTCTCAAGAGCATAGGAGAGCATAAGGATGTTGACCACTAACGGTGAAAATCAAAGAGCCCTCTCAGGAGCCATTGTTTAGTTAAGTCTGTTGTTGAAACAGAGTGGTGCAACATGGCAGACTCCATGGAGAAGGACCTGCTTCCTCTGTAGATAAAAAAGGCACATTTTAAAGGTAACGAAAACATCAAAATTCTTATTTTTAAGTTATTATATGAAGGGCGATTGATAAGGACAAGGCCTGAGGGAGAAAGAGATGAGTCACACAGCTCTTGTAACATGGACACACAGCCCAGCTCTTTGAATAATCATGCAAATAGTTTGAAATGAATTACTTTTTTGGTATATCTGCTTTAAGTAATTGAAAATTGTAAGTCAGTACTGTATGAGAAAATAGACAACATCAGCCTAGTCATTCGCTACATCCGTCTCAAGGGCTCACCCAAAGAGGTCGACATAAGCAATATGGAGGCAACACTATGGGGGAAGGTACACCTTCATAAAGCATGCTGAAGAAGTGTGATGCCACACGGAAACATAGCAGAGAGAGGTGTGTGCACAAATGCCAATGTTGTTCATTATCTCAGACAGTGCTGCCTTGTTGCCTTTGAGGTTGCCAGAAACAAAATTACCTCCAAATTTATTAACTCTAAACTCTTTACAAAATAAATTGAAGAGCTGAATCGCACATGGATGTTATAAGTATTAAATAACTCACATCTATTTACTTCTGCCATAACCTTATTAATTCACTTTGTGCACTAAAAAAAACATAATTGTGAGTATTACATGACATTTCTAACAGATATTATCAGTAGATCCCCCAAATCTCACACACTGGACCTTTAATGAGTGTCATCAGCATAAAAGTATTTAGCAACAGTTTTCATAATTCGCTCATGGTTCCTGATTTATTTCGTAAAAAGTAGTGATGTTAAAGTAGCTCTGTGAGGCTGGAGACAAAGATAAAAGCTAACATGCTCACCATGGTGACGCTAAGATGCTGATTTTAAATAAGCATTATTATTACCATATCAACCATCTTATTTCAGTATGATAACATGCTAACATATGCTCATTAGTTTGGGAATTTGGTCAAAAACCAAAGGATTGGTGCCCAATTCCTTATGTGCCAATTTTTTTCATGATACTGCGCTGCAGCTAAAGAGCTAACCACCTGCAAAACAGAGAAAACAAAAATCTAAAAAATCTGGTGCACAGATGCGATGAGGCAGGGAAGCTTCTTTCATGAACCTAGTTGAGTCAGTGGCAGGTTTGCCTGTTTGAAACAGAGACAGATGGACATCTACAACTGGACATTAATTGTATTTAGTTTGTTGTTGGGATTTGAGTGAATGATTCATCATCTTGGAGTTGAACCAGCAGGCTTGTGTTTGTGTGTGTTTCTCTGTGCTTATGAGTGGGATGGAGAACAGAGAAACTAGTTTAGTGCGGTGGATTTGTGGATGTTAACTGTTCTGCTAAATTTAGCAAAAGAAACAAGATGACAATGCTGCTGATTTTATTCATACTGCAGCCAGATTGTTGATGATGTGAATGATGCAAGTGTTAAAGTGATATTTTCACAAGATTCAATATGTGGGTTTAAAATACAGTTATCAGTGTGTCCAATAAATATTCCAATTGACTCAATGAGATTTAATACCTCTGTGATTAACAGGAGGGGCTTGAGATTTTTATATTTGTTAAAAACAATGTGAAAAACAAAGACCACTTAGAGAAAGAAAAATATTTAATAAACACCTGGTATTGAACAGGTTCATGGAATTATATAAATTGTTTATTTCACCATATTTGTAGGCGCCATTTAAGTGCATGTGGAGGAAATTTTCAAACCCCTCCTGTTCATCACGGAGGCATTAAGTCTTGGTGACTGATAACTACATGTTAAGACACATATTGAATCTTTTGACAATATTGTTTGATTAAAAACTCTTGATTATTGATTTGATAGAAAATTATATATTTAAAAAAAATGAAATTCAAGTAAAATCTAGTAATTGTTACATTTTTGTGCCATAACCTCCTTTGTTATGGCACAAGTGATGCTGATATTGTTGACGTTTTGCAAATCACTGTGAGGTTTATTGCATGGCCTCTTGTTGCTCTGTGGTAAACCAGTAGTTAAAGACTGGTTACACTGGGCGGTGTCTGATGATTCTGATGCAGGTGTTCCATGAGTATCCTGCTTTTACTTTACTGCTCAAGCTGCTACAGCAGAACCTGCGACTGTCAGACAAGAGACTGTGAACAAAATGTACGAACTGCAAGTCACTATAAATATATAAATATATATACTAAATATAATAAATATAATACTAAATATAAATATATAATATACTATAGATATCATGTTATTCTGATATCATGTGAAAAATAAAATCAGGGCTCATTAGAAGTATAAGAACACTATGTTATGATACGATACTGTATGTAATGTAAATTAGCACTAAGATTAAGTTGGGTATCTCATGAGTGTATAAGCTGTAAATTCACCACAGATGTCAGATGTTATGACTTAAATATTTGGAATTGACATTAGAAATTACATGAGTGCTAGAATTTTAAACAGAGCAATATTTTGCTAATTGTCAGTCACTTAATTGTGCCAGATGTTTTCTAAATGTAATGGTAATATTGTAAGTGCTCAAAGTGATGGGCTGGAAACTAGTATTTCATTTTGTATGATTCAGTACACATAGTTAAAGCAATTGTTGATAAAAAAAAAACGACTGATTATGTTTTTCACTAACTGGAGGGGGGTCCACAAACAAAGTGGCGCCCCCCCTCTGTCAGATGTTTACTCGACCAAAAGATTATTTGCTCAATTGGAAAAATTTAACCGGCCGATTAATTGGCAGTGAAAATATACAGCCTTAAAAACAAAATGATCATCCTGTGTAAATGTGTACATGGTGAATATTAATAGGCGATAAATAATCAACCCTCTCATCCGTAAGAGTGGTTTACATTGAGATGAAAAAATTATGGACAGTTTATTAATAATGAAAATAGCCATTAGGTGAAGCCTTCTGCTCTCCAACACCACTGTTGCCATGAATAAAAAGAACATGTTGTAATCATTTACTTAATCTGGTTTCATGTTGTTGATTAATCAGGCATTTTTTTTGTTTGATTAACCCCATTAACTCCTTCCGTGTATAAATTGTTTGAGAAAAACTGCCCCTTACCATGTTCTGTAATGTGTCATCCAACCACAATAGATCAATTATTAATAGACTATTAGGATAATAATCTACAGACCAGTCCATTGTACTTTGACCAGGATTGTCATTTATCATTTCCACATGTACTCTGAATATGTTTTTCGTTTTACACACCTACGGAGATTTAATTTCTTAAGATCATTCCATCATCAGAAATCTGCTTCCTCATCTTCCTCCCTCATTTTATGACACTCGTTTCTCACTACACTCTGTCACCATCTCTGACACACTGCGCCTCTGACTCCGACGACGACTTCATTTGCATTAACAGAATCAAAGTCTACGTGTGATACAGTGACTCAAATGTACCTTTGCTGAACACCCACGGATGCTGCTGCTGCTGCTGAATCACGTTGCAGAGAGAAAAAAAAAAGAAGAAAAAAAAACCTTTTTCTCCCTTTTTCGCACATTCTGTCTGACTGCTGATGAGACTGTTAGTTTATCTAGTGCTGTGGTCAAAGCTTGTATTAAGTCACATGCTCATGTTGGCAATGAGCAGCGCTGATTTGTCTGTTTAAAGATGATGTGTGTGTACGTGTGTGTGCGTGCATGCATGCCACCTATATGTTTTTCCATTTTTTTCTGATTTTCATGTCTCCTTTTAAGCATAAAATCTCACATGGGTGCATAAATGTGAGTGTGTCTCGTATGTGTGCATGCATGTGTGTGCAGTCTGCTGATGTAAGTAACCTTATAACTACCTCGTCTCAGTTCTGATCAGATCTCAGGCAGTCTGTTTCCTGTCAGTGGGCTAAATAGGATTTCCCCAAAATCGCATTTTGCCTCCCTGTGCTCTCCTCTATGAGCGGGGACACGCTCAACCAGAGTCCCTTGTAATATTTGCTTCATTTACTTTGCTCCTATTACCTCTTAACAGCGCCAGCATCAGCACTTTGCAGTATTTATAGGCTGAACCTTGAGCTGGTGTTCTCTTTGTTGCAGCGCTTTTATGACAAGATTTTCTCACCCCTCCTCCTTTATCTCTCTTCTGTGTCTACCTCCATTCTCTTTATCATCCTCCTGCACTGCTTTGCCTGATTTCATTTCCTCTCTCTTCTCTCTTTTTCTCCCTAAAAACTCACATTCCCTCCTTTCACCTCCCTGCGTTTTTTTTTCTCCTTCATTTCTCCCTGACTCTCCCTCCCTTTGTGTTTTTTCTCTCCTGCAGAGCCGGACTGGGCGTCGCTGACGTTGGGTGTGTTTGTTTGTCAGGCCTGCTCGCTCCTTCACCGGAGCATCCCACACATCAGCCGGGTCAAGTCTGTCCAGGACACATGGGATGCCAGCGAGGTGGAGGTGAGGCACCAACCGAAAACATACAGTGTACTCAAATCACAAAAACCCCACTTAAATATATCGATTGAAAATGTGTACACACCCTCGTCTCTCAGTGGACTTCTAGCATCCGATTTTTGTCTGATATCCCGTTACATTTATCCAACAACTGCATAAAAACACCAACATTTGATACAAGGCCTCATGCAAAACATGTTGTGGTAACTGCACCAATGTGTCATATTGTTTGTTTCAGCCTCCTGAAAGCCACCTGTTCATTAGCAGGTGCACATTCATAAGATGATCATTAGCATAATTACTGGCACTGAACTGCTATTTAAAGTAGCCCATTTTACTCTGTTTATGGGCAAGTTTCATTCACTAAAAGGTCAGCAATAAGTAAGAATATTGTTACACCATTAAGCTTCAAGTCCTGCTGTCGCAAATCAGCAGATGGGATCAGAACAAATCCAGGAATGTCAGTTGTAGTACGAGGCGAGCGCAAACATTCAGTATTATCAATATAGCTGGAGTGTGGCAGAAATACAGAGGGAATGATATGACATAAAGTTAAATGCTAGAAAATAAGCAACTTATGAAGATAAGGTAGAGAATATTATGCATTAAAACGTGATGTACACATGGACAGAAACCTGCAGGTTTAGGGGGTTTCCCTGTTGTCCTTGGATACTGAAGCAGCTGATGGACTGAGAGAATTTCAGTGAATACTTTCTTTTTTCTTTAATCACTTATATGCTTTACTCAAGGGAGTGCACTTAAATCACTTTCTTCCCATAAGTGAAATGAGAAGGTGATAACTACCAAATACTACAGAGTTACTGGTATCCATCTTCTCTTTGAACTCAGCAAGAAAGCGTTAAAGTGTTATTACCAAAATGTTGAGTTATTCCTTGGAAACTGAATTAATTTGCTCAAATTTTTCTTGCATGAAGCCAAACATGATGCCATAAACTTACGTCTGCATGCGACCTGTGTTCAAATCCCAAGATGTGCAAGATATGTTTATGTAGCAGGTGAATGGTATGAAACATTCATACAATACAGAAAAGAGCATAATCGGTCTGGAGCCTGATTAGCTACACAGCATAAAACTGCACTTTTTTTCTTGTTGCTATGGAAACGACCCAGTCAGGGGACATTTTTTCCTAATAATATGACAAAAAAACAAAGCAGGATGAGGAAATATGGCGGTGAAATGAAGGCAAAGTGATGCTTTTTTAAAGCTGAAGCAGCTCTGCTTGCTGACGCTGCCTGTAGGTGCACATCTCATCAACTCACACAGCTGACTGCTGCCTTTTTTTTTTGCAACGTACTCATATGCCAGTAAAAGGGGTTTCAGGAAAATCAGTTACAACAAGGATCAGAGTTTTATCTGGTTTAATATCACACACAATGCAATTAATTCCTTATCTGCTTAAGACATTGATCTCTGGCTGACCTCTGACCTCTGGCCTCCCTTTGGAAGGGGAGAATTTCCTCATAGTGATCCATAATGCGTCATTCCATTATTGAAACTCGTCACGCTGCTCTCCTGTGTGCAGAAACAAGATGAGCTGTTGCCTGACTTTTAAATATGCCCCTTTCAGACATAAGTTCTGTGAACAAATGTAAGTTTTGTGCAATTTGTCAACATAAAAGTACATTTTTTTTTAGCTTGTCATTTGTAAGACTAGTCAGTAATGTGCTTTTGCTCTGCTGTGGACAAGTGAAGTTGTCTCTTAAATGAATCATGTCAGTGCTTTAACACCACCGCTGGGTGACAAAGAGGTGATGCTGCTGCTGAGTCATAAGGAAACGCGAGAGGTTGGGGGTGAGTAAGAGGGAAATAACAGAGATGAAATGGGGATTTGAATTGATTTGAATACAACAATAATAAAAGATTATCTGACAATTGGACCGGATTTGATTGCAGTGAAGTAAAAAAGTGATGGCTTCGTGCTTTCCCTGTTAAATCTTCTTGTCTGTAATTGTAGTTTTGGGAAAGTTAAGAAGTGATTTTGAGATTTCAGATTTTATTGTTAAGACTTGTGGATCTGCTTTGGTCCCACTCCAATAAAACATTCATAATCAGAGGAGACTTTTTTGTCTAACAGCTGAAATAGTATTCACTCTATAAGCCGCTCCTGGCTAATACTGAGCGGGGGTGTCTTGAGTTTAACAATGTGCTACAGACGTCCCACAGGGGTCTTTCCTCATGTTGACTTAAGTAAAAATGTCACTAAGATCCTGCAGATTTTCTTATGCCCTCTTAACTAAAATGTATCTGCGATGTGATGGCTGTAAGAAAGTCCTTGGAAGAATCTTGATATCAATATTTCTTAAAATTAATAGTTTACTGAAAGCCTTTATGGCTTTATGGCTCATGATAGCATTTCATAGTTAAATGGATAGCTTTTATTGGAGAAGACAGCAATTAAATACAGCAGTTTGGAGAAGTAAAAACAATAAAAACTAAGTCTAAATGTCTTTAGAAGGTATTAGGCAAACAAATATCAATGAAATAATCAAACAAGAAAGTCTATCAAGAGAACATTGAGAAAAAGATGTTTCTTGGAACACAAAACTGTAATAAAGCTTAAAATCAGGGCGCAGGTTTATTATTCGTACTGTGCTTAAACTATGTTTGTGATCACTTTCATTCATTGCATCTCTATTTTAATTTATTCTTGTGATAAGGAGTGTAAATATGTTCTACACTACATATCAAACAAAGAGAGATTGTGCAACCACTACCTCAGTGCATGCTGGGATGCATTTTCCTGCCACCTCTTGTAACCTCACTGTCTGTACACATTTATAGTCTCACTTTCCTGTATCTGACTTGCTGCGTTTGTCAAGAACATGTAACTTTACATTAAGGTTTCTAGGACATTCAAAGGGATCTGTTTGACCATATTTGGAGTTTTGTATGTAAATGAGCCAGTATGCGCAAGAACAGATGGATGTAGAACAAATGAGATTCATAATTGTTATTGCGTGAAGGTGGGAGTGTGAATGTTTTGATAAATGAGACCCCAGCTTGTTGTTTTAATGATGCCAAGAAAAATTAGACCTCTCAGTCTCATTTGTTGTTGCCATGCGAATCACGTTAGCATGAAAATGTGTTTTCTATGTTTTTTTTTGTTTTTTTTAATTTCTTGAACAGTAACTGAAAGTCATGCTCTGCAGATGACTCACAGTTCACACTCTCACAAATAAAGTAGAATTATACAGTGTTCCTGAGCTCGTCCCGTAGAAGAAACCTTGTCTGGTTCCTCTTAATAAGGTCCCACTTGAAATCCTTTCAGAAGGCTTTTACCTGAAATCCAACATAAAGGGTTACACCTGGAAACTGTAAAAGTTTCAAGACTCTCCTGTAGAGAACCTCTTTTTTTTGAGTAATGGTTTTTCTATTGAGAGCAGTTTCAAGTTGTAAGGATGCAAATAAGAAGTCATGCATGGCTTTTAACTAAAACCCTTTGTTTTTTTTTATGGTTTCAAATGAAACAGAACACAGGCTGAAAACAAAGGTTTTATCCATGACTCTCTTCTAAAATGTTTTTAATAAAGAACCAATTACAATAACCAATGTTTGAATTGGGAAAATGCCCTTATTTCTAAGAGTGTGGACTAGTAAACAGTTTCCATAAAGCAAAAGCATAGCTTCTAAAGTGGATACTGAGCAGAAGTCACACGTCCCTGATCTGTTGCCTTTATGATATTGCTAACACGTTTTAAATGTCAAGTCTGAGGTGTTGAGTGCATCACATTTTGCAGCAGGTGTGTCATAAGATAATAACTGTCACTTTCCTCAGAGGATTGTGTATTTTACTTGAATTTTCTGCTGCTATTTGACCTTCACAATAAAACACCACAGTGCTGCATCCTTTCCAGAGCCTCCTTTAGAGGATAAGAGAGTGTTGAGGGATTCAGCCAGCTGGATTGGACTCAGGGATTATCCTTGGATAAAATGCACAATACAGGGAACGAAGGCGGAAAGCAGACACGTCCCAATGCAGTTTAGCGATTTTCACAATTAATCCCATTGCAATGCAGAGGCTTCATTGCCTAATGTAGTTCTATCATACTGGAGCTTTTCTGTGCTTGTCACATTTATAAATTAATGTTATTTCCTTTTTCCTACTGTAATTTTGTTTTTTAGGTCTTTCCTTGAAGTGTCATAACTACTGTTATATGAATGCCCTTCATTAAATGTTTCTTAATGGCATTATATGTCATATTTTTTATTTTACAATGTCTTTAAGGAATAAAAATGTTGGTGTTATTCTTATGCTTTCTGATTTTATTTTGAAAATCATGTGACAATATGATGACACATTCTGTCTGATTAAAATTGTGCACTTACCATTGAATTGGAAAAATATGGGCTATTACTAATATAAATATTATCATAGCTGTACGGCACAATTCCAAAACTCACCTCCAACACAATACCACGTGCTAGAAAGTGTCTGATTGATAACAGATTTAAACACTATTAGATTAAAATTGGTTTTCATCCACCATGGACATGTGAAATAGTGTTGTGGTAATTGCTGTATATTAAAATAAATATTTGACTGTGAACAATTATTTAGATGACCAGGTTGTGTTTTCCCTTTCAGTTAATGGCCGCTATGGGAAACAATGCAGCAAAGGCCAAGTATGAGCAGAAGGTTCCCGCTTTTTACTACAGACCAACACACACAGACTGCAAGTAAGTACCCAAACCTTCAGTTGTTACACAGTCATTCAATTTTTAAGTCTTTTTTCATGTACTTTTGCTTTGTGTTGAGCTCGGAGTTCCTCCATCCACCCTGTCTGTGACTGAATGTGTAAAAAAAAAAACATTTGATGCAGTTGCAGTTACATGCTGATAAGTGCAGAAGTGAGGCAGCGAGCTGAGCTGAGGGACTTTGTTACAGTATGAATTCACAGCACACTCTTTCACACCTCTCACAATTTATCACTTAAATGCCACTTCCTCTTCCTCTGTGTGTATAAAAGGTCTTTAAAGAGAAATCACACACCCCTGTGGAATATTTTATGCTGTGTTTAAGACCGTTGAGTCACAGTTGATTAATTAAGCAGAAATCTTTTTATATCATCAAAATTCCATAAAAGAATGTGTTTGTGTTATCCAGAGGTCATAGATCAGACTCTCTTGTATTAACAAACATTTATTTTTTCAACCTGCCTCAAGAGACACTTGGATTTTATCACTCTTTTTCTACCTTTTACAACATAACACACTTAAATTTTAAAGCTAAGGTGGAAACACTTTTGATTTTCATGGATATCTTTCAGCTTGTCCATCCATCTCTTTCTGTCTCTGCCTCCCTGCAACAGAATTTAATTAAAATAGACAGAAAAAGAACCAAGACAAAGACTGAGAGAAAGCCTACATGAGGGAGAAGTGTCTTGTCAGTGTGTGTGAGATTCTGTATGTGTTCACACACTCATTTCCCACGAGAGTCGCAGGGTTTAGTGTTTTAGATCCAATGCCATGAGAAAGTGTCAATCAAAGGAATATCTGCTCAGAGTGAGACTTGTTTCTCCTTAATGCTGGTTGTTTTATGTCTACTTGAGGGAAAAAAAGAGGGCAAATAAAGGGAGAAAGATGAGGAAAGGATGAACACAATTTGGAGTCTGAAGGCTGAGAGACGAGAAAACAGGATGAGAGTGTGTTGGCATGGTGATGTGCCATTTGTTTCTCTTCCACACTAAAGAGGAAGAAGGCCTGAAATTAAGGTTGCTTCCCCTCTATGCAGTTTCGATAGAAAATGTGGAAAGGGCGTCATTGATCATGTTAAACTGTGTAGAAACAGTTTTATACTGTATGTGTGTAGATCAGGGTCATTTGTGAGTGTGCAACTGAGGTAAAAAAAAGCTGTGTGTGTGTGTGTGTGTTTTCCCATGTCTCCAGGCTGCTGAGAGAGCAGTGGATCAGAGCCAAGTACGAGAGGAACGAGTTTGAGTTTATCGAGAAGCAGGAGCCTTACTCTGCAGGTATGTACACACTGATGTGTTTGTGTTTATATATAATGCAGAATCCTTTTCAAGCTTAAGCTATTTTTCCTGATTCGTACACTGATTCTGACTAAAACGGACATTGCTGCAAAACTTGAATATCTAATGACGACCTGTGCATTGTCGGCTGTGTGAAAAGCTGTTTAAAAGATATTGCACAGCTTCACTTTCATGCTGAGAGTTAGATGAAAAAGACCAATAGGCCGTTATCAATCTTCTCATCTAACTCTCGGAGAGGAAGTGAATAAGCCTATTTTCTGAAATGTCAAAAGCAGCTCTGAAGGACAGAATGGTAAAACGTAATGTTGCATTGATGTTCAGCTTTCAGAGAAAACCTTAAAATACCTCTGCGACACTTGAATCTAAGTTGACCTTAAGAGTGAAAACCATCATTTCCTCATTCAGCCGTAAAAGTAGAAAGAACTGCGGCATGCACCACCTTTACAGCTTTTAAAGGTGTCTCATATCAAAATATGATTTGACTTGATTACTTTCACACCCAATAGTTTATGTTTTCATTGTTTACATGAAGACCTGATTGAGGTCGTCTGTCCAGCCATGTGTTTTTACTCTTCCTCTTCCTTCTGATTTCTAATGACGCCCTCCTCCTGTTTGCATTTGTCCAAATAAACAACAAAACAGAAACCCGTTGAAGCTGGGCTATTTATAGATTTTTATTTGCTTTTCAAAGTGCGACGACTGGAGAGATGAAGACGAAAGCAGAGGAGAGTGCGGTTTTATGAAGCTGCTTTAATTTCATCTTTTGGTCAGTGTCATCGCTGTCCTGAGGATCATTTAGATGCAGGGACGCAGTCGGGACCGGTGGGAAGGGGACAGTGATTGATGAAGACTGGCTGTTAAACTGACAGGTCAAGTTTAATGTCAGATGGCTGCGATCTGTGTTATCCAGAGGAGACACCTGCACTCGGTCACACAGTCTGAGAAGCAGCTCACAGTGACCATTTGGTACCTTTCAGCTCGGGTTGCATCAAAATCCAAGTGGGTTGGAGGCAGAAGGGGGTGTATCTTGACAGGTTTTTTACAAACAAAGGCTCAATGAGCTGAGCTGATCATGCCATCAGTCTGACTGAGAGTGAGTTTTGGCTTTTATCATGAGGAGGCAAAAGCTCCTTGGTGTGAAGAAAAGGGTTGATCTGGATTTAAGACAAAACAAGAGAATGATTTAGAAAAGGAGTGCAGCATGACAGCACATTTTATCTGGATTATCTTGTGTAAAAGTAAAACTCGAGCAACTACCCACCTGAATAGAAGCAGGGTTTATTTGTTTTTTATGCTATTTCATCCTCATTGTTGTTGAATGCAGACTGGAAACTGCACTGACATTTGTTTCAAAGCTCCAAAGGTGGTTTGGCTGATCAGATCACAATCTATCCTCAGTTCATCTCAGGTGCATTTACACCTTTCCTTTCATGTGGTCAGGCTGAATCCATCACCTAAAATGAATTTTAATGCCATGTTTAAGGAGGGGGTTTCACTGATGTACATACAGCTGGATATTTCAGTCTTTTTAAGCTAAAACTCTGAGTGATTTTCTGACTCAGAAGACACCAAATAAGACCAAAAGGAGACTGTGTGACCTTGCTGCCACACGTCATTGTCACAAATATCTTCTAATGGTGCAGGCTGTGGCAAAAGAAATACCGTCATGCCACAATTTAGGGTTTGTGAAGATGTAGAGTAGATGCACCTGCCTAGTAAGAAGCACAGAAAGAACACCAACACACACACACACACACACAGATTCATGCATGCGCAAACACACTCTTAGACTTTTCCCTCTACAGAAGCAGAAATGGCTGGTTGTTGTGTCAATCTTGTGTTGTTTACCCTTCAATAAACAGAACCTTGAAACTCCTTGGACGAACATTTCCCTGCAGATGCCAGAAGCTTGAATTCATTGATCCTGAAACTTTCAAACATTTATTATCATCCTTCTTCCCCTAAGTGGTTGTGAATACACTCGCAGTTTAAAGTGCAGTCAGTATATGCAAGCAGTGACACTGTAATTGTCACTGCCGCAGAATAGAGCTCCCATTAAGACAGAGTGTGTGTGTGTGTGTCTTTTTGGTTGGTTGGCTTTGTGTGTGTGTGTGTGGGTTTGTGTGCAAAGGATAGTGAACAGTGTTTGTGTGCTGGGTATGTGTGCGTCTGCCCATATACATTTCACATCTTGTTAAAGATCAAGCTTTCTGATTGGTTTACAGTGACCTCATCTATTTATCGTTACAGTGAAACACCATGCGGACACCCACACACACACACACTCACACACACACTCACAAAAGCAGACAGAGTGTAATAATATGAGTCATTCTGACAACTCTATTTGTGCATTTATGCTATCTTAATCACTCATTGTGTGGTGCATGACATCTGCGTATGCGTGTGTGTGTGTGTGTGTGTGTGTGTGTGTAACTTGGCCTCCACACAGTGACCAATGTTAATATTGATCTTGAATGCAAAGGATAGGAGGAGGAAAAAGAGTGTCAGAGAAGGAGGCGAGGGTGGGGACAAGAAGGGCTATTGATCGATGAGGTAATGCCAGTGTAGGTGAATGTTTCACGTCAGACAGTCACGGCCACAAAGGAACACTCATACACACACACCCACACACACACGCACAAAGACGGAGTGGAGGAGAAAGACTGGGGGGTTAAGAAGACAAGTAATCAATGACTATGGACTTTAAGTAAGGAGAATGAAAAAGAGAGTAAAGACATTGTGTATGAACATGAAAATGAGGCTAAAATTGTGATACAAGAAATATTCTACACATATTACACAAGGTTTTTGAACATTTAACGTAACTCCAGCAGACTGCTGATAAGGGCCATCAGTACAAGCTTATTTTGCATTGGCAAGCGTTGAATTTATTTTAAAACTGCACTAAGAAAAATTTTATGCCAACAAGGTTTCAAAGTGCTTTTTATTATGTTAAAGGGGTCACTTATAGGAACAATCCTACAGAGAATCACCACCTAGCTCTGCGTTTTTAATTGAGTTGAGCATTTTAGTGTCTTTTAGCTGTCTATTTTAGCTTTAACTGTTTTGTCTTTAGGGCCTACAACTTTTGATTTCCTCTCACAGCCCTCATTCGTGTCTCTTCTACATGTAGCAAGCCAGTATTTTCAGCAAAATACTCTGAGATAAACCAGCTGTACACTACCTGTCTAGCACCAGACAATGGCACAGACAATGTTAGCCACTAGCCGGCTAGTGTATCATGAAATATTAAACTAAAGAACCATGTATTTCCCTTAGGAGTTGGTGGAGGCTAAGAAAGAGCTAAAAAAAAGGTCTGAATATTGGACTGCTGGACATTTACCAGGTGGCCACATACACAACTTCAAATAATAAATAATGTTGCTGGTGTCTGCTGGATGTGTAAAAAGGCAACTTTTAGCCAACATGCTAATCTTGTAAGATCATAACAAGTCAATGATGTGTTTACAGCTTGCTCTCCCGCCACCAAGTGGCCAAAAAAGAAAAATGACATGTTAAGTTCCAGTTAAAGGGTTGACTCAATTTACAATTAAAGGCAATATTATAACTGAAGTCACGTTGTAAGTAGCCATGCAGATAAAGAATTTTTTGTTATATTTGTCTCAGTTTTGAGATAACTGTTTAATAGATGTTTGCCTAAGAAAACAATAGAAATAAAAGCAGTTATTTTGTGAACTCACAACATTAAAAAAAAAATAAAAAAATGGTTTTTAAACACAGTGTCTCAACATAATGGATGTATAGTAGATGGATGTTGAATTTCAGAGGTTCTACTTTCTACCAATGACATATGGCTTCAGAATGAAACACAGTATTGACTGAAACAGTGTTTACATGAGGAAATGAAAAATCAACAATCTCCATGGTTTGATGGCACTTGAAGTAATCATTCGGGCCAAATTAACTCCTCTCTCATCTCTTCCTCGTCTCTTTAAGCCTAATTTTATTCTACAATTTTGGCTCATTATGAAACACTCTGGATAACATCATCATTCAAATGGCTGTGATGAAAATTAGTCCCTTTCGTCAGAGCGCCACCTGATTGTGCTTGGACATCCTCTCCTCATTAAGTCTCAGAAATAGATCCAGATTACACAGAAAACACTTCACAGCATGACCAAAATAGAAGAGAAAAGAGAGAAAATGAGGCGATGTGGTCAGAGCTTTTTACCAAAATAGACGGAAGTAGAAGAAAACCTTACAGGCTATAAATAGATCAGTATATCATTGACACGGAAAAGGATGTTTTTATCTACAGTCTCAAAAAAAAAACTCAGTGTGTGTTTCCTCATGCTGCATCTCCTTTATGTCCCTCTTTTAAGTTGGGTTTTCTCTCTCTGCATCTCCTTTTTTTTCTTTTATCTAAATGTGATTTTAAATGATCTTTGATTTTTGATTAGCTGAATAATAATCTTGCGCCGACCATCCTCTCCATTACTGTTTAAATGCCTTCTCCATTTAATCTCTCATCTGCTCTGATGGGTTTTTGATGCCAGCCTCCCAACCACACACTTCTTTTTTTTTCTCTCTCTCTCTCTCTCAGGGTACAGAGAGGGGTTTCTATGGAAACGAGGAAGAGACAACGGTCAGTTTCTCAGCCGAAAGTTCATCCTGTCGGAGAGGGAGGGAGCACTAAAATACTTCAACAAGCAGGATGTAAGCGAGATGATGCAGCTGATTTTTCGAGGGGGGTTCTAAGTCGTAAAAAATGTCACTTTGGTAAAAACCAGCAATACTCAAAAATACGAGGCTTTGATTGAGTCATATTTGTTGCTTATGTCTTCCTCCACCAAGGCCAGGGATCCCAAAGCCGTGATGAAAATTGAGACCCTAAATGCCACCTTCCAGCCGGCTAAGATCGGCAACCCCTGTGGCCTGCAGATCACCTACCTGAAAGACAACAGCACAAGGAACATCTTTGTCTACCACAGTGATGCTAAGGTACACTGACAGACGCTTGTGTGAACTGCAAACACTGCCCTTTAAAAATCTTATTTATTTTCCACAATGCAGTGGCATGCAGGGTCATTAGTGGTGGCTGTAACATGCATAATGTCTGCTGAAAAATACACTCTTGGATTTTGAAGTGTGTTTTTTTCCCCTAACTGTTCAGTTTCCCAACTGGTGTATCACTTGCTTCTGTAGCAACCCCTGCAGCCTCAAGAATTTGGATAATGAAGCATTTTGTGTAGCTGTGGCTCTATGACAGTGGCTCTGAGGCTATAGTGATGACTTTTAGCTTAAATGTAAAGGTATCTACATCCACATTTAGTTAAAAGAGATGGAACTGTCTTATAGTGCAAAAATAGAGAAGTTATAGGAGGAAAAGGGCTGCTACAGACTTTTGACCAGTTTGGATCTGAGTTACCTCAGACAGCCTTAAAGCTGGAAGTCAGCGCTGAAAAGTCTAGTGTGGAGGAGTCCGGGGGAGTTATTTGTAGAATATGGCAGAAATGGTGGTTTTCATTAGAAAATAAGAATAAAATAAGAATTGCTGTGTTGTCATTACCTTAGAATAAACCTTTTATATCTTTAGAGGAAGCAGGTCTTCTTCCTCACAGTCCTCACAGTTTCTACAGTAGCTCAGAATAGTCAAACTAACACTGGCTCCAAAGAGGGCATCCCATGTTTTGCATTTTTTCACAAGCTTTGTCAGCACAGAAGGTTCTCCTGCATGATTAAGGAATATTTAGGAAATTACTTTTAAATGCTAAATGTGACATTTTACAAGTCCCATCATTTCTAAATTATTTTCCCTGGAGGTTGCCCGAAAAACTGTGTAATTTGGTCCCAGTGATAGGGAAATAGAGACAGATGCCTTGAGCTAATACACAAAGTGCTACTAGTTTATTTTAGCTTTTGAGAGAGGACACCAACATAGTTCCCCAGTTGTGTAATCAGTAAATAATTTCCAGAGTATTTCCTTTAAAAATATTAAAGTACATCTAGACAATTATGTAAACACTGTTCAATGTATTTGCCAAATTTCATAGTTGCCTGTGAAAACATTCGACATATCTGCGTGTTCAGGTGACTTGCTGTGCACAGACTCGAGGATGGTTTGTGATTCATAAACATTTTCTTTGAGTAGCACCGTATCACAAATTCCTTTTTACACAACTTCCTGAAAAATCACAGACCATTTTCTTTCTGGATATTGTCGGATTAGAATAGGATCTGTAAAAAAAGAAAAGTTAGCCCTCTGTCCTTATTTAAACTCTTGCAAATTTAATTTTGAACTTCTTAATCTGTTTGTGTGTTTGTGTGTGTGTGCATGAGCGAGTTCGTCAAAATTGGGAGGATTAAAGAGAGGATGAGCACACAAACCCTCACACAGGAGTGAGTGGTACCTGAAACAGAAATATTACTGCTCCCTCTGCTGGCTGAGCAGTGCTACTGAAGGATGTGACAGAGTGAGTTCACTGGGTTCGTTCAGTGTGTCACTGTCACTCTTGTTCTGTGGTGGAGTTATCGACAGCACTGCAGCACTGATGCCTTTGACTCCACATTACTGTGCAGAAAAGACACCTTCACTGAAATCGGAGAAAAAAACTCCAACAAGACCACACGATTCACTCAGAGCCCAAAATTCATATTGTGAATGAACACAACGTGAATTCAGCTGATGGCGTTTGTTTTTGTAGGAGATGGTCGACTGGTTCAACGCCATCAGAGCGGCAAGGTTCCACTACTTACAGGTGGCCTTCCCCGGAGCAAGTGATGAAGAGGTGAGCGATCTCACACAATCAGGACTTAACCTCTGAATTATTTTTGTCACTACTTTCAACTTGAAGTAGGTGACATTCATGCTTTTATTTCATTTGATTCTCTCTTGTCTCTTCTTCTCCAGCTGGTGCCCAAACTGACCCGAAACTTCATGAAGGAAGGCTTCATGGAGAAAACGGGTCCAAAGGTTTGTGCTGGGGTTGTATAAACTGGATCTTATCTTAACTGGATCTTTAAGTAAACTCAGGAATCATAAAATCATTAAACTTTAGTTTCAGAGTGACATGTGCCCAGATCTGACCAACATTTCTGCAGGGCAAAAATAATATTTATTTTTTGCCTTGTGACTGCTTACAATAAAGGCATGTTTACCTGCAACTCCCTCAACACATTAAAGTGAATGATTTCTTCTCAGAATATTCATGTTTGATAGGTTTAGATTAATTAATTATGGTAGTAGAATAGTAATCAAATTCTAAAAAGGTAAAACAATCTGATATCTAAAAGGAAAAATGTGTATTGTTAAGTCACAGCAGAAATATGGCAGATGAATGGCAGATGAAGTGAATAATATTGATGTTCTCATTACAATGCAGTGTTCTGGTTCATGCGCTGCAGACCAAGTACACCCCACAATGTCAACAGCTATCCTCAAAGGCCCCCATGGGAGAACCATGCGCCCTGCCACACTGAGAAAAATTGCTCAGTGAATATCCAATGAAAATTACAAAATGCAGGCCTCCAAATTTCCACAATCCAAATATCATCAAGTATCTGTAGGAACAAGTTCAATCAATGGAGAGCCCACCTCCACTGAGCTGCGTTATTCACTCCAACTATCAGTGATTTTATTGTTGTGGATTATAGGTTTAATCATATCATTTCCTGTAACAGAAACACTGTTTTTTGTCCTATGACTGCCTCCCAATTAGGATACATTGCTAAAAAGTATACTATATAGTATAGCTAGAAATGTATAAATGCTAGCTATAACACATACCACAATCTTTATTTTGTCTCATTTGTTTAAATATTCATCTCGACATGTTTGTTAATTTAATTCTTATTTATTCTAACAAAAAAGGTAAAGCTTCACTTTGTTGACACTAACAGACACAAGAGATCTCTTATGACAAGTTATTCTGCTTTCAGTGCTTTTACTTGTATGATTTCCCCTTCAAAATTGAATCACCTCTCATTTTCCACCACAGCACACAGAGGGCTTCAAGAAGAGGTGGTTTACTATGGATGACAGGAGACTCATGTACTTCAAAGACCCTCTGGTAAGACGATACCTACACCTTTAAGACCCCTCTTTTTGTTCTGATTGATCACTTCCTTTGTTCACAGGACTCTCCTCTCTCTCTCTCTCTCTCTCTCTCTCTCTGTTTCCCAGGATGCCTATGCTCGAGGTGAGGTGTTCATAGGCAGTAAGGAGAACAGCTACACCGTCCTGTCCGGCCTGCCGCCGTCCACGCAGGGCTACCACTGGAACCACGGCATTACCATCGTCACGCCGGACAGGAAGTTCCTGTTTGCCTGTGAGACCGAGGCAGAGCAACGGGATTGGATAGCTGCCTTCCAAAGGGTCATCAATCGACCAATGAGGCCACAGGAATATGCAGGTGAAGAAAAATTACATATATTTTACAGTATTTGTAGTAAGGGAACCTTTTTTCTGTTTTGTTTGTAGTGTTTATATGTTCAAAAGTACCCTTCACAATTTTTGTCCCCCAGTAGCGCTATGAAGCAATTTCCTTTAGAGTGGTTTTCTGCTTGGTTTGTATCACATCTGTAGATAAGCCATGTAGCATAGATCATGTTGATCCATCCCCGTTTAAAGTGACACAGCTCTATGTTAGAGTAAAACTTTAAAAACTTTTGAGTCCCATCTGGTGTGTTCTGTAGCAAAATGGCTCAACAAAATCCCATTAACTAGCAATCGATTAATTAAAGCCATCCCCTCCACTGCTTTTTGACAGACACAAATGTGCAAAGACACATTCAGACGTACTCTGAATAGGTCAACAGCCTGAGGGACCTTTTAGACCAAATCAGACATTTTGGCAGTGTCGGAGTGTTGGCCCGAAGGCAGATGCAGATCAAAGTCTTTGTGCTTCCTAATGGCAGGGCTTATCAGCTTATTGGCCACCGAAGCAGGATTTAATTTCTCTAAAAAGTTGATGTGGCTTTAACTTTTGGCTGCAGGGGAGCTGCATCTTACTTCCATCAAAAATAACTTCTATAACCAAAAATGTCTGTCACAAGGAAAGTCATAAGGCTCCTGTGGCCTAATGGACGAGGCACCATTAAACGGGAGTTGTATGTTAAAGTTCAATCTTGGTTTGTCTACATCAGACAGCCCACCAGAGGCGTGCTGGGCCCATTACTCAGAGATTGATAGATTAAATCTATCCTCTGCTAACTGTTTTTTTTTACTGAAAACTGAGTTGAAATCTCTTCCACTGCTTTCTGACCAACACAGTTACGTGGGTCAAGCCACATTCTGATCTTTTCTATAGAAAATGCACTTTACTAAAACGTGCTTATGAAGGTTAGAATAATAGTTTTAAATATCTTAGTGTTTTTCAGAAGGCAGAGTAAACACTTCACCTTGTCACTGTTGTCTTTTTTAGATTTTGGTATAAAAAGTGTTGCCTGATATGGCCAGGGACTGTCACTGGATGCTGTCTTTTGTTCTTGGATTTACTTTGTAATCGTCACAGACAGGTGGTGCTGCTTTTTCCTTCCGGGCAGCTGGCGGCTTGGCATCTGCTGCTCCTTGTGCATTTTCCCCTGCTACACTCCATTCTTGCATTTAGAGATGATTTCTTGTAATGAGGGCATAATTACAAATATAGGGAAGTAAAACCAAGATTACAGGCTAAAAAATACTTAAGTTAACATTCATGGAACCGGTATAGAATGCGAAACTGTGGAAACAATTGAAATGGTGATAAAATGATGTCTAAATATTAATATAACAAAAAACACATATTGGTTAAAAACAAACTATATAACACAGAATATTTGTTTATTGTTCTGTGTAACTCAACCTTTTTGTGTGTCTTTGCAGTGGAGGCCCACTTTAAACACAAGCCTTGAAGACTACAAGAAGCCACAACTCAGCTGGAGCAGCCCAGTCTCATTCAGATCAGAGACAATCCCAACATGTGACCACAGACCACGGTGGGAGGTGGTAGGGTGGGGTTGAGGGACAGGTGGAGGGTCTTGGGATGGGCTGGGATGAGAGAAGATGGTGAAGAAATGGACTCAAGTCTATCTGTGTGTGGAAAACTTGAACTCTAATGGAACTTAAAGGCCCATCTTTGGTTGAAAAGTTGGTTATCAGAGGCCAAAGGGTAGATGATGTCATCACTATTGCGCCTACCAACCTTGTTCTATACATTACTGTCCTTCCTTTCCCCTCGCCATGTGGACCCTTTCCCTGCTACAGCACCCCCACCCCTCAGATTTTGTCTTGTGAATGGTTCATTCTACTTGTAATCTAATGTAATTATGTAATCTAGAGTCATTTCACTGGTTGCTTAACAAAGACGATGCATTGTTAATTTATTGAATGTACAGTTTTGATGACAGTGGCTTACTGTGCGTGTGGAATCGTGACGTTTTCGTTGAGGACGCTGTGAGGTTGAACCTCAACCGAACCTAACAAAGTGCTGTTAACAACAAATATGCATAAAAACACACAAACTCTCAGTGATCACCGTCGCTGTTAACGTAGCTGGAGGTGGCTCATCTGCGTCCAGACAGGGTTCTTTTAAAACCTCAATCTTACAGCTGTTCTCTTATTTATTTGTACTGTTGAGCAAACTAAGTCATTGTAGACAGTTATTGCTGCTTTTAAGGATTGTAATGTGACAGGATTGTAATTTATATAACACTTCTACAGCTGTTTTCTTTACGTTTTGCATCTTGTTTAAAGGCACTTCAATGTGTTGACCTTTAAATCACGGTGATAGTTTGTTTCATGATAAAAATCTTAACATCAATACAGATGAACCTGAAATCAGAGTGTTTGATTTGTCATCAGTGCCCAAGTCATTTCATTTAATGTATGGCTTCTATAGGACTACATACTACATAATGTTCAAGTAGGACACTTTACAACTCAAAGATGAAAGTATTATTCCAATATATCAGATTTTCATTCATTTGGTTCTCATCCTTACCCGTAACAATCATTTATTTATGGTCAAGTATAAATTCAGTGCCAATGCCACATACCGCAGCACTATAGCGAGTCACAGCCCAAAAACACAAACAGTTTTAACCGAAACTCTGACTTAGCCTGATCAGACTTTGTTGCAGTGATTGTAAACCATCAGACATCCAAGTTCAAATAAACCAGAATTGTCCTTGAAAGCCCCTGAAAACTTCCTATACACTTTGGGCAAAGTTACCATGAAAGAGCAGTTACATGTGTTTGTCCATCAGATGGAGCCCTTCTATCACTTTAAAAGGGATATCACACACTGACACTGTTGGATTCAATCCTCATATGGTCAAATTTTGTCATATCATGGAGGAAAGAGGAACTGGAATGAAGACTAAAAATTAAATTTACTCAATAATATGTGACAAAGTAAAGGGATGTTTTAACATTTTGGTAAACACGTCACTTTCTTGACTGAGATTGATAGCAAGAAAATACTGATCTCATGCCTGTGCATTACAGTAATACTACTCTGATTTTGCATTGGAATCCTATAACATTGTTGGACTCACGTTAGACAATAAAAAAGTATCAGAACTGATGGAGCAGAATCAAAACTATTGATGTTTTTATACAACATAATCTACTTTAATGTCAAGAACTGGTGCCCACATCAGCTTACCCACAATGCAAACCTTCAAACTTCAGCTTCAAACTATGCTGACTCATGTGACATCACTTGAGGAATCTATAAAATTTGACGCAGTAACTGCTGGAGCCACAAAACAACTTTATACATCTTTTTTTTTACATGTGCAGTAGTAGTCTCAAAAAAACATGTCAACAGACTGATGTGTAAAATCTGCACAATCCAAGTCTATCGTTATATGGCTATGCTAACCGGCAATAGCGATTATACTCTTTAGTCCATAATCTAGTGCCTCTTTCTATGTGTTGCAACAGAATTAAAAATGAGACCTAATCTTAGAGTGTAATCTGCCCAATCTGACTGAGTGCAGATAACTTGAGATCACTTTCTTGGTTCCTTGAACGAGCTGTCTCTCAGATCTGATGAACTCTGTCAGTGTTCCTAAGTGGAGCTTAAGTCATTCGTTCAACTGGTCAGCCCACACTTGTTCAAAATAGAAACCCGGAAGTCCTTCTTTCCTCCATTTCCCTTTACTAGTTGGAGGCTTACTGACTGCTTAGACATGTTAGAGCCACAACACAATAAACCCCCTGGGGTAATGTCAGTATAACCCAGTTTTTATAGCCTGACAGAACACTATCATGCATATTTCTACACAACGCCCTTCATAACACTATTGTTCTGAGCCAGGAGGCAGTTAGCTTCACATAAAGAATGGAAGTAAGGAGAAAAGCTAGCCCAAAAGTTTGTAATAACCCTTTTTTTTAGATTGATATGTTTTTATAACAGAAAAAACAAGATGTATTCATTAATAAGCCTTGGATGTGTTAGTATGTGTCTTTTTCTGCTGCACTTCTGCTTCATACATAACTGGGCTTTATCAACTCATCAAACGCTTAGTAAAAAAGCCACAATGTGATGTATTTTATAACATGTAAAATTATTCTTTTAAAGGAATAAAAATCATAGAGGGCAGAAGGATTTACTGAACTGTTTAATGACAGTGAAAATAGTGTAAATAATAAAACTTAACAGTCACAAAAGCTAAATTCAGCTGTGACAATGTGTGACATGGCACTCCAGCACCACCATCCCAACACTGAATGACTGAGTATATTTTTGCAAAAAGGTAGAGTAATCCAGTATTTTTCTGTTTGTGCAGTCACCTGATGACTTCTCACTCCATTTATATCACAGTAGATGGCGCTCATCAGTCACTAGCAAAAGAGATCACCACGTGCAGGTTTGCACACTCACAGCAGGACACAAGTGTGTAATGGTCTGGCGGTGTAAATGTCACCTGATGATCTCGCCACTCTTACACAAACTTCCACATACACACATTGGCTCCAGGGCTTTATGGAATTATGGGTAAATCAATGTTGCTTCTGTCTGGCTTTCTTGTTGTCGTTGGCAACTGGGTCATCATGCTAAACTGCCCAGACAGTGAGCCACTGAGCAGCAGTGGGCAGGCCGTACCCACACAGGAGGTGTTTAAAAGCGGGTGGGACCTCAACTCAGCAGCCGCTGTGTTTGTTCTAAAGATAATATGGTCAGTGAGGTGTTGGCACGTGTAGCAAACATTTACTAACAGTGAAACTGCTGCTTCAGTACCAAGTAGTGTGTCATGGAAATAAGACTGATTTTGTTTTCTGTAAATTTGATGGTGTGACCATTTTGGGGATCACATGTCAAGTGCTGACAACATTCTTTGAGTTTTTCTTTATTACTCTTTTAAACCCTATAGATATTTTTAAAAATACATTAAAGTCAGCCTCAAT
This sequence comes from Acanthurus lineatus, assembly GCA_029814665.1. Taxonomy (NCBI): domain Eukaryota; kingdom Metazoa; phylum Chordata; class Actinopteri; order Acanthuriformes; family Acanthuridae; genus Acanthurus; species Acanthurus lineatus. The sequence continues at coordinate 15,238,688 of JAPZDV010000014.1, read as the reverse complement.
TCACATCCAGAAGTCAATGCATTTCTCCTTGTCACAAGTCAATGTAGCATTCCTTGTAGTTATTGACATTTCCTGGAAAACCCAATCCAGCTGTTCTGTCCATCAGGCCCTGCAGCAGACACTTCAGCCAGAGCTGGAACTGTGAAATTAGCTAATCTCCTCACAGGAAACCCAGCATGAACAGCTGTTGGACTGGAGATGAATTGGAAATAAAGCAGCGTGGAGCAACAGGTCAGCAATACAGGCAACAACTTGTCCAGCCAGGGAAGACAACGACCTCAGTGATATCAGATTTGAATGTATTGCGTCTGCTGGGTGCTGCCACTCTGATCCACACATTTGTCTCTTTAGATTTCCTGTAATGTTTTGATTAGAAGTTACTTTAGTATTCTACTGATGCACCTTGTTGAATTCTGCACTTGAGGTCACCCAAGTTAATGAGGAAGATAAATAAATGGATTGTTAAGAGCAAACACATGATCACAGTCTGTGACATTTTGAAAGCAGCTCTCTTAGACACAGAGGTGATATAATCAAAACACTAAATAACAAGTGAAGATGATACATTTTACTTTTGATTTTATCCATTTTACTTTCAAAGTAGACTCATCGATGTAAGTTTGTAATTCCAATCAGTCCGACATTTTGGGAAATATGCCTTTTTCATTCTTGGCCAGAATTCGGTAAGAACATTGATTTCAATTTCACATCCTTGATTAAATATGAAGGCTGGGCCAGGAGACAGTTTTGATTAAATGACATAAACTACTGGAAATGTGGGTAATAGCTCCAGCTTGACCAAAAGAAAAGTAATCTGCCAAGTAGCACTGCGAAGGCTCACTGAATAACTCACTATATCTTAAATCTGTGCAAAAAACAAAAGTTCTGGGTTTGTTGAGGTCACGGGAAGATTCTACAAGGTTGCTGCTTCCAGCCAGAAGATGACTGAGACAACCTACCAGCAGACAGCCTTTTTTTAAATTCATTGGAAGAAGACAGAAACATAACCTCGCTGTACCTGATTCAAAACTCTCGCTGGCTAAAACTTTATAGAAAGCAATGCAGAACTTTCCCATCACTCTGTTTAATAAGACTAGATGACATGAAAAAAATATTAGTTTTTAGCTAAATGTAACACAGACTACTTTAGATCCTGTGGATGTGAAGGTGAAGGTAAGGTGACCAATTCTGCCAAGTCAGATGATGAGTGAAAAAAATCGCTATTAAACCTGGAGTTCCCCGTCTTAGACAGGCATTACCACATACAAACATTAGATTTGTGTTTTAACGGAACATTTCAGCGTCCAGTTCAAATGTCCTTTTTCAGTTCTTTTCGCTTGAAAGAATCATGACTCTTTTCCATGAAAATGAAAAAAATGTAACACTGAAGCACAACATGAGCCATTTAAAGCTTTGGCTAACAGATATCAAAAGGGTCTTCAGAAATCCACACTGGTCAAAACCTCTCCAAAAACTGGTTTATAAGTAATTAAGAAGGCCTCTGTTCCAATCTGAGTAGTCCAGTTCTTGTTAATGTGGGCAATTTTTCTTCCAAGTTCTCCTCTTTAAGGTCTAGTGAGGGTGGTGTAGATAGGCTGCTCCCAGCCAGAGGGAGGACTGTGTGGAGGTGGTGCCAAGGTCAAGCTGTTGATAAGCGGTGTGGCATAAGGCCTGCGAGAGGAGTGAAAGTATGGGTACTGATACAGATGTGCAGGGTACCCAGAGATGGCACTGTAGATACTGGAGCTCTGAATGTCAGTGTATTCGGATTGGTTGGCAAAGGATGAGGAGGAGGCGGAGGCAGGGCAGAAGCTTGAGGTGAGGGAGGTGTACTCAGGTTGTGGAGGTGGAGGAGTGGAGGTGCAGGAGCTGCTGTAGTGGCCTGGGCTCAGCTGCTCAGTTTTAATCTGAGGTTTTTGACTGGTGTCCTCGTTGAGCCCATGGGTGTCCCGACTGGAGGAGGATGGCGGCGTTCCAGTGGTCCCGCTCTTGGGTGTCCAAGTTGGAATTCTATGGGAGTGGGAGTGGATGCTGGGTAGTATGAAGGATCCAGATGGGTTGCTATGTCCATGGCTGGAATCTGGTGGTGTTAGAACAGTGGGGCCGTGGCTGTTTGGAGGGAGGTACTGGTCAAACTCATGGACGTCGAATCCGTCAATGGTGCCTATGACGTCCGTGCTGAGCTCTGAGATGTCCACGTTGCTGAAGTCAATGTTCTGTCGGCTGATGGTAGGAACGCATCCGCTGCTGTCCGCAGGCCGGTGGTGGCCCTCATGTTTGTTCCCCATGTGAAGGTCAGTTTTAGGGGTCGTGGGAGGTGTTGGAGGTCCATGAGACTGACCTGAAAACCAAAAACCAACAAAAAACATCAACTATATTACAATGCCAAATGCAAAAAAAAAGGTAAATGAAATCAGGATCTGGTTGGTATCAGTTATCTCACCTGTCCTATCTGGGTGGTAATGATGGTGCATCTCCCCTGCACCAACCTGCCTGGTCACACCTGATTCTGTCTTATACAAGCCCTGCTGATGCTGGATCGGTCCGTGTCTACAGTCCTCCTGTCCTGGTTTGCTGCTCTTGCGTCTCCGAGGCTGGTACTTGTAGTCTGGATAGTCTTTCTTGTGCTGCAGCCGAAGCCTCTCAGCCTCCTCGATGAAGGGACGCTTCTCTGTTTCAGAGAGAAGTCTGTGGAAAAGAGGGATGAGCTGTTAAAGGTGACGATTGTTGAAAGTCCTGTGAAATATCACTATGTGCACGAGCAATAAAATATATGTTCATTCTAAAATGGATTCACATGTTGCCATATGTTCTGAGTTCAGTATTGAAAAACCACAAGTGTTCACATTTTCTAAACTATCACACAAGAAGTGAAAAATTAGAATCATTATTATGACTTAAGTGAATGACACTAATTACAACAGCCACATTTTTACGTCAAAATTTCATTTTATTTCTTAATGCTTGTTTTTTTGTTTTTTTTTTCCAATATTTTTATTGCCCTGTAAGATTATCTAGCCCCTTAAATTGGAAATTTGTCCAGCAAATTTATGAGAAAATGTCATCATTTTTTGGAAGAGGGGCACAGGGATGCACACAGTTGTGATGCATTTCGAAGTATTTTGAAGTATTACTTACATAAAGGTATGCATTGGTCTACTAAATTTCAAATATGTGGGGCAGCCGATACGGCATTGCATTACATTTTCTCCACTGGAAGGTCAACCTAGAGGGCACTTTCTCATGACAGAGTCAATTAAGTGAAATCCTGTAGTCTATGACTTATGGCCTTCCCATCCGTGTAACTGGAAAACTGAGCGTGCTCGTCATTGTATAAAAAGTTGATAGATTTTGATTTTTATTGCAACTTTGACATATTCATTTCCCTTGAAAACACAAGAGCGGCTTAAGTGGCTTGCCAGAACAGCTCTTTGCCTGTCTGTGGCACAGTGGCCCTCAGTGTCCTTCAGTGTCTACAGGCTGATACTCATAATGTACTGAGCCAAAGTGGCCAGTATAAAATTAATTTAACCAGAACACTTTTTTTTCTGAAAAAATGATCTAATGCATGAAGCACGCACAATCAGAACCATGAGTTTTGTGATCCCTAGAAGCCCCGCAAGGGTTGTTATAATTACTACTGTCACTGAAGTTCATTTTGCTGGTAGCAACATGCTCACATACTTTTACTTGAATGACATTTTAATGCAGGACTTAAACTTGTAAAAGAGTATTTTTATATTGCAAAGTTGTTACTTTTACTTAATATAGGATGTGAATGTTTTCCTCATCAGTGGCTGAATTTTAAACTGTATTACATGGCATCAAGCTAAAAACACTTTACTCATGCAACTACTTTTCAATTTCAAGCAAATATATTGTCATAGTAAAATCATTAATAACATCAATACTGTTTTAAAGCGTAGCATGTGTTATTTAAACAGAAATTAGAACATTTTTTAAAAGATCGAATTTTATTTCTGAAAAACTAATCATTGCTAAAAAAAAAAACAACATTTTGGTGCATGCAATAGATTTACCAACTGCTCATTAGTTTGAAATAGTAGGTTTAGTTGAGCAGCTGAGCTCCAGTACCCACCGCCACAGTTTGCCCAGAGTCTTGCTGAGCTCCGCGTTGTGCAGATGAGGATACTGGTCCGCCAGTTTCTTCCGCGCAGCTTGCGCCCAAACCATAAACGCGTTCATCGGTCGTTTAACATGAGGTTTGCTCTTGAGCCCTCTCTCCGACTGAGAGGGCATCGGCACAAGAGACCAGTCGTAACCTTTAAGCACCTGCGTCACCGCGTCGCGGATGCAGGTGGGGAAGCGCTCATCCTCTACACTGTTCTCCGGTTTGTGCGTAATCCCGGGATTGCGCGCTGCTTCGAAACCTGCTGGAGAGGTCGGCGACTCCGAATCCGATCCATGCTGAGACATGGAGCTGTCGCTGCCCACTGGACTGCGAGGATGGTCTGTCAAGGATTTGGTCTCTTCTGTCATTCTTGGTGTGTAAAAAGTGACTATAGAGGGTGTCGTGTCTTTCAAATTCCTGGAGAAATCTCCAAGTGCGTAAACGCGCACCTCAGTCTCCGAAGTCAGGTAAAATCCCAAATTTCTCGTAAACTTGCCATTCCTTTCAGTAGCCCTCTCCACAGCCGAGCAAAGTTTGACGAATATCTATTTTCTTTTTAACACTTTAACTCCCTTCAGAACTCGCATCTCTCCACCCCTCGTTTTCTATTGGCTTTTGCAAAGTTTTGCAAGCTGCGTTCCTCCTAGTTTGGCAGAACGATTAGGGAGGAGGCAAATAACTGGTAGTAGTCAGTTTTGTAGTTTATAAAAAAACAAGTTTCACAAAGTTTTGGGTGTAGTTTAATCAATAGAGGCCAGATATTTACGGCTGCATTTGATTTACCAAGCTCAGAGACAGAAATTAACTTGAAAATGTCAGTTTTATGCTTTTTAAAGAAGTATAGGCTTTTTTTCTACTTTACTGCATTTACAGAGAAACAAAGATGAGCCTGTGATGTATCATACATGCACAAAGCTGCAGATAAGTATGAAAAGGTCAAAATAGTTCCACCTTGAGCAAGTGCAGCATTAAAATTATACTGATATGTATCAGTAACTACAATCCAATTATGTATTACTAATAAATAAGGGGTCATTCTGCATTGTGTAATGAGGGTTTTTTACTTTAACATAGACCTCAACTGTTTCACTACTGCCCAATAATAATAATAACAACAACAATAATAATAATAATAATAATAATAATAATAATAAATCATAATGAAGTTTATTTTTTTGACAAATTTA
>JAPZDV010000014.1:15209626-15233269 GCA_029814665.1 Acanthurus lineatus | reverse complement strand
TAATAATAATAATAATAATAATAATAATAATAATAAGATACTTCCGCATTTGTGTTGTCACGTGACCTTGAAGTCCAGTGAACATGGCGACCACCAGTGACAGTTCAGGCAGCTCCGTGAGGAAAAGACGTGTCGACAGCAGTAAGACAGAGACAAAGTGGGCTGACAGCGGTGGAGAAAATGGAGCAAAGCTCAGCAAAGACACGGAGAAAGAGAAGAAACATCAGTCGTTACAGAAAGGAACTTTCTGGCTCACTCGCATCGTGCTGCTGCGCTCCGTCGCCTTTATTTACTGTAAGCATGCTGACGTCCGGTTCCTACACTCAGCGAGACCGTTAATGTCAAATATACTGACGCAATTTTTTAAGAATACGCTTTAAAGATAGCCTTCTTATCGTCTCTTTCTTTTTACCATTTACACATTGGTGCTCCGGCTTGTGCTGAAAATGTGGTACAATAGTTTTCGCCTCAACGTTTCCGATGACTCTGCAGCAAAATGAAACAAAACAGATTTAGTGAGTATTGAGTAGTGAGTAAGTTCATGTTCAATTTCTTTAAGTCGGTGTTTATAACTGGTGAAAGTTTTACCTTTGCCTTGTGTAAACATAAGGTCAGGTCATATTGAGCAAAGTGTTTTCCTCTGAATTTTGGTGGAATAGAAGTAGCATTAGTAGAAATAAGTAAAGTACAGCTGCCTTCAAGTTGTACTTGAGGACAGTACTTGTGTGTTGGTTTTTACTGATCTGGGCTTGTTAGCATTTCTGTCAGCGTTCCTGCACTTCCTCTTGAGGTAGTCCTGCACCGTCCTGCCAGCTGAACGATTGTTCCACAGTGTCCTTCGTTTTTTTCCTGTGTTGTCCACTGAGTCAGTTATGCCAAATCACACCAAAAGATGGGCTGCATGCAGGTGTCTCACCTTTGTGGGCAAACACCTTAAGTCTCAGTGCAACAAGCTTCCCTTACAATGACTCTATTCAACCTGTTCAAGAACCTAATCTCACCTTCCTGTTTCCATGAGCTGGACAGAATAGTTTTTACTTTTTTGCATGGGGAAAGCTGTGGTCTCAGACTTGCTGCAGCAGCTGATCTTCTTACCAGACCACATCTGACTCGCTCACTCAGCAGCAAATTCTTACAGTGCACATCATTTGTAAAAAGGCACCTCATGTCTCCAAATTGGACACTCTTCGGAGCTCAGTTTTGCTGTGATGTTTTCACCATACATATCAAATAGAGGCTCGATGACCATGAACAGGGAGTACTCTGCCCACGTTGAGCATGTTGAAGTGGTGCAGAAAATGTGAACACACCTGCTGCTTTGCTCAAATATACTTAAGGGGATTATGTTGAGATTACTTGTAAATGATGTCATTCTGGTTGTACTGTTTTTGCTGGTGCAAAAAAATAAAAAACAATAAGGGAAAAAGATACAATATGAACCTGCATAGTGCTGTGAATTGAAAATAAAGAGTGCATTGAGCAAATTAGCATGATCATATTTGTGTATGTACTTTTTTTGTCTCCTCTCCCTCGTAGTTGTGGCGTTCACTGTTGCTTTCAACCAGAACAAGCAGCTGATAGGGGAAAATGGCTTAATGCCCTGCAAGAACTATCTCAACAGCGTAAAGCGCTATGTGGGGGGAAAGATAGGCATGGCCGCCTTCGCGTACACGCCCTCCATCCTCTGGTTGCTGGACTGGAGCATCATGGATGCCAACCTGGATGCTATTGCCCTGGTGGGGATGGCACTGTCTGCCTTTGTCCTGGTGACAGGAATGGCCAATATGGTGATCATGTTCACACTGTGGGTGCTGTACCACTCCCTGGTCAACGTGGGACAGCTGTGGTGAGTCTGAAATATACACAAATACAGAAATATTTACATTGGATGGGTAATATGTAAAAGTAACTCGATACTATTCCTTACATTTTGTTTCCTCAAGAGGTTTGATTTACTATTACAACTTTTTAAGGCTGGTAAATTGCAGTGTTGCACTTTCAGCTTGTTCTACTGCCCCCAAGTGGCAAAAAGATCTCAATCATTGCAGCCTGAAATAAATTCAAGAATTCTATATTTGTCAAATTTAGGCTGTTGTAGGCATTTCTATTTAGATTCTCAGTGTAATTATTAGAAGATGCATCTTTTTTTCTCTCTTTTTTTTCTCCTTTCAGGTACTCCTTTGGTAAGAGAACTTCCCGTCCCACACCAAATCCTTCACAGTTTTTTAAACCTTAACACAAAATCCAGTACTGCCTCCTTTGTTCCTCCACATCAAATGGAAGAAGAGGATTTCTGGCAAAGCATTTCTGTAAATAAGTCAGGTTTGAAGTCAGTTTAGTTTGTTTAGAGTGAAACTAACATGGTAAAATCCCTCAAAACAAACTTTCAGACTGATGTTTTTAAAAAGATATCTGTCCAGTCCTTCAAAAATTTTACAGTAAGATTCTAACTGACCTAAAAGCATAAAAAATATCTCATAAGATGCTTTAACCTTAGGAAACTTGCAGTTGTAGAGTTGTCAAACATACTTCTAATACAGTACAATCAGTGCACTTAAAACTAAGGAAGGAGGACAGCAAGGATAGAAATATAAATAAGAAGTTGCATGTAGGGCTTCAGCCCAGATAAGTGGCGAGGTCAGTGGCAGCTCTGTGATTGGTTAATAACACTTTGTAGTCAGAGACGCCAGGCTGGTGTCTGTGGTTAGGAATTGTGGCTTCCATTTTTTATAAATATTTTTTTTTCTTTTTCTCTCACTCTCACTGTCTGTCTTCATATTTGCCCATTTTCTTCAGGACATATTATCACCCTATAGCTGACAGAGCAGCTTTATGTCTGCAGACTAAGCTCCTCCAATTGTCCCAGAGTCTAGACTCAAAACCAGAGGCCATGGCTTTTTGCTGTTAGGAGCATTAGCCCTGGTAAAACATGCATGGAAGATGTTTGTCCGTCCCTTTTTAAAATTAAAACTCAAAACTTGCATTGGTAAAGATCTCAAGAAAAAATGCACATAAAACCATTTTCTCTTTTAGTAAAATATCTCCACACAAGGTCCTTGCTCTCTTGCTCTGGAGACCATATAACTCATAGAACATGGTCTTTATCAGCAAAAAAGGTTTCCCCACTTAATTTCAGACATTTAATTCGTAAAGTTACTTTATCATAGTTTTTATCCCACCTTAGTAGTGTTGCTCATGGGATGATCCGGACTAAAATATCTATAATCACTTTATTTTGACCTGCTGATTTAATGTTCTCCGGCTTTTCATCTAATAACATTGGCAGGTCCAAAATTTCACTCATCCTGTGAATCCACCAGATTGATAGGTGCAAAAATTTTCTACAAGATTTATCCTGCTGAATTAAGTGATGACCTTTTCCTCAACCAAGAACAATGAGGTTGACATTTGTGGTTTTAAGTAAAATTTTTCAACAACTGTTAAAAAACATGATTAAGTTATTCCCTCCGGTGACTTGTTACCTTTTAGTGTCATTTTGTTCAAGTCAACGCAAAGGCTAACACGCTGAAATCAGATGGTAACATTGGATGAACACTCCACCTGCTAAACATTAGCATGCTAGCAGTGACACTGTAAGCACACAAGCTAACAGATATGAGTGTTTGGCTCTGAGTAAATGTCTTGATAAATTAAGTTAAAATTAGCTTGTCAATAATAATCTGTAACTATGTTTAAAATGATTAAAACCTTTAAGCCTTTAAGTCATGCAGCTTAAAGTATTAAGCATTGTTTGTTCTTCTGTGGAACTTTCACCCTTTAGCTTTAAAATAATATCACAAATGATATTTTGATGATTTTTCCAGGTTGGGAGAGTCAGCTATTGGAAACAGGGTTTCTGGCAATTTTCCTGTGTCCGTTGTGGACTCTGTCTCAGGTCCCCCGCTGCTGCCCCCCCTCCCTCATCTGCATTTGGACCTTCAGGTGGCTCATTGTTCGCATCATGCTGGGAGCTGTGAGTAAAACCCTTCACTCATACATACAAAGAGTTTGCTGTATTTCATTAACCGTCAAAACCACAAAGCATAACTGCTATGACAGAAATCATCAAATGATGGAAAATTAGATCTTTATGGGATGATTGTTTGCATGCAACTTTTAGCAGCAGCTTTTTAACTTGTCAAACACAGTAACAACTAAAAGACTGAACATATTTAAAACTTGTCTCATTCCTAAAGAATTGTGGAATTACAGTCATCAGCACCTTGACTAACACATTTCCTGTCAGCAGATCTTGAACAGACACTGATGATATTTCTGCTTCTCAGGAAGCAGATATTGCAAATTCAAACAGAAAGGCATGCAGTGTATGTACACACACCTGAATACATCCAGTGAGCCAGCACAGACTGTAACAGTATGATTCCCTGGGATATTCCAGTGTTTGTCCTCCTGATTTTAGATGGCTTCTTTTGGAGCCGTGTCTTTGCCATAAAACACTGCCAGTATTTGGAATTCCAACCCAAATATAAGGTCGGCAAAACAGCATGTCTGGTTGTTTGACAGTTTCCATGGTGAATTGTGGCCCACCAGCTCGGTTTTATCTGTCAATCACTGCCGTTAGCAAAATCCAGCAGGGTTTTTCCTATTAGGACCGTGAAGAGAGCTGAAACACAAGGAGAACCACCTCAGCCCTGTTTGACTGGAAAAACTCCCAACGCTCAAGACCTTATTACTCTGTTGAGAGTTTTATTGCAAAGTTAGATTCCCCCATTTAAAAAAAAAAAAAAAAATCATATCAAAGAACTAGACTGTAACTGGCCATGCATTTGTACCACTGCTATGTGTTCTTCTATTCATACTTATGGAGTGAAGAAACGTTATGTTCAGCTCTTCAGGTGGAGTTTGCATTAAGCTAGGAGCTTTATGCAACAATAAGATGAGTGAATGAAGAACCACATTCGGTCAGAACTGCAGCACTTCACTTCATCAGTTAAATATTTTTAAATCCCACAGACTGATAAAAAGGGTGACCAATAGTATTGATTAATGAATAAAAAAAAATTAAAAGTGAAATAAAGGTAGTTTTTTTTGTTTGAGACTGTTGGTTGATATTAGATGAGATCAACTTGGGCTTTCAGACGTGATGGTAATTCTCTCTGAAGTTTTTCAAGGAGAGAAGACATTTTAGTTAATTGTTTAATAAAGATTCAATTTTTATTGCTTATACAGGTTGTTGTCCTCTAGTGACACTGGCAGAAGCTTTTGTTGTTGTCCTGTCAGACTTTATGCAAAATATTTCAAGAAGTTATCATAAAATATTCCAAAATTTGCTGAAGTGTTCACTTTCTGCCGAATCAGATCAGCTGATTAGATTCCAGTGATAATCTAGATGTGGAATTTTCACAATACGTTTTTTTCATTTCTTTTGTAATTTTACAACAATGCTGCATTTGAGTCCTGCTAAGAATGTTGGCCATCCAGAATTTAGCATTCACATGCTACTTGTCAGAAAATCAAATCCAGGCGTAAACAAAGGAAACACACTCTCACTTTCTCTCGACAATTCTCCAGTCTTTTCTCGTCTCTCCTAACTCTTCGTGTGGCATTTTGCAAAAAAGTTGGATTCAAAAGTTTAATAATAGCAATTACATTTGCACAAACGTTGCAGAGGGCAATTTTGGCGGGGAGCTTAAGTGAAGACTCTGTCACAATGATTTTGTTTGTTTGTGTAGCAGCTCAGCAGTGTTAAGTACAGTACAGTCTCGACCACAGACCCTCAGCGTTAGATTCACGGCCATTTATCTGTCTGACAGCCTGTGGCTCACCACTGCTCTGCAACAGCTATAGAGTGTCTGCTTGTGAGAACAATATGGCTTAGCGCACACTTCAAAGGATAACTTGGTCATAATAAATAAGTGGGAGAGAGGGTGTGCGAGCCCACCCATCAAGTTTCTTGAGTGTGTTTTTGCAACATGACTGAGAAATGTCCCAGATTGTCGCCACACTGTTTACACGCTTTACACGCTAATCCCTGATTTCTATCCCAACATCATGGTACATGCTGTCATGATATCATCTGTCATGTCAATAAGGGAAAAAATAAATTTCTGAATGCATTGAGATGATTAATTTATACATGCTTTTCATACAACCATGTCATAGGATGCTTCATTTTGCCCTTAATATCCTGAACTATCTGCTTCAATAATTTAAGTATTCTTAAGCTTGTAAGACAAAACATGAATGAGAGTAATGTGAAAAATATCCTATTATTTATTGGAGGAATCAAATGTGTGGATGAAAAAAGGAAAAAAAATTCTTGTTTCCTTTGTTATCTTGTATGTAAATAGTAGACTCTGCTTAGCTACATAAAACACCACCTCGAAGTGGAAGTGACTGCAACAGGCACATGCACACACACAAACACATGCACGCACATGCACACACATGCGCACACACGCATACACACACATGCACACACACACACACACACACACATTGACAGGAGGTTGCCGAAACACTGTTCAAACATGTGGCTGCAAAAATAAAAGAAGTGTCAGATAGATATGAGTTACTATAAACAACAATGTCAATATAGAAATATTTGCTTATTATCGAATAAATTACCTTTATGAATGTCCCAATTAGCATAGCTGTTTAATGTGACAGCTCCCCAAAAAGGGGAGCCAAAACATTTTGATCGCCCCCTGGTGTCTGGCTGCAGTATAGCTCCGATAGGCCAACTCAGTGTCAATGGACGGGAAAGTAGATATCAAATAATTTTTGCCCTGCAGATACTCCCTATCACTTTAGTCACACTATTACATGTTAAAGTATTAGATTTCCTACAAGTTGTTTTTTAATTAGTTATTTGATGCTTCAAAAATGGGTGTGACTTAATGATTGCCAGCCGAGTCTAGTTTGCGACAGATATGGACAACTGTCTGAAAGGGATCTGGATACCATGGCTCCATCACCCTGTCATATACTGTGTAGTTCAGTCTATGGCAACAAATGAGGTTATCAGCTCAACATGGCAGTGCCTGTATCAGAGATTTTTCATGCCTCATTTTTGTACAGTTGGAGGAAGTGGAGATGCACGCATTATGATGGGACATCATGCAGATAGTGAGCCTCTTGATTTGTGCAGACACAGCTTGTTTGCATCGGTTTGCCTGCGAGTGAATCAGCTACAAAAAGTTTAAGAACTTGTTGGCTCATAAATGGTGAAATACAGTCAATACTCCCACCATATTTACATAAAGGGGGGATTAAAAGAATATATTCTTTCTGGTATTGATTGATATGCTTCTTTAAAAACCTCTCTCTATTTTTCCTAAAAAAAATAGTTAGGTTGAGGTTTCAGTGGACTTGAATTTAGTCTTGGCCCCTGAAACATCTGGTTATTCTGTTTGATTAATGTGTTGGGGTGATAAATTTTTATAGTGCTGTTTAACAGGTGCCTCAGCCTCTCCCAGTCTGTTCACATTACTGTAGATTTACATCATTTTAAAGGCTGTAGGCCTCTTTTTCAAATTGGCCATGCAGCCTCTGATGGCTCAGCAGTGCAGCTTAGTGCTACAACGGCTTAATGGTTTCCAGTAAGGCACCAAAATAAATAATCAATGTGGAAACCTTTTTTTTTTTGCCTGTACTATTCCAGAGCTTGACAGCAAAATTTATGAAACACACTAAATTGATTTAGAATGGATTAGCCCATTTTTAGAAGCTAGCAGTTTTGTGATAGCATAGCATTCGTGTTAGCTAAGAGAAAATCAACTGCCTTAAAGAAACATTTTAGGAAATATGTTTGTACTCTTGCTGATTGATATTGACACAAGAACATAGATGTTTATTCAGTCTTTGCTTATCTCACACAGAGATCCAGGTTCAGAGTGCTGTTAGCTGTTAGCTTTGCTTAATCATAATTGTAAAAACAATTTGCAATTCCAACTTTGTTTAATTTGCACCTTTTTTTCAGTAATCAAGCCAGGCATTTGTATATTAAACATTGACCGTTTTTACATGGCAAACCACTGGCAACATACTAGTATTCAACAAAGAAAAGACATAAGCCATTCTTTATTTTTATATATATTGTCACAGAACGTCTTGAAACATTTCTTAGGTAAAAAACTTTTTAAGGAATTCCTTTTATCAGGTTTGCTTACATGAAAATTGTGAATTGCATCACACATTTTACTGCTGGCAGGAACATCTCTATTAAACATCAACACCCCAGCAGTTTGACATGCTACGTTAGGCGTAAGGTTTTTGGTGGGAACAAGGAATAGAGAGTTGTTGTGAAAATGTGCAGATCAGATTAGTTTATCTGTGGTTTAGGATTATAGGATATGGGGTTGCTTATGTGCTGACTCCTCTCAGAAGATGGTGTAGACCTGTCCAACTGGAATGGGAAGGTTCGGCTTGACTGTCATGATAAACATCAGAGTAAAAGTGACTTTAAGGTGTGCAAGTGCTGTTGAAGATTAGGTCCTGAGATCTTGCTCTGCAGCTGCCGCACAGTGGCTCCGACATAAAGAGAAAAAGAACTATTTCCTCCCATTAACTTTTGTGAGGTTCAAGAAACTGTTGGCAAACTTACTGACTTATAAACATTAGAATTTTTGTATGAATTTTTGTCTTTTTTGTAGAACTCACATTTTTATTTACTTTCTGATATTAAAGGAGTATTTAGGATAGGATTAGTAGGATTTAATAGGACAAAATAGTGAAGACCAGGATATAACGATACCATTTGATTTGTGTCAATTTGTGGATTTATTTTTCTAACAAAAAATCATATTAAGGTGGTTAAAGTTAAATTTCTTTTTTCCCAAAATTTCTCTTCCTCTTTATAAAACAATCTGAAGTCATTACATTTGATCCAAAATATTAATTTGAATCTGCATTGGCTCATTTTTCGGCCTCTCAGGGGCAACGGGAACAAGTTGTGAACACAAGAATGACATATTGTTTTTGCCTTTTTGGTCAATATGGAACAAACAGTTTTTCTTTACACATCCAGCAGACATGGAGCATTGTAAGCATTCATTTGGAGTTGTGTTTCTGTCCTCCTGATGGATTGAAGCCCATATTTACTCTCTTTTTAGCTCTGCTTGGCTTTCCGTGAACTCCTGTGGGAAAATTATGACTGCATAGCAGCTAAATGCTCTTCTGTGTCTTACTGCTAGTCACTAACTGTTTTCTTGTTATTAGCCGTTGTTACCATAAAATATTGAATATAGCATCCCAAAACACTACTAAGTATACCTTAATTTTTACACCAGAACTGTCATTTTCTGTTGGTTTTACTGAGATAATGGGTTTTCACCTTATACTATGTGCATGAGGAATTACCAATTCACTGTCTGATGAATTTAAGTGTGAGAGAACTTTTTGTGGCTTTATTACTCTTTGAATTCTTCAGTCAGGATATTGTATGTTATGTATTACTTGTGTGCTTTGACTTCATTTTAATATCCTAACTTTTTTGATAGACATATGTGCTTATCTGTTGTTTTGTTTTGTTGTGTATTTTTGAATAAAGGATATTCTGAAAAAGTGCCGTTACCCTATCCATCAAATCACAAAGTACTAGGGTTGACAGTATCGATAAAATCAGATTTTGCAATATTTTTAGTACCCTTATACCGATATTGCAATAATTGATATTACAACACGATTGTAGGGATGACTATTAGTGCTTTTGGAAAAATTATTAAAAGAATGAGAAAAAATGTGGATAGTAACAAAGCAATAACAAAGTTGGTAAAGGCAAAAAAAAGCTCAGAACTGGTTAGACAATTACATCACTTTACAGTAATGCAGCCTTTAAAACAAAGAAAAAAAAGCACTTATGTCATAACATGATATAAGGATTTTTTAAAAAATAAGACAATAACCAATCTCATATTCTAATTTCAATATAGTATTGATATGCTGTGCAGTTCTATATTGCATACGAGAGCCTTACACTAATACAGGAGCCCCCTCTTTAGTGCTGCCCACACAGCTTCTGTTGTTTTCTTTTGTAAACCCTGTTTTCATTAACAGGATCCAGGGTAAACCTTTACTTTGCCAGTCACCCGCAGGGAATTTCTGTGGTTTACCTCATGTCATATGCATTTTTATCCGTCTCAGTGCACCTGGAAGACAGGGCATGTGGTCTTTACCTCAGTTGTTTTGGAACAGGCAAAGTTCCTTTATTTTTAGAAAGACATTCCTAACTATTGCATGTTGAAAGAATTTTTCATGGTTTCATACATTGATTTTGTTAGAGAATTCAGCTGTTTTCTTTTGAAAGAGTAGGATATTGTCCGTGGATGACATTTTTCTGGAAAGCCATGTCTTTTAGAGTTCATGTAAATTTTGAGAGGATCAAACTAGTGTTCAAAAATAATTATTAAAAGTCTTTTCATTAAATCTTAGGGATCTTCAGTATCTTTCCCCCAGTGATGGCTGGACTGCTCTGTTTATGTCAGAGGCCTGTATATCAGGTTGGAATTGACGACATTTCAGGATCTTATGACTAAATTGGATTATCAGCCGCATCTCCAGCCGCATCATCTCAACGACCAGCAGCTGCAGCTAAGAGCTGAGCTCATAATCAGAATGAAATGTCCTGTTTTTTCTAAATCTGGTTAGCTGCTGATTTATTCCACATTCCATGCCAACCACATGGTGGGACGATGTGTCAATATTGACAGTCTCGTGTCTTGGATAGCTCAGTATTTACTCATTTGGTAATAAACAGGTTTAGAACGGAGAACACATGTCTATATATTTTGGTTAAGTTTGAGTTTTATTTCCCATTTCTTAGGGGAAAAATCTCTGCCAGAAATTATTTGTCACTTTAAATGTGATTTATTTGTGGAACGAAAATTATTTTCTGTGCTACTTTCTTGATAAGTTTTAGAAAAGAATAGTTTCTCACTTTGTTACGTGCCTCTTCTACCTTAAAGAGTGATGTCCTTTTTTTCCCAAAATGCCTTTAGACAAGTCTGAGAAAATAGGATGATTGCTTTCATCTAAAATGGGCAACAAAAAACTACACAGTTATCAATCAAGTAATTACATCTCGTGTCTTGGATAGCACCAGAGGACTTCCCTCTATTCAAGTTAAAAACAGACCTACAGCTACAGAAGCTTTTTTTTCTGTTTTCATGTTGTATGATTCCCCTGTTTATGCCCAAACACCCTGTATAGTTAGATTTATTAGTGCTCATTGCCAGTCTGTACGTACCGTATGTGTTGCTCTCTGTTTGTGGGACACAGAGCCACACATCTGTGAGCTGTTACTGAGGGTGCTGAAGGTCGGAACAGCTAATGATGTGTTCAGACAGCAAGCAAATCAGGTTTGTACTTTCCTAGTTGCTCTTTAAGGCTGACTGCCTGCTTTGTACTGCACAGGTTACCAAGATGCATTTGTATATTTAGAGCTGGTGCAGGAATACATAGTGAAGAGGAGTGCTACAG
This sequence comes from Acanthurus lineatus, assembly GCA_029814665.1. Lineage (NCBI taxonomy): Eukaryota > Metazoa > Chordata > Actinopteri > Acanthuriformes > Acanthuridae > Acanthurus > Acanthurus lineatus. The sequence goes on along the minus strand of JAPZDV010000014.1, from coordinate 15,221,830 downwards.
GGCAAACCATATACCCAGTGCTATGGGTGACTGTCTTTGACTGTTTCCTGCTGCTAACATAAGCAGTTTCTTTAACAGCAACATGGGAACTTATTTTTGTGTGGGTTTTTTATGTCACTCTTTTGCTATTCAAAGGAATACAGACACTACAGCAGCTCTTTGAGACTGCACTCACAGTGGGGACATTTGCACTTAACTGTGTACAGCTGTGGCTGATGAGAAAGCCATTAGCTTTGTGGATATTATGTCATAAATCAAAGTTTTGTGCAAAGTTTGTCCTGATGTTGATGTTGGTGGAAGGCTTTAAAGATGAACAAAAATATTACAGTTTATTCACAGAGAAACATGATTTGAGATTTTTACTTTATAACTACTACTACTAAATGGTTGTTTTGAGTAATGACTGCAGTTAGCCTTAAATGTCTGCGAATCAGGTATATTTTCAGTGTTCACATGAATAGATTCAGATTCAGGTTCCAGATCCAGATTCCTTTTTGTTGTCATTTTTATGATGAAACATAAAAACAAAATACTGTTTCTCGCCTTAATAGTGGGTATAATGACCTGTTATTGTCATATTCCTCATTTTGCAGTTTGTCATTGTTTGATAAATGCAGTTCTCAAGTTGTATCCATCTTGAAAACACACTGAAAGCTAATTTGAGACCGTCAGCATGTATACAAATGAGCAACAGTATAATCAAGTAAAGGCCTACATATTTTAAATGTCAAGCACACCTGTATTTTTGCTCTTTATTAGAAATTAGATAAGACTATTAGTTGGAGAAGCTGTATCATTATAAACACTTATAAACAGGTTTTTATTGCTATCGAACAAATCACCATTGACAGTAGATGGTTGCTTATATGTTGTATGAGCATTGCTTGATAATTATGATACATAATAAACTGTAATGTGTTTTTTTGTTTTCTGTCTATTTCAGGGTCTCATTAAAATCAGAGGCGACAAATGTTGGAGAGACCTTACATGCATGGACTACCACTACGAGGTGTGTATACAGAATGTGTTTATTGTGTGTGTGCTCCTGCACAGTGATTTTCATGCCACTAAATTTGTTTTTAATACATAAAGAACCAGAGATATCTTTTTTTTAACCACACATTCTTCTTTCTTGTCCAAACCTGGTGCCTGTTACCCACAATGCAACTTAAATGATGACAGGTCATCACATTGACCACATTAAGATTGACCACATTAAGCTAATACAGCTATTATCACCTATACTTAGTTCTTGAAGACTTTTTTGTAGAACACCTGATATTTGGTTGTTTATTATGGGGAGGAATCTGCTGCTGCAAAATAAATTATGCATTGTGTATTTCCACAGTCAACAACAGTGAACAGAGTTGGGTAAAAAAGGAAATAAGAGAATCTAAGATTTTCTAAACACGGTTCCCATAGTTTTTCACCGTGTAAAGTGCATTGCAGAAAACAACCAGTGCATATAGGCGTGAGCGGCAAAGATATCACAAAAGCACAGTGTTTTTTTGAATTATAGGCAGATGGCCAATACAGCTTAGGAAAAAATAAATCATTCTCTGAAAATCTAGTGTTTAAATTTCCCAAAGGCCTGTTATCTTTGACAAACTGAACTCCCAAGACTTATCCAGATACAAAAGCACTGAACCTTGAATATGTCTCCTAAATGATGACAAGACAGCAATGAACTCACTTTCGGCGAACCACACCAGGGAAACACATTATAGTAACCGCTGTTGTGGGATTCAATAAATCAGTGTCTTACACAGACTGTGAGGTTGTGCAAATGCAGTGTTTGTTTTTTCCCTTTGGAACACTCAACCACTCCTACCCACTCTATGTTACCAACCCGTCTTCTGTAAATAACATAGACAGGAATACACTGGCTCCTATGGGACTTGATGACTGAAGATTACACTTACATCTCGAGAATGCAATATTGATACTCACACAGTTTGAAATACAATGGGAATGGAGGACAGACTGTAATAAACTGACTCCTCACGGACTAGACAACCGATGCAGTTGGAGTTACCCATGGAGTAAACGGAGTAAATCAGGAATGATACACCTCATATATAAACTCTAGCAGTTAGATTTCCTGCCTTTACATTTGGTTTGAGACACATTTGATTGATTTTCCGCTACACTGCATTGTAAATCTACTGCAATTTATCCTCTAATTTTAGTTCCCAGGGTAAGAACAGTTTTAGCATCAGATGCTATAAATGCTATGAAAGTACCCTAGCCAGTAGTTGTCAATCCAGGAGGTGTACAATTAAACATTAAATAGGATATTTTGTCCACTACTGTAATTTATTATTATTGTTTCTTGTGAAATATTTAGCAGTTCAAGAGTCTCTGTCCATTCTTTGGTTGAAGCACTTTGTACATATAAATCACCACTTTGCTTTGTGTGATAGTAAATCACAAGCACAGTGTGGGGCTAAAATGACTAATGTTCACACTCAAGATAATTTCCATAAACATTCTCTTGCCTCTACCATATCTGAACAGAAATATCTATACTGTGTTAAAAATAAGTCAACTGCCATGCTAGTGGCTCTGTGAGGCTGTAGCACTGTGGTTCCTTGAGCTATATGTTAAAGCTAGCTTACTCCAGCTAAATTTTAGCACAGTGCGTTAGTATGTTAGCTTAAATCCTTTTTGACAGAGCCTACTGTGGGCACACACTTCGCTCTCATCTAACTGAACATGGCTTTAATCTCCATTAATAACACACTTACACATCAGTTAATGTGCTTCTAACTATTACACAATATAACCAAAACATGATTTAACCACCACAGAAATGGACAGTAGCCAATGTTTTGTCTCAACAAAAAATATTTATGTAGGTCTTAATTATGTTCACATGAAACTTCTCCAGCTTTTTATTCTTCTTTTGAAGGTAGAAAAATATCAGCAGAGAACACCAACAGCCCTCACTGAAACCAGACTAAATGACTGTAATTCTCTATGGCAGAGTGATCCACTGTAATTATGTAGTGGTAAAGGAAACTCTGGGGTACATTGAGCCTTTAAGTAACAATTAACACACTAACAAAATGTCATTTATCAATTTGCTGATGAATTGATTCCAAATTCCAATGTCTAAAAGGAACCAGGAACTTAATTATACTGTTTGTACTTTTCTTGTTTTGATGGATGAGAAGGAGAAATAGTTTTAAAAAAAAATCAAAATTGATCTTCTACACTGGCAGCATTGATGAACTTTAACAAGGAAAATCATCTGTTACTTCAATATGTCCGCTGACTATTTTCACATGTAAACCAGAATGGTGTGGCTTCCAATTTACTGCTCTGTGGTTTATGTACTGTGTCTCGTGATCTTGTCTGTGTGTGCCCTTTACGGTTTAAATCAGGTTTTTTTTACTCAATTCTTTATTGTGTCCTCGTGCATTTCTGGTCTATTTTTAATCCAGCTACTTCTGTAGAGTTTGTGTTGACAACCAAGCAAACATTTCCCAGTTATTTTTCTCTCCACCTTACTGAACTAAAGAATCACCTTTAAGAGTATGGCAGTATGGCTTTCAATGCTGGGCAGTTAGTGTACTGAGAGTTTAACGCAGCTTCCCCTGTGAACACAGCTGCCATGCTGCAGCTACAAACATGGTTAATTGGAGAGGTAAGTCTGAGCAGTAACCTAGCAGGCTGTGAAACCACAAGAACGAGCTGTAGGATACTGAAACACTCCTTAGAACTAACAGTCACTGCAGAATTGGGTGATAACTCTCTTCAGGTTTATTACCAAGAGTGACCCTTTTTGCATGACATCCCATTTATACCACCTCACTTATTTTAACCTAACAATAACCTAATAGTATCCTGAGTTAGGGTCAGGGGGTTCTACATTTTTTCCCGCCTTTTAATGCTTAGCAGGTAGCATAGAATTGCCTTGTTGCTTACAACTGAAAAATTAACTTTTTGTGGCGATGGACTTCCTCATGTGGTTTACCTTGGCCAGTAGCTTGATTTTTAGCAAACCCTAAAATTATAAAGTGTGATTTTACTGCATTAGTTCAGTGACTTTATGGACTTTATGACTCCTCACTACTCATGCTACATACTGCTACACCTTGTGTCAGAGTTGGCATTAACACTAAGTTGTGCACAGTGGCTAAAATAGCCATATAGTCTCACTCAAACTGATTCCAAAATTAAACTCTGATATGTGAGAAATACAGGCTTGCAAAGGATATTCGTCTAGTAGCCTTTGCGTGGTCATCCGTATTAAAATGGAAAAATATTTTTACCTGATAAGTCATATTACAGCATGGATCTAAGTCCATGGTGGGTCAGCTTTCCTGACCTGTATATACCTTATCTGTCAATGGTCTGAGGGTTAATGTAGAATTACTCTCACACACACACACACACATACAGAGCCCCGGAAGCCACTGGCGCCAGGTGAAGCCTTGTTAACCCCTCTTACACACTGCTCTCTTTCAAACCTGCAGATCCCCTCCTATCCTGACTCTCAGGGGGCAGCATAGGTGTGTTTTGGCATAGTTGGTGTTTTGTTTGCACCAGCTTGTTTTTTGTAATGCAGCTAGTTTTCAGGCCAGGTGGGGTTGTTTGGTTGTCTGGGGTTGCAGGCTCCTTGCCCTAAGATTTCCAGGGGTGTTTTGGCAAGCGACAGGTTAAATTACCCTCTTTTTCTTTTTTCTTCCATTTCGTAGAAACAATAAGAGCACAGACTAGTGCAGCTTGTTTTCTTTTACTCCACCTATTTCTGTGCTATATTTACTTTTCACCACCTCACCTGACACTGTTTGCATGTTCAGCCATTACACGGTTTGCATGCGACCACCTCGTACACACACACACACTTAATCATACGTATGCAAACACTGCCCGGCTCTGTATGAAGGCTCTGAGTGTGTTTTCTGCGTGTAGGTGGGGTTGGCTTCATTTAAATAAAGTTCCATCTTTATTTTGACATGGAAATGTTCCCCCTAATGTGTGGCACCATAAATTAGTCTCCATCGTGGGCTCAGGCAAGATTTTATTGCCAAAGTAAAGCATAGAAAACATGCATTTTAAGCAGAAGAAATGTTTGTTTAGAAAATGTAGTAGACTTTTCATGCAAAAATCCATGGAAAAATGCACTAATTAAAGATCATGATTACCTGGACAATCTCCTGTTTTCTGACATGTTTACGCCACAAAACACAAACTCTGGCAATATCAAACCTTTTAACTGTCACATTTTTAGCTTTGTAAGTTCTTTTTTTCACTCCCCGTTCCTCCATCTCTTCTCAGACCCAGCCAGTTCCAAACCCCATGTCCTACTACATGCATCGCTCCCCGTGGTGGTTTCACCGCTTTGAGACATTGTCCAACCACCTCATAGAGCTCATCTTCCCCTTCTTCACCTTCCTGGGCAGACGGATGTGCATGATCAACGTAGCAATCCAGATCCTGTTCCAGGTAAAAGGTTTATTTCTTATTGCTTATTATTCATTAAAGTGTTTAACAATTTTTCTCATCCCATAAAGGCACGTGTGATCCTGCATCTTATTAGAAACACAGTAAAAACAATTACATGAGCGAGGCAGGAGTTCAACTTTACTCTGTTTGGCAAGAGACCAGTTGGAACATCATTATTTAATTTAAGATGTTTAATGGCTGAATTAACTGTACATTTTATTACATTTATCTGTTTTATAGGATTACTTGTCAACATATGCAAAAATTGAATTTGTGCATCATGTGCTTTGGATGTTTGAGTTCATGAAGCTGTATGCCAATGTACCCAGGATCAAAATATCTCAGTACTCTGCATAAACATGTTTGTTGAAGTCCTTTAGTGTGATGTGCAGTCGTTCAGTAAAGTTTTCTTCATCACATGTGCGTTCTTTCTCCCTGCTTTGTCTCTTGTGTTTCAGGTGGTTCTTATAGTGAGTGGGAACCTCAGTTTTCTTAACTGGCTGACCATTGTTCCCAGTTTGGCCTGTTTTGACGATGCGTCGCTGGGCTTCTTGTTTCACTCTGAAAACGGAGCCAAGAAAGCAGTGCTCGAGATTCAGAATGATGATGCAGCTGGACGAACCCCAAAACCAAACAAAGGTATTCAGGATGCTGATATTGAAGGGAAGGTTAAGCGTAATGTTAAAGGCAGTCTAGAGAACTTGGAAGTTATGAAGAGGTGGTTACAGAATGTTTCATCATTACATTGGAGATTTGTAAAATAAAACAATAACAGCCTCTCAAAATCATTTTAATGGAAGCTCTGTAAGGAGTCAGTAAGGTCACCCACAAACAACACAACTGCAGATGAGATTTTACAGCAGATTTCATGGCCACCACTTGATTATCCGCCACTACTTATCCCTCTATCCATCCATCCATGTATCTACATGTTGCAATCAAATAACCTCTGAAACTGTTCCCATTGTGCAAAAATAGAACCCTGCACAGTCATGTGCATGTGGCAGGTGCAAGCAATAACTTTCACAAGCAAGTATTCCAAGTCTTATCATTTGATTCTCATCAGCACTTAAATTAAACATATTTTTGTTTTCACTGGTACTTACTGATTTGTGATTTCACCATGAACCTGAAACCTGGGTCTATGGCTAACTTCAGGAGACTAACTTCATTTTGGTGAACAGAGAGAATTTGAAGTAAGCCAAATCTGGCAAGTATGGGGATTAGAGAGCAACAACTGTGTTGTTACTGGCAAGAAACTTTTGTTTTTCTTATACACTTTAAGAGGGCCCCGTTGTCATGTTGGAAAGCTGTATTGCCATCACACCACAGCTCCGTTTGTTTGCATAGAACAGTAGGACTTGCCGTTAACAGCCTGACTCTAGGGGAATGAATTCACCACGTACAACTCCACAAATGTCAAAGAAAATCACTAGCAAGCTCTTGGTTAAGCTCCTGACCTGCTGTGCCTTTTTCTTTCTTGGAGACTGTGGGCTCCTCCACTGTGGAGACTGCTGTTTGGTCTCTGGGTCTTTGCCGTAGACACAACTGTCATCACCAGTGAAGATCATTAACATGAAGTTTGAGTTATTCTGGGGCCTTTTAATGGAAATCCTTGCAAACTGACATGGTGTGCAAAAAGGATATTCCCTAGATAGTCTGTCTGTCTGCTTATCTGTCTGTCTTACTCCCTCTCTTGTTCCTCGTGCTCCTGTGTATTGATGAATAATTCATTTCACATTCACTCAGAGACTGGCAACCTGTCAACCAATCACTGTAGACATAGCAAGTTCCTTCCTAAAAGGTCCCTCAGCAGCTTTGTGAATGAGTCTTAGGAGACAACTTAAACCCCCATGTGGGAGAACTCTTAGTGGTAAGATAAGCTCATTTGTGAATTAGAGAGGTGTATGAATCATCACTAATGACCATATACACTTTCCATGCTATTACAAAATGATTTATATTTCACTAAGTGTTTTTATCCTTTTGTAACCCTGTTTTTTAATGGTTGGCATCTCATTTTGAAATTAAACTTAACACACAATGTGTCCACAGACTGTGCAGGGCGCCCTACATTGCCATTCATATCGCTAACAGTCCAGGCTAATGGGTACAACTGGCCCCAGAAAGTAGTCAGTCTGGTCATATTGGAGAGGGAATTATGGAAAGAAAAGGGATTAGCACTTGGACAGCTGAGTAGCTGGGAAAAGTATGACATATGGTTTATTGGAATTTAATGTGATGTCGCTAACATTTTTACAATACAGACTGGTTCAAATGTGGTAAAAGCAGGAGTGGCCCCTCTCTAATTGGTCTCATTGGACCCATTAGTGTCTTTGCTTTATTGTAGGACTTTGAATGTAAAATAGGCTTGTACCTGGAGTGCAGGCATGTTTTAATCATTTGAACAGACGTAGAAAGTCTGTATTAGTGTAAAACGCTTTGGTTGGATTATGTTGATGTCTTTAACATGCATAAGCAGGCAGACACAGGTAGAAAGGAGCTGATGTGGCCAACATTTGTCAATAACAGCCGTCCCATGATCTAACAGGTCCAACCTTTTCCACTTGGGAAGTGTTACAGCCGTTACACACAACTATATACACACACAGACTTACAAGCTTAATAGCAATAACTCTGTACACAAAAAAAGAGTCAGTAAACATGGCGTCCCACGCAAAAGATGAATTCCCCTTTTGGCGAGACACTAACAAATATGTCATCTTGATGGGAGCTGTAATTACAGTTTTCCCCTGGGCCGCCCATTTCATTCTGACATTGTGCAATGGAGCTGTGAGATACATAAATCTTCTCAAAGTCAAGAAAATGTAATAAGTAAACAAACAGTGTAGCAGCTTCTTTAGAGTTTAGATTACTCCCTGAAGTTTTATCAAATTTGTCTGAGAGGAGTGTGTAATGGATTGACAGATAGAAGATGCAGGTATTATGTTGCTCTGAAAACAGGAGATAACAACAAGTATTTATTGTCTCTTTGTTTACATAAAAATAACCCAAAATGAAGACTGATGGATCAGTTTTCCATTTCTGTGCTGTTTTTTTGTGCCATCACACACTCTCTATCTGTTCTATGTGTGTGATGGCACAATATCTGTCTTCGATCAGGTATGCTGGTGCGTCGCGTGGTGAACATCTCATTGGGCATTCTGATTGGCTGTCTGAGTGTTCCTGTTGTGATGAACCTGGTGAGCTCCAGGCAGGTGATGAACACCTCCTTCGACCCACTGCGCATCGTCAACACCTACGGGGCCTTTGGCAGGTACAGTTCACCTCACAGACTGTGCTTTGATTTAAGGCCTGGGGATGTTTTTAAAAGCACTTAAAGAAACATTTTGTGTAGCTGAATGGGAAAAAGTCCTTGATGAAAGTAAGGCTGTATTCCATCAACAAAGGGGAAATACAAGGCTTTAGCTATCTAAGTCAGAGAGATCATGTTGGTATCTTTCAAACTTAGTCTTTTTATTGCAGAAGACACCCACACCCATACACCCAATGACCCATAACTCTTGACTATATAATAAGGGTTAAGATAGACTCCTTTGAGATACTTTTCACAAGACCTCCAGGTTTTTTTTTTTAAATCTATTTTTCTAATCTATTTTATATCTTTTTTAAATCTTATATTCTTATATGTGTTTGCAGTTTTCTATTTCTATATACTCTGCACCCCTCTGCCTTCTTTCCCTCAGCTAATGAAGCATTTCGTCTCGTTTTTACAAACCTCTCTGTCCAGCATTACCAAGGAGCGTACTGAGGTCATTTTCCAGGGCACTCTTAGCCCTGATCCCAAGGACCCTGAGGCAGTTTGGGAGGAGTACCAGTTCCTGTGTAAGCCAGGGGACATTTACCGACGACCGTGCCTCATATCTCCGTACCACTACCGGCTGGACTGGCTCATGTGGTTTGCTGCCTTCCAGGTGAGGTGCTGAACAGCAGCAGGATGTGAAGTATGCAGAGATGTACACTTTCAGCAAAGAAATATATCACTTGTCTTCATGATCACTATGTGTTTGTGTGTGTGTAGATACAGGATTTGGTTGATGCCAAAACTGATTTTGTGTTCTCTTTATAATAACAAGTATCCTTCCAGTTGTGATGGACACAATTTTTACCTCCTGTTTTGCTGGTGTAACAGCTGAAATCACTTTATTTCAGGGCTTGCATGCCAAATTAGACTCAACTGTTCAGTACTGTGTGGCATGAAGAATTCACCTACTGTCTCTAGCCACTAGAGGGCAGTAATTTCATGATGTTAAAGGAGATGACATTTGGTCCGTCTGTCTGTTGGTCCCTGTTAATCTGTCTCTCCCCTTCCATCTGTTTCCTCTCCATGTGTTTGTCTCTTTTAGCATTTACTTGCTCTTCTTCTCTTATTTTCTGCATGCATTTTCCTGTTTGTGCCTTACACACTCCTACCTGCACTCCTCTCTTGCTTAGCCTTCATTATTTTGTCTCAAAGCTTCTTAAGCAGGCTTAACGTATTTTCTCCTTTGTCTCTGTCCGCCTGTGTAAATTCTCCACATTCAGGTCACTGTCACACATTAGGTGTCATTTTTCTCATATTTGTTTCTGGTATTTTCTCTTAGTTTCTAACACCCTGCTTCCGTGTTTCCTCACAGACTTACGAGCAGAGTGAGTGGGTGATCCACATAGCGGGGCGTCTGCTGTCCAATGACAGCACAGTCCTCTCCCTGCTCGACCACAATCCCTTCCACGGCAGGGAAACTCCCAGGTAAACGCAGAGCATGAAGAGATAATAGCAGAGCATCCTGGTATTACTGAATGATAAATTTCAATTAGCATAAAACACTTCATGTCTCCAAACTGTCTCCAAACTTCACTAAAGTGCTTCAATCTTCAGCATAAAAAGTACTTTCTTTTGTTTTCTGCCAGTGCTCAGCTGAATTAGCACTTATTTGTTGTCATATTTATTATTGATTAAGTTCTGGTTACAGAAATATCTGAAATTTAATGTTTGATAGCACGGATCAATTAAATGCCAAGCCCATAACCCAGTGAGAATTCTCTGCACTATGACCCCCTCTAGTGAAGGAAGGAAGGAGCACATGATGTCTGTCTTTCACTAAAATACAAAAAATTAATTTGTATTGCTTACTGACTCAAAATACATTTGTAAGGATAGCTAATATGTTTATTAAAAATAAATAAACAAACAAATAAATAAAATAAATAACTTTAACCCTCTCATGTGCATGTGATTTTAGGTGTGTGGATCTCAGGTTTCTGCTACCTCTCACCATGAAAATCAACAGCAAATTGACTGTTAGTGAAAGTTATAAGCTAAAACACTGGCAGACATGGCTTACTCCATACAGGGGCTGTGATTTACCTAACCTGTTGTCCGATTTGGAGACAGACTGATGTTTTGTTGGCAGCCAACAGGACTCAGTGTCCTGAACAGGAACTAGAAGTTCTCGGTGGCCCTTGAGATGATTAATAGTCGCAGAAATATCTTAGTGTGGAGACATTTATGGCTGATCTTAGGGTAAAGTCATCAGGATGTTGATGACGAGGAGCGAAGTACACCAAATTTGACTATTTTTATCTTTTGGAGACATTTCATGTGCCCCTCTTTTTTCAGATGGGTTCGAGGGGAACACTTTAAATACAAGTTCAGCCAGCCAGGCAGTGCCAGTGCAAAAGAGGGGAAGTGGTGGCTGAGAAAACGCATTGGAGCCTACTTTCCTCCCGTAGACCTGGAGGGACTCAGGGGCTACTTCCAGTCCAGGAACTGGCCCCACCCACACATACCACCAAACAGGAACTAGAACCATGACCTCTGACTTGACCTCTGACTACAGCACCAGGATGAGAACAGAGAACTCGGACTTGTTGAGGTTGGAAAGAGGTCATTTCAAAGTCAGCTTCAGTGTGATGGTGCTGGAGCTTACACTCATCAGGTTTTTCATGTTACAGGTTTCATCTTGAACAGGTGGAATCAAACATCCTGACATTTGCAATGTGATATTTGTTGTCAAGATTTTATTAAGGGAAGTTTCTCTGTATCTGTTTTTTGTCTCATTAAAAAACTTCAGTGAAAGTTTAGTATTGAATGTGATTCTTGACTTATATTTAATATTAAAACTTTTAGTCATGAAGACATTGTTTTCTTGGTTTTTTCCTCTAATGAGGAATGTTATTTTATGACAGTATTGGAATATTTTTGGCAGGATGATTGATCACTAATACTGATAGTATATTATAGTGATGGCCATTTACACAACAAGGGTTCCTGCATAAAATGTGAAACTTTTGCTGGGGTTGTGCTTGTTTGTGATCTTTTGAAAAGTCACCCTTATTGTCCGTGTACAAACTGACAATACACTGTTCTTGTTAATGCTGTGAAAACACGACCTCACTTCATATATGACTTTGACATTTAAGCCCAAGAGAAAGGTTGTAAAACACGGCCCAAATAAGATGATGGCGAAAGCATACCTAAAAGTAGATTTGGTCTTTAAGTCTTGACAGATGTTTTGCTTGAAGACTGTTCATAAACTTGATAGCTTAATAGTCCAATGCTGTTCTAGGTATTGTGGTGTTTTGTTTACAGGTCTGTGATGTTATTCTATAGTTTGCAAAGTTAAACCGCCACCTGCTGGCCTGATGTGCAAACTATTGCCTTTCTTTCAGTGTGAAAACAGACAAAGCCAACCTTTAATCTTCTGCTGCATTAATGACTTCCTGGAAGACATCTTAAAATTTTAAGAT
>JAPZDV010000014.1:15181037-15201780 GCA_029814665.1 Acanthurus lineatus | reverse complement strand
CAAACACTATAGTTCCCACCTCTCTCTCTCTCTCTCTCTCTCTCTCTCTCTCTCTCTCTCTCTCTCTCTCTCTCTCCCGTCGGTCTGTAAAATCTGTTCTCTCACTCTCGAGTGAGATTAATGGTCTGTTTCCTCTCTAGATGAGAGTTTGGGGAGTCTGTGTTGCCTAAACTCCTGTGTATTTGTAGATAAGTTTTCAGCTGAGTTGTGTCCTTCCACTACCTCCAACACCTTCCCAAACACCCACACAGGCCTTTGTATCATCCAGGCACATCCTCTTCCTGTCTGTGTGTGTGGCAGGTGATGCTGGTCGGGGATTCAGGTGTGGGTAAGACCTGTCTGCTGGTTCGCTTCAAAGATGGAGCCTTTCTAGCCGGGAGCTTCATCTCCACTGTGGGCATCGACTTTAGGGTGAGCACACACACAAATACATTCAGCCAAAAAGTGTACAAAGCACAGAATAAATGTGTTTGGGCTTTGTCATCTTTGCTGTTTTAGCAAACTTCATGCCCTGTCAGCACAAAGTTGCAACTCAACTAAGAAATTCAAACTTAACTGACCAATCACTGAGTCGTCTCGTTCCAAGGTACATGCAGTAAAAAATGGCAGATTTAGGCCTACCACTTGAAATTCGTACAATAATTTTAGGTACTTCATTACAGTAGGTAGACTAGAGCAAATGCCTCTACTTTTAGCTAGTAACTTGCGCCTTTGCAACTGAAACAACACTTGTTGCGGACAGATTTTATTAGCTCTAGCTAATGCTAGCTTATTAAGCTAAATTTGTTAAAAATGCTGTCTTTGGCCGATTTTTCAAAGTTGTCAGTTGACTGTTTTTTAAAACCATATGTCTCAAGGGTCTTAAATATGCACTTGATGGCCACATACACAACATCATGCTAAAAGACTGAGGCGAAAGCTGACATGCTCCATGCATAAAGGCGACATCTTTACTGGTAGGTTAGCCATGTTTAAGGCATGGAAGTAAACAGTGTTGATCTTAAGTTAAAATGTACAGAAGGTGGTGCGTTGTAAAAGTTTGAGTGGTTGCTGAGGTACTTTCACAAATCCAGTTAAGGACATAATTGTTAATGCTATCATTGAATCTGGAATTATGCTTCTCCAGAGATGTTCATAAATGTCTTAGCAAATCTATGCAGAGAGGGGTATTATAATCATAGGTCACAGAAGCCTGCACAGGTACTGTACTCAACCAGGTCATTACAATATCTGCACTACTGGTTATACTGGTGTCTCAAAGAGTTGGAACAGGTAACCTTTAGCATCTATGTGGGATGAGCTAAGACATGACCAAAATTGCGTGGTTAGGAAAAGATTGGTTTTGGTTTCACCCATGTTTTTACATAACACAGGAACCTTTAACTCCTCTGCAGAAGTCCTGTGTGTGTCAGCACTACACCCAGACCTTCAGCCATCTTGGGACTCTCTTGGTCAGTGTAGTACATTGTGTGAGGCAGTTGCAGTGAGTGTCTAATGCAAGGTGTCAGATATTGCCTCTATAAAAAGCAAAACCCATAATTGATTTAAATCTGGCTGTCATCTCCTATAAAGCACTCCCTTTGTGCAGGGATACATATCCTGCCAAGTTTGAAAACTTAGTGGAAATCCTGCTCTGTAAGTGTGTTTTAATCACCATCTGCAATTCACGCTGGGTCTCCTTCACAGTGCCAAAAAGGCAACCCTTCAGCTTCAACTTCATTCTGAGGAAAAGAAAGAAAGTGGAGAGAGCCAGATTTAGCAAGTAGGGGGCACGGGGAGCAAAGACTGCTTTGTGAGCAAGAACACTCCAGCCACCTCATGTTGGAGAGTCCAGTTGCCACTGCGCAAAGGCTCGGGTCATTTCCACCAAATGATCTTGATCTGATGTCACAGAAAGTCACAGTGCTACTCAAGAACAAAGCCTGGGTGTCTCGTGCAGACACAGAAAGTACCAGTGGCATGCTGAAGGGTAGGAGGGTAGGACTAAGCATTGTTATTTGACAACCTTGGGAATAAGACCAGACTGAAGGGAGACACCTCCCAAGCCTCAAGCTGATTGGTCAATCATACTTTGTGCTTTGGAAGCTTAAGTGGTTTGTTTGCACTGTCATCAGGATGATATAGATTTTCATTTCCTTTTGTCCTATCTTTTCTTTACATTTTTGTTTGCTAAGGGTGACAAGGTGTCATTGACACTAATACCAGAGGACATATACCTCCAATCTGCATGTTTGCTCACATGTCATCAGCAGCAATTCTACCTTCACTCAGCACTCACTCTGCCTCCAGCAGCGTCTTCCACACTGTGAGGGAATATTACACAGAGAAAGTGCAATCATGCTTTTGTTTTTAATGTCCTGTGACCCTACAATATGAAGTTTACAAATGAAAGTCCTCCATTACCTTGGAAGTAATACTGGTTATTGGTTATTGCTGAAAATAAGTAGCTGGTTAGCCACACATGCATTTGCAGCTTACGTGAGAGGAAATAAAAACACAATTTATTTAATTCCCCATATTTTTACTCACTCGTTTTTGTTTTTTAAGAACCCAAATTAAAGAGACACAACCCCTACGAACTCTTTGATGCAGAGTATCGCTCTACTACAGCCCCACCATGTACACTGCTTCAGCATGCCAGGCCTGTAGTGCCTAGTTACAGTTGCTAAGCTATAATTGGACAAAAATATTTTTTCAAGTATCTTTTTTGGGCATTTACACTGCAGTCATGGTTTCTAACATGGCCATGCCAATCTGATGTGTTATGTCAAGGAAAAACAGAGATACTTGTTCCTGCAATACACTGACCATAAAGTGAGTCATGTAGGCTAACAGGGCGACTGGACAAGAGTGGTGCTGTTATGTGATAAACTGTGGGTAGTTTCCATGCAGCTGCATGTGAGAGCCACGCTTTAAAAGTTGATGCGTTGGCTCTCATCCGTGCTGTCCGTGCTATATGAGGAGGTGACTTCAAGGTGTTTAAACCCTGCCAACCCCTAATGTCTCCCATGGGACACAACACATTTGAACTAAATTAAGCTAAATTAAAAAGGTAATTTAAAGTGAGGATATTTATCGATGGGCTAATCCTTTTTTTTACTGCTAATGGCTAACCCAGTTTCTGCCTATTGTGCCCCAGGGAGAAATTGTGGAAGAGTGTTATGGTGGCAGTGAAAAACAGCCACATTTAAAGTGTCACAGCAGTGCACTTTAAGCAGTGACCCTTTCAGTCTTTTACTGTCTTGTAACTCCCCCAGGCAGGATCCTCGTAACTGCAGAATTTGACACAGCTGTTTGAAAAAACTCTTTCTCTGTAGAAAAGTGTAAGAAAAGTGTAACATCAGAAAGAGGTTAAAGACCCATAACCTAACTAATTGCTTGAAGAACTGCTGAAAACACACTGTTGTTGCCACCTGCTAGGATGGCTGAGGATGTGTGTTCATTGACACCCATTTATTCCCTCTTTTAGCGCAGTTATGAAGTGCCACGATATAGTATGCTAACAGAACCACACTACATACAAAGAATTCATCATAATCATGTCATCATGTGGTATTTAACCCTTGAATCAGAGTCTTGGTAGGTTGTTATTCTACTCGATTCCTCATCTGAGAATTCAGTTTCATGGGCAATATCTCATATAACAGTAGATGTATAAGTATGTTCATCAGGAAGGACCAAGCGCAGGAACAGCTTTAAAGCAAACGCTGCTTTCCTGCGGCAATGACTGGAAAATGGGACAGCATTGTAAGATACATCACACTGCACACTGTGTTTTGGACAAAAGAAAACAGAATAGTCTTCACAAAAATTACCAGAGGCAAGAGAGGTAAAAATAGAAGCAAAAGGAGAAGAAAAAAGGTCTTTTATCTGCATCCATGGAAGAAAGTGTGTGCACCAGGAGGCGTTATCACTTCCATAAACAAACAGAAGAGCATGCACAGCCAAAACTTTTACAGCATCTGGATCAAGAGACTTAATTGTTTGCCTGACAAGCCAAGTGAAAATCTCAATGAAATGTTACTTCATTAAAATTACTTGAAGTGATTTGTACAAAGCGTGGATGCTTTGCCTGTCTCCATCCTCATTATCGCCTCTATGTAGCGCCATAGAACTGTCCACCCTGGTAGGTTTAGTTGACAGTGTGAGCCAATTTTTATGATTAATAATTTATTGGACACCATTCCAAACACATTACGCTAATTGCTCATTTTCTTTGTCTTTTTCTCTGTAGGTAATTATTATCCATTTCTGTGGACTAACACTCACATCAGCAGTTAACATGAACAGATTTGTACTTTCAGACTTGTAGCACAGTTTGATGTAATGGAGATTCTAGTCTCTAAAAGTCACTTTAACTATAACCATCACGACTCCTCTCACAATGAACATAACCCATTTTTACCCTCATATTGAATGATAAGGAAATGTGTTCATTTGTGAGCTTGGGGTGTTGAGAGGCACTTTTTGTCATCTTTGAGCCGTGATGTTTCCTCTAGTATCTGTCTTAATGCTGAGCTGCTTGCTGCTAAAATGAGACTGGTATCAATTTTATCACAATCTATCAATTTGATCTAAGTAAATCAGCATTTTCTCTCCAAAATGCTGAGCTCTGTCTTCACTGATAAAACAATACAACCCTTTTTTTTTTAATTCCATTTTTGGTAAAACCTGAGACTGTCTTCACTCTCCTTACCTTCAAGGTCTCAAGCTCAATTAGGTTTTCAAGATAGACAAAGAAGAGAACACACACACAAACGCACACACAAACATTCACACACACAAAGTCTCACAGTGCTCTTAATCTCATTTCTATGTAGTTTCCTGCTCTACACTTTTGATGTCTGCGCACCTTTTTTTAATTATTTTACTGCATTATTTGTAATTCTTTTTAACTTTATTAATAGAAACTTTAATATCTGACCTACTTAGACTGAAAAATACACTCCCTTAATCATTTGACATCTTTTCTGCCTTGTAAACTTATTGATATATGATAAAGACATTATGTACATTGACGTTGACATAATCAGCATGTTAACTCTTCAGTTTGCTTCAGCTAGCTTTGTTTAGTGATCATAATTTTAAAGAATGGTATTATTCCCAAAAATTAGAGTATGGTGCTTGTTCTTTACTGCTGTTGGTGTGCTGGATGTTACATGATATGATGCTATTTTTAAATAACAGAAGCCTCTTCTCTGTGCTTCTCTACGCTTGATCAGTCTCATAGTGTGTAACCTACCTGGAGAGAGAGCATGTGTGATGGAGGTGTTGACAAGCTGCTTACAGCTAAAAATGACCACACATTGAATGTAGTTTTTGATCTTTTTACGGTGACTTGGCTCCATTAGTTTTGTTGAGTAAAGTTAAAAGAAACCTGAATATATAGGCTGTTATAGTTGTCTGTGCTTGACCTCTCTGCTTTGGATAATGCTTTCAGTTTGTGTTAAAATGTAAGCATTGAGTGCTAGAGCTTGTGTTCCTTCAGGACACAATAATGATCTGGGTGTTTTTGTGTTCATACTTTAAAAATAAATGCCAAGCCATGGCTTAGACAGCCTGTTATTCCAATTCCCTGTGTTATTTTCTTCCCCCATGACCTGTCCCCACTCTGCCTCTGATTGGCTGTGACCCTAACATATTTTTCTGACGCCAGCCATGTTACCCCAGCCAATCAGAGGGACATTGGGTGAGATTTTTTCAGTAATTTTTTAGACTCCCACAGTTTTGAAATAATTGGCCATTGGAAAAATGGGCTTTCTCTGACAAGTTTGTGCTAACAATTCCACTGCTAGATGTATTGCGTAATATAGCAGGTTGCTGTTTTTTGAAAAACAGATGCTACTTCCTGTGTTTCTTTAGAAAGTAAATGTTGCAGTAGCTAACACTGAGAAACAGTCTCATCCATGTTAAATTGCTGATATTTCTTTCTTTTTTAATTTTTTTTTAACAAAGAAGCCATTGACTTTTTTCATTTCAGGCCCCATTTGTGAGATTTAGTGGCATCTAGTGGTAAAGTTAAAAATTGCATCCCAACCTGTTATGTTCTAGCAACTCATGAAAATCGCGATAGACTGTTTTTAGAGCCAGTATATGCCATTTCTGGCATACTAACAAAGAGACCCCCTAAATCCAACACACTGGACCCCTAAATCCTCCTTCATAATATAACGCTTTGTATTATTACTCAGAGTATGCAAAAATGTTACATACTTATTTATTTACCAGGAACACACAGATGATTGTGGTGTCACTGATGTCTGAGCCGAGGGCAAATATTCCAAAAGCTTACTGAACATCTTTAATCACACTGCTCTGTATTTTTTTAAAAAGATTAAATGAATTTTTCGTCAGTGGATCTGCAGCTTTCAGCGATCAGAGTGCAGCAAAGGTCACCTCGACTCAGCTTAATTAAAACGAAAGTCTTTTCATCTGAACCGAAATGTTATTTATGCCAAATTTGTTGCTTACAGCTGTTGTGCTGAAAATAGTTATTGAATCAGGATGTTCTTATGCCATTAGATTTAGACTTTCTTTTTCCAGGAGGATGTATTTTCACTGCCAGTTTACAAAAAATATATACAGCTATAAACAAAGCAGCATACAGATAAGACAATACATAGAGTCTCAATAAATGCATTCATATATCACAGCACACAACAGTGTCAGCAAGGTTTATTAAACGCTGCAGCAGCAGAGAATACAAAACTCCTGTTGAAGCTCTTTTCTGTTTTAGGCCCCTATTACCATCAGGATGGTAGTTATTTGAAGAACTCGTTGGTATTTACTGTTATTACTGATTAGTGTGGTATTCAAAAATAACATTTAGATTTGTGTTAAATTAACACATGGTCTTAATGTGTGAACAATTCAGGACCCTTCATTTCTGTTTCTTTCCGCTCTTGCTTTGTCGCAGTGAAGTGGTGATGATGCAGCTTGATGCTTGTCTCCATAAAACCGAAAAATTTTACCCTCATTGTTCTACTCGAACACTTTCATACTGATATTGTTACAAACTCTCTCTTTCTCCTCATACATTTGTATTTTGAGTGTAATTCATCTGCTTAAAAAAGAGACAAAACAAAACACAACAAACAAAGCAAAGAATGAATTTAAATTAAAATTTTCAGTTTTTCTTTAATTTTTTCTTTGGATATCAGTATATTATTGTAATCTGAATTTTTCAGGATAAGTAATGTAGTGAAAATCTCATATTGTGACAGCTCTAAAGTGAAGTGATGATTTAGGGGCTGAACAATGTCACTGACTCTTGTGAGTAGGAGTATAAAGGCTTTTTATAACCTTTGTTTTTCAGACTTAGAAATAGAAAGCTCAGTTTGCTTTTTCTTATGTTGTGAAATTACTTGTTCTGTAGTTTTCATGTTCTTTTTCTCACTGTTTATAAGCAATACAAAATATTACAGCTGCAAAGTTTTGACTATAAAAAATCTTGTCAGTTGGAGAACAAACAAAGCTTGTTATTCACTCACATGTTGACTTATAACTTAAAGTTCAGCCTTTGAGCAAATAAATACACTTAAATTCTAATTTGTTTCTTTTTCTGTCTTACACTGTTAACATAGGGTCAAACACAAGTGCTGCAGCCTTTGTTCTCCTCTTTTTGGCCAAAATAGCACTGAGCTTGGACAGAAATCCCAAAAAGATGTGCTGTAATATGCTGCTATACGGCTGAAAGTTTATATTTTGTATCTGTCAGTGCAGCTTTTAGCGCCTAAACAGGAGTCAGCAGATGTGGGAAAAAAGACTGTGGCTGAAGCATGACCTTATGTCAGCCTGCTTTTGACCATGCATACATATTTTTTTCTGTCAGGACGAAACGATGAGTTAAAACCAGCCTTCAAACAGCTCTCATACCCTCCTCTTGTCCGTCTGTTCAAAAGTTGATCAGGATTGCTGATGAGACTTCTCTGTTTTCACATTGGTAGCATAGCAGAGGACATTTCTTCTAGCCCCTCTGTGATCTGTGTGTGTGTGCTTGTGTGAATGTATGTCTGTGCATTTAATCTGTGCTGCCTCTCATTTCCATATAATGGCTTTTACCACCCATTCACTCCGCTGGGAATGATGGAGCACAGCACCCTGCTGGTTAATCATTAAAAAAACGGTTGCAGAGCTCACACTGACACAGATGGTTTTGTGTGTGTGTGTGTATGTGTGTGTGTGTGTGGTCTGGAAGGAGCAACAGTTCGGCAATGCATGGCAGGAGGATAATGCTGAGCACCCTCACTGCCCTTTCGAGCTAATTTCCATGTGACATGGTTTGCTTATGTGATGTTTTGTGTGTGTGTGTGTCTGTGCATGTGTGAGTGTGTGTTTGCATGGCTACGTCACTTAACCCTCTCAGGTGGAACAGCTGTGGGAAACAGGTGGCTTGAGTCACATTTACCCACATCTTCAGGTGGAGTATATCAGAAAATAAACTGGCTAAACTTTAAAAAAAGCATCTAGAGTTTATTGTTTATAATTCAAGAATTTATTGCAAATTGTAACTCTGGGACATCTGTGGCTTAAACATAAGTTCAACTTGTTTTATTCAAATTAACATAATATACACATTTATGCATTTTTACATCAAGCATAACTTAGAACATAAACGCCTTTTTGGACTTTTTCTCTTTGGGAGCCTCTTTACGGGATACAGAGCAAGTTGCTTGATTGCTTTTATGGCACAAATTAGAAACACACTGTTGTTGTTGTTGTTGTTGTTTTAGTAAATGGAGCTAAGCAGCTTATTTATGTTGGAAGCAGATGATGAAAAGTAAATGAAACGTTGATGGAGAAAATAATCCCAACATATTTATCATCTTCACTTACAACTAACAGTCTATTTTGGAATAAATATTCAGAAAGCAAGAAATAAGCACCACTAACTATCATTACCAATCAAAATTGTTCTCTGAGAAATCAAAGATGAGGTACTCAGCCTCTATCATGCTCTAATGAGAAATAGGTTTTGTGCCAGAGGGTTTGATTTGGAGGAAATGATGCTGTTTTGCTTTATGGCATTAAACTGAAAGAGGAGGCTCATCCTCCTTTTGGAGCTTATGTTGATGGGGGGTGAAGGATGGTGAAGGATTGCTTACCACATCTTAAATATCTTCCTTAGTTAAGACAGAGAGAAAAGTGAGTTCAACAAGAAGGCAGTCAGCCTATGTGCATAACTGGATGAACTTTTACTTTGAATTAAGTCTGCGGGTTTTCAGTCAAACTGATGTAAAACCAAACATGGAATCTGGTCTGGAAAAGCCCCTTTCCTCACTTTCTCAAACTGTTCACTGAAATCACCCTCTGAAAAGTTGAAAGCAGAAAAAGTAAGCCTATACTCTTATATTGCATTTTACTGAAAGGGCACAGGGTTAGATTTGGAGAAAATCTCAGAGATTGCTTCACAGCAGAAAATTGGAATCTGCTGTTGTTTCCTCAGACCAAATGGAGCTAAAACTCTCAGAAAATGTGGCAACCGCCAATAAAAGAAAGAGACAAAGGATGCAGGAGAAATCTCTTTCAATATGTTTATCTCCTTCAGTAAAGTCAAAGAAAAGACTTTCAACTTTGCATCCGAAAGCAAAATTAATCCCTCTTGCATGACTGCACAAACAGACACTGGTTGTTGGTTTTTGCATTCTGTTAATCGAACTGCACACATGGCAGCTGCTGTGGAAATGTCACATTTCTCCCAATTTGCTTGGCAAAATTTTTTTCATAAAATTAGAAAAAAAACAAAGACAAAAGGATACTTTACTTTTGCCTTTGTTAATCACAGAGTCAGATTTAAAGTTAAATCTGATGTTTTATTGCACAAAACAGAAAGATGACACTACTCCTTCTGAGCAGACCTCCAGGGACTTAAGCTCAATATTCTGTTGGTGATGGAATATGGTGAAAAAGGTTAGAGGATGGCGGAGGTATCACCTTCAGCGTCTTTAATCTCCTTTAAACTCAACTTTACATCAGAAAGAGGCGCTATGTACATAAGTGGAGAGACTCAGGCTGGTTTGGTTCATGCATTTGGTTTATCAACTGCAAACAGAGAGAAAAATATGGCAAGACAGCTAGCTGCAGAATGTATTATTGCTTTTTTGCAGAGATCTAAAAAAAGTTGCTTTTCTTCCAGGCAAACAAAGCTCACTGTAAGTTTTCTGAGTTTGAGGTGAAGGTAGACGGTGGAGTGGTGAAAGGATAATAAAAAATGTCATGTTTATCCTCCTCAGTAAAAGGTGGAGGAAAAACTCCGCTCTGCTCTGACAGGCTGCTACGGGACTGATCAGGAAATATGTCACATCTCCCCTAAACTCTCTCACTGACATTGTTTCCCTGAAAGTAATGTGGCATGGAACGAGCCGTGATTCATTTTTGATCCAAAGCTCTGAGTTCAGTTTAGTCGTTAATCAAGAGATTCATAAAATTTGAGAGGCAGTGAATACAGTTGCTGTTTTTGTCTCCTAAAGTCCCAGAGCTCCTCGGTAAGTCTGGCTGCTGGCACCAGCAGATCCTCAGTGGATGAGTTTAAGACTAAAATGCCGCAGTAAACATGAAGCTTGTGAGATTTTACGCCTGATTTACAAGAATGGGAAGAATCAGTTAGTGCTGGCAGTAAAACAGGTGTGAGAAAGAAACTACTTTTTCTGGTCATTGTCTCAGTAAACCAGACTTTTACACATTCTATCTATAACATGTTTCCTCTGATGAGATTAAAGTTGTAGATAAATCGAGGGCAGACTGATATTCATCCCTTTCTCAGTCCTCGAATGCATGTGCATCTGCATTTCTCTGCTTTGCATGCAGGCACATGTGCTGTTGTGTGCCTGTTGAACAGGCAGTATTCGTATCCTGACTGTAATCAATCAACGGAGGACTGATGATGATTGCAGTCCCTCAGTGGCTCTTCAGGTTCCGAGACGTCATCCATCGATCCAGGAAACGCCTGTTTTTGTGGATGTGAATCTCAATTCCCAGAGCTCAGATCTTTGCTCCCTCCTGATTTCCTCTTTTTTTTTTTTAATGTAGTTATGCTTGACTCTCCCCTTTGTAGTTTACCCCCCATACCACTCTGGACAACATTAGTTGTCATGGCAACGATGCACAGACACACCAAAGGCAATTTTCCGTCCACAATGTAAAAAGATTGGAAGGTAGTCCGCATCATGCATGCATCAGCACAGGCATTCACACACACAAAGATGCAAATCAATAGGCACAGATTGAGTCTTGTATTCACACACACACAGTCATAATCCCGTGCACACATCAGGGCACAGTGAAATCAGCTTGTTATTGTTTGGCTGGTGTGTTTGTGAGCGTAGGATGAATCATTGGAATCTTCAGGACCTTACTGTACCGCCATGCTTTATGTTAAGTGTATCTTTGTCACAGTATGTAGTACGTCTCTTGCAGCTCACCTAACACCAGGAAACTTAGGAGTTTGTCAGTTTAAAAAACAGATAGTACAGGGTCGGGTGAAACTGGCTCTCTGAGGTGATGATTATGAGGAAGAAGGTGATGTTTTGGACATTCTTAAAAAAATATGCCTTCTGTTTGTCCACATAGCAATGGGAAGAAAACAATCTCTTTTTATTGTATGTGTCTTTGTAATTTCTTAATGTGTGAAATACATATTTAAAAATTCAGTCATTAAGTTTTTGTGCGCTTTTGGGCTATCGTGGTTCATTCATTAGTCCAAAAAAGACAAAGCACACAATTAACAATGTTAAAGATAAAATTCTCATAGAAACCCCAATAATTATTGTTTTATTATTGTAAATTCTTGGCAAAAGTAATCATGTAATGAATATCACAGCCCTAATTAAAATTTTGCTATCCATCATTCAAAAGTATTGTTACATCTTTTGACACTAGCTAAGTATGTAATGATAAGCTAAAGGTTAAGTCATGTGATAATGTTTTGAAATGTTACTGGTGAGCCTTGAATTACACACAGTTCTGCTGCAGGTCTGCATCATAGCTGCCTGAACTAGCATTAGCTTCAGACACAACATAAACTGCATTAAACTCCCAGAGCTTTTCATAGATCACCATTAGCCAAAAAAAACCCCTAAAAGATACTTTATTCTCATTGCACATAAAATACAACAAAACTTTGTTTTCACATTCCAGCAACATACATAAATAATAGCCTAGCAAATATGTACAAATGAACGTGGAGATGCATAAATTTTAGAAATAGTGAGGTTTTGTAGTCACAAGTTTCCACAATATTTCATATTGCACTCAGTCCCTATGATAATCTATAAAAATCTTAAACATGAATTTGTCTTCCTCAAACCCATTATATGGAATTTCTGCAGCTTGAGGTCTCTCAACCAAAATAATTTCAACACAAGACGCAGTTTGATGACATCATACTGGTTTGATTAGGAATTATATGTAATGTTCTCATCTATTTTTATCTGTCATCTCTCTCCTTTCCCTTCAGTAACTTTTTTTTGCCAGTTTGCACAAAAGATGACAGTCTTAAAAGAAAAAAAAATACATCAAACATCAAACAGACAAAACAAACAAAAGTCCAGAAAAGATCAGCAGCAGCAGCATCATCATCTCTGTGAACAGCTTCCTGTCGGTCTGTGCGTCCTCTGCTCTCCTCCCGCGGTGTCGGCTGAAAATAAACCATATGCAGATGCACTTCGGTATTCATGAATAAGCAAAATGATGAAATGCGCTCATGCTAATAAGCCGCCACGGGACAACAACACCAGGAACAAAGTCAAAGCCACATTTACTCTTCTCTTACATAAACAATCACTCCTACTCGTTTTCCCTTCATCCTTGCTCCAAGTTTTTTAATTTACATTGATTATGCTGCCCTCCTTTAGCATAGTAAATAATTCTTGTTATGCAATATGACCCAGATCTGTCAGCAGTCATGTGGCCCGGCGGACCGGGTGACAGATGTACAGTTGACACACGCACCTACAGAGGCCGGCGTGTTGGTTTGATTGGTTTTTACCTTTTTCCCTCTGCGTCACACGGCGCCTCAAGTGCTTGTTGGGTTCCCAGGAGACTGTTGTTATGGACCAGTAGCCGTGACAACGATGCAAAGCAGCGAATGTGCAGTCTGCTTCTTCCAGATTCTGCTTGTTTGGCTGACAGATGGCTTTCAGGCTTTTTTCTCGAGCTTCGGGGTGAACTGGAGCCCTCAGCTGGGGAACAGGAAGGTTTGGCTGTTGTTATTGTTGTTGTCAACACAGAGGAAGCCATAACTAGAGTCTGCATGTGGTCACTAATTTACAGAGGGGTTTTTTATTTTTTTGCTAGTATTCATTCAGAGCAGGCTGGGCTCAGCATTGCTTTGCCATATGCTTTCACAGTCCAGTGTACTGAAAGCTTCAAGCATTCCAGTTCAATCCCAGTTGTCTGCTCTGCTGGAGCAAGTCAGGGGAAAAGTGTTAATCTGTGCACCATGAAGGATTTCACTTGGAGAACAGATTTTCTTTCAAGAGAAGGAAATGATTGGCTGCACACACAAGATGGGATAGTTGGTGATATCAGAACCATAGCTACCTCACTGTTTCTTGGAAGTGAGGGTTTTAACAACCATAAACCACAATTAATATTTACAAAAAATGCTACTTTAAGGTTAATTTGAAATGAAATGTTCAGTGTAGTTATTTTGTGCCAGAAAAACTCTCCAACATAGTCATGTTTCATTCATTATACTTGCTAATTAAATTTGTCTGACTTGCATTTATCAGGTATTTTTTAACTATTCTTCTTATTTAAATATTACATTTTAAAAAGGGACACTTGAACGATAAGTAGAGGAAAGATAAAAAAGTTGTTTTGTTTTATTAATTTTTTTTTAAATCACAATGTGTGAAACATGACCGTCAGTCATATTCTGACTGAAATATTTGTTCCTGGAGAGGCTTTTCCTGCGTTTGTAACCTTGTTGGAAAAAACAAGTTTGTTGCCTAGCTTACATAACCCTGCCATCACTTCCAAAAAGACACATCAAGCTTGCTGCACAGGATTATGGAACAAAATGCTGCCTGTTTACATGTCTAGAAGACTGGAGCAATATTACATATTACCATATTACAGTCATGACCCAGATCACAAGATGAATTGAAGTTCAATAATCAGTTTTGCTTTTACGTCCATCGTGATCTTTACTATCTTCTGATGAATTGTTTGGCTTTTTAGCAGCTAAATATTCCACTTTGTTGACTACCTGTACACTAACTTTATCTTTTTAATTTGTTTGTCTTGTTCGTGGCTTTATCAGAACTTCTTTACTAAAAAACAACTCATGGTGTTGAAAGCAATGCTGATTAGAGTCTTGAGACTTTGAAGGATGCTAAAACAGTCAGTAGAACTAAGGGGAACTGCAGAGTGGAAACTCTCTGTGGGTTAGTCACATGACAGAGTCAGAGTCACCTCGTTCAGACCAGTGCTGGTATGACATGGGATGTGACTGCACAGCACAGGTGTCCAAGACAAAACTACACCACCAGACCAACATTCACACTGTTTTTCTGTGAAAAGTTGCTGCTTGGATGACTAAACATATGCGTCTCCATGAGAATGACTCTGCGTCTTCTTCATAGAGTTAAAAAAAAACAAACAAACACACACATCTGGTCGTTGACCAATTCAATTACACACATTCACAGTCTGAGGAGCTCAGGCTCTCCACAACTGCTGAAGCAGAGGACCTCACTACTCCATCACTCCCCCCCACCTCCTTTTTCTCTGCCAGTCCAGGGATTCAAACCAAAAACTGACAGACTTTCTGTGCCTCTGAGTTTATATTTGTATTGGCTTTGTCTTTGATCCAGTTGTTCAGATGTTTTTTGTTTTTTTGTTTTTTTTTATAAATAAATCTGAATCTGACTTTAAGAAGTCTGCTGCTGCTGTCCCTCAGGTGATAGTCATCACCAGTGGAGATGAAATTTATTATTAGACATTTTAAAATAAGAAGCTGGCGTTGGGAAAAAAAGCAAAAGAACTGTTTTCTCATTTAAAGATAACTGTGAGTGTGCAGCGTTATCTGGCACTCTGCTCGAAGATGACAGCTGATTTTTCTGTCTGAGGAATTAGTTCTGTTTGTTTGTGTGTGTATGAATGAATTAGCGAAAGATGGATGGACAGAAAAAGGCCGTTAGCGACTCAACTTCATTTTCGAGGACTAATTTGAGGGAAGAATTCGTCTCAGTCTATAATTTGTCACCGTTTTGAGACATCACAGCACAGCTGTATTCACTTCTGTTGTCTCCATCTGGATTGATCTCTTCTAAATTTGTTGATGCAGCTCGCCAGTTTACAGCTTCACACTACAGTATTTTCAGTTTATCTCAACAAATTATACACACAGACTTTACACCTCAAGCTGTCCCTGAATATTTAGGAAAATGGTTTATAAGGCTTTTGGAAAACATAAGTGACAATTTGCATCACATTTCCTTCTTTTTCCAAACAAAGAAGTCACCAGTCTATGTCCATAGGGAGGCAGTTCACTTATCTTTTAATTGGAAAAGAAGATTTTATAGATAATGTTTATCCAGGGGGCTTTTTTATGTAAAACATAGACCTGGAGTTACATTACAAGAGATGTGGATTTATCAGATTTACATAGACACATAAGTTAAACAGAAAGAATCACAATCAGCTCTCACACAGCTCTGGACGAAGCTCTGATGCCAAAAATGCAAAATATCTCTGTCCAAAATTCATTCAGGATTAATGAAGGTATTAAAATGACAAAAGTGGCACCTTTGCTCTGACATCAAGTTCAGCAAAGAGGAGAGTGACTCCAGAAAAAGCCTCTTTAAAAATGAAGAGTCTACAGGGGGATGCTCAGGTGGTGATGAGGCTGAAGCTACATGAGCAGGAACATATAACAGCAGCAGCGAGTGTTACAGCAGAGATAAACACACTGTGCAGCAGCAGCATGGAAGAGCATATAAGTTAAATGTCAGCTGAAATAGGCCACGTCCTGTGGTACATTCTCCCTAATAAGTCCTTAATAAACTTACAGTGTATCCATAAAAGTACTGTCTGCTGTCTGCTCCCTCCTGTGAGCACATCAGTCCTGTCCTATGTCCTTTTCTTTAGATGCACCCTTCTGACTCACCAACCCTCTCTACCACTACACCCACCCCCACCGCCTCCATCCCTTTGACACCAACCTCTTATCTGCACGTCAAAGTACAAGACATGAGGTGACAGGCTCTTTATTGAAACCATCTAATTCCATTACAAGGTTGCTGTGGTCTAAAAAATTGTTGGTAATGAGGTTTTCATAGATGCCAGAAATTATCAGAAATGATCAAGAATATTCACTAAAGAAGCAGTAAGCACTGTTTCATAAAGTTCAGCATCACACAATCCATACTCAAGTGTCAACATCTTTTACAGTATATTGTGATCAGTACTGACCTGTTTTCTTAGTTGAATCCAGTCCTTCAATTGTCCGACATTGTGGCGTGTCCCTTGCATTATCTAACAGCTCATTTTATGAAGACCTTTGATGCATTGAGACCTTTTGCTTGTTAAAGTGCAAATGAAGGTAAAGCAGCCAGTGTTACCAGTAAGATCAGCATTTTGCAGCACTTGTTAGGCAGGATTTTAGTTAATGCACACTGTTTTTGCTGCTCTCAGCAAGATTTTTATGGAAATGCAACGAAATTATTAGCCACAGTTAACAAGTCAGCCCAGCCCCCCTAACCAAGACACAATGGATTGACCTTATTAGCCCAACTGAAAATTGAAGTGGCATTAATGCCCATTTGTGGAAAGTCCTGTCAGAACACCATAATTTGCAGACAAAGTTAAGAGAAAACTTCTACAACTCATGAAGAATACTTGTCTGAAGAATTCATCACAATCCATATAATCCCTTATAAGAGTCACAGTACACCTCATTTGCATAGCCATTTGCTTGGTGGCCTCGTGTAGCGGGGCTTAAAGGAACGTTCAGCGCCTCCTCTGATTAATCACTCAGAGGAAAAAGAGAACTTTTCCTAGAAGAACTCATTAAACGACAAATCTTTTTTTCTCAAAACCTGGAAATTAAGAATTTTGAGGATTCATTACCTTGATCCCCTTTATTCCTAAAGGTGCATTCAACAAGTAAAAATAAGGCAACCATCTGCACATGGTTATCATACATATTCATAAACTCTCAGAAACAGATGTTTCACACTTTAAAAGTAGGAAAAGCAGGTATGCAGTTTAATCAATTAGCAAACTTCTGCTTTGAATGTTTTTAAACGTATCCCTGGATTTTACAGTATAACTTATTATGCACTGATTAATTGGATGAAACATAAAGTGTACTTGGATTCAAGGTCACCACCTGTGTTCTGAAAGAGAGAGAGAGGATAGAAAGGACATTACTTGAATACAAAGTGAGAAGCAAATGTGTTTGTTGACTTACTTTCGACCTTTTCATGTCATAGATCAAACTCTCTCACATTTAATTTGTATTATTTAAGTGGTGCCAGGGCAAGGTTGGACAAAGATGATGAGTTAATGCACCTGCAAGGATTCTTCTGTAGCCATGACTCTGCCTTCTTGTTCAAACCATAATAAATTAACTGTATTCCTACAACAGTGATATTCAAAAATCACGACTGAGAATAGGCTGTGCGGAAGACAGCTACAGGGTTTTGCCATTTTTAATCTGGTTTGGAATAAAAAGTGATTTGAGAAGTTGGCATAGATTGAATTTTTTTATTTTCATTCCACTACTTTAACAGAGTGCATAGGTTTACACAGAAAAAAACAAAGAATTAAGGCTTTGGGCAGTTTATTGATATTGAATCTCTTTTTACATAAGTCTAGAAATGCTCTTAGACTTGAATATATCTGTTGTGATGTGACATTCAGTATGAGTGTTTTCGTCTCCTAGTTCTCAAGGCTGTATTAAAGCACTAGAGATGTCATTTTTGTGAACAACGTTCAAGCTGTTTCAAATTTTGTGTTTACATACGTAGTACATCTCATATACTTATAGTCATATAAATTATCATTATATATTGTTACTGATGATTATTTAAAAAAAAAAATTAAGATAGATTAAGGTGTATATTTTGGGCAATATCGAAAGCCATTCCAACATTGTTGTTGCAAAATCAGTATCAAGATAATTTGTCAAAATGATTGTGTTTTTGGGGTGAGTATGTATATTGAGGGGGAAAAATGGCGTCAAATTTTAGTATATAGTGTTTAAATTAAAAAAATGAAAGCTGTTTTGATTTCTTACTTTGTTTTAGGCATGTAGAGGCTATAGCTGAAGCCATTGTTAATGTGTATGGTAACCATGGTTACACACCATTTACTGTCAGGTTGCTTGAGGTGAGCATCGGATATTAATTATATTCCCTGAAGAAGAATCCATGCATAGATTAACAACCCACATTAATCCAGCGCACATTCCTACGATCATAAAAGACAGTAAATTCACGGGTATATGAGCATTAGCATTACAGCATTAGCATGCTTTTAAATAAATGCTGCTGTGCTGACCTGCATGTTCATTTGCTTTGAGAAGTTAAAAAGCAGACAAGATTTTCTCTAAGGGAACATCAAGTATTGTTAATCATTCAGGAAATAAATCCTGAGAGCATCCAATAAAAAAGACTGCTAGATTAAATGTTGGTCTACCTCCACATTCACAGCTCAGTTTACGACAGCTTGTGTTTTTATAAATGACAGCAGTGCTGGCCTGCATGTTTCCATGGTTTGTCTTCTGCTCTCTTCTGTTTCTTTTCTTTGTCTTCTGTTTTGTTGCATTGCAATATTCTGTTTTATTTTTATTTTATTTTATTAATATTACTTTAGTTATAATTACACCTGTCCACTAATTTAAGGATTTTGTGCATTAATGAAAGTAATTATGTGTTTTTTTAATTTATACTTTTATTAAGTTATTCCATTTATGTAGTTAGACCCATTTTAGTGGGAAAAGCATCGTTAATACACATCCTCATAGTTTTCATTGACAATTTGCCACTGTGGTCAGTGTGTGTCCCAGTTGCACTTACTGCACTATTCCTGCATTTCCACTTTGTTGGAGTCATCATTAGGGTTCATAAGAAAAGAGACACCATGTGTTCGCTCTAGCTCTTGTCTCAGTGATCCTGAGCTGAGTCAACAGAACGTGATATCACTGTTATGATAGCATTCTGCAAGAAAACGGGCTCTTATTGCTTTCATGGCTTTTATTACTGTTTGGTTTTAAATTGAATTTTAAGCTGTTGCTCACCAACTAATTCATTTCTTATTACCTTGAAGATCTCCGTGTCAGGATATGACGTCCAAGGTTACGATCCTAAAATAAAATAACCATTAGCAGGAAATAGCCTCCTGGAGGATGCTTAAGGACAGTTGACTTTGAATACAGAGATGAGAACACCTTGTTGGAAGGATGACAAGAAAACGAAATGATTTAACATAATTTTACTGTCTACTCATTGCTGGTTTTATACTCTATAATGTTATTCTGTTTCTCATGTTATGATATGATCACCTTACATATTTTATAAAAATCAATTGAAAATCAATTATTATATTATCAGGAAGAAAAAAGGGCCTACACTGTAACCTTAAATCTTTTATTATACGGTAGCCTGACTCTTTTTCATGACCACTAAAGCAAAAACATTTCCACAGCTGCTGCTGAATGGAACTCAAAGACGCACAAGAGAGGTAAAGACCTTCTTCCGAACAATGAGGATCAACTCAAAGATTCGACAAGCTCAATGAACATGCTGCCGAAAATAGTTTTCTCTGTGTTGAAGCTATTTCAAGTGGAATACAACAAAGAACTCAACGTTCTGTGATTCACAATTTTTGTGCTCTGTGACTATAGTAACGCCCTCTGTACCCTTCAAGTAATGTTTCACATGAAGGAAATCATATTTAAAGATGTGAAATACGTTATAGTGATGGGCAAGTAGCACTGTGCCTCAAAGAGAGAAGCTCTAACTGTCCCTGGAAAATCATGGAATTAGCATCATCTGAGTTTATTAGCATAAAAAACTACACCCCTGACCTGTATGCAATTATCTTTCATCCTTCAGTCCGACTTTTAGAAATGTTTGTCGTAAGTTCCACATAGTTGTTGCACTAGTAAAATTTTAGCTTTTCTTTGTGAGCTTTCCTCAAAAGCATTTATTGTTTATAATAAGGAAGCACTTCTGTGGTGTACTCACAGGAGTGCAGTGGGGGGGTTATAGCCCCCCTGGTGCCTGTATTTTTTAAAAAATGTTGTGAAGTGCAGTCATGGACTCCCCTGTAGGGGGATATAACAAGATGGTAAAGTACGGTCTCAGGTGCCCTTGCAGTTGAGAACGGTCAGGTTCTGTCATATTCTCATGTTTTAGCTGGTCACCAGTCACCTGGTTTAGAGCAAATATAGTCCAACACGCATCCTTTCCTTAAAAAAAAAAAACTATTTGTGTTTTCTTTGATGACAAATTGAAAACTTTTAACTTTTACACTCTGCAGTGATCCTCTTTCAACCATATGATTTATGAGTGAAACACAACTTGAATGTGACCACATTAGTATACGCAGACATCCTCCAGGATTAGTAACCAAGGACAGAACAGTCATTCCTTAAAGCTCCAAAGACTCGTTTGAGTTCTAACTAGTGTGAGAGGACCTTTTGAAAGACTTCAAAAAACCTGATGACTGTACAAAAAGTATTTAAGTTCTGTGTTTAAAAAAAGGAAAAAAAAATCTTGGAATTCCCAGTATA
>JAPZDV010000014.1:15091240-15180937 GCA_029814665.1 Acanthurus lineatus | reverse complement strand
AACACGACTTGAATGAGACCACATTAGTATACGCAGACATCTTCCAGGATTAGTAACCAAGGACAAACCAGTCATTCCTTAAAGCTCCACAGACTCGTTTGAGTTCTAACTAGTATGAGAGGACCTTTTGAAAGATTTCAAAAATCTGATGACTGTACAAAAAGTATTTAAGTTGTGTGTTTAAAAAAAGGAAAAAAAAATATTGGAATTCCCTGTATATTTTGAGAAGCATTAATACAACATTGCATTTATGGAATCATACACAAACAGCTGTACAACACAAAGAATGCATGTTCATGTGTGTTAAGACTGTGTAATGCCTCTCCTTTATCACAGCGCAACACTGTCCCTCACTACAGACCCCTGGAGAGCGAGGGATGAACAGCTTAACTGAGGAACTGAGGGGGCAGCACCGCACGCACACACACACACACAGACACTATCAAACAAACAAACAAACACATGCACACACACACACACTTGTTACGCACACAAGTAAGCAAGAAAGCAATGAGCTGCATGACTGCACAAGGAAAACAGAAGTTTTCTGATGTTCAAAACACCATTTCTATCTTCTTCCCTTTCATATCTTCGTTTCCTCCAACTCATTTCCCTCTGAAACACCCCTTCCATTCATAAACACACATACACACACACACAAAACAGACACGTTTTCTGTACTCTCACCTGAACATCTCTTTCTGCACCTCTCTCTCCTTGTTTCATCCTTTCCTCCTTGTTCCAACTTTTTAAAAAATGTGATGACAAATGTCAGTACTGTAATCATAATAATCAAGCTAGTTTTGAGGAGAATAAAGGCAGGGAGGCTGAAGCGAGACAACAACTGCCAAGACGTGAAATTAATTTACTCTCCAGTGTTTGATTATCAGGCGACACTTTTTCCTCCTACACAGGCGTGAACCCAGAAAAACAGCAGCCTCACAAAAACTCCCTCATCTTCGTCAAACAGCAGAGATACATGCTGACTATTCATCAAGCTGTCAGCCTCTACTTCCTTTACTTAACCATATCAAAGCCTCAACGAAACGCTGCAATATCACACCGTGCTCCTAGAATAATTAAACTAAAAGAGCTTTCACATTGTGTCCTTCAAATCAGGAGATATGCCACTCGGGTTTAAACAGAAGTTTTAAGGCAAGTAAGACTTATTGGAAGAATTTGTCATGCCCTAATAGGATTTCCAGCCTGCTGTTTGGATAATACTATCATGTCTGGGCAAGGATTGAATGGTTTAAAGGGGCATTACAAGCTGCACACTTCAAATAAGTGGTCATATTGAGTCTTTTTTAATGCCCAGACAGAGCTGGAAGCGCCCTAGTTTTATTTAGAAAATAAATCCCTGATAATTTCTGTGGACGTGACTTTTGAACAACTGCCTCATTTAGCTACGAGTGTGCAAGATTGCTTAAAGATGCGCAGATTTTTTATTAACAATGGAAAAAAGGACAAGTGTTGTTTGTTGTGGATAATTATCACCCATCCCTGCAGTTCCCTCAGCTCCATGAGGTGTTTCAACATCTTTCAGCTAATTTTTTTTGGACGTTGCCCTTTTGATATGGTCTCACTAGTATCATCACTTTGTTTTTAATAACAGCAGGCAGCTGTTTCAAAAGAAAAAAAGCTCTAATGCCCAAATGGCTATCCAAAGAAACTAACAGGTGAGCATTTAGCAGCTTAAAAACAAACTATTTCCCTAAGAAATCTTCTCATAAACAAGCCAAAAAAGTGTGAATATTGTTCTCTTGGACAGACACACAGCCCTAAGTGAGTGCTAATTTTGCTCCATCTCTGCTTAATGTGCAAACATCAACTTTTAGTATTTCAGTATTATGTTACAGCTTGGTTCACTGCCCTTGTGCAAAAATCCTTTCAGTCCTGATGTTTGATCATAGTAATGCATGTAAAGCAGACGGATCACAGAACACAACTACATTTTTTCTTTACGACTGTGTAACTGCATCTTTAAATTACAGAATATTTTACTACAAAGCTTAACACATGCTGCATGTATAGGAATAAATAAGAATAAAGGCACTACAAAAAAGTATTACTTCCTTTGTGATTACCTCAGTCCTAATGCAGGACCATGAAATACAACGGTGCTTCGTCAACATTAACGCAGATGGGTTATCTTGATATAAATCTCCATTCAGCAGCAGTAAGTGATATCCACTGGGAACTTATGTGAAATAAAAGCAGAGGTTAGAGAATGTTAAGCTTTCTCCAGAGACAGAAAGAGAAGACAAGGACAGGACAGTCTTTAAAGTGGGAGAGTCAGACTCACTGCGAATGACTGCCCTCACTTCTAAATCTTTGCTAAGATTTGTGACAGTGAAACAGAGAGAAAAAGGAGAGAACCCACGGGTCAGTGATTTCCCAAACCTCAGCCAGACGTCTAGAGACAGAGGGAGAGACATATCTTTTATTAGGTTTTATGGCTAATGTAGTCAACAGAGGAAATAGTCAGCATAAGGAGGGGTAGGACATGGATTGTAATACGAAAAGACAAGGCAAGTTTATTTATAAGACACCATTTAGATGCAAGGCAATACAAAGTCCTCATGAATATGGGAGAGAGAAGGAGAAGAGGAGGATCTTGTTTCAGGAGTTTGATGTGAAAAAAGCAATAAGGTTAAAAGATTTCAGGACTTGATTGACAGATGGAACTGCACAGAAATCACAGAGGTCAGACCAGAGCACAGGGAAGAAGGATCTAAGGAAGGAGAGAGAGGGAGGGAGAAAAGAGGCTCAACAGAGAAGATGAAGTTTTGAGAGACGAGGACTTTTTTTTGAAGAGACAAGTAAAAAAAAGACACATATACAGGAAAGACATGGATTGAGAAAGAAAAGAAGAAGTGGGAGAAAAAGAGGGTCACAGAGGGTGACAAATCCAGGATTAGCTGGTCTTATTGCCAGATGCAGGGTGTGAGCTGTTCTAACCACTGCAAACATGAGTGGGGAGCAGAGCAGGAGGGGGGGCAGGTCCCGTGAAGCCAGCTAACAAATTTAGCTCCATTTATCGCAGCCCACTGAGGCTAAATGTGCATTTACCTGGCCTGAGTGTTTCGCTAATTGTGTAAAACCGAAATTAACTTGCAACATATTGGATCCGCCTTCAGCCAGCTTCCACACATCAGCTGCCAATTTTGGACAACACACGGTGGATGAATTCACCCTTCAGCTAAGACAAAAACATGCAGCTACAGCAGATTTACAAATGCACCACCCACTCGGTTGCCTCAGCTTTAGTTCTTAATTATCCTCCTCAAACTTTTACATTTTCTGAGGTCAACCTTGATACAAGACCAAAGTTTACCTGCTGTTGCACAAATGCGTATGTTGTTCACACAGATAGTACTGATGCTAAAGATCTGTCACCTCCATTTTTCTACCTCAAGTTTGCGCTGTTGAGATTGGATGGATTGCTTGCATCAATCATGATGACACACCCCCATTTAGTAGCGCCAAATAACTATTTAGAAGAAAACTTATGACAAGAATGAACACTTGAACATCCATCAGTGTGATATAAAATGCCAAAAAATGGTAGAATCTGTCTTTTAGAAAAAAAATAACTTGATGTGTTTGTTTTTCTTTGGTGGGCTCATGTCTCATCTGCTGACACAAAATTTATGAGCCAGGCCAGACAACAAGGAGCGATCAAGATGTTTTGGCTTCACTTCTGAGGAGTTGTCATGTTGTCTATCTTAATATACGTACATTTATCTGGACCAAAATAGTTGACAGACAAACACGGGACCAATTTACACGTCCATTATAGTCCCTGCAATTAGGCTAATAAAAAAATACTTTGCTATAAATATAAAGTGAGAGGATTCAAGGCTTTTAGACATTAGATAGTTTGACTGAGTTAGACTGAAGGCCACCATGCTGAATAGATAAAAAAGTGCTGCTCGTGATGATTGTGATTGGTTAAAGGAAAAAAACAAAACAAGCCAGAGCTTCTTTTTTTTTTTTTTTACTTTTTTTTATCGAATACTTATAATGAAAATTAGTGTTTGACCATTGCTGTTTGGTAACAAAAACATTGTGTTTGTAGTTCATTTTGCTTCCTCCATGCAGCCAAAAGACTCAATGCTGCTTAAAGACTATTTAAAGTTGCTAAATAGTAAAACTTGCAACTTCATTGGCAGTTTGCATCGATTCACAGCTGCAACTATCACGTCTGAGTCCAGAGTGAAAGCTCCACCATTCGTTTTTAAATCAGCAAAGAACTGGTGCGTCACAAAGGCAAAGTAATATTACATTTTTTTATGAACTTTAGTGTGACAGCTAGGCTGTTAAGAGAACAAAATACCCTCGTACCAGATCTGCTCCCAATTAAAATCAGCGGGGCATATTATGCTGTGTGAGAGAACGGGGGATTCATTGATTTCATTTTCTTTTCATCAGTGATAGGAAAGGATAGAAATAGGTTCTCTATTAACAATATTTCTGTTCAGTCCTTGCCAGGACCAATTTCTTTGACAGAGAGGGCAAAAAAGGTTTTAATGCTACAGTGCTTTACTTGACCCAGTGGCCAGTAAAGAGGAAATTACTTTCATTTATGTCCTTTTATTCCTGAGCTTTTGATATCAGTAACCTCTATGAAGCCCATCTGTCTTTGTCCATCGAGTTCATATAGTTTGTATTAATCTCTCATAGAGCCACACTGGCTTCTTTATTAATTATCCCAACCTGAGTCCTCCTTCCTTTTGAAAACTTGAAGAGCTGGCAAATTTAAATAATTAACCCTCATTAAGATAGCACTAATTAGACAGAGCTTTGTTAAGATATGCACATATGGAGCTTTTGTGGGATAGTTAGCTGCTTTTACAGTCTAATAGAGGTAGAGGCCAGGGAGAAAATGAACAGCAAATGCCGTCAGTTTTTTTTTCATGTCTGATATGAAACTTTGCCAGAGGAACAACTGGCTGTATTCCTTCTAGTCAGTTGGTCAGTGTTAATGTCCTAAACCAGACAAGACCCTCAAGCTGCCCTGCTTGTTTTCACTTATTATGGTGATTCTGGTTTATTACATCTAACGTCGTACTTTCACTTTTCACTTTTACTTTTTTATTTACTTTTAGATGTAACTGATGCCTGATGGATAAATTCCAGTGATGTTCTGGGTGGTTTTAATCACCTGGCTCGGAAATCCCATCACCCATCCCATGCCTGTTTCCAGTCAGCATGCTTTCTTTCACTCTTCTGTAATAGTTGACAAGAGTTTGTCACAGAAATCTTCCTTTTTTAAAAGAAGTTTTTTCTGGGCTTTTTTTTTTTTTAACAAGGTGGAGTTGTGTCATGTCCCTGTCAGGTTCTCTGTGATGTTGATTCCTTGAAGGCTAAACTGTTCACCTACTCCACCTCAGCTCCATTGATGCAGACAGGGGTGTGTATTTGCCCTTTTCTCCTAAAAATCAACAAATCAACAACAGTTTTGCAGATGTTGAGCAATAGGTTGTTTTTTGTCTGCAATACTGTTGATTTCCTCTCAGTAAGAAGTCTCATCTTTGTTGGAATCTGGCTGATAATACTTCACATTGGAGCTCTTTCCAAGTCA
Source organism: Acanthurus lineatus (assembly GCA_029814665.1). Taxonomy (NCBI): domain Eukaryota; kingdom Metazoa; phylum Chordata; class Actinopteri; order Acanthuriformes; family Acanthuridae; genus Acanthurus; species Acanthurus lineatus. The sequence goes on along the minus strand of JAPZDV010000014.1, from coordinate 15,175,350 downwards.
GGGGCTGCAGTCGTAGGTGTACAGCATAAAAACAAGGGGCTAAGCACGCTACTCTGGGGGGCTCCGGTGTTGAGCACTGACAGGAAAAGCAGTGACCTGCAATTTCTTGGCCTTGCACAACTACTTTCCCAAGCCTCTGCTAGTTGACTGGAAATTTTCAGGTCAAGACTCAAGGTACTGATGTGCAGCTTTTCTTGCAGCCAGAACAGACAAGGTGTCATAAAATCTACTGAACTATTCCTCACATTGAGATTTATTCATTGCCTCTTGAATTGGTTTTTGTTTTGAAAGATTTCAGTGCACTTGGTCGTGACACATCAAACTTGTCAAAAATATGCAAAAACATATTGCCTATTGAGAAAAGGCCACAGCAGTAGTGCGCCGTTTAAAACAGACTGATGAATAGCAGTGAGTGCACTCGGCAGGTTGTTGATTGTTGGTGTTTAAACCTCACTGCAGGTACTTTGTTTTTATTGACTGGGAAAATAGTTTCCGTTCTTTGTTTTTTAATATGTTTTTTACATGAAGACCAAAAAAGACTATTTATCAAAAGCTGACAGTCTTAATGTGAACTACTGTTCCACTGTAGCAGCGACAGTGCTGACATCTCTGCTTTTTACAGTCACCCAAAGCACAGCATAGATATCATTATAATGCAATCATAAAATGTTTATGTTCTAATCCATCAGTTCCCTTCAGTGAGTTTCAGGTGAGTTATTCCCATTTTTTGAGCTGAAGGTCTTCTTGTGGGTCCTCATTACTTATTATATATTCAAAGTAAGGGCTGGTCAGCTTGGCAGGTTGATTGACAGATAGCTTAGAGCTGTCTGAGGCTTAAGGCTGCTGTTGAATATTAATGGTCATTTGTCAATAGCTCAGCATTGTGTGTGGGTGTTTTGTGTGTTTATTCTTAGCCTGCATGTGTGTATGTGTGTGTTGTCTTTGTGTCTTTACCAAGTGTCTTTGTGTGTGTTTAATAATTTTTCAATAGCTGTCGTCTTAGTTACTTGCATATATTTGAAATTGTGTGTGTGGTTGTGTGTGGTTGTGTGTGGGTGTGTGTGTGTGTGGTTGTGTGTGCGTGTGTTTGTGTGTAGCAATGTGTGGGTGTCTACATAACACAGGCACAACAAAATTGTCAGTCTGTCAAAGCCCGTTCCATAATCTGCCACTCCACTGCTGCCATGCTTATCAGCTAACAAACACACACAAACACACACACACGCACACACACACACAACTTACAAAATATGAAATTAAGGCCCTTTTTGCGTCATCCATGAGCATTGGTTTCAACAGCTTCATATTGAACCTTCCCAGTTCATTTTTAGGATGAAGCAATAAAAGGGAAACTGGCACAAAACTAAGAGCAGCTGACAAACACTGCATGATGGAGTGTATGCATGATGACTGTGCATGGGTCCCTTCATGAATACACACTTTTGGCTCATTTTTATGAACAGGGGGTCTGCTGTCAATCAGAGTGAGTCAAACCACACCCACACAGTCCTCACTAAGTGATGAGTTTCAGCGTTACATGATACCAAGTTGTTTCTTTGAACTTCAGCTCTGATTTCTCAAATTTTACATGTGAAAACAAACTCAGAGAGGCATAATTTTGGGCAAGATACGACTCTCAATAAATCCACACAAACACAAGTCTTTTCTCTCTGAAGAGTTTGCTTTGACCCCACAGCAGTAGATGAAAATCTAATTTGGATTCGGTTCAAGGTGCCTGTAGGCGGGACTCTTGTCATCCTTAAACTCACACTTGACTTGGTTTTTTTCTGTCTGACCGTAGGGCTCGAAATCATCTGAGTTGTGTGGATGTTCTTCCAAAAAGCGACCCTCCGAGACTGTATTTTTGCCTTTAACAGATGGCTGCTGAGAAGATAGTGTAGATAGATGAAAAATGAAAAACAGAAAGGAACCGTTTCAGCTTCTTTCTCAGAGTTCCTTCTCTCCTCTGGTCTCTACTTTCATCACATTTTGTATTGATGTTATTTAGCTGCTCTGGAAGATCACATCATAATATATAAGAATCCAGATGAGAGAGGTGGAGGGGAGAATGAATAAAAAGATTGGAGATAGAGGAGAAGATTAGGGGAGATGAGATGAAGTTGGAGCCTCAGGTTATTGAAAAATCATTACCAGGGTGCACATTGTTGCCCAGCGGCATATGAGGAAGGGGACAAAAGAGTCTACTATCCCACACATATTCATTCATTAATTATTTATCGAAAGAAGGCAGAGGGATAAACATTAAAACGGGACTTTCAGTCTTTAGATGTTACAAACTCTCACAAGGTTTTTGCCAAGACTGATGAACCTGAGTTGGAATTTGGGCTCATTTTTGTAACATTTTAGAATCAGTGTAAGCAGCTGAGCTGAAGCTAAACTATGACTAAAAATCTGTCATACTTCAGAGTTACACTTGCTTTAATTATAAAGTCTGCTCTACTTACTCAAAGCAATGACAAGGACTTTGGAGGGAGCGTGATGTTACTGTTATATGACACCTAGAGTGGTCGAGTAGAAGTTAAGATGACCTGCAGTTTTTCTGAAAGCTGTGTATGAAATAATAGTTCTAAGATTTGAAATGAAAAAATAAAAAAACGCTTTAATAAGTAAAGGCTCTGTGTCTTCACCCAGATAATATAAGTGTCTAATTTATTAAGAAATAGCTTTAATTTTGCAATATTTTTTTTATTAAAGTTTTTTGCATAGATGGCTATATAATTTAAAACTGGGGAGCAACTCATGTGGCTTAGTGCTTGCAGCCCTTATGTTGTTTTAAAAAGTGCTGCCTTTTGACACGATGATGGGCCTAAAGGAAAAGTCAGGGGGTCACCAGCAGGTCATCAGTGAGTCATCATCTGGGGAGAATAAATAACTAGGCAATAACACGATGCAGTCCATCTCGTATTTGTGGTGGACCAGCGAGCAAACACTGCCATGTTTAAAGCCAGGCTCTTAATATATCTTTCTCTTATTTTAGCCCCACAGTTCCTCCTACAGTCCAAACACATGCAGGTTAGGCTTATCAGTGAGTCCAAATTGCTTGTGGGTGTGCATGTGAGTGTTGAGTAGTTGTCATGTCTCAGTATGTTGAACCTGGGATGAACTGATCACCTATTTTAGGGTGAAACACATCAGCTGAGATCATCTTTGCAAATAAATGGACCGTGTATTATCTGAGGCGTATTAAGATCTATCAAAGATTGAAATTTCTGATAAAAAGCTGTTTGTTTCCCATGGTGGTAAAAGCCTAAGATGGCCTTATTTCTTGTTTTTGTTTTTTTGTATTTGAGGAAAGAGCTTGTTCTTTTCGCAGGATGCTTTATTTGCACAAACCAGTCTAAGAATTGCTCTGTACATATTGATAAAATTGTGACATTTTCAAGTCCAATCTCATCAGTGAATATCTTTTCATCCTAGATCTCTCTCTCTCTCTGCCAGAACATCATGTCCTGCTAACTCAGGCACCTCCGGAGCTCAGCAGAGATAACAGAGCTTATTATTACTGTAATATAATGTTATTAGCCTCAAAATGACTGAGTATTTTTAGCTTTCAGGTCCTATTTCCTTACTCGAGACTCTCAAAACATGTCTGTCTTTAGGGGTTTTTCTTTATGTGTTTGTGTGCACAGTGTACAGGTGTGTGATTCACACACCTGTTCTTGTATATCACACAGAAAACAAACAGTTTCCCAGCGTCTGTTTGTTTTTCCTGTTCAGCGACACAATAGATATGACACTTCAGGTTCAGCATGAATGGCACAGAAAGCTTCAGCTCATTAATATTTGTAACAGTTCATGTGTCATCACTCGGTGATCCCTTTTGAAGAAAGATGACTAAGACTTTCACTCACAATTATAATGAGCTGTGAAAATATTGTGTCAGAGGTGGTAACGGTGTGCCTTTTTTACAAGGTAAAGACAAATTCAGTTCTTTTACACATAACTGTAATAATAATTAGAGATAATTTGAAAATGATTTGAAGAGAACAAAGGACATTGGTCATATAACAAGGCTTGTTGTGTGGCACAGAGAATTGTGATCTGCTTATTTTGTATCCAGTACTACCTGAAAAATTAATGGTACCTCTACAAAATGTGTGTTTTCTGTCATTCTTTTATTTCCCCATAAAACCTGCCTCACATGTTTACCTCTGCTCATCACAGCCAGCAGATCGGGTTCACATGGACGCTGAAATGCTGTGCAGGATGGTGCTGTGGACTCACTGTTATATAAACACCCAGCCTACACACAGTGCTGCTAACATCTTTACTCCGGTGCAAAGTAAAACATTAGTAACACTGTGTGTCACTGTAACACTTCAGCTTAACACAGTCGTTTCAGTTGTGGCTCTTGCACGAAAAGAACCAAATAAGCTGCATATGGAAACACACCCTCAGTGACTCCAGCAGCCATTACTGCTCATGTACTTACTGCACAGCTGACGTGCATGCACTTCCCCTTGGTGGTAGGGGGCAAAGGGCAGCAGCAAATGGACTTGGATTGGATGCACCTGTGAAAATCCAACCTGTGTGGACTTTTTATTCAACTTGAGTGCCTGTTTTTCTATTGCTTGTAGTGCAAAACATTTTTGCTATTTTCTTTATTTAAAATGTGATTATTGTTTCTACCTTTAAAATTAAATATTGTGAATGAAATACTGAGCCAAATTCTCCAGAGACTATTCAAGCAAAGTTTAGCAGACGTTTTCTGTGCCTGTGTGCTGATTGACTGACTGACTGGTTGGAATACTGGTTTCTTTGTAGGTCAGTTTGCTGCCATCGTGATGGAAAATACTCACACTTTCGTATTTTGATCCACATTAAACCTCTTTGATTTCTTCAAATTTAATTTTTTGTTGACTATTAAAACTTAAATGATAAGGGGCAGGCACTTAAAATATTCCCAAGTGATTGGATGAACTAGCTGTCTATCACTGTCTATCATAGGCTTACCTTTATCGGCTTGTAGAGTATACTTCCTCTCCCTTTCCCATCTTCTCTCCTCTTTGGGAGTCTGTTAGACAAAGGTGCTGCGTGGGCCTGTTTGTGGCACAGTGTGAGGTCAGCATGGCTAAGACAAAGTGGCTTTAATCTCCTTGTCTTTAGGGTGAAGTTTCAAACTGGATGGCTTGCAATTTGGTCTGACCTCTTGTCATGTCTTTGTGATTTGTTGGTGCTTTAGGTTTTGAATCATTAAAGGTGAGTTTTTGAAGATCTGAAGATTTACCAGATATTAAAAGACTGCATGTTTGTGTGTAACAACTGCTGGAAAAGTAAAGAAAGTCAGCCCTGAACCTCAGCTTTGCCTAAATTAAAAGTATTCACTGCAGCAAAATGCAAATCACATCAAGGGTTTGTGTGCCTTTTTGTATGGGCTACTTATGGTTCCAAGAGTACTGTACCGGAAGTGTTAGTGGAAATGGCTTCATACATTGAGGGCTTCTTATATGTAAGACATACATTTGCATGTAATTGAGCTGCTTTGCAGGAACGAGTTAGCAGACCCGGAGTCTCTTAGATTGCTAATCATCCATCCCACCAGCATCACAAGTCGTCATTAGAAGATCTCTCCCAGGCTTTTGTGTGCATCACTAATTTACACTGCAGAACCTCATCGTTTGTTTTCAGAGTTCCTCCCTGGGCAGTTACTCTGTCAAAGAATACACAAAGTATACTTTAGTCCAAATTCAGCAAATAAGACCAAAATGATGTTAAGCGTTTCCATTTTCAAGGTAAACTAGCTATAACTCACAGTGTCCCATGCAAAATGCATGAAATGCATTCAGAATGAAGGTAGGTATGTTGGTGGAAAATGGGCCAAATGGCTTAAGGCTTAAAACAACACAGCCTTTGGATCTACAGTTTAACTGCAAAGCTGAGCAGTAAGTTTAGGCCACAAAGAAATTTTGTTACAGATGATGCAGCATCAAGCAGAGTGACCAAATAAATCTTGTTTTATTTGTATTTGTGATTAGCTTATTTTCACTGGTACGATGTTCTCAGGAACCTGTAGAGCTTCCTGCCCGGTGGGTCGCTCCAGTCTGGGATTTGTCTCTCATTTTTATACCACAATCCTCTTTAACTTAGAAAGAAGAAATTCAGTCAATTCAAAAGTGTAGTTTTATGAGCTACATAAGCATATGTCACTGTCATGACTTTTAACATACAAGACAGCTCTCCATCACTGTATATTTAGCAACTTTCTTTCATTATTGATGAGGTTTTCTTGTTGTCTGACCTGCCAGTCCGTGGAAAGCTGAGTTTCACAGTGAAATAGACTTTTTTCAGCTGTGAGCGAAAAGCAATCATAACGTCCGTGTGCTGCTGCTGAGACTGGTTCAACAGGTCAGGTATTTTCATCCACCGCTTGCTTTCCTGTTTTTGGAAACCCCAAATGATTTATCTTGTAGGTCCGCTGTTTTCTTTCTGTCATATTCATGTTTATTGGTGGACTGGTTTCCTCCCAGTTTCACAGAAAGAAAAACAAACTCGGATGTTGTTTTCATCTCTTACTCATGTTTTGGTCCTTAAATGCACCGAACATCCAACAGTAACTGGAATATTCATCTTGGTCAGCATCCTGGTATTCTGCTTTTAGGCTCTACAGAACCATGAGAGATGGTTTCTGTCCCCGAGCTGTTCTCTCTATACACTCAGCTCCTGCATGTTAAAGCCACTGATAAGAGCAAGTGGCTCGATGGCTGCTATTATCATAGATTCTCATCTCTCATTGACTGTTCACTAATCCCAGCCTGCCTAAATTACTGATTCCATGTCTGTCAAGCTGCCTGTGCAGCTTACGGCGATAAGGTGACAGAGTTAACACCCCAAAGTCTTAATTTGCTTGTCTTACATTCTTACAGTTTATTTTTTAACAGTTTCACCTCCATCATGCAAAAGGAAGAGGGCTAACAGATTGTGTAAGGCAAATGTAAGTAAAAGTAAAGATCAGTTACCTTCAATGGTAATAACCTGTTTAATTGAATGCGCTGTAATTACAGCTTAAGGTTGAATAGATAAACTCACTGCATAATTTTTCCTCACATTTTTGTTCTTTACAGACCATCCTTCCATCATTAAAATACCTCTGTGGTCTTTAAATTGTCAGATTTATTAATTTTTCTGTTAACTAGTTGTAAAATCCTTTGACTCTAATGTTTTAATGTAAAAGCTGTTTTTTGTTGGATTTTTTTTCTTCCGCAAGAAAAAGGGACTGACTCTGCTTCTGCAGAGGGAGAGCTCTCTGCGGTCGTAATCTGCCGCCCAACAGAGACAGAAAGCAGAAAGCATGTTACTGAATACCAAACATGGTATAACCATGCAGGGAACATTAGAGCACATGCATCTTCAGCATTTTACATGAAGAAATTCTATCATCCTGCTCCACTTTCTCCTGAGAGGCTGATAATGTATGACTGTCAGGACGGAGAAAATTGCAAAAGCAAATGCATGAAGTTTCCATGGATGATCATGAAGGTACAACAGTGGCATCCCGGCAAGAATTTGATGGACTGAGGTGTGTGTTGCTTTTCAAGCATCTTGCAGTAGGATAACAAAACATGTTTAAAATGCAGAGAAAAACAAGTTTTTCTCCGGCACCAATCGGAAACCTGCTTGCTTGACATTTTTTTCCCTGCTGGAGCATCTCTGTGAGGCACATGAGACGTGCTTGCTGATATTCCCACTGGGCCTTGGCCGAGACTGTGTGCTCATTCATCTTGCTTGCCAATTTGACCACCTCCTCTGGAAGGATGGATGGCAAGTTAGCTCTCCACCTGTTAGAACGGTTGAAAATAAGGAGCAGCTGCAACTGGTGACCATTAACTTGGTGTCATTTTGAATAAAACCACTACAACCAATGATTGTCCTCATAAAAATTTATCACAAAGGTACTGAAAAGCCATTGTGCATATGTGTGTGTGTGTGGGGGGGGGGACACCACACAGCATGGAAGCTGCTGAAGTGAGTAAGTGATGCAACTCCCTGTAACAAAGGTCTTGATCATAACAAAAGGTGTGTGTGAGTGTGTGTAGTGTGTACATTAGTGTAGAAGACAGGACAGTGTGCTGACAATGTCACAATGATAAAAGAGCACCTCGCGGCGCAGACCAAGCCCTTATTACACCAAGTGTGATCACAAAAAGCCAACAATGGTGCAGCAACACACCAGTGGACTCACTTCACCAACTAATTCCCTCTAGAACAGAGCAATCGCCTTTGGCAGTCATTGAACGCATCATTTAATCAGGGTGTAATGCCTCTCTAGTATTTCATAGTTTCTTTATCAGGTTTGTTGTGCTTTTGCATTGCTTTATATTTCTGCAGATTTGCAATTATGCACTTTCTTTTTCTTTTGTCTTTCAGAATAAAGTGATGAGCATTGATGCTGTGAAGGTGAAACTTCAGGTAAGAACAAAAAAAGTCCATGTAGTCTATTTAACTGGAGAGTTAGCTTTTTAATCTTGCCAAAGTTAGGATATGTGTGTGTTCCTTTTAATAAAAAATCACCAGAAACTGTTTCTCATGGCTTAAATACCTCCCATACATCTTCATCGGCTGCGGTGGGAGAGCGAAGGAGCCCGAACGATGACTTAATGAGGCCTAAGTTAATCTCTATCAGTCAATTAGCCTGCTGCTCTGCCTGACTGAAGACTCTGAAGGGAATAGCAGACTTTCCATAAGATTATCAAGCCCGGAAGTTATCAGCGAGAGACAGATGCAGATGAATCCTTGTCATTCAAAAACAGCATTAGATACTCTCTGATAAGTTTCCCGCCTTAATTACACATCACTCACATTCCCTCTGCCTTCATCTTTCACTTTTTTAATATGGATCCGTGCTCATCCATCTGTATATCTGTTGAAGTCTGTCTGTCAAATGATATTTCAAGTGATTAATTAGGAATGAGTTTATGAAAATTGCAGGCACAGGCGCATTTTTTGTAACTACTTCAAAATTCTAATGCAGAATGGTTGAATTAAAGCATCACATTATGGTATGTTTTAATGTTGTTTTGATGTCTTAGAGATGCTGGTCCCATTTTGACAAATATTAGAAGAATGATACATATTTAAAGTTTGTTTAGACAAAAAAAAAAGCAGGTAGTAAAAAGTGAAAATATACTACTAAAAGCAGTAGAAAGGGGCTGCGTCTAAAAAAGAACTAGACTTTATTACACAACTTAAAATGATGAAGTGGGTGTTCGCTGGATGGGTGAAAAGGAGTAGTGGTAAGAAAAAAAGTTCTTAGATTAAATGTCTCTCCATCCAGTGATGCTTGAATGCCTAAAAATGTGCTCAGACGTTAAAAATTGGGTGGGAGTCGGTGCAGACATCACAGTACAGTTTTCAAACATCAGATGAAACTGCAGTGATTCTTTTTTTTTTTACTAGTTTGTACCTCTTTTTAGGAATCAAAAGGTAGTTCACAGAGACAAAGTTGTGTTCAATAATATGTTCATTGATAGTGATGATGATGATGGTGAAGATGCCTTCTTGTTCTTCTCTTACAGATTTGGGACACTGCCGGACAGGAGCGTTTCCGGAGTGTAACTCATGCCTATTACCGCGACGCTCACGGTAGGATTCCCCCGTGCTTGTCAGTGCGAGCCTGCTTTGATTGTGACTGACATGCTTCCTTCTACCTTTTCATTTCCTCCTAACACTGCCATGCTGCTCTGACTGATGTGTCATCACCCTTGTTTTTTTATTTTTTTGCAAAAGTGTGATTGACATCAGCTGTCTCCCCGTTGCGTCCTCTGTCCTGTTGGGATAGCGAAAAAACGCTCTAGCTGCAGCTGATTTGATAGAGTTTTGTGTGTGTGTGCGTGTGTGTGTGTGCAAAAGCATTCGCCTGAGGCTCTGTGATGTGCAGGTTCCCTTAAGCGAGAGGCTAACTGCTGGGTGAGAAAATGAGCCTGCCTGGAACGCGGTGGGGGGCCAGACAGCTATGAGCTATTCCTGTGTGTGTGTGTGTATGCGTGTAGCAGTTATACCTTTAACAACTCCCTCTACAGACAGCGGTGTGCCTCAGGCCAGCCTGAGTGAGCAAGTGCTGAGCAACACACACACACACACACACACACACATTTCTGCACAGGCATTCTCTCAAACACCACTATGTTCAGAAGCATACACGGTGACATCGTAAAGAGTGATTTTGTATCTTTATGCATGAGTGTGTGATTTTTTGTGTGATTGCATGTGTCAACAGATTTGTCTTAGTGAGTATATGTGTTATTGATGAGTGTGTACATGTATGGAATAATGTGTTCTTGTCATCTGTAACTACACATCTGTGCTTTTTCCTTCTTTCCTAGTAAATATGGACAAGTGTGTGTGTGTGTGAGTGTGTTTGTATGTGTGTGGCTGGCCCGTCAGCCTTACTCTGATCCGTCAGCGCAACAGTTTACTCTCGCTGATCTTTAACAAGGCACCCTGGGAGCCTCAACCAGCTCTTCTTGAGTTGTCCGTCTGTGGCTGACTTTTAAATAAAGCTCATTCAGTGTGACGGGCAGGACCAGGGGAGCGCATGCAGCCCGAATGAGGCAGTCACGGAAGCTGTCAATTGCTGTGAACTAATGAACAGTTTTTTATGAGTCAGACTTTGAAATGCAAAGAGTCAACAGTCAGAGAGAGCTCTGCCTAGTTTTCTAGGAATGGACAGGTAGAAGTGAGCAAGTGCGATGTCTAAAAAAAGACAATTAAACTTCGGTAACATCAGCGTGACACATTCATTTTGAGGAAAGACACTGGCAAAAATTAAACCTTTGAAAAGTTGTATGAAAGATAAAGACTGTGGTTATTAAAAGATCACTCAAAAACTACAAATCAGTGTGTATGACATCCATTGCCTCAGAAACAATGATTGCGTAGCTTTCTTGTATCTGTTATTCTTCTACACCTTCACATTAAAATGTTGGCCAAGCACATATGCTCCACTGTCTCAGTTTGATTGTTATTTTTTTGGAGCTCCTCACTAAAGCCAAAACTTTTCAGTCACCAAACAGCTTCTCTGCCATCTGCTATTAGTTAACAAAAAGATTGAAGCACATAAGGTGTTAAATTAGAGTGTCAATGAAAATGAGTCTCAATGAAAATGTCAGCTGAATGAATAGTGTGCCAATTTTTTTTCTCTCGGGAAAACAAGAGCATCTCTGGTCTGCAAGTTGTGTCACTGCCCAAACTAACAGATGAATTCACGAAAATGAGTCAGTCTATTGTCATTTCTTGTGAATAAGTGTCTTCTTTGTGGGCTGTTCTTCTCTGTTGGAGGCTGATGCAGAGAGTGCGTCAGAAAAACACCTCACAGCACTTAAAGATGGCAGCAAAGTTAAAATGTTCAAGGAAAATTCCTTTTCTATACAAAGTGCTCTTTTTTGTACATGTGAATATCATTCCTATTAGTAACATGGCCTTTTAAATCAACTTGTTGACTGTTTAGGTCTGGGAATGCAGGCACATCACTAAAAAGATGTTAATCAATGAGAGATTGTAACCAATATTTGGATTTTCCTCATTTTCATTTTCATTTTTACACCCAAAAATGATTGAGATGGTCCAGCTAACTGATGTCTTAACATTCTGTGTAATTGTCTGCCTGCTCATGTTTCTTTCCCGGTTGGACTTTGATGTAGTGATGCTTTTGTGTTTCCAGACCTCTGCAATTATATTTGTGGGTGAGTCATAACTGATAGAAATAATGAGAAAAAAAAGAAAAAAGACCAAGTTTTAAACCACAGCTTTCTTTTTAATAAGCTGTGCTGCACTTGGGCACAGTTGGAGGCAAATGCTAACTGTAGCGTGCTAACATGCTTACAGTGACAATGTTAACATGCTAGTGTTAAGCAGTTACTATATTTGCCGTAGTCACTGTCATAATTAAGTGTGTTAGCATGCTAACTTTAGCATCTAACATATAATACAGCTGAAAATGGTGGGAATGTCATAATGTTTGCATTTATTCGGTCAAAAAATAAAGAAATTTTACCCATTAAAAGTTCAACCTTTATTATAGCGCTAAAGGAATTATTAAAGTTATGGATAATTGCAATTATCTTTAAGAAAAGATGGATGTATGTGCCAAATTTCACAGCAGTCTTACCAACACTTAACATTCTACTCAAAACCACAAATGTCAATCTCATTACTGTGGAGGAAAGGTCAGATGATCACAGTCATTATCAGGATATGTCTTCTGGCAATCATGGATGTCTGTACATAAGATTAGTGCAAATCCATCAATATAATGTGAGATATTTTACCACATGCGAGGAAATTACGACCTGAGGATGAAAAGTCAGGGTATCAACAAAGTCAGTAGGATTTATCATCTAGAGATCATGAACAATCTGTGACAGATATGCTGACAGTCTATCAAATAGCTTTGTTTGGACAAAAGTGGAGGACAGACGGGCTTGCAATGCTGTTTTTATTGCCACCCAGCTACCTCCCTTAAAATCACACAGCATTTAATGTTGAAATGAAACAACAGCAACAGTAAAACGCATTGCCAGATGACAGCTCAGTAATTGTTTTGAGACAGTGAAGCATCGAAGTGATGCTTTGCCCCTAGTCAGTACTGATGTTCACTTTTTTTCAGCTTTGGCCCTAATCTCAGCTGTCATTAGGACCTTAATGAGAGAGCAAGAAGATCCAGACAATCAGTGCAAATGAGATAGTGGTTGCAGTGAGCCCAGTGCAATCTGCCAGGCCCATCTGGTGTAGAGGGCGCTGCGAAGGTCCAGCTGGGTCCAGGAAACAGCCGCACAATTTCCTTTTTTTTTTTTTTTTGTTTCCCCCAGCTCCCCTGTTGGAGCTGACAGTTTGTCATTTCCACCACATGGAGCAAAACCACAGGGTGTTAAAAAAAAGAGGGAAAATAGACTTAAGAGGAGAGACAAGTAACAAGAGGGGGTGGACAGGACATGGAGGGATAAAGACATAAAATAAAAGAGGGGATAATGAGAGAGCTAGAAACCTGATGCAGGCATGAGTGAGAAACAGTGAAAGGTAGAAAAACTTGAGTAAACTTAATTTATTTAATTATGAAAAGAGGGAAAAAAAACAGTCAAGAGCAGTTATAATATGTATAGAGCTGGTCTTCGAACACTCCAGGTCAGTTAGGGCTCAAAGTGCTGTGAAGACAAAAGGTAGGTGGCATAAATCAGATCATGCAGTGAAAGAGAGCAGGATCAATAAAAGGGTAGAATAGAAACTTGCCCCGTAATAAAGTGGCATTATGTGCTTTAAGGACTCAAGTAGAAATGCTCAGGTGATGGAGGAGAGTCAGAGTTTTATTCAAGCATGGATTTATTCTCCATCACTTCCATTAACTCTCTGTGAGAAGTCCATTTGTAACATAGGAATCACTTTGCAAATTATAGATATTTCAGCTTGAAGTGAGCGTCCTGCAAATTCCTTTTTCCATTACTGGAATGAATGTGGAAGAACAGAATGAGTTGTTAGATTTCATGGCACAGGTAAAGGCTGTGCTGAACTGTGGTTTATGATTAAAAAGGCTTGTTGAGCTGTTTTGTTCGGAACAAGGTGCATTGGCTGCTTCATTTCTCCATACTTTACTCCATTAAGTTCCTTTTTGATTCCTATAGGGTGAGGATGGAGAGGGAATCAAAATTTTTAACAGATGAAAGGAAAATTTAGGGGGGATTACTGAAGTTTACAGAGACTACAAATGACTGGAACATAGATAGTTATTATCAAAGACAGAGCCACAGTGACATCAACCCATAAGTTTACAGAGTGCTGTTTCAAAGCCTTGAGTTCTGCATTGTGGCCTTCACCATCCTGTTATCTTTTTTTTAATCTTTACTGAACCAGAAGTGACCTTATGTGGATGAGAAGGTGGCGCTGAAGAAGATATGCTGCTGCCACTCACAGTCCCGTGCCTTTAATTATACATAACTCAAAGCTTCAATATAATCAGTAATTATGTAAATATTTTGTTATATATAAATTCAACCACCTTTACAGTTGACATGAACAGGGATTTAAGACCAGAACAGTTTTTTTATACCAGGCTGCACCATGTTTACTCTACTGTAATGTTAGGTATTTTTAAAATGGTGCTCTATGAGGATTACGCAGCCTCAAGTGGCCAACTGAGAAACTGCAGGTTTGGCACTTTCACTTATGGCTCAGTTTTTCAGCCCTGGAGGTTGCTGCTTTGTCTGAGCCTGGTTGCATTGTAATCTGTCCATCAGTTGGAAGAACAGCACTGAATCAGAAACAACAATGTCTTGGTGTTGCTTGTCATGGGATCATCAAAATCATCATGATTCATCCTCTGTGAAACATGAATTTGTGCAAAATGTCTTTACAGTCTTACTAAGTCTAAGTGTTCATATCTCAAATATACATTTACAGCAAGGAAAAATACTTACGAATCTGCTCAGCAAAGTGATCTAATCTTATTGAATAAAAACCAAACAAGTCAGTTTTATTGATGATCAGCTTTGTAAGATTGACAGTGATAATCCTAAAGTAAATGCTGTGAAAATCTATCAGAAAAGAAAGCCATAAAAATAGCAAGAGGATTGGAGTTTCCATGTCTCAGTTAATTGATCTTTTTCTGAGGTCTTCAAATAATGAAGCATCACCCCTCGGGGGGGGCAACATGTGGGCAAGCATGTGGGCGACATGTGGGGCAAAGAGGTCCAGTTATTGTAGTTTTGCCAGATGATTTGGCCCACTCACCAACACTGTCAGCACTTAAGTTACTTGGATTCAGCACTCAGGACCAAGTTTTCAGGTTCTTTAATTAAAGTGGGAAGTGCTTAAAAATTGCTGGTAAGAGAACTTGCTCACTTTTATATTTTTAAAAAAGTTTTATTTCACTGCTCTAATCTTTAAAATAATTAAAGTAATAACAAACAAGCATAAACGTAGAAAACTGTAAAAAAAAAAAAGCAATTATTTTTGTTTTATGTCTTATAACAACCAGCTTTAAGCTGAACCAACCAACCACTCTAACACAGCGAGACATAGAAATTATTTAAAAGGCGCCATATTTGTTAGATAGTATAAGATAATATTACCTTGTGTAATATTAAATCAGTATGCTAACAATATCTTTGGTTTTTTTAATTTATTTCATTCTCAGATATAATGCAATATCTACCTGACATTAACTATAACAAAATGGATGCAGCAAAAAAGAAAAGCAGTGACAGATGACAAATGCAGGAGCCACAGAAGCTGCTTCTATTGCATATTTAATCAGTGCTGTTACCTCATTTTGTTGCTGCTCTTCTTTTCCTTCCTGCATCATCTTGTATTCTCTCTATTCCGTCTTCTTGGGCAACTTCTTTCATCTCTAATGAGCAACTGCAGGCTTCAGTCAGGGGCAGCTCGTAGGGGTGAAACATGTCCCATCATAGACAGAAGGACGGACAGTGATGGAGGAAACAATGATCAGTAGTTGAGGTAAGAAAAGTTTAAAGAGGTGTGGCGAATTACAGGAAAGATGGAGGAAAAGAGAGAGAAGGGAAGAAAGGAAGAGACTGATGGAGGAGGAAAACAGCCATTGGGACCCAAAACTTCAGGGTATTTCTCTGCTACATAGAGAGCCTTGAGCTGTGCGATCCATCATCAGACTCTGTCTTTTTCTTAGACACACACACACACGCACACCCACACACACACACACGCAGACAAACACTCTCACACACATGGACGCAAATCTTACCACCTTACTTCCTGCATAATAAAACTGATGTGCAAGGTCACAGTGGAAGACATTTTTCCCGCTTTATTCTCAAGCATCTGAGTGAAGTGAGCAAGGACAAAGTGTGTGTGTGCATGTGTGTGTGTATGTCAGTGCCCTTCATGTGCTTGCAAATGTATCTGCCAGCTCATCCTCCCCGTTAAACTTTTTTTTTTCTATACAGTATAATATCTTGGCCGACCCTATCGTCCTCAAATATCGATCTAACCATGATATTTCACATGCGTTACCTTAAAAACAACACTTTTTCATGTATTAATGGATCCTGCTGTCACTATGTCTGGAGAATACAGTAATCGCCTCTCTTTGTGATCGATCCACCACTTTCTGAAACGGAGCCCTGTGGACTGTGCTTAGCTTGGAGAACAGGCAGGAATGAGAGCTGCTGCTTTGACTGTCACAGGAATAATGAAGGTGATGCTCAGTCTCATTTTGTCGTACACTAACATGAAAGGGGGGTGGGGTGTTTGGAGGGGGGGTAGCAGGGGTGGGGGACTTGCCTTAAGGAATAAAGTGAAACTCATCAGGCAGATATCAGACACACACTGGCTTTTCATTAGCAGGTGTAGTTTGGAGCAATCAATCGGCGTGCTTTTAATTTTCATGCCAGTAATGGAGCTGAAGAGTGGCTGTTGGCTGCCATTTGCAAGCTGATGGAAATATTCTGGCAGCTAGTTTTAGTGTGCATGTAAATCAGCCTGTGAAAGTCTCTTTTTTTGAAAGTCTGCGATTTGATGTTGGAATAGGGAATTTCTTTTTTTTTCATAACAAGTGGCAAAAGCAGTTAAAATATTCTCATTTGTTTTTTTTGTTTTTTTTTCCCTGAAGATCAAAAGATTCTAACACTGAGCTCCAAATATAAAACCAGGGTCTGCAGTTGATTAGCATAACATATTATACTGCATAGCACAAACACCCGGAAGCTTTAAGAAAACAGCCAGGCGGGCTTTGCACTAAGTTTTAAATAAAATGTCTAAGCTGAAGGTGTGTGTGTGTTATGATGATGTTAGATGGTGAATGATCAAAATGTCTCCATGACGTAGCTCTTAAAAGAGAGTGAATGTTCTATCAGTTGCAGTTCATATGCACATCAGAAAAAGAACTGCTTGTCTCTGCAGCGTGTCTGTGTTTGAAACTAGTGTTTTCATTCACTCCAAACAGCGTCATAAGTATAAACATTACATGTGCTGTCAACAACCTTGCATTCAACATAGCTGCACAGACAAAATAACCATTTGCGCAGATTTTTCTCCCTTCCCCTTTATATTTAGATGGCACTATAAATGACATCAAATGACTTGGCAGCTAAAAAGAGCAAGATATCAGTAAAATGGAACCGGTTCGGATTTTTCTAAACCAAACGCAGTAAAAACAACGGTTATTTGCTAAGTTTGGGAAAATGGCAACACAAAGTACCTTTTTGGCCACCTTCAAAAGAAAGACTAGAAACAGTGTGCAGAGAGTTAGACAGTGAGAGAATCTCACATGAGTGCATCAGCCTTAACCATGCAGCCAGAGACTACAAGGCCAGAACAAAGGCACTCCATATGGCAGGACAAGTTTGTGCTGGGAAGAGCTGAACTGATGCAGTGATCCTCCTCTTTTTTTTCCATTTGCAAGTAGTGAAAAGTTGCGCTTAATATTATTATAAACTAATTCAAATTTTTCTTAAATCCTCATTTTGTAGAATCGGATACTTATAAGGTACTTTTGCTTAAATGATCTGTTCACATGTATAAGCACCAGTTTCACAAATTAGAGCTTGTTTGTTCAGAGCCACAGCTGAACTAACCATCTTCTGACCTCAGCTTCATATGTAGTTTACAGACATTACAGTGGAATCAATCCTCTCATCTAATTCTCAGCCAAATAACATATGTGTTTCTGTTTAACTATTCCCTGTCTGTCAAAAAAAATGCAGAATGGCAACTTTGTGATGCTAAATATGTCATCTACTTTTTATTATCACTGATGAATTTACTTGGCAGCAGCATTTGACTGTTGAACTGGATGTGTTGATGTCCCACTAAATTTAATGCCATACTCAATGTCTGTCTGACATCCCTTTGTTTTAGCTGCTGTTCTGTATCCAAAATGTTATTTTAGAATCAAACCTTTTATGACTATCATTAGACTCTCTCTTCATGTCCCTCCTTACTGTCATTCCATAAATTAAATGCTGATGCTTATTGATGCTGTGATATGAACAGTATAATTTCAGGATCATTATGCATCATTTGTAGAACCTAGAAATCAATAATCATAAAACCCCCGCAGTGTATTTCAGGTTAATGTCTATTCACATTCATATGCAGGCATCACTTGTTTATGTGACTCATATTGGAGGGAAAGAGAGCAGCCAAGGTCGGTCAGTGATTATTGACTCAGATTAGCATCTAAGAGATGATGGATGGCAGAGCGCGTTGTGGATCACTTCACTCCATCAAACGCCATCCCTTCCTGCTCACAGTTTCCTGCCGGAGCTTCAGCAGTCAAGGTGGTAGTGTCTTAAGGTCAAATGGTGAATATTTTGTGTAATGTTGTGTGCTAGGTTGGGTTGGTTGGCATTTTGAGCAGAAAAGTGAGAAATTTAGGGTTCGGTTTAAAATAAATTGACAGAAAAAAATTCAGAAATCACCGTTTACCCCCCCAAAAAAGTCCTAAAATCATGCTGACCACATTTGCTAAGTTAAGTTAATGTTCTTCTCATTGAAGGCAACATCAGCTACCGCCTGCCACATCACCCTTCTTCCCCTATTTTTACCTGCATCATTATTTTTCTGTTTCTGTCTATGTCCTTAACTTTTTAAAAGTTATTTCTGTCTAATGGATCCTATTTTGCAACCACAATATAATTGCTTGTGATAGCAAAACTGCACATCTCAATAGAGAAATGATGTGTAGGAGAGAAAGAGGTAAGCAAACCAGACCTGTAGCTAGCTCTATGTCTCCGCTTGATGCTAGCTCTTTTAAGTCATTTTAACCTCCAGCATAACACATCTGAATCTTTTACAGTTGGTGGAGTTGTATTGTGGGTAACATAGATGGCAGGTTTTGACTAAGAAAAAGAATATGTAAAGCAAAAGAAGACATTTTTGGATCTGCAGCACTGAATCCCTCTTTTTGAACTTCCATGAGCTCAGAATCGTATGGATGTACAGAGCAAAATCTTGTTTGAAAGTTTTTCAAGTTGTCATTTCTGTCTGTTTATTTGCAAGCACAATGTGTTTGCCTGTAATGAAAAAAACTCTCTGCATCTTCACTGCTGTGAGAAGATTCTTCAGCCTCGTCTCTCTTGTGTTCTTGGTGAGATGTAATTGGATTTGGGGAGGGTGACGGAAAGCAGCTCCTTGTGCTTTCCTCTGGTCTCTTTGTGGCTGATAAACACAGGAACCACGGGAGAGGAAATTAACTCATGGGGCAGGTCATATCTCTCTCCCCCTGTTTCTTTTTTTTGTCTCCTTCTCTTTCTCCCCTCTCTGTTTTTTTTTCTCCCAAGTTTGACAGAGCCAGACCATGCTCACGGTGATTACGACTCATTAAACACCCTTCACGGACTTGTCTGGCTGGAATAAACAAATAGAGGGCTTAATCCGAAATACATTGGTAAAAATGCAGCCCCAGCCGAGAGGTGGAGCTTTGCATAAGTAAAGGAGAAGATGGCTGGAAGGATTACATGCAGGCGGAGAGGCGCTGTGGAGATAATTAGCTTAGGCCAGGTCCTCCAAGTGAGGGTTGATCCAGCTGAGAAAATGAACTACAATTGCCCTCGAAGGTGTAATGAGTTTTTTTTTTGTCTGACAGAACTTTATGATACAACCCCTTCAGTTTGTTCTGGAAAAGTAACTGAGGTGATATTATCTTCTATAGCAGCATGGTGCTGTTTGAGGTAATTAGAATTCACATGTGGTTATGCAGTCAGGTGTGAAACTGTTTCTGTGGTAAATGGTACATCCCAGCATTTTGCTCAGCTAACACAAGAAGACATGACTTTCTTTACGCAGGATGCTTTTATTTACTGTGACCTGCTCTTTAAAACGTATAGCAACACTGACACAGAGTCACCTTGCTCTCATCGTTACAGTCAGAAATTGCCTGTTAGGAAAATATAACCATGAGGTTAAAGTGGAACTCCATTAATTTTACTCATCAAATTTTGTTTAAGGCCTTGGAGAGTACTTCTGTATACGCAAAATGTTGTCCAAAGCCTATAGAGGTTACAGAGGAAGCTGTGGGGATTCTGTCATATGTTGTGGTAGATGGCATTGGTGGGTTGGTTGGTTGGTTAGTTGGTTGATGACTACAAGTTTGAAAATTGTAAAAATATATCTGTCTTCTGTAGCCTGCTCTTCATCTCAGCCTGAAGCTAGCAGCTTGAGTCTATAGTATTTGTTTTGGCATTAAACATCAAAGTCTTCAACAGTTGTTGTGTTGCATTTTTAGTCATGTAGGTGCCAAGTTTTGTTGAGGAAAAAGTAAACCTGGAGAAAGAGAAAACGAACATCACACTGCTGCATCGATGAAAGTCCTTTAACTTAAGAGGTTTGGGACTGTCACTGAATTGCAAGCAAGGCCAAATCTGTGTTTGAACAAGTAAACAATCATGTCATTCATTCAGATGAGGTTGGTTGTTGAATAACTCTGCCGTGTGCAACCCTGGAGGGGATCATATGCTTGGTTGCTTATGTGTGAACGGTTCCATGTGTGGATCCATTTGTGTATCTGTTCACAGTTAATCTCTTTCGCATACTGGACCATCAGTCAACCTTATTTTGTAAACCTTTATGAATGTATGCTGAGGGACCTGTCATGGTTGTGGTTTTTCACAGTTTTTCAAAAACTGCTTTATTTTATACCACCGTCCACTGCTGACTGTTTACTCCTCTAACAGGCCAGTGGGGGCAGTAAATTCCTGCCTTGATTCCACTATAGGGACACTGTGGCTCACCTAGTCTGTTGCGGGCCACATTTCAAGCTTTGCAGAGGCTTAAAATTGATAGAAAAGTTTGGTCTCACCTTGAAACTTCTGCAGGTAAATTCTGCATGCGATATGTTATGATCCCCTTAAGTTATGTAAAAGATATAAGACAAATAAATTCACAACAGCACCTGTTTGATTGGCACAAACCTGAGAGAGACTTCCTCTCTAATCATTGGACTCCTCTAGTAGTTTTATGGGATCTTTTACTCATATATATTGAATGACTTGCTATGCTTTTCATTGTGGGATACAGTATGGTTGCTTCCCCCAGTACTGCAGTATTTACTATATGTAATCAATAATTTAGAAGCAATATCTGCAAACTTTAACATTGTCATAGAGAACTGAATTAAATAATCTGTAGTCACTGTTTTTACACAGCTCTTTATGCTAGTATGAGTACTTTTTTAAAGCATAAAATAAAAACAGCTCTCCATGTGTTTGAGGTAAATAAACCATCAAATCATTGTAATAAATAATTCTATTGCTTTATCAAAAGCTATTCATAAAAATACAAAGGAAACACAAAGAAGTGGATCCAAGGTATTAATGACAAGCAAGAGCAGAAATGAAAGACAGAATTATGGTGCATTCAAGTGTGAATGCTATAAACAGAAATAAATTGAAAAATGAAAATATAATTACATGCCTTTATATAATAACAGACTGACCGTTTTTGGGCATTTGCTCTGTGATTTTCAAGCATAAGAGAAAATTATTCTCATCACAGGTTTACAGGGGCAGTGTGGCACTCACAATAGATATCATCAGTGTTGATTTAATCACCGGCTGCACTGACTGCATTTAACTGAACAGTGACAGTGCAGGCATATGTGTGTGACTGGGTGTCATAACCTGGGCAGAAATAATCAATAGCACATCTCCCTTGCAAACATTCTGTCATTGGTAAAATATTCGTGACAAAAATAACTCTGAATCAGATTTCTGATACATTTCTTTTTTCTTCTCTTTCCTCAGCTCTCCTCCTGCTCTATGATGTCACTAACAAAGCATCCTATGACAACATCCGGGTAAGAAAACCACACTTGGATCTGTCTGTCTGAAACTCTTTTTCTCTGTCTTCACTTCTCATTGCTGTATGTTCTCATCCAAAAATTGTTTTTTTGAAAAAATCAGCATTTATTGAATGTTAGATGAATTTAAACATACCTCAGGATAAGTTGTGAGTTACTTGCCAAAGTAAAAGAGTTGGAGCTGGAATGAATTGGAGCTAGCCAGGGAATCAGACCAATCTGTTGAGCTCATGGTTTGTTGACTCCGGCAGATGGGTCTGGTTCCCCTCCACTCAGACAGATTTCCACCTGACCTCACCTGCCCCCAGCTTGCATATGTTGCTGTGTCACATGTTTGGTTGCTCTGATTGGTTATAGGGTTGTCCAATTGCGTCTGTTGACAATCCAAAATGAACTGAGAGGTGCAACGCTGATACACATTTGCTGTTTGGTCTGGCATGTCAGGCTGAAGTGGAGCCTGAGGTGGATTAATGCAGTGTCAACAGTAATGCTGGCATCGTGCTCTGGACCGTTGATGTGAGGGGGAAGTTATCGATTTATTTATCTACATTGCAACACTCACCTTTGATCATGAGCTTTGTTTAGTAACCAGTAGATTCCAATTGTGTATAAAAGTGGCCATAATGAGTCTCCTCACCAGGGTAGAAGGTCTCACTCTAAGATAGAGAGTAAGGAGACACACGGAAGGAATTTGGTGTAATCTTACAGCTCTTTAGCATTGAAAGGCAGGTGAAAAGGGTGTTTCTTTTGCAACGCCAGGTAGACCGGTAAAATGCCGGGTTGTATATCTGATCTTGGGAATGCCTCTGGATCAGCCAGGAGCCAGAAGTTGCTGGGGGGAAGGACCTTTCTTTGCCTGCTTCCAGTGGACCATGCCCTGGATATGGTGCAGAAAATTGAAAAGATTGGTTATTCTGCACATTAATGAGTTCTTGTACTTTAATTACATGCTAATCTCTCTCTGTGTAATGGTGTAATGATTCTTGGATGCTTGCAATCACAGCTGATTCCTCAGGAGAAACTAATTCCTTGCTACATGGTGGATTAATCCTGCATGCCCTTTAACTTTTACATGAAGGTGTAGGTGAATGGTGCTGCTTATCTGAGAGTTTAGTAGACATATATCTCAGTTTTCTTACACAATCTGTGGGTTAGCATAATTTTTGTACATCAAATCTTGGATTTGCATGGATGCTTACCTTAAATTAGTGTTCATTTTAACATGAAATCCTGTGTCTTGTTGCCTTTCCCTTTATGTTAACTAAGTAAAAATCTAATTTGATTTGTAAAATTTAGTTTAGTGCTCATGGAAAGTCTCTAATTCACAGAAAAATGTTCAGTTAAACACAAAAGCTGTGGAAAGCAGCCGCATAGGTGCCCATCTGCTCTGCTCCCAGCAGGTATCTGATGATGAGCGATGTCGACAGTGACCACATTGGCAACAAATGAAGGGAGGCAACAAAATTGAAGAGCATGGCGGCGCAGATTAGACTTCACTTTTTTTTTCCCAAAATGGTCCCGACTCTTTGTAGTCGCTGCTCTCTTCTGCACTCAGCTCCCACTGTGATTTTCCAGCCGACTTTTTTCATCCGTTGTAGGTGCATTACTCTCCTTTGATTAACGCTGAGCCGAGTTAAGAGCAGAATATGGCCATTATAAAAGTGTGTGTCTTACACATCAAGGAGAGGAATGGCTCAGTAATCATCATGGCAGACATGATGCATTTATATCAGGGCTCTGTCTGTGTGTGGGTGCATTTGTTGTGTGTCTTCATGGGGATGTCTGTGCAGGGTGCCGGTGTGTGTGTGCACTCAGGTGTGTGCATGTAGGTGCCCAAATGCCCTCATTAACAGAGAATGGAGAGAAGTCCCTGGAGAGAGATAGACACAGTTTAGCTTCTGTCCAAAACAGCTGGTTACTTTCATGATGCTTTTAATGAGGCTTTGGATCTAAAAAGGATAAAAAAAAATGTGGGACAGACAAGAGAGAAGGAAAGATGATGAATATGGAAAAATGGTTAGTTGTTAAGTGCACATCAATTTCCAGTAACCTGATCTCCATTAAGTTGACAGAGAGGACAAGGTTGATGATATTCTATGTTATTGACAAGATATTCCATCTCTCTGCCATTTCTCTTTCCTATTCAGACTGTAGCACTCGAAACAGTTCTACTTGCTTCTCCTAAAGACATACATCTGTAATATAAAGTATATTAGTTCATTTTTTAAAACTAGGCGACAAAAAATTATTGTTCTTAAACATCAGAAAATATAACCTCAAAAAAGAGCAAAGAGTGTATTTCTTTAGGGCTATTTTTAGCAGTGGATGAATGCACACTGGGTGCATTATTGAATCTTTCCAGCAGTAGGACGGTGTGTGTGTGTGTGTGGGATTGAGTCAAAATAAACCCAGTGTTTGTGTTCATGGTAATGAAGGAACATGTCACCAGTGCGACAGTGTGGCTCATTAATGGGTCAGCAAAGAAGCTCCATGGCACAGAAGTATGAGCACAGAAGTATGAGCACAAAATATAACATTATCATTCAGTCACGTTATGTTGCTTTTGTTTTTCTTAGCATGGTTTTCTTACAGTATTAATATATAGGATATCAGTAACAAAAAAGTTAATCTGTAGTTGGGTTATAAAAGCTTGATGCAGTTTTAAAAACAACACAGTTTTACTTCTTACCTGTATCTTGTATTTTCTGCAAACTCATCACCTTTGTTACACCAGATTACCTTTCATGTTTTAATTCAGATAAATTATGTAAGGATTTGCAAACCCACACTAAGTTGAGGTGGAGTCATGTTTCCCTATCGTCTGTCTCATGACAGAAGCTACAAGAATCAAAAAACACTCAAGTTTTTAAATAACAGTGAAATTGATGATATGTACTCTTTCCTCTTAGAGCCCTTGATTACTTTAAGCTTTCAGTCTCCCAACATTTCTCATGTTTAATTATTTAAGCATATTAGTTCCATAACAAAACAAGTATCTGTTATGAATTACAGTGATTAATACAGGCTCAGCAAAGCTCCTGAAGCCATGGAAGACATAATAGGTAGCATTATTTAAGTACTTCTGACAAGGAAAATATGTCAAGTTCCCCCGAATTCAACATACACAAGTACAGTTACACAGGTAAATACTGGCTGAGACATGATTCAGTTCAAAAGTCACCTCGTCTATAGGTCAAGAGTTTTAACAACATACAGTTTTAGAATAATTCAAGCTTCTGTGACTTCTGACTTCTGTGTGGGTTTAAATTAAACTGGATGGACCACAGATTTGAAATATGTCCTCCTCTTTAGATGTTCAAAGTGGGTTGTTGATTTAATAAAATCCACCTGTTTATACAGTGATGTAAGCCTGCTAATTTGCTGCATTAAATGACTCTTAAAAAGAGGGGAAATTTTATCCCACAACAACAAATGGCACAAACAGGTCATTGGTCCTTGCATGTTACTAAAAATGGCATCTGAAACCACAGAGGCATCAAAGAACACAGGAAATGAATAAGAGTAGCTGATATTAAATCAGAGAGCTTTTGTTAAACTGGAACTTGGAATTGAAGTACAAGAGGTGATGTGTGGAAAAGAGTATGTACGTTTTTGACTCATATGCATCAGACAGGATTGTGTGGTTTACTTTTTTTGCCTACTATGAAGTCCCCTCTGTATTGTCTGTATTAAGTCTAATGTCAGAATTTTGGCTCAGAATTCTTCCTAATTTTAAAATTTGAATTATACAGGGTGAGACAAATTCATTTCATCCAAGTCACACTGATCATTCATTTCTTCTGAGTCTTTTTCATTTCTTTTATATGTAGTCAGCATCCTCCCAGCTCCACAGGCTCAAGAATTTCTGTATGTATGTTAGTCTGTTTCATTTTCAAAAAAACAGACCTGAAAAGAGCTTTAATATTCCAGAGCAGATGCAAACTCAATGGGAGACAAATGGAAAATCTCTATCTGTGGTCTTGTGTGTTTGTGTATGTATTTAAGCATGTGTATGTGTGTCTGTGTGTATGTGTGTGAGAACATACAATACAGGCTGTAATCCCTTGGCAGTATGTGTGAGCACACCCGTTCAGCTGCACCGTAAAATCACAACCAATGAAATACACACCTACATACACATACATGAGTAATATTGGCTCATTAACAACATTATGATACAAATTTACCTTAAATTAGAAGCTTCAATTACTTTTAATGATACACTGATACACAAAGCCTCTTTTATTTTCACTCTGCACCGAGAACACCTGTTCCAAAATTATGTATCTGCAAAAAGTGTCTAAATGGATCTTCATCATAAGGTCTACTCTCATTAATTTGGGTGAAAATTGATCTTATTTAATAGAGAAAATGTTATCTAGTTTTAGCTCTGATGTCCTTTCGCTGCTCTGCATCTATATTTGCAATTTCAGGCATTTACTGCTGAGCTTCACTTGCTAAAATAGTTGAAATAGTTGCTAACTGCTGCCTTTTGCCATCATGTACTGGGACCTCAGAGTGCTACTGCTAACACTGAAGCTTTGGCCCACTTGCAGAAAAAAGTTTTCAGGCCTGAGGTGGGGTAGGACATGTAGGATAGGAGAATGCTGTTGGGGAGTAGTGTTGGAATTGGACCTGAGCTGGATAAGAGTCAAAAATCAGGTTTAGCAGCCTCTAAAGACATAGAGAGGTGACTGAAAAGTTGGGTCAGTTAGTTACTGCACACAAATTACATGACATTTAAAAACATGTAATCAGAGTATCAAAGTGGCTTATTTTCCTTGTTTGGCAGGTTTGAAAAACAAAATGCAACAAACATAAAACATACAAGCTCACTGCATAATTAACTGTACTGGGTTTTTTTTGCATTTGTACTAATTCTTTTCTTACTTCAAGTTATACATTTCTATTAAAATGTATTTATTTTTCAGCTACTTTTAATTTGATAAAAGAAATAAACGCAGATCAGAATATATTTTTTCATAGTTTTATTTGTTGTTCTATTTTTATGCAGGTATGTTTTTACTCAGGAAAAGTTCCCAATGCTTCTTTCATTGCTGCTTAAATGTCACTTTCGTGTAATCTTTCTCCAGCAAACACATTTGAACACACAAAGAGCAAAATGCTGCAAAAGCTGCTAAAGTGGCAGAATAAAGTTAAGACGTCACAGTTCAGAGAGATCTGAGCTTCAACCCAGATAAATGTATGCATGTAGCACACACTGTCCTCACCATGGAGGCCTACATGTACATTTAGGGCTACTGCAGTATAATAAATAAGCATACACTCATGTCTTCCATAGTGCGAATCCATTAGCAGCAGAGCCTCAGGGTGAAGGCTGGACAGCATTCGGATGATGAAAAGATGGAGACATTGCACCCAGTGCTTTCCATCACTCACTCACTCTCATTCATTCGCCCATCTTTCCCTTTTGCTTTTTCACTTCTCCTGTCAACCTGTATACCATCTGTAACCATGGCCACAGCCACTGCTGCTTTCTATCTGCCAGTCGTCTCTGCCCCCATTTACATTCATCTATATCTACTTGCTCTTTCTCTGCCTTCAGTAATTCTCTTATTTCAGCAATCAATGGTTTTTTTGCTTCACAGTACATTGGTACATTTGGAGTCATTCTATTACATTTGTTTTCCGCTTTGAAAATAAGGAGTAAACATAAGTAAATACTAATCATCATGCATTTGGCCACTTGAGCCCCTTCCAGACATGCATGTTGTTAATGCATGTTGTCGTGGTAATTATTGCAACTTAACATTTAGTTGTTAAGTCACTTCCTTGCAGTGTCAGTAGAAGTTTTATTAGGTTTGACAGAACATAAACTTCAAACATGACAAAAGTTTTAATTGACCTGCGTTTCGCCGTTTTTGCAGTACCAGGCTAAACATTAAGAGAGAGATTAAATGGACCAATTTTCTGCTCTTTTTAACAGCATATTAAAAAAAAATCAGTCACTCTGTTAATGGAGCTATAGTGTTAATTTTGCTGATCTCAGATCAGTCTGGAAAAAATTATGTTTTTGCCCTTGCCAGCAGTCTTTCTTTCAATGCTGTGCCACATGGGTGAAATTGCAAATACCCAGAAAAACTTGAAAAACAAATATGAGTGTAAATATGAATCAGAGTCCAAACTTTAAACCTGTAGTGACTGATTTTTTTGGACACCTCTGCCACAAGAATTTAACACAGCAATTGCATATCGTTCTGGAAAATAAGGAAAGTGACATGGAGCAAAAATATGATTTATTTGGACTTTGGTCTAAGTTCACCTTTTGAATATTAGCAAGCCATCCTCTGTCCCTGATTTGTCTTCCATCAACCCCTGAGGTCAATATATCTGACTACTGAGCTGCTAAATGCTCCACTTTGTGTGCCAGCTAGTTGCTGCCTTTGTCTGTCTATAGTTTGGTACTTAGCAGGTTTCACAGTTGGTTTTAAAAGTTTTTTTTCTTTGTTTGTTTTTGCTGAGGATACCTGTTTGCTATGACTAAATATGAGACAGTTGACTTTGCAGGTCAGCAGTGAGAGCCAGGTCAGCATTCTGTGCAATGTCTTAGACACATGTAGTCATGTGATCCATCATTAATAAAAACTTATTCATTATAACTACTTTACTGTCTTGTCATCCTCTGATTATGCACCAAAGAATTTTATAAGATAGGCAGCTAAATGCTAATTAATGAGTAATATGAAAAATAGAAGAGGATTTACATCAAAATTGGGTGAGCAGCCTTTGCACTCTTTAATTGAAGCTTCACACACAAAGTTGGTTTAATAATCCATCAGTGCCAAAATTTTTTAATGACATTCGGAGGCTGACAGTGAGCCTGCTATCTGCAATTTATCAAGGTCTTAATGAGTCAAGATCTCTTAATCTACCTCTTCGAAAATGATGATGATGTCCTCAAAGAAGCATTGAAAACAACATGTATAAGTGGTGCATGCACAGAGCACAATGTAAACATGTGAAGGCTACATGACTTCTAAACATATTGTTAGTACCCCCATTATTATGTGTGTAATGACAGATGCAGATACTATAAACACACACACACACACACACACACACACACCCACACACGCACACTCACAAGCACACAGGCACACACAAACAGAAATCATAAACCTTTATCATACTTTTATAATGCAAGTGGTGAAGCATAATGACTGACATGATTATGAGGTCTGTAATTTTATTCTGGTTCATAATTGACCAAGGACATGTCAATGATAATTTCGTGCTTCACTGGTTGTCATGGCAACCGGGTTCAGGGTTGCATATGTGTTTTATCTTCAAGGTTGTTTTTTTTTCCTTTCAATGCAGCAGTCATTTCTCACCATAATAATCAACATTTCTGATTAGACCTCGATTGTCTCTGATTGTTTCTTACAATGATTAGTTTGAATTAAGTTGCAAAAATGATAAATAATAAAAGGAAGTGTGTCATCAGAGACACTAAACACTCACATCTGTATGTGTCCAGTCCATCTAGATAATGTTACTCTGCACATTTTCAATTTATGTGATTTTTAAATATGAATGTAACCCCTCAGTTTAAACAACAGGCCCCTTTTGGGCTATTTACAGTGTTGCATTATTCATAATTGCATAAGCCCTTAAATCCTTTACAACCTCATATCAGGGCTTTACAGCTGCCACTTTGGCACCAGGTTGACTAAAGACACTGTTCAAGTGCACATTTGTACTCATCACATACCAAATGCATACATGTGAACGTACACAGACAGGCACGGTTGATTTTTATTGGTATTGAGCAGCACGCTTGGGCACAGAGGCCACAGAGAAAAATCATTAAATCATTCGATCGCCGAAAGCGTTTTCACAGCAGGGAGGCTTTGTTGTCCTAAAGTTTCCAACAGTAGTAAAGTAAAAATCAATGTGATGGATACTTAGTGTCTGCTGGCACGTGGCTAGACACTTGTCAGGAGTAAAGAAAAAGGTCCGACTACAGGGACTCCAATTCAAGCATGTTAAGCAAATCTGATCGTCGGGGACCTTTTTCTTTCTATGTAATTCCCATTAAATATGCATGCATGTTTTTTTTTGCTTGCATGCCATTTTCACAATATTAATGGACTTGTGTCGACATATATAAGTTTAAAAACAACATTGTACTGTTCCAGATTGATTTTCCAGCTGCCAAAATCCAAAATGAGAACAAGTTGAGCTTAAAATGTTGATTCTGCCATTTAGGTTGCTTTCAGTTAAGGCAGTGCACCATTTGCAAAAAGTTACATTAGCAGCAGTGAGCTTTTTGTAGACTTTCTTTGCCCAAGATTTCATCTGTCAGGCTACATACAGTACAGCATGCTGTATTGTTTGTACCTGCAGCCTAATAGAAAGACTGTAGGCACAACTAAGGTCTTAAAAATATTCTGCAAACTCTTTTGTACCTTTTTTTTTAAGACCAGGCCATAATTTTTTCTCTTGCTTCAACTGCACCAACTAACACTTTTTTTCTGTTGCAGATTTCATTGTTTTTGACCTAGTTTTAGGTTTGTTGAATGGTGTACAGAGGCATGTTGGTCAGCACCTGTTTATTACACTCCCTGGATACTGGAAATGGACATAGTGGTACTGAACCAATTCACAAATTGGATTTTGTCTGACATGCCAGGCTAAGAAAGTTGGGCACTTTTTCCTCTTCTAGTTTCTGGTTCTGCAGTCATTTTCCAGCACAGCCTTTCTTGTACCAATGAAGTACCTAATGTGTTTCAGTGTCAGCTCGCCTAAATGAGCTGCAGGGACACTAAAAAGCATTACGTGGAACCAAAATAAAAATGAAAACTTGTTGATTGGCAGGTGAGAGCGGTGATGTTTTGCTCCTTGAGGTCCTTTCCTCGGCCAAGCAGAAATTACCGGAGCGAAAAAACACTCTCTGCCTGTTTATTTCACTGAATCAAATAATGTTTGTCCTTCTCTCTCCCTCCTTCTCTGTTTGTCTCTGTCTCCTTTCTGTGTTCACACAGTCACATATTTTTTTATTTTTTTCCCCCTCAACCCATTTATACCCTGCCAGCCCCTCACACTTTCTCCTTCTTTCATCTTCTTCCTCTGCTCGTATGCCATGCTTTCTCCCTTCAGTAAAGGCTGAATGACTCTAAAACCAAGACGACTTTTCACCATCTTCTCCAGTTCCAACAGTGATATTTCAACTTGAGTTTTTTACATGTCATTTATAAAACATTAGCTTTTTCCCAACAGCTTATCAGTGTTACTCATGGATATTATTTAAGACAAGGAGCAGGAGATCAGGATGGGAAAGATCAGTTGGATGCTAATTTGTGAATCAGCCTTTCAGGGGTTTTGACATTAACTGTGATTGCTCTGTGATCTCAAGTTAGCTTTGTGAGGATCCTGGAAAGAGTCCAAACACATATAAACTAATTCTCTTGCATGTGCTGTAGCCCTGAATGGTGACTCACACTCACATAGGGATATTGACATTGACACATACTCATTCTACAAAGACACAGTCCCAAAGTTTGAACCCACTTTTGTGTTAACGTGATATAAGATGCCTTCAGGATGCAAAATCACATTACGTAGAAAGGTGGCAATAGCATTTTTTTTTTAACATTTCATATGTGTAGTGAAGAGAAATAGTGAGTTGAAGCAGCATCCAGATGTGCTGTCTATAACCAGAGCAGATGTGAATTAACTTCTGACTAAAACCCAAATACAGGCAAACTTTGCCAAACTTAACCTGATTTTTTTCAATAACTATTCAGTGAAACCTATTTTTCTGTCAAAGTCCCGTAATATGTGGGTGCAAGTAAGTTATTTTCTTTTTTGTCATTTCATAAAAGTATGGCAATCGAGTAAATGTCTGAATTTACAGTGGAAGTCTAAAGTTACTTAAATAGATGTTATTCAGTTTCACACATTATTCCACCTTCCTGCCAAAGGACTGCAGGTGAAAGCAATTTGCTATAACCTTGTGCATTACATTCCTCTATATTTCATATAAGATTAATGTTCTCTGTGCATTGTTGCCGTTTGAATACAAAAACATAAAACTGTTTTTGTTTTTACTTTCAAAGACCTTGCACATAAATCAGCAGCACTGTAAACGTGCCGGTGTGCATCCAAAAGTTAATTTCTTGCTGTTGTTCCTTGGCCAGGTCTTCAGTTTCACAATCATAACGTCATTAAAACACAAAACATGTAAAATTAGAAAGAGGAGGAAGCAAAGAGAATGAAGGCTTAGATGAGAACAACAGACAACATCTATAACATAAATGACAGGATCTGCATGCGCTGCAGTGACCATAATGAACTGAAACAGACACTGACACCAACAGTGGTGTCGTACATGTGGAGGATTTTTTTTAAAGCTTATAAAAAGTTGCAATCTGGAAGATGAGCTGAGCTCTCTGTCTTCATTGCTGCTGTAGCATGTAGGACCTGTAAC
The DNA here is from genome assembly GCA_029814665.1 of Acanthurus lineatus. Taxonomy (NCBI): domain Eukaryota; kingdom Metazoa; phylum Chordata; class Actinopteri; order Acanthuriformes; family Acanthuridae; genus Acanthurus; species Acanthurus lineatus. Next base: position 15,143,119 of record JAPZDV010000014.1, on the reverse strand, counting down.
ACACACACACACATGCAAGACACATTTATAACATTTACACCAAGACGAAACTGCACTCAGGCAGTCTGAAGCTGTCCTGGACTCACACACATGCACACACACACGGACACAGTGACAGTGCATCGGGCTAATAAGTGTCGGTCTGTTCTCCGTCCTCTGCTCTTCTCTCGCTCTGAAGGATGAAAAGATCTTTTCCTCTCAGCCATCTCATCTCTCTGCTTGTTCTTCATCAGAGTCAGAGTACATCCAGCCAGCTCATTTAGACTCCTGAGACTTTTGTTCCTTTTTTTTACCCTTCAAGTTTCAGTTATTTATCCATTTGAGTGAAAACTTCATCTTCTATCTGAATAAAATGACAACATGCCTTTAAATAGACAGCACTGTGCTTTGGTTCGTGGGTTAAACTGAAGCTTTTTACTCCAGCTGTTTTACTAAGCACTGATCATTCATCCATTCCATCATTCTTGCTTTACAAGATTTTTATTGGTTGAACTCATAGTCTGTAATTTCTGCCACTAGAGGTCTCTCAATCAAAACAATCAAAACAAAAGACACAATATGATGGATTGTAAAGTAGCGTTGGGTCATGGGATTTGTTGATTTCCTTGTTAAACAGCCACCATTGCAGATGAAAATCTGACTGACTGACTCAGGCAGAAATATTTACAGACAAGGAAGTGCGTTAAAGTTTTAATCGTGCTATGATTGGTCTTGTTAGCCAAATTCTCTATAGTCATTTTAGACATTTTAAAGTGGAATTACTACACATTGTTTGTTTATGTATGTTGAAAGCAGGATATTGGTTAGTCTCTTTTGCTATAATAAAATCACACAAAACAAAACAGATCATCATCGTAAGTGAACTACAGTGAGATCTGAAGGATGCAGCAATGTATGATGTTTATCAAAACAAGGTTACCAGGAACAGCATTGGACTGCTATGCCAGTTTAAAATAGTGGCCACTTCTGGTATTGCAGGACCACATGATGGACATTTATTTAAAATTCCTTTTTCAAAACACAATCATGTCTACAGGAGTGAATGTAAAATAATGAAAAAGCTTCTAAAAATGACTCCATCAATTTAATCCAGTCATATTAATTTGGACATCACGTCTGCATGCGGGGAGTAAGCAGTGTGTCAGTGCGCTCAGCAAGAAGAAGTTTCAATGGGCATCATCCTTTTTTTTTTTTTTTTTTGGCTGAATGCACAAAGCGAACAGCTTATATTGAAATGAATGGGACTCCATCTTAAGACATATTATTCAGGACAGCTATACATCAATCAAAACACTGGTGCCTTTTATTCTGTATGTGTGGTCACACACTGGGGATGTCAGGATGTGTTATTGAATCAACATACTCTGTCCTACTTTCTCAGATTTGACATGCATCACTTCATCATAAAAAAGCAACAACTTTGTCACAGTCAGTCTTTAGATTGACACCCCTCAGCTATAATAACCTGACCACTCTGTCTGTGCAGTGCATCCAGTCCAAGGACATCGAGTGATGTAATGCTACTCAGTGCAGCCAGTGTTTGCTGCCCACGCGTTCATCTTTTCAATCAGGAATAAAAAGCTGCACTGTAGCTGCTGAGTAGATCAAAAATCTCAGTCTCAAATGCAAGTAATTATACACTAATGAAAACAGACTTGTGCACATATATTCTGTTTCTGCCATACTTTGCAAATATCTCCCTCTAAATCCTACACACTGGACCTCTAACCTCATCCCAAGAAACTGGACTAAACAAATTTAAAAGCACAAAAGTAATTTTTCCATCCTGATGTGGGTCAGAGACAAACTGCTGGTGTGATTTTATTCTGCTGTCAGAGTGATTCTGTCTCATGTGACCAGAGTCTTCCACATCTTGTTTGTCTCCGTGCAGAGAATTTAGTCTTTCTTGACAGAGCGAGTTGATTTCCCAGCCGCTGAAGCAAACAAAATTAGGAACCAAGAGGTTTTAACACAGTTGAAAGTTGTGTTCAGTATTTAGTCTTGAAGTGTGTTACTTGCCAGTGTGTGAAGTTTTGTTCTTTTTTGCTTTTATCAAGTTATTTTTATCTAGATTTAGACTTTTAAATTTTGATATAATTGTGATATAATTCTTCGTTCCTTGACCTGTTGTCCTAAGAGTGTAAGTAAAGTTTAAATTTTATGTTTCTGGTCAAGATTAGGATTTCATTTTCCTTAATGAAAGAAAACCAGCCTAATGCAAACACACATTTTCCTCTGTAACTTGTTCATGACAGCAAACGTAAAGTGAATTAATGGGAAAATATGTGATGCAGCAGCTTCGGAGTTGCACGCAAATAAGATACGAGATATGATATAGAGTGTGTTAATAGGTATGGAGGTTTCTGCACATGCTATGTGTATGTAATACGATGTTATCCCAGTGCTTGCCTGAATGCAGCGATGCCTTCAGCCTACACCACAGATCTTTCTCCACTCTGCTCGACAGCAGCTCATCTCAGCAGACCAAACTCTGACTCACACATCCGACTCCATCCAAACTTCTCTGTCTGTATCCTATTTCTTTTTCTCATATTAAAAAACGTGTAGATTAATTTGCACTATGTCCTGCTGAAATATTACCAAATATTTCACTTTGAGAGATAATAATTATGTTTTTATTGAGTTAATTTAGACAGCAGGCCTGGTTTAATAAAGACGCATAAATCAAAAGTGTACAGAGTCGAGGAAAAATACTTTAAACTTGGCACTGACCAAAATGATGCGCAGTACAAGCTTATTTCCAGCATCGATTAGGCTGGAATAATCTGCCAGGAAAAAAAGAAAATCATAAAATTAAACAGCTGCCAAATAAGAGCCAATGATTTTTGCTCAGCAAACTCAACTTTCAAGATGTTTAACTTGCCAAAAATCCGTTACAGTTTTATACTTTAGAGGCACAGTAATTCTTTCCCAGGAACTTTGATTCCACAGGATGATGTAATTTGGTACTATTTACAAGAAATGAGACAATGATTTTAGAGAGTACACAGTGAGAAAGTACCCTCACTTTTTAATTGAGTTTTTAAGAAAGTAAAGGGATTATATGACGATTACAAGTAAAAGAAACAACCACAATGTAAAATCCATTTATTAGCATTTGGTTTGATAAAAAGGTCCTCAATAGGTGGAAGTGGCTGCGGAGTCATCACATGAGCGAAGTGAGGAACGTTGGTCAGGTGACAATAAACGGTCTCATTTGAGGGTGGAAATCCTAAACCTGGTCTGTGTTTAATTTAGTTTTTGCATTTGGACTAAGCAAAATACTTTTTAAGCAACAACAACACTTAAATTGAATAAAATGACTGAAAGCAAACTAAAGTGTACACTGTCTCCATTTCCCGTTGATAGAATCAGCAATCAAGAACATTCGGATATGCCAGATTAGTAGCTTAAAAAAAAAAAAAAGGAAGCCTCTGGGACCCATAAATAATAAAGCCAAACTACAAATTTCCCCCCTCTGTTGTTGCTGTAGAAAACACACCATGTGCACACTGCGATGTTTATCACTTGGCTTTGGTAGGACTTTCTGTGTGTTTGCAGTTGCCACCAGTAAACACAGAGTAATAACATAGCTGTGTTTTTTACGATTCTTGCAATGATTTCGCTATGAGCAGCTGTTCCTCTGTGATTAGACAGTCCGCAAACATGAAGCTTTTTGCTGTCTCAAGCCCATTTTTCTGTCCTTTTTCAGCACTTTGCACCTGTGTAAAGTCTGCATACTCTTCCGGACACATTGCACTCACAGTTTAAATTTTGCCACTGCAAATTGTTAGCATGGTTGTGAATCTGTCAGGCAAACACACCAAGGCTCTCCCAAGTTTTTTCCTCGTAAATACTAAGGAGCATGCCAGTTCTGAGCTGGAGCAAAGCTGCAGCAATTCATCAGAAGGCAGGGTGCTGAGGACATCAAACCATGGGTGCTGCTGACACACAAATGAAGCATTATTTTTAACAATTTTTTCTTATAAAAACAGTATTATTTCAACACTCACATGGTTCCAAAATTTATAGTTGTAATTATCTATTAACAGATAAAATTATTTAAGATACTCCGCACTCAAAAAATTTGTTTTTCTTAAGATTATGTCCCCTAAATACCAGACTTTGACTACATTGACTTGTATCTGTGCAGAGTTTGATGCAAGAGGGGTTTTTGTACATTCCTTTACTAAAGGCAGAAATGTCTGTGCACTTTCAAAAGTCTAAAATTCAAAAGTACATGAGCAAGCTATTCATGTGTGTCACAAAATTAAAAGACATCTGTAGGCAAAGAAACCTGAAACCTTTAGCACAGAGTGGTTGTGTCTGTACAGAGAGTAGCAATTTGCATAAGAATACCTGCTAATGCTGTATCAGCCAGTTACAAGCTAACAAATTAATTAGACAAACAGAAGACAGTAACTACACTTAACGCTCTGATAGTTGCTAGTTTTGGTAAACAACAGGCTCCTTATTGCAGTTTGGGCCCGACTTGAGACTCAAGTATGTCTGACTGAATCTCCATGATGCTTCTTGAAAGGCTCATAGCTCTCTGCTCTTCAGCCTCAGTGCAAGCAGCAGTGGTTGGTCTGAGGCCAGAGAGATCTGAGAACAAACCAGTACATATGTTTCCTGGTCCTTCTTAGGCTGGAGTTTCTTTTCGACTTTTTCTCAAAATTTTAGGAAAGCCATGTAAGAAAAAAAACTTTTTTTTAATACTTTAATACCTTAGGAACTGTTGGTGGGATGTTAGGAAATATGGACAAATACCATTCATATATACAAGGGGCCAAAGTTTAACCTTCAGTTAAAAAAGCTCAATATTGTATTCAAAAGCAAGAAGGTATACAGATTTAAAAGCTTTATCAAGTGCTTTTGCTTTTATTTTTATAGTAAGATACCATTTTTCTTTCTTTAAAGAAAATAAAAGAAAACAAAAATAACTCAGATTAATGATTTATTGCCATCAATTTATTTCCTATTGTTTAAACTAATCAATTTATCAATAATATCTGTGCCTTTATGCTCAGCGTTATTAGTCCCACAAGCAAAAACATTGTATCTGTATCTTACAGTCATCACAATACATCATGCAAATAATATACACTGCAAGGTAATATACAGCAGTAACTTACAGGGAAATATAGTGCTTTATTTTCTCTCTTAGAATGAATGATGGACTTGTTTCACAGGTAGCGCCTTATGTTCACAAAGCAACATTTGCTTGTCACAAAAAGAAGAAAGTACATTCCTTACCAAGAAGAGTTAGCCAAATATTTATAGCCAGATATTCAACAGGAAGGCATGCAGGGTATTATATGAAGACAAAGCGCAAATAGCCATTTTCGACTTTGGATGGCTGGAAAAGTGTTTAAAACTCTAGAAATTTCAGAATTTGGAGTACATGGTATCAAATGTGGTAAACACACCACTATGTTCCATCCATAGTCCAGACAATACATTTTCTGTACATTGTTTCTGTACATTGTTTCTGATAATGTATTGGATGTTGGGGAAATCTCAGATCTCTTCTCTCAGTCTCCTCAACCAGGGAAGCGAGGAGTGGGCCTCTCCCTGTCGCAGCTGATTTCCACATGCAGCCCTGCTGAAACACAGACAATGCTGTTACTATTGACTGAGCTTTAAAGCCCCTCCTCCTCTCCTTTCTGCACATGATAATGGAAATCAATCAAAAGTTAATCAGGTTAAAGGCACCAAAGCATTTGCAGTTGTATTTTCTGTTAACTTTCAGGACAATGTAGGGCATCATCATGCACTTAATTCATTTTAATAAACCATTGTTTACCATTTGTATAAAAAGGTACACCAACAAATAAATGTCTCTTGGGTTTATTGAGCATAGGGAGTGCACCTCATGAGCTGGAACAAAACACATTTAAGAGGAAAAACCTGCTTAACAAACAGGGGTTCAGTTTAAAGGATGTGAGCATTCATCCGACAAGAGGAGTTTTAAACTAAAGATAGGGAATGTTGAATCCTGCGTTTTTTGGAGCTAAACCAAAGCTAGAGACTAAAAGTCAGGAGATCTGATCTAAAGAAACTCTTTCAAAGATGCTGCATTAAGATGCAGCTGGGCTGAGAAAGATGATGACTGTGAGAAATGGGAATGAACATCACAGGACCAGTTAAAAAAAAAGCTTCTGCCTCTGTTTGGGGGTACTTTGGGCTTAGTTCCCATACTAAAAGTGAGCCAGCCAAACCTGGCAAGGCTTGTCTAAGTAGGCATATTAGATACACAGTGGTGGGCCAAACAGTGCATCACAATGACTATCACCAGCGGCTCAGTTAAAGTTTTATTTTTGTTCATTTACACAACTATTTAATTTCAGTATATGATCATGTGCCAAAGCCAGAGTTGAAATCTCAAGAAGACATTAATCCACGAAAAAATACATACTGTTACATTTCTTAAAAATCACTGATGAAAATAGATACTTTTGTGGGATAATACTTCAGCAATACATTTACATTTATAAATGTTTAATCACCCTACATGTTCAACTCTGCTCTTACGCTACATTTCCATACCTGAATTTTGGTCTAGATCAGTGCCACTAGAGGGCAGCACCAAAGTATGTGACTCTGCTTGTTGTTATATTAGGACACTGTGTGAGTTTAATACTAAATTGCTCAGCCTCTTAACTGAGCATAGCCAGGGGCGTAGTTTGTTATGCTGTGTTGTTTAGAAGCTAATCCAGCATTATTTCGTCTTTAAATGTAATTATTGGGAGAAGTTCATGCTTACCAGAGTTTCTTTCACGCAGCATGCTGTGGTTTTCCACAGGCTGCGGTGAATGTTTAGCTTTGGACTTTACAATACAGCTGTAGATGTGTTCTTCATTATTTTCACAGCGTTTGCGTGAATGAGCAATCAGCTGTGCTATTTGTCTCGCCATGGAAGACTTTACGGGAACAGGTGGAGGTATTTTGCATGGTCGACTGGTCAGCTTCACTTCCTCTTTGTTCCTGAAGCTGAAGACATCATCAGACTCTTCTGAAAGGCTGATTGGACGGAGATGAATGGCGCAGAGCTCCTCAAGTGTCACAAAAGGCAGAGGGTTCGCCAGGGATCTGAGGAAGGCTGAGGAGTCTGAGTGACGGCGACGGGATGGTTTGGGTTTGAGAGGGGGTTTGCTTCGAGGGGAGGGGTCTGGATTGGGAGTATTGTCTGACTGAGAGTTATGTGCAGATCTTGATTTGGAGTCAGGGGAGATAACAGGGAGGGGAACCGGCAGTGACAGCCTTTTGGAGCGAGCCTCGGAGGTGGTGCAGCTGGACTTGGGGCGCAACTTCCAACCTCGAGGGTCGTGGCCAGTGATGACAGAGGTTTTAACAGGAGGAGGAGAGGAGCAAGAACAGGTGGATGAAGATGAAGAAGACAAGGATAGATAGCTAGGTGAGCGAAAGACCCCAATGGGGGGGCAGGAGTAACGTTTGAATGAATAAGAGGCTGCTGTATCAGGTTCAGGGAGGGAGACGCTACGCCGTGGGGGCTTAGGTTCCTTCTTGTTCTTCCTTACAACAAGAATGGAAGAGGTTCGACACTTGCAAATGTCAGCTGACCATCGACGCTGATGAGAGTAGAGGCTTCCCTTTGAGGCGTAGACTTTACAGAGATGGGGCTCCAGTCTGTATGTTGCAACATGTCCAAGTCCTTGTTTGTTCCTGCAGTCTGTTTTTTGTGCTCTGAGGCTCACATGATTCATTTCAGACACTTCTGTACTCATCAGGTCACACTTTGCATAGCCGCCATTGTCATGGGCTGAACTGGAAGTGAAAGAGTTATTCATCTTGCGTGAAGGGGTGAGACCTCAGTGTTTGTCAGAGCTGATGAACATAAATAGCCCTGTGAAGAAAAATGTGGAAAGTGAGAGGACAGAGGAGGTGTCAGCATGTCTAAATTGTGAAAACAGGAACAGAAGACGCCCATTTCAACTTCTCAACTAAAGTTTCACGTGTTTCACAAACAATATCTTTTCACAACAGAGGTATTAGCTCATCAGTCGTAAAATTTTAAGAGGATGCTGTAACTTATCTGAAAACAACCTGTTTTAATTTGGAAAAGCAATCATGATAGCTATACAAATAAATGATCAATTACTGTTTAACTTTTAGCTAAAAGTGGAATAACAATATTAGGGCTTGTTGAAAAGAGTCATACAGTCAATAAACTGATTCAGTAGGTTGTGCTAACATTAGCAAGCATTAGCCAAAATATGCTATATATATTAGACCCAGTCAGTAAAACCAGTTCTCCTATAGTGTTTTGAATTGTTATGTGTTTTATAAATTCAAATCTTCATTTTCAAGAAGACCGTGTTATTTCTTATTTTAAAACAAAAAGTCTCATTTTAAATTAAACTGTAAAATTTGTTGGCTTGATTAAACCTCTTGTGTGTTAAACACATCTATGAACATGCTAACATACCTCTAAACATTGCTTTTTAAATGCAGTTCAGCAGTACATTTTGTGCTTAAAAAATACTAAAACTTAAATTGTCTTACAACAAAAGTTTAAAAAAAACAAAAGCAACAACTGAATATACTGTATCCAAGATTGGAATATAAAATGTGTAACATTTACCTGCAGAGCTGGTTTGATCTTAATCCCTGTCCAATCGGGACTAATCTCTTTCTCCGTCCTCTCTCTAACATCACTCTTTGCGAGGGTTTCCTCACCCAGCGGCCCTTCCCACATGTGACCACAGCTTCCTCAAACTAACGCCCTGAAACTAACATCACAAAAAACTTCACACAACACACATTCACACACACTGCAGTCAAGGTTGATTAACTGTTTTCACACTCGTATGAAGCAAGAACACCGTTGGCAAACACACATTTGTTCAAGAGAAACACATTTCACTCAGTTCAGACGCTGATACGGATCATAAACAAGTCTGAAACCCACCCTAACCTCACTTATATTTTACTGCGTTTAATAATAATAGATTTTTTAACCCTCCATCATTAATAGGAAAAAATGTGATTCAGCCTGTTCTTTGAGAGCCAACTCATCCAAATCAGAAATGAACATGTTCTCCAACTTTCAGGCCAAAATTAAAACGTTTCAATGTCCGTAATAGCAGCAATGCTTTTTGTTTGTTTGTTCATTTTTTGTTGTGTTTTTTAATGAACTTTAATGCTTTCAGTGACTTATTTTAACTGTCTTTGCGGAACAGACTCATGGTTACTGACGCTTGGTTTGGTGCAATATTGGAGCTTTCCATTTAGACTGCTTCCCCTGCAGGGTGCCGCAAATCAAGTGTGCCCTATTTACAGATAAACACCAATTACAGGCAGTTGTTTTTAATAATTAACTGCTCTCTGCTTTACAGCACAGCTGCAGCTGCAGGGAAAACAGTTTAAGCCCCACTGGAGACTCTTCGGTCTGCCTGTTGGTCGGCACAACAATCTAATCTGGACTAAAATAGCTTGAAAACTACCGCATGGATTGCCATGAAATTTTGAGCAAATACTTATGGTCCTCAAAAGATCATCTGACTTACCCTGGAGATTTCTTGACTTGTTTTCTAATCCCAACATGAAGTTTACTTTTGTGGTTTTGAGTAAAATATCTCTGCAACCGTTTGATCAATTTCCCCTTAAATTTGGTACATATTTCATGTTCCCCTCAGAACTTACTGGTCTTTCTTCCTGACTCCAGTTACTCTTGTTGGTAGTATCTCACCAGCAGCAAAGGCTCGCTTGGAAACAATGCTTTTTAAGGTGTACTTGTCGCCAGTTGAGTGCAGTCGCAGCATCACTGCACCAGAAAGCTCGGCTGGGTGCATTGGTACTTTCGTCACCTTGTGTCCAAAAAGACCTTTAGGCTGCACTCATTTTCATTTTAAACAAAAACTTCAGTTATAAGAAACATAAAATAAGGAAGCAGATGCTTTGATATTAACAGAAAGGTTGGTTGTGTTCAGATTATAAGACAGTTTTATACTTGAATATATCTGTTCACCCCATCTATTCTCCACATTTTGGATCTTTATTATCCTGGTAGCACTTAACTTATCAAAACTCATGCATCACCATACTCAACTCAAACCACTTAGGTACACAAACCATGTGCTCTTTGGAAATTTCAAGATACGAGGCAGCTGACCCTTTGCAGTGTATCCTCATTATCTCTCAGATAGCGTACGTATCTGAGAACTGTTCAGTCCTTAGAAACTTTCAAATGGACTCTTGGACTTTTGGTTTTTTTTTTGTTCTATGGCATTCTTATGCTGTTAGTCATTTCCTTTATGTTTGTATTTTAAGCCCTTTCAGCATATGTGCTACATAAGCACATAAACTTACAGACTTGACATCTGAAACTTTGTTATAAAAAAGGCTAAATTTCTCTTTTTAAATCTCTGGATTTACAGCCCACACTTGTGACATTTCTTGAGAGCCCTGTCCAAACTTATTTATTGCCTGCCAGGACATTGTGATATATAGTATATACTGGCTCACATTTTTCCCTTATCTGTTTTGAAAAACCTGCAAAGTTCAGCAATCTCTGGCAGCTATGTATGCAAATTTTGATATGACACTATCTGTAGACTTCTGGGGACCGCTGGCTAGGCTGTCTAAAATTGTTTCAATAGAACTTGACAAAGGTTGCGCTCTTGTCACATTTTGAATTTAATTTGATCTTTTCTGACAGCTAAAAATAAACACCCAGCAAACTGGTTAAGAGATTCTGCAGCAGCTCCTTTTAAAAAAGCACCTTTACGCTTCTTTGTCAGCTTTTGTACAGAATTCAGTGTTAGTACACAAATCGAAGTGTCAAGCAAAAGTTGCACCGAAACTACAAACTGCCTGCGATCACATGTCGACTTGAACACGTGTCCTCCTCCCGTGCTCCCAGATACTGTATGATCTCTAATGCTCAGTGTCGAAAAAGCGAGTCCTTTGAAGTTTGATCACTTTCAGCTTAGAAGCTGCCTTTTTTCTCTTTCTTCCTCCTAATCCACCCACAGGCCGCCTAGACCTTTCAAGGCTGTGTGAGTAATTGGCAGGTCCACATTTTGTCGGGAGTCAGGGCTGCTAGGTGAGTGCTCGGCGCATTAATCTCTGTGTAATGAAGTGATGTAAACCCCAGGGGAGGGAGCACCGAGTACTGTAAACCTGTAGACGAGGGAAGGGATTATCATTGATCTGAGTGGTATTTGTCTGATGATACGCAGAGAGAGAGAGAGACAGAGATGGACGGAGGCAGAGGGAAATGTGTGTCTACTGTAAAGTATGTGTGTGTGAGCGTGAGAGAGACCTGACCTCTCTGAGGCTGTTTTCATTTTGTAGCAGTGAAATATGCAGCATTTATCTCTGCTCCCCACCAGTCAGAAGCGATCAATATCTGCTCATTGATGCCTAAAATGTTAACAGCAGTTCTACCCAGCTGGCTGTTTCAGCTTATGTTATTTTGGGGGTTTTGTTCTTTTTTTAGTTGCTGGGATTTTTCATTAAGCTTGAGCTAGTAGAAAATTATGAAAAACATGAATGCACTTTCTTAATTTCTACAATTTTGGACAGAAGTATTTGACGTCAGCCTGATATAAAAACCTGAATCACTAAAGGACGGATGAGAAAATGGACAGTAGACAGAATGTGAGATCTAAATAATTGCAGCAATCCAGAAATCAGGTGGATTTCTGAAGGAGGACTTCACATTGTTTGGCTATTCTGAAGCCGACAGAGATTTGCACTGGATTATCTAAATTTGTGCTGGAACACCTGAGCAGACTGCAGGACCTCCTAGATTGGGACCAGCACCTATTTAATTGGATCCTGCACCCTACTATGTTGTCTGTTCTGTCACTTTTGATTTTTTTCCCCCATTAAAGTCAATCAAAAATTTCTTGTTTGGATTCTTTGTATGCAGCTGGAGTTTGATTTAAAAGAGACAGACAGACATGCCAGAGGTGCCGGAGAGAGACACCAGTTGACATCTGAAGGGTGTGGGGTTTGTGCATGTTGTATGAGCTAATGTAAGCAACTGCGATTTGAATTAGGACATGTTACTGACTGTCTGCAAAAAGGATTAAATTAGCAAAATAACTTACAGTTACTGTAAGCTCCAGAGCTAAGACAGTGGGCATTTGTCCTGTGAAATGGTGACAAAAGTATGGATCAGTTTGGAAGTATACACATAGGTGCAGCACTGTACTGAATGGGCAAAGACATCAAAAACAATGACAGATAGAGCATGTCACTTAGTTTCTTAGCCTGTTTGTTTTTTTGAGGTTGTGATAGAAGTTTCAGCCCTGATTCAATTTTCCCTTCATTGTGGCAATCTACAGACAACATGAAAATGACAGAGGAGTAAAGGGACAGTGAAGCAGAGTGAGTGGAGCTGCCTGCAAACTGTAAAAACAGCTGTTCACACACCTCCTGCTGTTTCTGAGTAAATATTCTGAATCAATAGTTTATATGAATTAATAAGGTTTTTTTCCCCCCATATTTGATTAGTTTTGTTTAGGTTTAACAGCAAGTTCTTATGTGTATTCAGACCCTAACTCCTTCTCTCCCCCTGCTGGAACAGCACCTTCTCAGTATTCCTGTCCTGTGGGACCTCATGATTGAAAACTTTAGCACTGGATTTGCTCACAATAGGTGAGCAAAGAAAGCGGCTCAGCAGAGATACCTAATGTAGCCCTGTGTAAGATGTAGAGATTTTGAAAGCTGATACCCTCAGATTTTCTAGGAAAAAAGAATCCTTTGGAATTTTTTGAGGGAAGATTCAGGCTTTCAAGTATAACCACCTGTTTGGAGAATTCCTGGAAATATAAACAACTAAAGTCACATATTTTGTGTAATTCTACACTAAGAAATAAAAGAGAAAATGAAGGTGAGAGTTCTAAACCAGTTCTATGCAATCAGAACCCATTTCTGATCTGCAGCCCCCTACATGCTATCAAGTCTGTAAAGACAGCTTGAAAAATGCTCGAACATGGTGCCAGGGCCATCGTGCTAGTCAGTCATAACAGCTCCCTGAGGCTTCTCTCTATTTTTTTCGGTAGCTTGTTAGTTTATCTCAACTGATAGAGGCAACTGTGGCTAAGGGGGTGGAGAAGGTTGTCTAATGATAACAGGGTTGGCAGTTTCATCCACTCATCTCCAGTCCACATGCTGAAATGTTCTTGGGCAAGACACTGAACCCCTCTTGGCTTTCCAGCCACAGGAGGATGCACAAGCCAGCGCATGCCCAATTGCCGGTCCCAAGCCTTGATAATGGGGAGGGTTGCATCAGGAAGTGCGTCCAGCTGAAAAAGCTTATGCCAAAGCGATAATGCTATGGAGGGTTGGCGGGGCCTGGTCTGCAGATGAGCATTTAAAGTTAACAATACCAGAGATTCATTTACTGATTTCATCATGAACTTCTGCAGTATGACACATGCGTTACCAGGCTAAAAGAGGAACCTTTTTAAAGCAGCTCTGAAATGATCACATCACTAAACCCGTGTTTTCTCACAGAAAGAGGAGCCAATCAGAGAGAATGATTTACTCCCAATTGCTCCCAATTTTTTCAATACACCTGGTCATTCTAATCACCGTTCAGCTCTACTTCTTGTATTTAAAATTGAACTTACCAGCCCTAACCCATAATCCAATATAACCTCTCATAAAACGCAATGAAGTTATAACATAAATGGTGTGAAACTAAACTTTACTTTCCTGTGTGAAAACCTATGTATGTAGAAAGTAACAGGCAAACAGCCCAAGGGCATCTCTGAATGAAATGTCAAAGGGGACTTTTTGCAAAGGTTATTTGAAAATAGCATGATGTAGGCCTTATTTTTTTCTGTAAAAATAATTGCACAATTTGTAGCCATTTTTTTCTAGCTTCTTTTATACCTTTGCCACACTGATGAAACACCCATTCTCCTGTTATGTCACAACAGAATGACCTTCCTGTTCTTTCTTTACCGGTAAAAAGGTTTTGACACAACCTTGAACCGGTTTTAAAGGCTGTATTCACTGTGGCATAAGCCCTGCATTTCATTACATCTTCCCACCTCCCTCTCACTCGTGTCCAGGCTTAATAGCAGCCTTTCAGAATAGCTTATTGCCGTCATGATATTCTGTGAACCAAAAAAATCAATAAGCTAGAAAGCTTATAAAAACCCTTTGATCTTGTGTAACTCATTATTTAGTATCTTCACTTTATTACAATTTATTTTTATTTTATTTTATTACAGTTTTACACTGCTAAAAATTGCGTTTAGGATTAAAGGATAAAATTCGATTTACATATAATCACATTAAATAAGGCACTCAAATTCCATATTTACTTAGACATTGTTAAGGTAGAGTAATTACCCATAACTGACACTGTTTTCATAAAACTGTAGTTCTGCAGAATCAGTTTTCTAATTTTGCAGGATAAGGATCAAATTAAACATCAACCACAACTTTCCAGGCTGCTGGAGCATTAGCTTCTTCAATCTAATGTTGGATTAATTTCACAATGAACAATTACGTTGGCTTCCTTCGCTGCTTCCAATTTTATTGCAGAGTTGCAATTTAAAACAAGATTATTAATAGGTTTGGTGCCCAGCTGGTAGGGATGTGTTATTTAAGGTACCATGAGACAATGAAATGCAGTCCAAGACGTGCAGTTGGAGAAACAGATTAATAGGATTTAAGGTTTATTACATACTGCAACACAACAATTTGTAATACACATGGACAGATTTTTTCTCTTCTGGAAATTGAGATGGCAGCCATTTTTATTTTGACATAATGTTAGTGAGAAAACTAGTAAAAATACTAATGCATTCACTTTACTAAGATTACTAAGTTATCTCCCTGCTTGCAGGTGTGATTGGCTGGTATAAATTTATTTGTTTTTGTTTTTTTGAGGATGAAACTGTAAAATACTAGCTTATGATGTAGAGTAGTGTGCAGTACCAATCAGATGTGGAAATATCACAACCTCTCTCTCTCATTTGTCTTTGTAGCCACTGTCCTTATCTTAGATGTTAATTGACATCACTAATTAGAAAGTATTTCAAAAATTTTGCATAAAAATTGTCTGAAAGTAGTTGCACACTCACACTCTCGGCCTCTGTTTTCATGTGTGCTGCACCTCAGCTGTAGTGAATTAAGGATAAGATCTTTCTATAAAGTGCATGTGAGAAGCATATCAAAGACCCCCAGAGACATGAGGTGCTTTTCAACCAAGCCAGGTAACAGAGAGCGAAGACACTACTGTCTTGTAATTAAGAGAAGATAGATGGATAAGACTAAAGGTAGAGAGATAAAGAGGGTGAACATATGATCAGAGGGGAGGAGGGGAAGACAAGATGAACTGCAGCCAGTGAACAATGAATGAATCTTTTGTATTTCCTTTCTCTTTCCTTCTCCATTGATCCATCCATCACTTCTGTCAACAATTTTTATCTCCAGTCCCTCCTCTCTATCATGCCTGTCACCTGTTTACTCTCTCCTTTCCCTTCTTTTCTGCCCTGTTTTGGATTTCTTCACCACTCTTTGCTTTCTTTCCGTCTTCAGGCATGGTTGACAGAGATCCATGAGTACGCCCAGCAGGATGTGGTCGTCATGCTGCTGGGCAACAAGGTGAGACCTTGTTGCCAACACTGGGAGATGGATGGACAGATGGACAGATGGAGGGAGGGTAGGAGGAATCATGGAGGGAGGTATGGCGGGAGCTGCAGTCGGAGGACGGATTTACCGATGTATTTGGAAGCAGAAAGAGGTTTATTATAATGAAGATTGGGTTTTAAATTGTCCCAAAATGGGAAGGTCAACTAGCCATTTCAACAGCTTAACTTATCAATATTTGACATTTTATATTAAAAACATTTAAAATGTCATTATGTGAGGGTCAGAGTTGTAGTTTACGAACCCGCAAAGAATTATCATCCAATTCTGCAGTTTCCCTCAGCTTTGTGGAGCTCAGCGTCTTAAGCTTTCTATTAAACATCAACTTTGGCCTTAGCCTCAACAAGCATTTTAATAAGCTCTGATAATTAAAAATACCCAACCTTTACAACACCAAATAGTAGAAAAATGTCACAAATAGTGGCTGAAAACTGTGGAGTGTTTAGCTAAAAGGTTACTCAAGCTTTATTCATCTCTGAATTTGGTGGTGAGCAAAACAACGCTAAAGGAAAGCTAACACTGGAATGCAACAAAAACAAAACAATGTACTGTTGTTTGATGGATACATTTGCATAAATGCATAAATAATTAGTTGTTGCTACTGGGGTGATATCACCTGCAGCACTAAACGTCAGGCATGAAAAGGTAGAGATTAACATTAGCTTGCAAAGTAACTTGAACATTTAAAGTTAGCAGGCTAAAAAGCCATTCATTTTTCTCAGGAGTTGTTGAACATGGAAACAAAATTAAACAGAAAAAGCAAATATATCTGTTCCTGTCATAAGTTAGTGAGGAACGCAGCAAAAAAGTCAATTTGCATCACGTCTGTTCAAAGTTTAACAAGCTGTTTATTACGTAAGCTATGGGTAATGTAGGTTTAGTTTCCATTGTATGTATTTATTTTAAAGATATTTTGTGATGGAAAATAAAACAAGAAGCAGCTGGTGTGAAGAAACAGTAAAATAGAAACTGTCAGGTATATAAATCTATGCCCTAAGAGAGGAAAATTTGATAGCACCTGTAGCTTATATGTCAAAAATAGATAACGAGCTACCGGGAGTTAGCATTAGCACCACTCTCCGGACATTGTGACAGGAATTTGAGATGAAAGCCACAGTTTCTAACTCGGTAACTTGGTCTTTTTCTAGGCTGACTCTGCACATGACAGGGTGGTGAAAAGAGAGGAAGGAGAGAAATTGGCAAAGGTGAGCTTTGTACAATACACACACACAGACACACACACGCATACACAGACACAAATACATGCAATTTGTCACATGTAACAGGAATAAAAGGTGTGCAATACATAATCTACCCACACAGCTAAGTGGTTCCTAAATCTCCCCTCATGTAGCTGCTGTTTCTTGATTAGTGTGTGTAATTACTTATTCATGGAGGCACATAGCCTAATGTTGTTGTTGTTGTTTTGAATAAATGACGGGGGCGTGCTAACTTAATTTTCCATACCGTTTCGCTCAGATACGCTCAGAGATGCATGTCAGAGTAAACATGAACACAAGTAGTAGTAAGAAGTGTGATAGAAGCACTGCAGCTGTCAAGGTGGAGACACTCACTGGGGAAATATTTAAATGTACACACACACACACGCACGCACACAAACAGATACACAAACAGATAATGAGATGACTACATCTGGGGGGCATCTTTTATTGACTTCATACTGTGTTTTTTCTTTCTCATAGATCACAACAAAAAGGGGAGAAAATTAGTTTTGGATACCCAGAATTCTCAGCACCCATCAAAATTATTGTTGAGTTGTTAGTATTGATCAGTAAGCCTCTCATTCCTCTCCAGGTGCTGTAAACCTTAGCTCTAGACTCTCAAAACTAAATTCGAACATCATCTGTCTATCAGCATTAGGACATTTTTTCCTAATAAAGATACACATATAAGAGTGTCAAGTGTCAAGGCATACACGACAAAGCCACCCACACAATCACAAACACGCACCTAGTAACAGATGTTCCTCTGTGCAGGAGTTTGGAGTGCCCTTCATGGAGACCAGTGCTAAATCCGGACTGAATGTGGAGCTGGCCTTCACTGCAGTGGCCAAGTGAGTCACACACACCTAACACTACAGTATTAAGAGCACACAGCAAGTCTACAGGGACTGAAAAGTATGACATGAAGCTCAGCCACTCTGTTCCTTTCCATTAAATAATGAGAGCTGGAACGTAAAATTAATGAAGGTCTCACCTTTGAATCAATAGCTCTGTTTCAATTAAATTAAGCATGAAAAACATACTGTAAAAAGAGTCTGCAGCTTTTCAGGGGAACACAAACACAACCTTACACTTACATTTTTTCGCAATGAAAACACATCCTGCCTCAGTTCATTACATTCAGTGGTTATTCCACTACAGTCTTACTTAATGTGGCAGTATGATGTAAACCAAGTGAGCAAACTTCAGTTAAGAGTATCTCTCAGTGGGGCTGTAGTCAGCCAAGGAAAATCTTGGTTAACTGATATTCTGCCTGCTTTTCAACCAGTGTCGATGGTTGAAATTATCTCTAATGAGTCAGTCACATTGCACTAAGTGCACTTTACCTAAAAGAATAAATGAACACTAATCCAAGTTACAAAACACTGTCAAGCAAATGAATTTCTGCAATGTAGCCATTTTTTCACACGTTGCCTTCAGGGCATTTATATCTAGTAAACCTAGATACAAAAGCGAACACACACACACATAAAACTGGCAGAGGCAATGCTGCAATGTAAACTTCCACAAAAAAGCAACATGGAAAAAACAGTTATCCCCATCTTGCCAACTACTGACATTTAATTTCTATTTAATGATCATGCGGCTTCACTTAACTGTTGCTCAGTTTTACACTTTTAGCACAACATCACCAAATAGCTGCACAACATGCCAACACTGAGTTTGAAAGACTAAACTAAGCCTGGTCACGGAGATATAGACATGTTGTCCTCAAAAATAAAGCTTTATCTGCTCAGCTTGAATTGCTATGTTTTGTGGCAGTTCTTTGACATTGAATTAACTTGTTTGTATCGTAATCATTGCTTTTCTTAATGTAATGTTGCCTTTTCATTCAAAAATAAATATTAAGTGTGCATATGTCTCTCCTGATTTGAAAATTATATCTTAAGAAGAGCTTTTCTTCCTATAAAAGTAACACCACTGATTCTCCAATTAATTAGAATTTGGTCAGACAAGATATCAACCATCCAAGCACCTAACAGACCTGAAGGAGTCAGCCCTGCAACTACCCCTACATCTGATAAAATCTGCTAGCAACAGCAGTCATTTCAGCAGATGAAAACCCATTGTCGTCTGTTAGAAATGGATCCTGCTTTTGTTTACTCCAGTGTGAAACCAAAGACCAGTTGATTTGAAAATTACTTGAAATTCAGAGTGGAAAATTGGCCACCATTAGCATTTTAAACAGCATTTGTGTTGTGCCTCTACATAAAAACAACTTAAGAACTGAAAATAAAACAGTCAATTTTCTTGTCTCAAGAAACCAAACTAGCCTGGTAATAACAGAGGAGAGGAGAATATTCATCTACTTTGATGTGCATGTGTATTTGTTCTGTAGGATAACAGAAAATGCCAAACTCGAACATTCAAATGTACAGAGACACAAATTACATGCAGCTCTTTCTGTACAATCGGAATATGAAAAAAGTTTATCTTGACAAGAACACTGAGCCTGTCTTCCATCCTTTAAGAATGAGGATACTATTTTAAGTGTGTTTTTCGCTTAAATGTGTAGAGTTGGACAGTTTGTGTGGGAGCTGTTTTACATTTTTAGCCTCATTATGGTAACAGACTGGCATGGTGGGATGTTGCCAAAAATAGCACGGCAGTCTGGCACATAAAACCCTGCAGAGACTGAATATAAGTCTAGCTCTTCTCCTGTTGTTGTTGTTTTTGTTGTTCACATTAATATTTTCAGTTCTACATCTCTTGTTTCTTCTCTTTTATCAGCTCTTTCCCTCTTCCACTTTCTTATCTCCTCTGTCTTACCATGGTTTAATTCATTTCATTTTGCTGGTGCTTATATGTTTGTGTTTGTGGAAATACAAGAATAACAAACAGGTAAAAACAGGATTCATGCTGAGAATGTGACAATGATGCAGTGACAACAGCAGGTGGTCATCTCTCACAGTATTCATTTATTGACTCCTGTGGTTTTGAATGATTAAAAAACTGGGACATCATGCATCTATTTATGTGCTTTAATTGTCCTACAATAGAGAAATATTATTTTTCTTCCTGACTTGTTGCTCAAATTTTTTAATATTCTATACAGAGGTCATTAGGTCACCCTTCTGATGGAACTAAGTAGTTAAGAATGCTAAACAACTAAAAGTTTAAAAATTTAGTTCAAATAGAAGTAAAGGAATAGTTTCACAATTTGGGTTTAGCTAGGCCAGAGTTTTCCATCTTTCTCGTCATGAAGCTTAGCCAGGCTAACAGTGGCGCTAATGCTAAGCTTAGCTCCCATAGCTTCTTCATGAATGGACAGATATGAAAATGACACTGACCTTCTCATGTTACTTAAGTA
The DNA here is from genome assembly GCA_029814665.1 of Acanthurus lineatus. Lineage (NCBI taxonomy): Eukaryota > Metazoa > Chordata > Actinopteri > Acanthuriformes > Acanthuridae > Acanthurus > Acanthurus lineatus. The sequence goes on along the minus strand of JAPZDV010000014.1, from coordinate 15,122,923 downwards.
AGACATTGACTGTATTTACTAGTGTAAAATTACTGTATTATTTTCTTTATAAGATACTGTCGTGTCAGATGTGTGTATATTTTGATGGTTTCCTCTTTTCTATCCATGTGTACGTGTTATATCTTTGTGTAATTTCAACTCATGGTGCTTTTTCTTTTTTCTCTAATTCTGATTTGTTTCACCTGTTGTGTCATTACCTGGTTCATGTCATTACCTCCCTTTCGATTTTGCTAAAGTATAGATGAGGCCATCTTATGTTGCCTGATGAAGACCTACAGTGGTCAAAACATGATGGATTTTTTTTTTATGATTTAGCCTTTATAATAAAGGCTTCTTATTACTCATATGTTAATTTTATAATACTTAGACTGAAGTCATGTAAAATTATTATATCAAAGTGGGAATAGTCATCTGTGTGTCTTAAATATATTTTTAGGCACATTTGACCAAAATTAGTTAATTTTCTAACCAACCAGCAGCCAGTCTGTGAGGTTGTATGACTTGTTACATGCTATAAATACCTATGGTAGGGCAGAATTTCTCGTTTGAAGGTTTTTTTCCCTCTGTTATGACATCCGTAACATGTAGCAACTGTTCTAATCCAACTGACTGCACCAGTCAGCATTACAACAGCATTACAATACACGAAGGATTTGACTGTGGAACTAACCTTGACACCTTAGTGAAAATATTTCTGTAATATTTTATAAAAGTCAGAAAAAGGAAAAAGAAAGAAGAAAAATAAAGATAGCTCAGTGAAAGCTCAAAAATGCTCTGTTCTGTTGCCACCTAGTGGTAGCAGAGCAGAGTACAGAGTACAGAGTACAGAGCAGCCTAACGTTTACACTGTCTGCCTATCTGTCTGCCTCCCTCTCAGAGAGCTTAAGCACAGGACCATGAAGGAGCCCGATGAGCCAAAGTTTCAGCTGAAGGAGTATGTCGACAAAGAAATGAGGACTGCAGGCTGCTGTCGCTCGTAGACCACATCCTGTGTGTGTATTATAAGTGTGTGTGAGTGTGTGTATGAGAGAGAGAGAGTTGAAGTTGAGGTAGTATTAAATCTGAGTTGTGGTTTCTGGGACTGATCGTGAAATTCTTAATGTCTGTAATGTTTCTGTTAAGTGGTAAAATATGGAAAATGTGCTCTCTCTCCCAACCCACCTTTCCTCTGCAACATTGAATGTAATATAACTCTTACTGACATGCTTGCACAAAACGTGTGCATGTACACACACAGACACACACATACTGCTATGTTTGTATGTTTACTTCACAGCCTGTTCAATCAACTTTAACATAAGTGTGCTGTAAATACTTTAAATGTCATTTTAATTTTCTGCTCTGAAGCTTTGTAGCTTGTAAATGCCCGTCTTGTTGAAGCAAAATATAGAAAACAAAAATGTTAAATTTTAGCCAAACTTGTTAAAGTCATAGAAATCCATAAATCTATAATGAACATATTTGTACAGATTAACTATTACACCTAATTTAAGCTGTCAAACGGCACTGTGTGCTGTTTATGTACAGAATATTACATAACAACCATTTTTAATACTTGTACTGGTGATCATGACTATCATTTTACTAATGTGTCTATGAAGTTTAACGAGTTCTTTACCTTTTGTACTCTGTTCAGTTTAATGTTAAGCTTATTTACAAGGCATTTTAACATTAATTAAGCCCCTTTAGTAACTACTAAACTATTTTAAAAAGTTGTAAAAGCTTTGATTTGTCCATTGACTTTTATTCTACACAAATTTGGATATCAGTCTGTCATATTTATTTGTGAAATAAAACAAGAAGACAACTTTGCTTCTTTGCAAATTACCTCCAGCAAATTTAGTATGTTTGAGAAAGGGACAGAAAAAAATGAAAGACACCGATAAATGAAGAAACCTCTTTCGGACACAACTCAGTGCAGTTTTAGTGAAATCATTGTCTTGTTTAAAATAAGTATTAAAAGTATTAAAGTTTATTCCTGATCTTGAAAACAAAAGTGGTTTGCGTATGGCAGGGAACTGATTTTTCGCATCATATCTTAGTCTCTTAATTGGCTCCTGGTGCTGGTCCTCTGATATAAACTCCATCAGCTTTAATATGATTCAAAAATACTGATTTATTTAATATTCCATAGGTGTACTCCATCCTCTGATAAAGATGTGATTTAGAGGCCAAGTGACCTTGAAAACTCCGGATGATAAAACTCTTCTGTAAGTGGACTCTTGTTGAATCTTGCTGGTTTATGATGAACAATCTATTAATTTCCACTTTTATCTGAACACCTTAGCATTAAGCATTAAGTACAAACTTTGACACCAAATATTTTGATTTTTCATCCCACTTTGTCAGGTGTCGTTTACATTGATGAAATGTTAGGGTTAAGTAACGGAAAAACAACCCTACAGCAGCTGTAACAGCTGTTAACATTAACACAAAAGTTATGCAGCCTATCAGTCTCATAGATTTCCCAACATTAGAAAAGTAAATCTTTTAGAAGTGTCAGAATTAGCTAAACCAAAAACTTTGGAATGAACCTATATTTCACTTGTTTTTGTCCATTGTCAGTGGACCCTCGCTGTACTAACACTGCACTGGTGTATGGTGAAGGTGAACAATGACTGGAGGTTGGTTGTGGGTGAAGATATGCTCTTTCAAGGGAAAGTAGAAATGCAAATAAGGTGTGGAAATCACTTATAAATGTGGCTTTTTCAAAAGTAACTTGTCACAGCAAGTTAAACTTTATCAAAGTTGATTTCACATGGCTGTCTGTTTATGTTTAAAAAAACTCTAAATTCTACAATAAAACATTACAAATGAATAATAAATAAATTTGAATAAGAATAAATTTGCTTACATTAAATGGTCACACTGAATCCTGATAACCATATTTTACGATAGGTTGCTGATTTTTTTAGAATAAATCAGTTATTAATTTATTGTTAACTTGTAATCTGTGTTCTGTACCTGAAATGATTTGTATATTGTATCAATCTCCAGTGTTCACAATAAAGACTCTAACAATAGCGAATGCCTTGTTCTTACTTGTTCATGAGCAATGATGAAACTCACATATGGATCTGCAGCACCATCATCTGGCAGAGTCCTGCTATTACAACACTGATTCTGGCTGGCAGTGTGAAAGCAACACAACTTCTGAGCTAGGATCAGTGGAGAGCTAAAGAGTGGCTTGCATCAACTCATATGTAACATTACATACATCCACCGTATTTGTCTTGATCCTCCTGCAGTCATACATCAAAACTTACACACAACAAATGTCCTGCTTTACTGCCCTCACTTCAGGTATTTTTTGCCCTTGCTCTCATATTTTCTCTTGCTCTCAGGTTTAAATACTCTGCAGAATTCATGGAAAACTGTATTTAACAGTGGCATCAACTGGCCTGCAGGGGTCTTACCATCACTGGGATGAGAATCTCTCTTATGACCTTCATTACAGGTTTAAATGTAGGTGGGTGTAAAAGCATTTTCCTTATACTATGTAAACAATGGTAGTGATTTCCTGAATCAGGCGCCATTCTATTCTATTCTATTGAGGGGCAGCAAAGGTCGTATTAATTAGTCATATAGTTCTGTAGAGAACTGAATGGGTATTATTAATGTCACAGAGAGAAATTCTTCATGTCCTCATGTCAAGGTTGTTGTCATGCTCAGTGCCACATCACAAAGGATTTGAAAGTAAAGTTTTTACATGCATTCAGGTTTCTGCTTGGAAGTGAGTGTTTTTCCCGTTTTCAGTGTACACTTTGTCATATTTCCCTTATTTATAAGTGAACCAACTCAAAAAGGTAAGTATTGGAGCAGCATTACAGGTAGTGTATTGATGTAGGGTGGTGTGTGAACAGGTAAAACACACTACAAATGGCCTGCTAGCCATGTAGAGAGCAGCTATTTTTGTTTGATCTCCCACCAAACTGTTATTTCTAAATGTAAGCTAATCTGCAGATGCATGTGAAGGCAACATAATGCTACATAAACAATAGAATAACAAGTGTCAGAGACAAAACTAAAAACACCATTTCCCACGGTATCTGATCTCATCATTCACTCCATTCCTCATACAAGTCACGTAAGATAAGATTATTTTCAGCCTCCAAAAATGCTATGATACCTGAAACCCATATTTGTCAAATGGTATGAGGGAAAGCTAAAATGTTCAGGAGAGATGACCAGGCTGGATTAACCTGAAGGTGATTAGTATCCGAGTGGGTGTGGAACACCGGAAAAATTCCTGTTTTTCAAAAGAAGAACACTGGCAGGGTCATTTTAACCTGAGTGCTTCTCCTTATCAGTCAACTTGCCTTACCTGGTCTAAAGAGGTTTGACGCCATGAAATTCTGTAACAGGACAGAACAGAGCGATGAGGAATGGAAGAACGAGGAGGAGGACACAGAGGGGACAAAGTGACCAGGCAAAGAAAACAGGTCAGCGTCACAAGAACGCATTTCATAATACAGGTAAGCAAGCAAGAGAACATTATGACTCAATTCAGGAAGAGAAGGGAGGGATACATCCCTTTGTTGTGTAAGGAAATATTAAAGCAGCTCCTTCAGTTTACATTCACAGCAGTAACTTTAAATCAAGGTGGATGATGAGTCTCAACTGACTTCCTGTCAAACAAAAATGAAGTGAAAATATCCCTCAGCCATTTTGAGCTAGTGCTGTCGTTTGAGGCCAGTCTGCATAGTGATTACCTGGTGGAGCACCAGCATTGATGTTATGCTCATACAGTGACTCAACCTAATCATGGGTTAGAGCTGTCAATCATGCACCTACACCCCCTTTTTTTAGAATCAAATCACTAATTAAAATCAAAACTTTAGTGAAAAAGAACACTTAAACACACATCGGTGTGTGAAAAGAACCATCTTAAAAAGGACACATCACCACCTACAAGTGTACTTTGATTATTTAGCTGGACCAATGTCCTATCCACTAACATGAAGGGGCGGGACTTATGTAACATGCTGCAGCCGGACACCAAGAAGCGATTGAGTTGTTTTGGCTTTGCTTTTTAGAAGCCCATGCAGTTATTTTTTTTTTCTCTTAAAGTCAGTGTTTTGGGGGTGAGGAAGTTTTTATTTGCCTTTGCACATGAAACGTCTTTTGGTAGTCTGGATGCTTTAATCATTGGGAATTACGAAACCAAGATGGGGTTTGAAAAACTCAGTATATTGTTATTTCTCCTATGCCAGCTGCTTGGCACTAAGGATAGCAATGTCATCTGCTGCTCCAATATTAGATACATTGTCCTGAATTTTGCATAGACCTCCATTCAGCTCAGTCAGGATGTCATCACTGACTTTTGTGATCCCCTGAGCTTTTCCTCTTGGATGATCAGGAGTTTACAGTTATGGTTTTGAGTAGATTGCCTCACTAGCTAAGTGGTGAATTGCTGTGAAATTTAAAACCGACATCACGTTCCATATAGAATGGATTGGAATGACTTTTGTGATCTTCTGACTTTTCATACACCCCTATAATCAGTTTTATACGTTTTTATCTGGGTTTTAAGTTCCCAGCCGACCTTTTTCTGAAGACTTAGTGAGTATAAGCAAGTAAACATGCTTAATTGAGATGGTGGTAAAGATGAGACCTCTCATCTCTGCCCACCTGCTGCTTTTGGAGTCTTTTCCCAAAAGTCTTAAATGTCAGTTTGCTGTGTTTCAGAGCTGATCATGTGCTCTTTGGCTATAGGCCAAAGTGGCAGCATAAGTGTTTAAACAAGTTTGTCTTTTTTCATCAGCCCTGCTGGTCTGTATGTCTTTATCAGTGATGAGCTCTTTGTGTTCTCTCTTCCAAGCTCCTAAACCCATTTGACTCTTTCTTTTACCTAACCCCTCCTCTCGTGAGGAGAGATTATCTGCTCATCTTTCCTTTTAATTTTCTGCTCTGCTGTCTTGTGCTTTTTATTAAGTTCCCTCCACTAGGCAGGTAGGACTTCATCATATGTTTCCCTACAGTGAAGAGAGAGATGGTGGAGAAGACAGCCTGTTGGTGGATCTCTGCTTCCCTCCATTCAGTCTCTTCATTTACCTTTTGGAGGTTCGCCGTAAGTTTTCCGCTGTCTTATTAAGTGTTGAACAGCTTTAACATTATGTTTTTTCCATCCAATTACCGCTTTCCTTTACTTCTTCAAGACTTCCTCTCCTTCAGAACCACAATATTTAGCCCTTGAGTTTTCTTCTATTCTTTCCTTTCATCCTCCATCTGTCTTCTGACTCTCTCTATCCCTAACCTCTAACCCCTGTGCAAAATGAGCAAGGAAACACATCTTTTTCATATCTTCCCTATGAGAGAACAGTAATAAGTTAAGAATACTCAGTGGAAATGCATTTATATTTCTAAACAAGTCTGAATAGAAGCCTCACTTTGAGAATTAGATAAACCACTTTTTTTATTGTAGATGAATTAAAATAGATGACAAATTAAACACATTATCATATTTAATTGTTTTTGAAGCTTTTGACACAATCTCACCAAAACTGCATAACAACAGTAGTCTTGTCTTCACGTACAGTGGTTGCTGCCTCTGCTCTCTCTCTTCCTGTCATGTTGGTTGATGACAGTAAAAAGGATGCAAGTATAATAGATGAACAAACATACTGAAAAGTAGATCTGACTTATACAAATGTTTGTTGTTTAAATGCCCCCACCCTACCTGCAGCCCCCCCGCTGGCTCCTGAAACAATCATATTGAGCATGTCATTATCCCTGTGATAAGTAATGTCTAACAGAGCCAATAGCATGGTTTTAGAGCAAAAGTCCTCTAAAGCAGTGTTTAAGGAAAAGTTAGAGGGCACTGTATGATGCATAAATTCAACTCTTAAGGGTAAATGCAGCACACAAAGCAAGGAATGATGGATAGGAGGAGGTTTTTATAAGGAAGAGCTTGTGCAGTGGGATCATTTAATGTATGAATTATAAAAATGGACAGCACAGGAACTATGAAAAAATTATTTATTACTAAAATTCAAGTCCTCCTCCACCCCAAAATGTGTTTTATTTAATATCACTTCACATGTAGATTTACTGTGCAGACTGATTTATTTGCAAGGTTTGACATTAGAGAGAGGTTTTATTTTAGCTGAGGAAGGAAAGTTTCCTTGCATGAACAGTTAGTGACCCTGACGACCCTAACAACTGTCGTTCACAATTGGCCTCATGTGACTCCAACCACTCTAACAACTCCAAACGACTGTCGTTACATCAGAATGGAGAGCTACCTGAGCCACACCAAGGAGCACTAACGATCGATAAGCAATAGACACCGCTGTCTATTGGAACCGAGTCCAGTTGCCTTCGATTTATTTGCCCAGAATAACCCTGACCTGGATGAATGAGAGCATGCACACATAGTTTACAGAGTTAAGTGATAATCAGCTTTTGAGTTACAAATCATCCAGGATCACCAATGTGAGGCTCAATGAAGCCAGGCGTCTCAAGGAGAGCCAGACTAAAGTGAACTATCTTCATGAAACGGGACGCAGAATAAAGATAAGCAAATCTGGCTGCTGTTTTCTGTTGACCAATTCAGAGTGAGTAAGCATGTGGTTCTAACCACATAACTGTGTCAGTCAGAGTGCAGATGAAGAAAGTGCTCAGCTGTCAGTAAAACTCTGCCAGCAAAGGATAATTTTAACCTTTCAACATTTTAACCTCAGCTTTCATCCTGAGTTCTGGAGCCCAGCTTTCTCCTACTGTGCTAATTTGATATAAACCACCCGAGATGGGACTACGAACCCACAATCCCTGGCTTTGTAGGCCAGTGCCTTAGTCATTAGACCACCGGGGCTTCTTTTCTCAGCTTGACCTGTTTGTTTGACACAGAATCAAGTTTGGAAAAAAAGACGTCATGCCACGGTGGCCAATCAGCTGATTGGCCGTGCCATGAAAAAACACAAAGACGTTAATCCGCACCTGCAAATGAGCCAACACTCCTACACCACCGCATCGCCTGATTTGGTCTGAGAGGGCCATGACGTTGTTGACCTAGTTAAAGCAAGTGCAAATGTTACCAATGTCACTGCGTCTGTCAGAAAGCAGCGGCAGAGACTGCCCATCTGCCCGAGTAACACTTTAGTGGATGTTTTCATTCTACTGCACCAACTGTGATTTAGATCACCCCAGATGGAGCTTGAACCCAACACCCTTTTTAAAATATTGGAATTGCTTAATCAGTGGGCCATAGGCTCAGTCACCATGTTGCTAACTCGTGGTGTAATAAAATAAATTCTTCAAGATAATCGCTTTATATCCCTGTTGAAACATGCAAGCTGGATTTTGTGACATCAGAACCAGTTAGGAGCCAATTGAGGTCCAAAAACTTAAACAAGTGTGATGTAAAAACTCAAAACCTTCACAAAACAAACGCTGACAATGCATTTTTTTGTTTTGTGGTGAAAGGAAAAATATTAGGTTTTTTCATTTAGGTTAAAGGAGTAGATGTGATTTTAAGGAAATTGAATTAGTAAGCTAAACAACTTTGTGGAAAAACTCTTCCAGGTATTTTTATATGTCTGTTTGATATGTTAAGGAAATTTTTATAATAGATATATTATTTTGAAGCAGTCATAAAAATTATAATCTTCTTTACAGTAGAAAAGAGTTAAGTTGTGTTTGTATGCAAAGTTGTGGGTTCTGTGTAATGTTGCATTCTTTGCTAGATATACTGTGATATATTTCTGAGTTTTTAGGAAGTCTAGTTAATGCTTTAACCTCAAATTATTATAAATTTATTTCAATTCTAATTGCATTTGGATGTTAGATGTCTAATTTTACATTTTAATTTCTTCATTTTGATGCTGATTTGAGATGCTGCGAGGAACTTGGCCCAAACCTCCTCCTTTCAAGTATTACTAGCCCGTTCTTGAGCTTAGTCTTCTTAATTATGAATAAGCATTTTGAATAAATTTTGATTTCTTCAGGCTTAACTGTTTAGACCACTTTGCCTCTTGCTTTTGCTGATGGCGATGATGTAGAGTGAATCTACATCGTGTTCTGTTCACTTTTTACTCAATCCCGTGTCCTCTCTTGCTGTTATTGTGTCCTTCTTTGCAGCGGAAAAAAATGTTTCCATGCATACGTGATGCACATTGTGTGCTCAGTCAGACTCAGTGACTCAGACTCTGGCTAACACTTATTCCGATTCCCTTAAAAAATCCCTGTACAGAACAGTGTGATGATGAAACTCTCATATTTTCCCTCCCGTTCTTGTTTTTAGATTCAGTGGCACCTATTTATTGAGTGAAGTGAAGCACATATTGTTCTGATAATATGACCTGAAAAAGTTCTGTCACGTACTGAGTCATTTTAAATGATTACATGTATTGACAGGAAATTCTAACTGATTTTCAATGCGGCTGCACTTAAACTTAACTTTCACCAAACTTGAACTCATTACCTTTCTTTCAATCATTCATTTTCATTGCCGACATTACCCAAGCTCTTCCAAAGCTCTCACAACCCTCTAATCTAACACAAAATTAGTGCAATCTTTATTATTTTTTCTGCAGTAATATCTCATAAGAGATCGCAAAAGTAGAGCAATGTTTGAAGCATATCCTTAAAGTCTTTTAAATAGCACAATAGGTTAAAAGTAAGCAACTTCTTTAATTAAAATATATATTTATGTATATATGTTGGTGTGATAAAATTACAAGCTCATCTGTTCAAATGCAGGAAATTCTAAATTAGTTGTCTCATCATAAAGTGGACAGTGATACCCCATATAATCCAATGGAAACGAGCTGCAGTGCCTTTTTCCCTCAGCAGGGGTCATACTTGTAACACAGATTTGCTGAACAGCCACATTTGCCCACTGGTGTTTGACTTCACTGAGGCATGAATTGAAATACAGAAGAAAAAAGGAAGACAAAAAGATTTAATGAAAAAGCATCAGGGATGCATTTAACTAAAATCAGGGATCCCTCGAAAGTGCTTAATCATAACTCATACAGTTTGGTTCTTGCTTCCTGTCATGTTTGCTGTCACTGGTTACATGTTAAGGTAAAAGATCTACATGTGTATTATTTTATTATATTCTCTTCTAATACTGTTGGTGTGTGGGCCAATTTGCAAAACCACATTACTGCTAAACAGAACTTGTTTTTTTCAACTCTCTTCAACTGCATATGTGCAGTTTTATTCCTGTTGGCAGTTCCATTTTGTCTCTCAGTTGCACCAGTGTGCCATCTGTGGTGTGTTAAATGTTTTTGATCAATTTGCTCTGAAGCAGCTGCAACTTCTTTCAGCTTCAGGCTTGATAGTGGCAATTATTGTTCAGATAATTTGTACCATCAGGGTTCAATGTTAAGAAGGAGAGATCTTGCATAACCTATTTGTGTCCCATTTGTGTCCCTGTCTTAAAGAGCACTGGTTTCCAACTGGTGGGTTGGGTTCCCACGGGGTAAATCCAGGGTATGAAAAGCTGATTAATGGAACAGGAAAACAGTAAAACAACAGAAATATTTGGTGGAAAAGTGATGTTTATGTTTTTGAAAGTCCCCTTAATTATCATACAAGGTGCAATCTAAAAGTTCCATGACTGTTACTGTTGTGCACAAACATGCACAGTAATGTGCATGCAGCAGGTGCAACCAGTGACTTTTGTGAGGAAGAATTCCACCTTACATCACTTGATCATCAGCATCTGAGTTGTATTGGGACCACTGATCTATGCACATTTCTGATTTCCTGAATCCTGAGCAGAAGCAGCACTGTATTGGTGGGCTCTATCAACATAAACTTCATATCAGAGACTATCACTGGTCAGTAGAGTTGTGTACACAGCTATGACCTAGAGACCAATAGTCGTCATCACAAAAGGAGAAGCCAAAGCAACAAGGTCACAGTTTTTTTTACCAGCAGCAACAACACAACCGATGCTATTCAACCCTTCTGTCTGCAGGCAAAATGACAAAATCACAGAGTAAGACTTACAGGGAGCGTTCCAAGTGTGACAGTGGTGTATCACTGCACCGGGAGTGGGGCACTGGGATGATGGCTCACAATGGGAGTGTTTTAATTTTGATACATTTTTGCTTTTTGTTGTGCAATTTCCAAACTTTTTGATTGCACCTTAAAGCTCTTTGCTTACAGTGACGTGCTTTTTCTGATGGACCTGACTTCTGATCTGGTGCCTCTGTCCTTCAATCAAAGCTACAGTATTTAGTCTGCTGTTTGCACTCTTCTTAACAAGAACTTGCAGGTGACAGGGTGCATCCACAATGTTTAGAAAATGAAGGATTCCAAGTAATTGTAATTTATTTCTATACAATCCATGTGTGAACCGCTCCACATTTTTTTCCATTCACAGAAAAAGAGATACGAGCACAAGGCACGGACTGACCGCAGGAGTGGTCATGCTGCACGAATATGTGTAAATGTGTGCAATGGTGTGTATAAGTAAATAATCATAGTCATGCCACTTGCTAACAGAGGGGCCTCATATGACTCGGCGATGGCCATCTGTTGCATCAGTTGCTCTCCGTGTCATTAGCCTTTCCTGAGGGCACCATAACCCCAATGGCTCTTCTACAGTTTCTGTGTCTGAAGATTGTGTGTGTGTGCGTATGCGTGCATTTGTGTGTGCACTCTCATCTGTCACCAGTTGCCAAGCAGTCCACTCTAATGAGTTAAAATGACCAGGAACCCCAAACAAAGCCATGTGGCGTGTGTGTGTGTATCTGTGTGTATTGAGTGTATTGAGTGTGAGTGTGTGTAGACATGCTAGTTTCCTAAGCTGGTGTTTGTGGAGAGGGCACATCACTTCTGTGGAACATCTTAAAAATCTTTCGACTGACTGTGTGCACTCACCATGCACACACTACAGCCTACCTGTGCTATTTTTAATGACCCCTGCCAGAGGTGAGCGCAATAGCCTGAAGCGGTTTCACTCCATGTTAGAATGGAACCAGAAAAGCCTGTGGTTATTTATAGAAAGAGATGGTGATCAGAGAATGAGTACAAAAGGTGGATGGGGGTTGTATTTTCATTCCAGTTATCTAGGTTTTATTGTCATTGCTGTTTTCTGGGTCCATGTTTCTGCTTTATTCTGAGTGACTTGACCTTGTTTTGATGACACTCAGTGAAGCATGATTACCATCTCCTAGATGTTATACTAATAAAAGACACTGCATCCCTTCAGGATTACACACATAAGCTCTGGTTTATTTACAGTGTCATTCTATCTCTAACCATTGTTTAATAATAGTGAAATCATATCATTATACGCACGCATTGTGTGAAGTGCTTCACTGAACTTAATCCATGTTTGTTTCTGAATTTCTAAAACACTCATTGAATTTTAAAGCGTCATTAATTTTCTTTATCTTCTACCTGCATGTTTCTTTTAATCCTGTTTGTAATTAAACTGCATCATATAATATGTTATAGAGTAGTTAGTACTGGATTGGACTGGATTATACTGGATTAAGTGGCTGGAGAGGATTTAAGTGCACTTGAATAAACTGAATTGATTGGACTGGACAAAAATAAATAATATCATCTGATATTGACTGGACTGGTATATTAGATTACACCAAACTGGACCAGACTGAAATTGAATTTGAATTTTGTTGGTCTAAAAGGAACTAGGGTAGACTAAAATGAACTGGATTAGATGTCTGTACTGGACTACTGGATTAGATTGGATTAAATTGGAATGGACTGGGCAGAAGAAAACTGGATAAGAAATGCATTAAACTAGACTAGATGGCGGTTTGAAAATGGATTAAGCTAAAATTTGTTTGGAATAAACTGGGCTGAGTGAAAAAGACTTGGCAAATCTAGATTAGTTTGGTTTGGATTGGATTGGATTACACTCACTATATTGTACAAGGTTAAACTGGAATGGTTTTACAAGACTAGACTAAACTAGACTGGAATGGACTGGATGTATTAAATGGATAATGTTGACTGAGGTGAACTGGACTAAATTTAACTGGACTTTCCTGAAGTGAATTACTGTGGGCCATTACAGTGAACTGCACTGATTGGTCTGGACTACAACAGATCAGGACAAACTGATCTGACTGGGTTGTGAATGGAGTAGATAAACGAGTGGATAAACAATGGGAAAAAATGACTACAAGCTGGATATTTAACCTTGAATTTCTTCCGTTTGTTTGGGACATTGATTTCTTCTAGGACACTTGGATCAGTGCCATTTTTCTCTATTGAAAACTCTGATAATAGTTTGGTTGCATTGCGATCCACATCATGGCACAATGAATAGATATATAGTAAAAGTTCAGTTTTAATTTTTAATGTAATTGACTCCTCTGGGGTCAAAGTAACATTTTGGCTCATCTGCCGTCACGGCGCATTGATTTTGACCTCTTTTCTGGTTGTTTGTAATGTGGGTGATGTGGGAAATGGGTTACAGTATTTGTACACGTAGCTTAATGGCCTCAGTTAAATAGATCGATTTTCAATACTGGAATTAAAAGCTTTATACAGGTATGAGACTCAGCTGAGAGTGATGTGTGCGTGTGTGTGCATGTGTGTTGCAGCTGTCATTTGCACATGTGAATGGGGGCAACATCAGATTCCATATTTGTGTTTTTGTTTGCACGTGTGCATACATGTATGGTTTGTGTTATGGAGACGACCGGCCTTCCAGTTATGCAGTCCCATTAAGATAAGCCACCTCTCCACTCATCCGAAGAACGTCAACAAACAGAGAGGAAAACCTCATGCTGTGACACACACACACACACACATACACACACATTACGGACGCAGGCTCTGCCTCGTTTGTTTACTTTTCTGTGGAGTAGTCAGAATAGGCCACGTGTATCTGGAGTGTATGTTTTCATCCACCCTCGCTGACATTTACCTGATATGATGAGACAACAAATGAAGAGGAGGAAAAGGCAGGGGATGTCACACAGCTCAAGATAAAATTATGTGGAGGAGGTACTTTATGTGGTTATGTTATTATCCAGAAAATATAATTACTATGTGTATATTTTATAATTTTTAAATCAAATTTGCCAGGACTGGTAGGGGGCAAGGCATGCATGGAGAGCATGGTGAGAGGTTTAGCAGGAGGAGGCAGGAGAAAAACATGTTATGACAAAGAAAATATCCTTCCTCCAAACATCAGTCTTCATCCATGTGACTGAATCGCTGATACAACAAAACACACAAGAAAGTACTTTAGAGTTGTTACAAATGATTTAAGGCTGTAGAGGCTTTTCTTTACAGTGAATTACCACCATTTTTGAGTCCAGCAATCAGTATGAGGAATTTTTATAAGAACTGGATAACCCAAACAGGAAAAAAAAAACATAAACCCATCTTATTTAGCTTCTGCGATTGACTGACAACCTTGTCTTACATCTTTCAGTGAAACATGGCTGGCAGGGACGTTAGGACAGAGGGGTACAGTGGAGATGGGCTGAGACAAAACCATCCTGTCAACTATACAAGTTAGACTTAAATTTCCCCATTTGTCTCCAAGTGTTGCTGGATCCATTTATTTTCGCTCTAGTTCTGCAAACTGTATACACATGTTTTCAGTCTTCTGTATTGACTTAAATGCTTGTTGTCATCGTGTCAAGACTTCAAGGGCACCTGGACTCACAATCCACCAACATGTGATAAAGTGGCTAAAAATAGAGTGTTGGAGTTGGACATTTTTATTCATCCTAAGGTATCCAACTATATATGAAAAGTGTATGCTATAAATGTGTCTAAAAAGTCTTTGAACCTCGCTGAACATTTGCACTTAACTTTTATTTTAGTTTAAGATAATTATGTGTATTTGCAGTTGATAAGGGCATCTATGAGCTGACTGATGAGTGTCTGCAGCGTGACAGTACAAACAGCCTTGGGAAGATCAACTATAGGGAAATCAGCAAGTAGAAAAAGAAAAGCCAAGCTACAGTGAACAAGACAAGGAAAAAAGTTCCTTATTTGCTTTCTGCATCTGCAACACTGTTTGAATATTTTTTTGTGGAGGCAGGTTACCTCATCCTCTGGCAGATGAGTGACACAGTGTGTGATGCACAAGCTTAAAAAAGGTTGGAGGCAGGAGAATAAGAAAAAGTAATAGTTTTTTTTTCTAAGGTTACATGGTGTAGCTGTAATCACATAGTCTATAGAAAAGCCGCTGCATCTCAAATCAGCTACTTTAAAGAGCTCACATCAGCTCCTTTCACCCCTTCCTTGTAACTACCCGCCATTGAAAGAAGGCTCCAGCATTCCTGCTGTGTCCAGCTGATGCTTAGATCACTTGGGTCCATTTTTACCATGTCTGATCTTTGCTGCTCCTCCAGAGCTCTGTAGCTCTAAAATGAGGGTAGCATGATTGGTGATGCAACTTTTAGAGCCTGATTATGCCATTGTGTAGCTTTTTGTCCTGCAGTATTTTTAAAGGGAAAAAGTGCATCCTTGGTAATGTGTCGATAAGTCATGATTTCACTGATCATATTTTTGATAAGGTCTATTGTACTGTGCATGACCGGAGAGTAATAAGGCATTGTCTGCAGCTCATAACTGACCATGAGTAAAGGTCATTTCTGCGGGGGGTTGGTGTAGCTATCAGGCTAAAAAAGACTTTGAAAAGCTAATACTGAAAAGATAGACAGCTGTTTTTTTCTTTCGTTTGTGATCAGGCCAAAGTCAATGTATTTTTCTTCCCCTGGTTTGGTCCATGTTTCACTCCTCTACACTCGTTGCTTTGCCATCCAAATTGTTTTCTTTCTTTGTTAGAATACTTTTTTTTTAGTTTTGCTTTCTTTTTCTTAGATAGACTCATGTTTCTCTTTTTGACTTAAATGTTCCCTTTGTAGAAATTTTAAAGTTTCTTCATGACTTACTTCTCAAAATCATTTTTTACACCTGCTAGTTGCACAGCTAGGCACAGAAATGGCAGTGTCAGTCAGTCAGTCAGTCCAGCAGACTTGTTACAAACTTAACATCTCACCAAATGCTAGATAGGCTTATGGTCCAAAAAGGATGAATCCTACAGTTGGTCTTCTAATTATTTGTACCTTGTGTTTATATAAGCTTACTCACACAAAAATTGTGAATGTGAACATGGTAAACACCTGCCTAAAGTCAAACTGTTAGCATTTTCATTGTTTTAGCATTGATGTTTTGCATTTAACACAGATTACAGCCTCATAGAGCCACTAGCAATATTGCAGAATTGTAGTGTTGTTAACGTAAGAAAAAAGTTTTTTGTTGTTTTGCTACATTTGTTGCATTTGAGCTATTTGTCTTACATTCAATAATAAGTTTTGCCTTATTTCTGCTTATGTAATTATAACAGGCATTAAGTTTAAGACCTAACATTTTTCAGTATATCCATATGGTGAGATATATGTTTAGGAATGACCTCAACCTGATACATAACTGTCTGTGGGTGGATTTAAAATATCCTTTAACAGCAGGAATAAAACCTTTACCTGCCTTCCAAAAGCCAAGTTATACTTGAAAAAAGTCACTTGCAGCCTCACGACTCAGCAGCTAAAGTAAGACCAGGGGGAACACACAGGGGATTCAGTATGGAGGTGTGTCTTATGGTCGTGCACAGACAAGTTGGTTGCATTCGTCATAAAAAGTGCTGCTAAAGTTAGATGCAGACAAAGTCTTTAAATGTGAGTCAAACACAGAAATAAGTTGCTGCTGAAGACATACACAGTGTGCAGACAAGAATCTCATCAGCCTGGGTTTGACGAACGTCCCCTGAGGCCTTTTACTTGACTAATAAAAGCTCAGGATAAATTCCACTGAGAGAATACGGGAAGTCACCCCATGGCAGCATTAATAACACAACCTTAGAATCACTGTAGATTCCATGTGGTTTTGTTGATAGACAGGTGTGTTGACTGTCAAAGGTGATTCTTTTGAATAGAAGAAAAGGAATGATTAAGATGTTCTTAGAGATGCAATCCCTTCATTTTTCTGTTTAAGTACAGGACATAAGTTAAGGACATAAAAACATAAAAAGGGCAATACAATGAAACAACACTTACAATGAAATACACTTTGAAAGGATTATTTGGAGTAATGAGGTCTATATTATCTTTAGATAAGACATGCTAATTCTACAAACACCTGTCAGTGCTATGCTAAATCCCAGAACACTGATTGCTTAATTACAAATTAGCAACCGTTGGAGCACCCTGTCTGTCAAACTGATGTAGTCTTACTTTGTCTTAACTTTTAAAGAAGCTAAAACAAAATCACAATGATCAAAGTGTAACAGTTGGTAACATGTCGTTTTTATCCTTCTAGCGTAAGGTACAAACATTAGCATGGGTAGTTCATTAGCTTACTGCCAACAAAACCATAGGAGCCTAGTTCCTAAAAATTAATAACAAAACAATTAAAATAATTACAAATTATTGATGAAATACATTACAGTATTTGCTGGATAATGATATCAAATTTTCTCTACACAGTATTTTTGCCCCACAGCATTATCATCACATTCACATTAATGATATCATCTTTATAAATACAAAAATATTTTTTAAAAAACTTTAAGTTAAAATTGTCTTTTACTTTGTTAACTGTGTGTTATATCTCTTTTTTTCCACAAAAATGGGAGAAAATACTCAAAATGCAAGTGCAGGGAGGTGGAAAGAAAGTCTGTATTCATAACTGTTGTACGACTGTAAGACAATTAGACAACTGGACAAAAGACAATAGTCGTTTACTGCAACCTACTGTGACAAAAAAGAATGTAAGGATGATTTTTTACATAGTATTATCATATATGTATTAATAAAAAGATGTCAGTATTTAAATAGCACAGTCATCTTCAGTACTGATTATCATCAACATCGTTCACTACCTCATTTATTGGTCAGAAAGTACATAATGATTCCCATCCTCAAAGACTTGAAACTACAAATTCTCTGTGGGTAATAAGTGGGTTACAGTTCCTCTTTCAATCATTTTATTCGAGCAATACCTCTTCTGGTTACAGCAGGAACACCACTCAGTGGATACAGGTTACCCTGTAAATGAAACTATTTAAAGTTAATATATCAATATATAAAAACAAAAAATAATGAAGTTCTGTAAATTTTAAAAGAATTAGTATTGTATTGTATTGACCCTTAATATAATGTGATGGATTTTTTGCAGTGATAAAAATAACAACTAAAAAACAAAAAACAAAAAAACAAAAGCTTCTGTCAGTTACATTGAGCTCTTAGCAACAACATCTCACTTCAACCCTGCCATAAACTAACATGCTCTTCCCAGAAGTAGCATGAACAAACAAACAACCTCCCCGCTATAACTCTCTACCAGTCACAGATACCATATCTCACACAAATTACTTTCATAGGAAGCTGAGATAATCAGCAAGGTTCACAGCCACGAGGCATAATCCTGGATCTGTGATCACATCCCGGAAAACTGATTGAAAGCAGCCATTTTTTATCTAAAGATACAGTCTTAACAAAACAACAAAACATAACACAACAATTAAAGGACACGGTTTCGGTTACAGAACATTTAAACACCAAGATATGAGTCAGTCTGTTACAGCTTATAATCATAAAACTTTAGAGGAGTTATTCTTTCTAAAACGTATGACTCACCACAATAAAACTTATATGAACACACATCATAAAATGAGTAGACTTGCAGTAACTCAAAAATTTAAAATATGTAGTATAAAGTTAAAAGAAAGTGATTTCATAACCTGAACATTGCTTTGTGCTGATGCTGATTTTACTTTTTATGTATGCACATTACATTATGTATTAACATCTAGCTTAGTTTCAGGCCTTAAGCGTGATTTCATTTATATGGGGCTGAAATGTTAATTATTTAAAAATCAACTGATAGAGCAGAAATAGGCAACTATTTTGATAATCTGTTGATTCAGTTATTTTTCCAAGTAAAAATGCCAAACATTTGCTGGTGTGAGTTTCTTAAGTGTGAAACTTTGCTGTTTTTCTTTGTCATCTATGATGGGATGTAAATTGATTTGGGGTTTTTGACTGTTGTTAAGATAAAACAAGCGATCTAAAGACATCCCTCTAGGCTCTGGGAAATTTCCACATGAAATGGAACCCATTATTTTAAAAGTTGCTTCAGATTTTGAGCAATAATTATGCCATTGTTATCAATATAAATTGAATTTGTGCAATTTGAAAAACTTAACTGACACAATAACAATAGTTAGACAGGGTGGGGTTAGGGAATGGTTATTTACATGCAAACCTCTGATTAATTGGCATTGAAACATAACAAAACTCACGAAATCTTTGATGAGATTAGAGGATCTTTGCTTTCAACAATCCCATTTGTTCACAACCACAGAAAACATTATCTGTATATAATGCATGTCTGATCCCGAAGCAGGGTGCTGTTCAACAGGAGAATGGATCTGATTTACTTTAAGCTCCTGTGAATGAACAGTAGACAAAGGGAGAGTCTGTTGCTGAGGTCCCACCTCGGGGTGCAGGTCTGAACAAGTGGGGGATCATATGTGGTGAGAGAAGGTCTGGAAGATGCTGTGAATCACTCAGTGCAGACAACATGGCTGCAGACGTCTGGTACTGATTCAGTGTTAGCTGTCTTCTCCAAACCTCTTGGCTGGATCAGGCCTTAGGTATAAATATAGACAGTTGTCATAGCAACATCTGTACGGGAGGCTGGCAGTGTCTGTGTGTGCCAATCTGACAATCAGACAAGTGGAAATGTGTGATTAGAGAAACTGTGTGTGTGTGTGTGTGTCTGAGCTCTATAATGTGATTTTTCTTGCAGCTTCTCCTCCTCTTTGTCTTATTTCCCTTCATCTTCACAGTGTCTGTCTTCTTCCTCCTTTTTCTTTCCTCCTTATCCTCCTCCTGTGTGTAGTAAGCAGTGATGGATGGCAGATCCTGGGAGAATAAGTACACAGTGTTAGCAAGCAGGTGCTGTTTTGAACTGTTGGTTGTGATCTTGCTAAAACTCTGTCAAAATGATCTTTGATGTCCCTTTAAATGCAATTATTTTACTATTATTTTACTACACACATCGTCAGTAATCAAAACTGTGTATCTCACTCTTGGTTGCAGAATTGTCTGCTGTGTACTGCAGGGCTAAATGCTAAAATTAGCATGCCAATGTCCTCACAATTACAATACCAGTATGCTAATGTGGACAAGAGGGCCCATCATTGTCTTGCATGTTAGTATTTGCCAATTAGCAATAAACAGAAAATGATGGGAGGCTATGGGACTTTCATTAATTTTTCAGTTAACTGGTTATGAATAAAATTATTGAACAAAGTCAGATTTTGACTTGATGATGAAGGAAAATGAAAAGTTAGGGTTTTATCAGAGTTATAGCTAATAATATCAATATAACTACAATTCATCATATCATTTATCCTTTGAGAACCATAACTGTCTGCAGATATTTTTTTTCACAATCCACCCAAAACCTGTTGAGATACTCAATATTGGACTATTTAACTTATAACGGAGTTTCTAAATTCATGCTTAAAAGTTAGCCTTGATCCATTAAAAAAAAGTAATTGTTTGCTGTGTTTAGGGTTAGGGTTAAAGATCATAGTTGAACCAGATGCAAATGCATTCATCATACATCTTTTGTTGTTGCTTAAGGTTGAGAAAACACTATACATTGTAATTGTCCTTTCTGCATGGCTGGTAATAAAGTATGGTGCTAACACAGAACATAAATATGGACCTTCCAAATGCTTTTGTCCATGCCAGTAAAGTTTTTTTTTTTTTTTGCCAAACAAGACAATGCCATCCTAAAAAGGTGAGAGTGGCTGAATTCCACACAAAAGCCCAACGATCCCTTTTAGTATGTGAGAAGTTGTAGAGAACACACACTTTTCACACTCACTCACACACAGATGTCACTGTGTTCCCCGCTAACTGAGTCAGTGAGGGATTACCCTGTGAGAACACAGTAAACCTGTTAACCTGGAAAACAACACTGTAGTGATTCATGTAGCCATCACACTACTGAATATAAAACACATGTTTGCTGTAGAGTTTCCAGCTTTCAGCCATTGCATCATGGGCAGACACTCCAACAAGAAACTGATCCTTTCCCTCCATCCGTCAGTGGCAGATGTCAGTCTGCACAGGTCTGCATCTGCTGCACTTTTGAATATAGTGAAAATTGACCCGGCTGGTTCTCTGTGCAGGATAAGAGACTTGGTTTTATTTTCAAAATGTGGAACAAGCTTATCTTTCTAAACCACTGACCAGTGACAAACATCTGCAGTAAGTTTGAGGTCACAGAGAGCATACTGGGGCAAGAAAAAACAGGATTGTCACCTGAGTGTGTCACTGTCAGTTTATTGCAAATATTTTAAGGAGTACCACAGATATTTTTCTCAGAAAGTGTACATTTGATTTTTTCAATATATCAGTTCAAAGGAAAAATGACAATACTTCTTCAGCCAGAAAAGAGTGGAGAAAATTGAAAAATGTTCAGCTGTCCATAAACATCCGGCTTCAGGTACACTGCAGCGGCACATCTTTTGATGCATGGAGGCATTTTTCAGAAGACTGTAGACCTTTAGAAGGAAAAAAAGCTTTATATATGGAAACAAACCCTTTCACCCCACAGCACACCCAGCACACCCATCAACCTCAACTGTAACACAACCTCTCCTCTCCCCCCTCCACCCTCTCCTACCCTGACAGCATCCATCCATTCCTCCCTTCATTTCTCTTTCCCTCCTTATATTTGATGAAAACTTTTTGCTAAACTTTGTAATAATGCATATTGTGTCTATCTTTGAGACTGGCTATGCTAAGATATATTGTTAAATGTAATTATTACACCATTTTTTTCTACTTAGAGCACATAAAGATACCTGCTACTTTATGTCACTTTGAAATGCAGGATGCATAAATTCATAGTTTGAAAAATTTCAATTACCTCTCTTGAAGTCAGTTCAATATTTTATAAATCTTTCTGGTCAAATGAGATAATAATTCTCTGCACACAGTTCGCTCACATGTCAGCTGAGAATGATGCATCCACGGTTTATTTGACATAGTTGAGTCTCAAAAAGGTTGTTTCATCCTTGAACTTTGAATGGCATGTGTTGGGTGATAGCTGATCAAAAAGGCCTTTCAAAACTTGATGAATATAATCTTAGAAAAGGACATTTAAGATTTAAGATTTAAGATTTAAGACAAGATAGTGTATTTTTCTACACAAGTGCTCCTTGTTTTGTTTGATTGTCAGCAGGTTACCCCAGTAAACAGCTTTCAGTTAACAGTTGGGCCTTTAATAATCTCTTGCTTGACTTTGGTGGTAGGGATGAAGAGTACTTCTTAGACTTAAGCAAAGATTCCAAAACCTCAAGCCCTCACATGCTGGTTGAAATTTTCCTCCAGAAAAATGATCAATAGCAGTAAAAGTTACATAATTTGTTGTTTTTCTAGCCATTCTTTAAAAAGAGAACATGCAGGAGTGTTTGCGAATCATCTACATAACTGTGCTTTAATGCCATGTGAATGTGTCAGACGTCGTTTAAATCAAATAGAAGTTTGTTCATAACTTTGATTCCCTTGAGATCTGCTGACATATAGCAGGTTTTAGTGTTTTAATCTTACAAATGTAAATGAATCGCTGTTTTTTTCTGTCGGCTAGAAACAAAGCAAGCAGTGTCTTACCGGGAAGCATGACTTATTCCTTAAAACCAAACATCATTTGTCCTTAGCAGAGTCATCGCTATGACCACTGCCTCCATGGCAACGTGGTATATTTCGCTAAAGTGGCATGCTTGGGCCTCATTAAAGATGAAGACTAAATGTGAGCATGAGCTGCTTACAATTCATGTGATGACTAAATGTGTGCATCTGTGCTGACCTCTTTCTCTTTTTACCTCACTCTTTCCATCGCACACTGAAACCCACTAATACCTTATCAAAGTACGGTCGGAAATGATGGGAAGGTTATTTTACTTATGATTAACTATCTTTCTCTCTTTGTGCACTTTTCTCTCCACTTCTTCCTCATCTATATTTTTGCTGCAGACTGGTAGCTCTATATGTGGTGTCCTCTCTCGTGGTCACTAGGTCACGCATGAATGATGCTTTTCCAATCCAATCTTGCATGAAAATGAGACTAATCCTGTCTAATCAAGTCTTCAAGCAAATGAAATTCAAAAGCAGTTCAGTCAATCTCTCGGTTTATCAGATGCATGACCGCAGATAATAGAGGTGTTAAATTTAATGGTGCTCAGATAAGTGCTGCATAGAGTAAAATATCACATACTTTGCTCCTGCATAGATTTGTACGGTGGCCGGAAAGGGCCAACCACGCTGCAGACTAGGAAAACCAAATAGAAACAGAGAAAAACAAAAGCAAACTTAGAACATCTATGTCAATGTGACAACAGATGTGCAACATCAATGTGATAACCCATGTGCAGCATTTAAGACAAGCACTGCAAAAACAGACAACACAATGGAAGTGTTTCCATGGGACACAGAAAAGTGACGGGCACCAACTTTTTAGTTTTATTTATATTATATGGTATTTATTGTCAGTCACACCACTGAAGTTTGCTGTGGTTTTGGAAAAAAAAGCAAAATCTAAGAATTTTTTATTTTATTTTAACAGTGTGTCTGGTTGTTTTTAATAAGCCTGACTGTCTTGATCTGTAGTTGCGGTAACTTGATTTGTATAACTGAGTCGTATAACTGAGTTGTATGATATAATGTTAGTTCATGTGACTTTCAGAAGTGTCACCAAGTTGTTAAACGTAAGAGTTTAAAATGTAGTTTAAAAAAAATTAGTGGTTTAAATGGTAGAAACTGTCCCTGTAGATTTGACCTTGCCTGATGGTATAAAGGAACACTTGTACTCAAGGATGATCTGATTAGTTTTCAGAGGTCAAAGGTCAAGGTTACTATGATCTACATTTTTCTGTCCTATTTCATATCACAGTATCTTGGAAAAATCTCAAGGAATTTTCTTCCAATTTGGCACAAATATCAGTTTGGACTCAAGTGTAAACTAATTGGAGGTCAAAGGTCAAATGCTGCTGCAATGTATGCAATCTAAGGAGCGCCTTAAGGGACTTCAATTTAAGCTCACACCAACACTTAGACTTAAGAATTCACTGACTACATTTTGGAGGTCAAAGGTCAAAGTCACTGTAAAGGGGGAAAATCTCATGAGCATAATATCTGAAAAATGCATTGAGGTATTTTTTGTCAAATTTGGAACAAACGTACGCTTGGATTGGGTGAAGTGATTAAAGTTTGGAGGTCAAAGCTCACTGTGGTCTTACTTATTTTGAGGCCACAGTGACCTTGTACCATATTGTAGCTTGTACCATATTGTAGCTTGTAATTTTTTCCCTTTCAAGATAATTATTGCCATGCACCTTATTATGTTTTAGTTGTGCCTTTTTCCATGGATAGGTACAGATGTGTGGTTTGTCTTGTTTGATTTAGATTTAGCAGCTGCAACAAAGTCCTGTGAATTCTCCTGTGTGCAGTGAGTGAGGGGTGTGACCTGGCTGTGCATTTTGCAAGATTCATATCTTCACCACCTCCATTTCACCATTTGCATCCTTTATTTTCATTACCAGCACTAATAATTTCTATTTCCTATGGCCTACACTATAGCTCTTCAGTCCAATGTTTGTTACAAACCATGCAAAGACCACAGAAACAAGCCAGCCTTCCTTCCAGACCCCACACTTACCCTAACTCTGACTGTACATGGACTGTATAGTTTGCAGAGGTATATAACCACCAGGTGGCTCTAGTTTGAAGTTTGGTCTCTGGAAAGTATCCTGAAGTTTCAGGTCCATGGTGAAATCGTAAATGCACATGTGCAATTAGTCACAAAAACAGGTGTAACTCAGGTGCTGCTGATTATTAAGTGATGTAACTTACTCATTACAGTTATTGCTTTCACCTGCTGCATGTACATCACAGAGCAGCACTCTTATCTTGTGCAATAGCAACCGTGCTATAAAACATTTTTGATTGCAACCCATATACTGTCAAATAGGAAAATCTGTTGGGAATCTCTCATGTCAGCTGCTTCTGTGGTTAAGAATCATAACACAGGTAAGAGGTTTTGAAACTATGCTCTGTTAGTGAAACAAACACAGAGAGGATACACAATGCGTATAAAAAGTGAAACAAAGGTGAAGAGTGAAAATTCCATGCAGGAGATCTAAGTGTATTGTTACCGGGTGAGTAAAGGAGGTTTAAAGGACTCACAGATGCACATCTTTGAGAAGAAAATACTGGAAAAATACAGTCAACATAGTTCAAGCAGAGAAAAAAATTAGCACTAACTCCTAAATTACCCAACTTGTCATAGTAAATGACATAACTAGTCAAGGGTAAAACGAAGTCTACAAACCCTGAAGCCATTGTAAAATCAATTTGAAATCAGTGGTGTTCTTAAGCAATATTTCAGCATAAAAAAGTAATTGTTTATTGAAACTTATTTTGATGTCTTGACGTAGGTTTTACGCCTGCAGGTTATTCAGGAGTTTTGGGAACATCTGAGTACAAACTTTGAAAAAGCTTTATTAACAATGTGGTGGAAATCACCAATAAAAAGTAAGAGAATTTAGCAGCAGACTGGTGTGGATATGTAAGGCTATTTGGGTATTGGTTGGCTTTGATTGTTGACCAACTATTTAGTCCATCCAAGAAAACGTTTCTCTTGGCATCAGTTTCCCCCACCTTTTCCATGATCTTGTCTTCTTAGTTTATTTTCCCTTTTGGTTCACGGTTGTTCCATACTAAACATTATTTAAATCTCCAATATAAGTTGACATGAGCCTCTTAGATCACAAGTGCGTAATTTACTGGATTCTCAGAATGTGCCTAAGTGAGGTTTAAATGCTCTTTTATGAGACAAATGTAAGCACACTATCGGAAATTGATTTTAAGACCAAGTTAAATATAAAGACAATAATAGACCATTAGATGACCTTCACGTCTGTGCCAGTGTTTACCTTCCCTTTATGCTCATCCTTGCAGTAAGTGAGTTCTTTGGAAAACTATATGAAGACTGCAAACCCAGAAATAGAAAACAAATCCAAAGCTCACAAAAAAATCATTAGTCACTAAGTGTGAAATGTCCACAATTATCCTTTTGTACTTTGATTAAGTCCATGTTCTGTTAGCACATTTTGAATTATCTCTGATATTTTAAATGTTACTCATAACTCACTGCATTTTATAGGTTAGTTGGACATGTTATTTTTTATATATATATATATATATTTCCAGCAGTGTAGCAGCCACTTGGACTGTATACACAGAGCAAGCAAGATAACCTTTTGTTGCCTGGAATCAGGTCAACTCTGATTTCTCACAGAAATGTGAAAAATCGCTCCATTTAAAGTTCATTTCGGCTGCCTTCACAGTGTCACAACATAAAGCTTGAACAATGTATAGAATGAAAGCTCTAATCCTGTGACCGGTGACTTGTGTGGAGTTATTACACTTTCCTTCTCCTATGTGATGTTGAAGGACACAGTTTTTATACGCCCACTTCTCTGTATGTGTGTATCTATATACCAGAAACTGGTCTCTAGTTGTTCCCAGTTCAATCACAACTAATCATTTTCGCTATTTATGTTAATCAGAAGAGACCATAGAACAAATGATGGAAGAAAGAATAAATGTCAGAGAATTTCAGAACAACTTAATTTTAAACGACTGTGTACACTTTGGTGTACTTAGACCCTGGCTCTAGAAATGTGGATGCCAAAATGAAAGGAAAGAGATTTCACAACACACACATACTTCCTGGGTAGGCAGTGTGGCCCGATGTGCTCAAATCAGATGTCTGTAGTAGCATTAAGCCGTTATTGTAATATTTAATATGTGCTGTTTTAATGCATGTCCCAACACATAACACACTTTTTACTTTCATTTCAATTTTATAAGTACTGATGATGATGACTGACTGACTGATGATATGACAAAAGTGGCGTTTCATTGGTTGTCGCTACCACCTACATTATTTTCCTTGTAAACGTGACTGCAAACATGTTGCCAAGGTTTGCAGCTGTTGCAGGGAGAATGGTAGCAGCTGCAACTCTTAACCTGCATTTTTATGGTTTACTTACCTTTGCTGCTACACATGGCAGCCACTAAAACCACGGTGAGGGAAACAATAATCTTAAGGAGAAGGAGAAGCTCCCTGCATTATACTCCTCTTCACCAGCATAGAGGCAAATAAATGAAGAAAATGTATCATGGATTAACATTGATATTTTATTAATCTGATCAGGTACAATTTATATTTAAACAATTTAAACATTTATGATTATTATTGATTTTATTACTCATTAGCAAAACTTTCTATATTAGGCCTGTCATCTTGCTGCCCAGCTCCTCTATTTTAAGCCACAGCCCACTCTATTTAGCTGTTTGATGACATAATATTTGGTGGAAAGCAGCAGTCTGCATCGTTAGCCTGTAGGATCAGAGTTGGCGTGGTCTTGCATGGTTCTGCAAATCAAAGCACATAATCAAACCTCAACACCAACAACAGCAAAGACTTGTGGCAGGTGATCAAAAGTGTTACAGACTACAAAAGCAGGAGCGCTCCCATCATGTGTGAGGCCATGTTACCAGACGAGCTAAACACATTTTATGCTCGCCTTGATCTCCTCAACAGAGTCAGCTGTAAAGTCTACTCTGCCTCCAGAGGACCGGCCACAGTCAGTATCCACAGCAGATGTGAGGAAAGTCCTGCTGAAAGTGAATATGAGTAAAGCTGCTGGGCCTGATAACATCCCTGGCTGTGTACTAAAAACATGTGCCAACCAGCTAGTAGATGTCATTACTGACATTTTTAACATATCACTGTCACAGGAGAGTGTTCCCACCTGCTTCAAGACAGCCACCATCATCCCTGTGCCTAAAAAGTCTGCAGTGTCTGATCTAAATGACTACCGCCCTGTGGCTCTCACCCCCATCCTGATGAAGTGCTTTGAGAAACTGGTTCTCCAGCACATAAAGAACAACATCCCTGCCAGTCTGGACCCTCACCAGTTTGCATTCAGAACCAACAGATCCACAGAGGATGCCATCTCCACTGCTCTCCACTCAGTCTTCACTCACCTTGAGAAAAGCAACACCTACATCAGAATGCTGTTTGTTGATTTCAGCTCAGCTTTCAACACAATCTCCCCCATGAAGCTGATTGGAAAACTGAACACTCTGGGCATCAGTACCACTCTCTGCAACTGGATACTGGACTTCCTCACAAACAGACCCCAGTCAGTTCGGATCGGCAGTCTCTCCTCCTCCACTCTAGTGCTCAACACCGGAGCACCCCAAGGCTGTGTGCTCAGCTCCCTCCTGTTCACGCTGTACACCTATGACTGCAACCCCCGACATGTAGAGAACTCTATTGTGAAGTTTGCAGATAACACCATCATCATCAGCCGAATTTCCAACAATGATGAGTTTTCATACTGGGGGGAAATCAACCATCTTGCAGAATGGTGCACAGAAAACAACTTACTGCTCAACTTCAGCAAAACCAAATAGCTGATAGTTGATTTTAGAAAAAAGAAGGCAAAGACACACAACCCTGTCTACATCAATGGAGCTGAGGTGGAGCAAGTGAGTAGTTTTAATTTCCTGGGAATCAACATAACAGAAAACCTGTCATGGACTTCACATATCTCTGCCCTGGTTAGAAAAGCTCAGAAACGGCTGTGTTTCTTAAGGAAACTTAAGAAAGCTAAATCCCCTCGCCAAGTTCTTGTCAGCCTCTTCAAAGGAGTGATTGAAAGCATTCTATATAAGTGCATTTGCCTGTGCAGGCGGGAAAGTATGGTTGAAAAGGATTTGTCAAAATATGGAAATGTTTTCTTTCTAAACAATTAGACTGAAGGTGAAAATTTGCTGAGAGCTGTTCCACACAATACATCTATCGAGCTTTGTACATGTCCAGCTAAAAAACTAACCTAATAAATAATTCCTTACAGTTTAGCTATCTGTTTATGTTTGTGCCAGGTGCACAATAGCAATGCCGCCTTCACCACTGGCACATGGTGCAACCAGTCTTTAAAGGAAATGAGAGCAGACTATCTAATTGGTTACTGCATTTTTGGCCAAAGAAACACCCATGAATTGATGAGGTGATTGTACACAGTGGATAGGACTATCCACTGTTTGCCAGTGTTGCAGGGGACGGGAAAGAGCAGGTTACCTCAAGACGGCTTAAGTTGCACTGGAAACTCCCCTGAATGAATTAAAACCTCTGCTCTGTGCACTTGCATAAATGTAGATAGGGCCCATTGTTGCAGAGCCAAACAAACTTTCCCGTGCTATTACTTATGGGGTTGTCTCTACATTTGATCACAGAATACATAGTCTGCACTCTATGAAAAAAAAAAATCAAAATTTGGGTGTCATGGTAGATGTGGTGTAGTGTATTTTGATATCTCAAAAACAGAATTTTTAAAAATGTTTGAACTGTATCCTTATGTTCACTATTGCAGTAAATAGAAAGCAAAGAATCTTGAAAGATCAATTAATCAATTAAAGAGCAATCAATTAAAACAAAAAAAAGGGAGGCATCTATATGTTATCTAGATGAGGTACACAAATCCTCACATTTTTTTTACTTAAAACTATATGTTTGAAACTAATTTGAAATTCGCCTAGGTGCAGCCCTGCTGATTGCTGGAGTCACAATATGGAGCCATTTCCAATTTGTCACTGGATGTGTAGTTCAACAGGATTTCAACAGGATCGTGATTTGCTGTTTTAGTCGGGTTTCTGAGTTTGTGCCTAGGAGTGGCGTAGCAGCAATGTGCAAATGCTTACCTCAGTATTGAGGTAGAGAAGTTTTAAATAACTATCAGTCTGGCCATGAAAGTAGATAAATTAGCTAAGGAAAGGCAGAATGGATAAGTGAGTTAACTTTTTTCCTCCTGCTTCCTTGCTTAAATAGCTCAGTGAAAAGACAGAGCATAGTGACAGAAAGAGAGAAAGACGGTGAGATTGATACAAACGAACACATCCAGATTCCACTGAGTGTTTTCACATGAGGACTGTGATCCGGGATCATCACAGGTTTGGCCTTAAATTCATCATATGCAAATATAGACACACAGACGCATTAAAACACACACAATGAGAGACCCCCAAAACCTGCCAAGTGCTACTGACCATAGATCAATTATGAAATGAATAACCATCTTTCGCTGGCAGGGTTTCGGTTCCCTAGTCTGCTTTTATCAACTGTAAATCAGAGAACAAACAACCTGAGATAGACTAACTTGTCTGATCTCTGAAATTTTTTTTACAAGATACTATCCTTTCTCCTCTCCTCTTTCTTCTCTTCTTCTCCCAACAAAGAACTGAGACATACAACTGTACTATAAATGAGCTAGATCATATGAAAAATTTGGCTGCCATCAACCAAAACTTTTACATATAAACATTTGGAGGCAATGTTCCACAAAAAGGCATACCTTACTTGGAGTCCATCCACAGGGGCCACCATTATGAGCAAAATTTCCTAAGAACCAATGTATAGCAAAACACTAATTTAAGCGTGCATGCTCTGAAAGACTATATTTAACAAAATCTGAAGAACCATATTAAATAATACAACTGAGTGTGGCCTAGGGATGTACCTGAATCTAAGTATGTTATTCATTAAAGCATAAAACACACAGAGGAAAAATATTCTTCTTTGTTGTCAGTGTTGAAGAAAAATCCTCATAGTCCAGTTTAGGGTTTGCTGTGATGGTGTGAGTTTTATTAAAGAATGCAGGCAAACCGGTGAACTGACTGACAGAGAGCGGGTCTGTGTCTGTGAGCCAACCCCGAGCAAATGACTTACAACCATCTATATACAGAGAAGCAGGTAGTGTTAAACAAAGGGGGATAACAAAAGGGAGACAAAAGGAACAGATGCAGAAAGGGGCATCTACTTAATCAACAAGAGACAAAAGACAGGGTGGGGAATTTGCATTGAGACATACAGGGTGACAGGATCAAGGGGTCAGGTTAGGAGGTGCCAGCAAAAGGGAAGTGACTTACAGCTGGCATAGACCGATGGACGGTTGATGTACTCAAGATGTCATTTGACTACATCAAGAGCAAAGGTTCACACCAGTAGGGGGTGGAAGCTCCTAGACGTAACTTAATTTCAATAAACTTCTTCATCATTTGTCAGTATATCAAACACAGTATGATGTTGTATGGCCACAATGAATATTGCTAAATCTCAAATGCAAACAATGGATCCTGCAGTGACATCTTTGAATGCTATATTTTCCAGCAGGGTATCTAGCTTTTTTCTTATCTACTAATTTGTCTCACAGTTGTGACTGCACAGGTTCTTTTAGTCTAAAATGTTTCAAACTTTGAGAAGCACAATAGTAAAGAGAAGTTCATTAAGTATTGTGGGACAGGCTTTGAGAAATGTTGATAATATAAACTGAGAGTCAAGTCAAACCAAATTTAACAAAAAAGAACATTTTAAAACAACCATGGTTGACCAGAGTGTCGTTTATACAAATGAGCAAATAATTAAAATCATAGTCATTAACCCAATTAATTAAATAAAAACATTAAAAGCAATATATATTGTTTTTTTAAAGCTCTTAATGGCCTCACACCATCTTATTTATCTGAGCTTTTAACTGTTCGTGAGCCTGGTAGAGCTTTGAGATCATCCAACCAACTCTTGTTG
>JAPZDV010000014.1:15067418-15091140 GCA_029814665.1 Acanthurus lineatus | reverse complement strand
ACTTCATGATGCTGGATGGTCTCTGAGACAAATAGGGACAGGTGGTCTAATAAATTTGTTAAGCACTGTATATATATATATATATATATATATATACACACACACACACATTAGTGTAGAGATCTGAGGAGGGGCTTACTTTTAGTATTTCTGTTCAAAAAGTTCTCAAACTTGAAGCAGACACTCACCTTAGAGAAACACTTCATCCAAACACTGAAGGAAAATGTTGCATTGAAAATGAAAAGGCTCTGTACTGTATGACCACACTCAGCCAACACATGACCCTTGATTCATCTGTCAGTGCGAGCTGCAGTTGAGTGTGACGTCAGGGAAAGTTAAAAGCACTTGTCCTAACAAGCCATCTCTTTCTCTCTGTGCTCACACACCACTCACACACATACACACACAGTGGATGCATTAGAAGAGACTGTGGGGGGAGAAGAGAAAACAAAGCTGGTTTTCAGCAGCAAAATTCTTGGTCATATCTGAAATTATTAAGACCTCTGTGGATTTCATTAGGTGGAAACATTGAGACTTATTTGCTGGTTTTTTGCTTTTTACAGTTCAGCACTAGCGGTGTAACACATTCAACTGAAATAATGTAGTATGCCTCCTTTGATTTATAAAACAAGAAGATTGACCCAATGAATATGTCAATGATTAAGTGAAATTGTCTTGTAACCTTGAAAAACTCAAACAAAAAACTCCACTCTAATGATGTTGAAGATAAAATCAAAGTCGAATGCACAGAACAGTTTGTCATTAGTGCCCTTGTTGTCCTGGATGTATTCTTGTACAATGGGGCCATGATTATTATCTCAGAGACGGTCAGTCTCATATTTATTGCATTGAATTCTGATGAAACTTATATCTTGTATATTTGCACTCTGATGACCCACAGCTGGTGCCTTAAAAATAGATCCGAGATAAGTCTCTGCTCTACTCTAACCAGCTCATGTTTAATTACACAGTGTCAAGTGACTCGGGAAGTTCATAAAAGGACCTGAGGACAAAACACCAAGCAGGCAGGTTGAAAAGAACAAAAAATAAGCTTTAATGATGTTGGGCTAATACAAATGAACAAAAAAACGAAGGAGCAAATTTAGGCAACTATAAAACAGTAAGAAATATGAAAAGCTAAAAAAACACAGGATAGCATTAGGTAAACAAACACAGGAGAATGAAAGCAGGTTAACTAAGAAAGAATAAGGGGGGAAGACTATAAGCAGAAGGGAAGTTTTATAAGCAGCAGGTCAAACTAATCAGATCAATCACAGAGGCAGAAAAATCTCATTAGGACAAAAAGTACAATAAAACATGATAGATGAGGAGAAAACTTACAAAATTAAAACAGACTAACCAGAACCCCAAACCATGGCATCTGCTCACAGGCTGTCTATGTGCATTTCATTTTTAGACAAGTCTTGACATCACGTTCATCCTGTGTTTGGACTGAGAGGCCATTATTCCTCCCTTTCCTGCCATTAGCTCATGAAGCACTGCATCTGCCCTGCTGACGTTTGTTTTTAGCTATGCTAGCTAGAGACTTCAGGGATGGCGGCATTGGTCTGTGAGTGAATCAGTCTTCTACTTTGATCCAGACTAAAATATATCCCAACAACTAATCAGAGAACTGCCATGATATTTTATCTATTGTTCCCAAAAGAAGAATCCTGCAGACTTTAGTGATGCAAGGACTTTTCCTCTTGTGCTTCCAGCAATTAGAAATTTTAGACATCCTTGTTAGTCTCAGGTGCACTTAACCCAGGGTTGTTGAAAAGAGGTTAAATAGATTTATTAGTGTTTTTAGCTACTTAGTTTTCCTTCAGGGACAGTTGTTAATATTGTAAAAACTGACCATCAGCATTAATCCTGCCCTTGCTTTCATCAAGGAAACTTTAATTGCAACCGGAGAGTTTTGTAGAAATAGAACACTTACATTTTTTATGTGGATTAAAGAAATATATGTAATATTAAGGTTTTTTTGTTTTATTAAGTAGATTTACCACTGCCTCTTGATCTGTATCAGTCATTCTCATTGTTCATAATATCTCCTGTTTATTTCAACGGTGTGTACTTCATATTCTGCAGTACTTTTATAAAATGTTAATAAGAAAAGGAAGCGCACAGTTTTAAGGCCAGATTTTGCAAGCCGTTTTTGGCAGTACCTGAGATTGTTAAATCTTTGATTTTAAACTGTATTTGAAAGGTCTCCAAAGTAATTCTATTTTAATATCAGTAAAATTGATTAATTAGTATTTAATTTGTACCAAAAAAAACTGTAACCATGGCATGTTTTTATTAATATCGACTTTATTGTATACTTTCGTTGTCTCTTTTTATCTACATGATATGATATATGATACCAATTGAATCCACAGTACCAGTCTTTTATACTCCCAGGTCTATGCCCTTTACTTAAATAATGCACCAGCATAAACTAATGCATGTCCATCAACCAACTAGTTGATTTAATGTGTTTTTTGTTTGCTTTTCTCAGTATGACTATTGCGATGAAGGCCCAGGCCCGGTGGGAACTGCTGGACAGGACAGATGTCTTCTACATCAGTGTAACACTCATGGTGCTGGGCACTCTGCTGGTGGTTAGCAGCTTCCTGGCGCTGGGATTCACTGGAACCTTCCTAGGTAGGTACCAAACATTCAGTATCATTGACTCATACTTGGAAATTACAGTCACTATCTCTCTGCTTCTGCTGCTTTGATCTTTTACTTTTCCAAAGATCCTGGAAACTTGTACTTGTACTTCTAAAACATTTACTTATGTTTTTAATATTACTTTTTAATCAGGTGAGATATGTACACTATGCAACACATCAAACTAGGAATCATGTGCAAGGTAAAAGACATGTACACATATGCTGAATACTTACAAGCACTTGTGAACTTACATGAAGAAATACATGTGAACTCAGACATGCCTGCATCATTTTGAGCACACATGCTCATTTCCATGCTTGCAAACAAATGTCCTTGCATAAGGGACACACAAATGTCTTTGCATCTGCCTTTGAGACAAACATGTTGTTTTTCTTTATTGTGCCTTTGAAGGCATCCAGACCTAAATTCAAAGCTGCATGAGTACAACAACACCATTATTATCATTTGGCAAGCTCAGGTTTTAGTTTCTAGGTCAGTCATTTCAGTGAGTCATCTCCCAAGATCCAGACATTGTGTTACAATTCTGCACCATCTATGTCCGTCACTGCGTTCAACAGCCTTATAGACAGTCACTCTTTCTCCACTAATCCCCGACTGTGACGGCAGAAGGGAAGCAGCAGGAGCCGCAGGTGGTTATAATTTCAGTGTGGATGTGCATGTGTGTGTTTGTGTGTGTGTTCTAATTTGTATGCAGATATGGCGTATCAGCCATAAAGAGCTCTGCTGACTCTTTTCCATTATTCATGACCATTTGTAGCAGCAACAGTTAAGTTCATAAAGTAGAAACATACACAGATTTTCTTTAAAGATGACAGCGTGACTGATGAGACACACCAGAGACAGGTTTTCCCAGTCACATGGGTACACAGATGAGGGCAGTAAACAGATCATTGTGGTGAGAGGAGTTAAGGACAAGTTTGTTGCTGCATGGTGGTTAATTCAGTGTAACTGCTTCAATTTTAGGGTTCTGATCTGTGCGTGATGGAAAAATGTCTTGGCTTACTGGGCCACTTGTATAGAACACATGTGCGTCACTTACTCATGTCTGCTGCTGCAAGGGCTGATGAGAGGAACGGCACCCCTAGTGGAGAACAAGTGTGTTTTCCAAGGACATTGCGGCTGCATTCAGAGCTTGATACCACAAAAGATGATTGTGTTTGGTTTAAGTAAATGAAAACAAACAACTTTGGGGGTTTTTTCCCCCTTTAGCATAATGGCAGACCTTTCCCAGAACAGACACAGCTGTGTGGAGATAGCTATCCAAGACCAAGACATCAGTGTCTCTGTAAAAAGAAGCACAGATTGTGGAAAGGGAGAGGAATGTTGACTGACACTGTTGCCAAATGGCAGGCTTATGCACACAGTCTGCATCTGCTGACTGAGAACATACATGCCAGGCTTAAAAATGGACCTTGGGCAAGAATTATGCTGTAATAAAATACATTCATGCACCTAAAGGAAAAATAAAACCTTTGATTTTATTAAACTCATTGCCTTTCCTTTAGAATTAGGCGAAAGACAAACTTTTGGCACAACTACTACAGCAGTAATAGAAAAATATCAGCATGTCAAGAATGGTCCATAATATATCTGCCGTTGTTCCCTATGCACAATGAAAAAAGATAATTTAGAGGTTATTGCCTCACATCAGTGTCCTACTTGTGCTCAGGCCAGTATATGATGAGTTCTGTGAGCTTGTTCTCCAATAGATAATGTTGTTGTCAACAATTTCCCTATGTCATTGTTGCACTGAATGAAGACATTAAGCCCACTAAAGCGTCTGCATGTTTCACTATACAGCTCTTAACCCAGAGTTTTTGCCCACAAACAGAGACAGCCAGCCTTTAGAGAGAGAGATGCATGTTATGAAGCATGTTGACTGTTTCCAAGACCCAAGAAAGATGTTTTTAATGCATCTTGCTTCTTTATGTCAGTGCAGACTTTAAGTGTTGTATTTTTCAGAGTTTTCAACTCTATCACATGGTCTGGTTCTTTGACAAATAGCGTTTCTCAATTATCATGGAAGTGGATCGGTCAGTAGTTGAGCTCAGTAGCTGTTACAATTCAGCCATAGCATTTTAGTATTTTAGACTTTTGTCCATGTTTTGCCGACAGTGCTGGTGCTGACTGGCTTGAATAAGTTTCAATGCATTTCCTCTGAAATATGTGTAACTGAGTTTTAATAAAAAAACTACTTGCACATAATTTTAAAAAACGATAAATGAAACAGTGAATGAATCCATGACACAAACACATACCGAAGGACATGTCTTGTCGCTTTGTGTTGTGATATGCTGTATCTTATTTGCTCTATATGAAGCCACTTGAGTTGCTGTGACTTGATGATTCAAGGTGAGGACGGAAACATTATCCACATACGATAAAGTTACTTAGAGTGTCAGTGTATTGGCCAGCTCGCCCACGATGCAAAGCCACCCACTCCTTTGACCTCTAGCTTGCTACACCCCTGTCACAACTCTTTAGCCAATCCAGGTTGCCTGCCTTCTATAAGCACAAAGCAATAGTGACACAGGAAGACACAAAAAATGTCATGCTCGGCTTTCAAATCTGAATGTGTTACTGGTTGTCACTTTGGAGGTCAAAAATTAGGTTAGCATATTCTTCTGGAAACCAATGACGGCTGGTTTTTCTATTCAAACACAAACATTTTTGTTTATATAATCTCTTTTTTATCCTGCCCTACTTGCTGCTTTTAAATGGTCATACATAATGAAAATTGTTATATAACTTGGGCATTAACAGCCTCTCTTTGAAGAGAGAAAACAGGGCAAGCAGCACCACATGTGTAATTCAACAGGTCTGTTTTACCTACTGGAAGCCTCTTTGTGTGTGTGTGTGTGTTGTGTGGGTGTGTATGGATGGAAGGATGGACGGGGGGCATGGAGAAGTGTTTTAATATTTGTCTGTGTTTGTGTGGGCATAATACCTGGGGAACTTATTACATAGCAAACAAGTGCTCAGGTTACGGTGAGCGCCGTCCTGCAGTGGTTCAGCTGCCCCCAATTTTTCATTAGCGTAAGAAATTCGCTGCACAGGTAACCAGATCTATCTGGTCTGACATCCAACTCACCAACCAAAAGGAACAAAGGAAAGAGATAAAATTACTGAAATTAATTAAGTAACCAAGCTAAAATGTAATAAAAATTCTTATTAATTCTTTTGTTCTCAGTGTGGCAAAATTGTTATTCCCAAAAATGAATGAATTAAATTCCTACTTATTGTTCTGTGCGAAGCTTCCAATGCAGCTTTTAACCTAGAAGCAGGCATTTTTTTAGTACCCACTGACAGTGTTCACGTTGTTTCTAAGTTGATGAAACTGGGTCAGTGGCTGCTTTCAATATTTTTAATATTAATATTTGCTAGTTTGCTGATGTTTTTAGTATTGGTGCAAATAGAATAGTAGTTGAATAGTAATGTGGTTTTCAATTAAAAATAAGATTAGTTTCAAATTAACTTGGACAAAAGAGTCAGAGTTGAATGCATTTAAAAATGTGTTTCATTGACCCCGGTGCAGCCACTTGTCTCCATCTTTAGTCACCAGATTAATAACTTATTCAGAGGCTGGTTACACATTGCAAATATAATAGGTTTTCTATTGTTTCACTAATATAGGCCACTGTGCTAAAGATAGGCACAGGGACAGGAACTGCCCTGATAAACAAGCAGATGTGTGTTTTCCAAGATAGGATGCAGATATTGCTGAAGTTGCATGAACTATCAGCATTTATAATGTATTTGTATCGTGACAAGCAGGCCAATTTCAAATGCCCTAAGTCATAAAATTACAGCTTCTTATTCAGCTCTTCCTCTAATCATTAATCATTAGAGTAAAATGCAGAATGCATCCGTCTTTTCTATCTTTCAGCTACGCAACTATGAAATGAGAGTTTGTGAAATCTAAGTTAGAAAAATAACACCACCATTGAACCCCATTATTCATTATGATGTTTACATTTTGTAACAGAAACATCCAGTATATTATCATAGTTTATAGACTTTCTAAATACAAACTGTATTTGTGTGTGTGAGACAAGGCCACTACAACAAATTGCCAGTATTCATCTCTTTTTATACATTAATGGCAGTACTTTACCACATAAGTTGACAACACTTCTCTCAGAAAAACATGCTTTTAAAATTTTTGTCAGCTGCTGCCACCCACCAAGAGCTTAAACCTTACAAACTCTTTCTACAGGTCCAAAAATTTATGTGTCAATTTGAAAAAATAAAATATAATTTCTGTCTCCTTGCACAAAAATCTGAAAGAATTCTCACATCAGTTAAACCTTGTGTGGCTCATTTCTCTGCACAGTTCCTAGAAAAAATCAAATTCTCTCTCCAGAGCTTGGACATTAGGTCATATCAATGCGGTCATACTGTTGACATCAGTAACAGCAAGGTGACGGTGGAGCAGGCAGGCTGAGTAATGCTAACAAGGCTGTGTGGTGCCAAAGTGCTGTTCTCAGGCAGAGTATTGTAAGTCTGACTTCAGTGCCGGTTTTTCATCAGAAACATGTCAAAAATGATTGTACCATGAGAAGCAGACCAAAATCTGTCTGGCCTGAGTTTGAAACAAGACATCAAGGTTGAGGACACAACAAAAACCATGGCAACAGTCTGAAACTGTCCGCCAGGTCTGTCACCTTAATCCCTGTCAACTTCAACTTGTTAATCAATACTCTGCTGCTAATCTTTTAGTGCCTGATGGAAGAGCCTTCAGTCCCCTGCATCACTGAAAAGGAAAAATGAAAAATAAAATTGCAATTGCAATTAAAATTGAATTGCAATATCTGTACCACATAAAGCCAGGTTCCTCTCATTTCAACATGCCACACTAATAACCCACTGTGTGTTTGTGTTTGTGTGTATGTGCCTGTGTGTCTCTGTTTCTCAGGTGATTACTTTGGCATCCTGATGGATGAGAAGGTGACAGGCTTTCCCTTCAACATCATGGAGAACCCGATGTACTGGGGCAGCACTGCCAACTACCTCGGCCTGGCACTCATGTAAGCACTCGTATTTGTGTGTGTGTGTTTATGTGTTAAAACAGTAAGTAAGCAGAATCAAATAAAAAAAAACAAAAAAACTGACAACTCACAGAGTGCCAGTGTACGTCAGTCTGTTTAAATAAGGGACAATGAGGACAAATGGAAGTGGACTAGATATTAAGCTGCTACCTGCAAGTGTAAAATGTTGTTGTCTTGAAGTTGCAAATCACCTCCCTCATGAAAATGGTGATGAAGAAAAAACTTTAATGTGTGTCTCGTCTCTGTGACAATGGTGACCGTGTTTCTCAGAGCCCAGCATGCGTAATTGCAAGGCAGACATTCCAGGATTGACGAGCAAGACGCAGATAAAAGCTATTAGCCCCCCAATTCTTACTCATACATGGTTATTATGTGGACTCCATTCCTAATCACACTGCCTCCATATTCCCTTTGTTGTGACTAATTTTGCCTCATTGTCTTTGTTTTGAATTAAATTTACCTTACGTGCCTTGTATCTTCCGAGCTGCAAGCTGTAAAATATCGAAGCAATCAACAACTCATTTCACTACCAACTTTTCTTTCTGTGTCTTTACCTCACCTTTGTCCTTCAGATACCTCAACCTCCATTTTCCCTTCCCTCCTACTGTTCAAGTGAGATACGAGAGAAGCCTCCACCTGTTCTGCCAATCAGTCTTCATCCCTTTGTTTCTGTCTGTTGCTATACTTAGGATTTGCAATATCCTTAATCCTGTTTTGCTTAAAATTTACAATAAACACACTAAAATGAGGCCTGTTTTTTAACCTTTCACAAGAGAACTGCCACAACTATTTGTTGTATTTGCAAAGTGTGTCTCCACTCATTCAATAATATCCAAAACATTTAAGTTTAGCTGGCATTCTCCTTCTTTCATTGATATCACTGCCATCATAATCAGTACACGTATCATATTGCATGTGTTTTTATGTGCATGCTGGCTAAACGTGAGATACCAACCGTTCTGTACAGCACTTGCACATCTCTGCAGCAGCATTTCTGCAGAGGGCTTTCAGTTTATACATTTCTTTTGCTGCTTCCACCATCATGTTTTTGTTGTTTGCTCTCATTTGTCATTTATCTGTAGGCCTACCTGCAATTTATCAATAACTGTGATGAAAAAAGCCATTACAACCTAAGGATAATTTTGCTGTGATTATAAATTCTTCATTGATCATGAAGGACCTCAGTCACGTCCTCTGAGACGGACAAAGACAATGCTCCCTACAACGGAAATACATTTGGAGGTGAAAAATTTCCTCCACAGACAAACACACGTTCCACCTCGATGTGCCAGACAGTCTCTCTGACACATTAGGCCAC
This sequence comes from Acanthurus lineatus, assembly GCA_029814665.1. Classification (NCBI taxonomy): domain Eukaryota; kingdom Metazoa; phylum Chordata; class Actinopteri; order Acanthuriformes; family Acanthuridae; genus Acanthurus; species Acanthurus lineatus. Next base: position 15,082,095 of record JAPZDV010000014.1, on the reverse strand, counting down.
TTACCTCCCTGTGTGACCTGGACAACGGATTAGCTGACACACATTAGCAGATGCACTTAGACTAATACGTGATCACGAGCTGAACCCGTGTAGCTAAATAAATAAGATAGGACCTAAAATTGCAGCATGATGCTATTCTTTTTAGGGTAAAATGTCATGTATTTTTACATGAAGCGCTGCTCCAGAAAAAGGACTGTGGTAAAAAAAAAAAAAAGATAAAAGTACCAGTTGTCCTTAAGTAGCCCCTTTTTTTCCTCCTCTCTATACTATATTTTTAAAGGCTGCATTGCATATTTGCTCTTGAGGGTTTAGAGTCCAACACCTCAACAATTATTAGACAGATTGCCATTAAACTTAATAGTCGACAGGCTCTCATGTTTGTATTAGCATTAATTGTATTTGCTTTGGTGATCAACAGATGTTTCTTGTAGTGCAAACAGCTGTTCAGTTGTGCTTTGCGCAATACTGCGGTTTATGACCAAATATCATTGAAAACAGGTACGTTGATCGAACTCAGCTGCACTTGTGTTGCTAATTAGCAAATGCTAGCATGCAAACACACTGATATAAGATGCTGAGTGATTAATGTTGCACCTTTTCAATATTTACAGTAGCATTTCTGGGACTGATCACAAATCACTTACATACATACACACACACACATGTTTATTTATTTTTTGATATGCATCTAGGAGGGTTGTAGCATGAAGACAAGGAACACAAGCAGTAGGAGACCATTTAAATCAACATGCAGATGGCAAATGGACAACACTGAAGTTAAAGTGATACCTCCTTGAACCTCAGAATAGCTCTGGTCCCATTATGATTCTGATATATGATGTTTCTTGTTTGCATTGAGCTTGTAATCTGCTGCCCCTAATTGTTGGTTAACTTGTGGGTGTGACTGTTTTCTGGTTTACAAAGGCTGGGGCTGGGTGAGCAGAGAGCAGTCCTTGTCTTAGCTTTCATCATTCTGTTGTCAGTTATGATATTACACACATTATTGTACCCATGCTCAGACATATATGCAAACTGTAATTTGGTATTTAATTTCTGTTAGCATTAGCAGAAGTAGCAGTAGCCAGTAAATGAGCAACTTACATGACTTAACCTGACATCGAGAATAGGGTGGTGTAGCTTATAAAAAAGAACAACTATTGCCATGGCAGGTTTTATTAATGTCCAATGTTACCTGCTTTTATTATTATTATTATTATTATTATTATTATTATTATTATTATTATTATATGTTTGCTTGATTCTGCTCCTTACTATTTGATAAGATCTTAACCCTCTACAACACTGCTGAATGCCAACTCCCAGCTAAGATCATTTTCTGGGGATCATTAAATTTGTTTATGATCCTAATACCAGCTGACTCCAACCAAAACCTCTGACCCGACAGGGTATTCTTTGTCACTTAAACTGATTGTGTGTTTACTAAGACATCAATAGATGTTTGTGTCTAATGATTCTGATTCAACACACTGCGTGCCGTGGTGGGTAACTGTCTGTTGCTTGGATTGATGTTGCCAACTGGAGACTTGTTGGTCTCTTTTGCTTAAAACATATGAACTGTTTTTAAGCTCGAATTGAATTTAGTGCTGACAGCATGGCAGATACGGGCTGAGGTGTTGATGAGAAGAACGATCAAGGTCTGTCTGCTTCAGACATAGATCGAGAGAGTCCTGCTCTTGATTTAACAAAGGTTTACTAGGTGGCTGCTGGCCTCAATGGCTTAAATCAGACTCTGCTTTCCTCACTTTCTCATGAAAACTCTCTAGTGAAGGCGAGGACTCAAACTTAGAGAGTCTTTATTCAGCAACAGCTGCTTCTATTACAAAAGGGCTGCTTTTGCCTCTTTTCTCGCCATAGTGCATCTTTCTCTGCTTCAAGGCAGGCTTTCTCAATTTAAATTCAATATCCCTTTTTAACAAAGGCCTTTTTAGCCCTCGCTGCCACTGCCTCTTCACGTGCTGTAGCTGCTGCCGCACTAACACTTGACGCTGATTAGTGTTCAGATCATTGACTGCCTGAGGCTCATGACCTTTCATCCAGCCTCTCAGCTTACTTTTGCTCCTACAACTTCTCACCCATAGATGAAGATTAGAGATCAATATCAGAGTAATATTTTGCAATATTTCTTGCATTGGTACTTGTACGCAATTAACATGCCACTTCAAATGCAAATATACAATGAACAACTTTCTTGCAATGTAAAAATAAAGAGCAAGCTGCTGTGTTTATTCAGAAAATGTACTCACTGCCATTGGCACACAAAGAAGCAGGATGACGACTGATCAGCCAACTCAAACTGGCTGCTAAAAATCAAGGTAAAAATACTGCCTGAATGAAATCAGTCCCTGACGGCATACATTTCACAATAAATTATCTTGCCTATCTATATTAATGTTGCACCATTGATATCTTCCCTATTACATGAAACGTTTTACATGTACCACCCTTTGTCTTCTGCAACCCATCCATGCATGCACACAACATGTACATGACCTACGTGTATGTGTGTGTGCATTGTATTTCAAAACAGTTGAAGAACCAAAATAGAGCGCACTAAAAAGACTGCTGTTAGAGAGCATCAAGAGTTTTGTTATGACCTAAAGCAATTTTACGAACACACACTGTAAAAAAGGCTATTTAGCTATTTCACCAACTATTCCCTGTTTTTTTTCACACTTAAAGAAAAAAAACCCTCCAGTCATTCCATGGAGGGGCATATAATTTGTTTTATCATCCTAACATCCCACAGTGATAAACAGTATGTTGAATGCCGCCCTTCAGTTACATCATGAACCATTATCATGTGTTGTGCTTGTGGGATGGAGTGGTGAAGAACAATGACGCTCTGTCTTGCAAAAGGTCACTCTCTGCTTCAGGTGAAATCACGTCGCTCCGCTCTTGATTTTACTCTACCTCGTTTGCTATTCAGCTGTGGCTGGGACTTCAGAGAGTATTTCTGGAGGATAGCAAGCAGTAGGTTCAGTTTTAAAACAGTAAAATGCATCCCAGGGCATAGTTTTATGGACAAAGCATAGATTTATGAATACTTTTGCTACACTGATCACAGGGTAGTGTGGTAGAAATATGATTTTTCATTTGGGTTTTGTTGCACAAAAGAGATGATAATAATTTCATAAAATTATTATAGATTTAGATCAGTAGATCTGTGCTTTAGCTGTTACATTTTAGAATAAATTCAAATATTTTTTATGCAAATTATACTCAAAAAACCTTGCTTCACATATCTCTGCTCTGCTTGCTAGACATGATGTTTTTTGGCTCAGGTCATGAGGAAAAAGCTTTCTTGTTGCTTCAACAGTCAAGTGTTAAGTTGCTCAAGCAGCTTTCAGTTTTGTGGTCTCAGCTGCTAGACCACTGCATCAGATGGGCAACAACATTTACGTCAATGGACAAAAGGAGTTTTATCCTTCTTATTTGACCTTCTTTTGTTGTTGTTGTTTTTTGCTGTTAGCCTAAATTAATTTTTGTTGCTGCAGTGCATGTTCATGTGTGTATACTTTTGATATTTTTTTACTGATGTTTATAAGCTACCTTGCTCATGTGCTGCTTGTCATTTCTCAACAAGACTAAACATCTTCTGGGAGGCTAGCAGGTCATGCTAACACTGGCATGCTGGCAGGCACATAATGACAGTACCAACATGCTGATGTTTAACAGGTGTAATCTTAAGCATGTCAACCATCTTAGCTTTGTTAGCATGATGAAATTTGATAATTAACAAATGTTACAAACAAAATATACGAAGTAGCAGATTACAAGAATCATTTTTCAAGAATCAAATGCTCTGATGTCTGTTGCATATATTTAAATATATAGCATACTACCTATGTGTCTCACTTATTTAAAGGTTATGCCAATTACTGTTTCAGGAACATGTAAGAACTTTCAGCCCCAGTTTAAATTTCTTTCTATACATGACACATGATCTTTACATTCTCCTGTAATCAGGTTGGAGAGGGCATTAAATGGTCAAAGCTCAAGTGTTGCACCCAGATGTTTTCAGCTTTTATTTTTATTTTTGTACATGTATATCTTAAAAAGAGATATTTCTTATTTCTTTCTCATCCCTGTATGATAAATATTCAGATATTTTTACCTACCTCCCGTGATTTTTATCCTTTTCATGCATCAAACTCCATTTCCCTCCTTTAAATTTGCCTCTGTACTCCATGAACTTAATATTTATTTTCAAGGTAAACTAGCAAAAAAACAAAAACAAAAAGAAAACAGCAAACAGATTAGATGGCTTGTTTAGCTTGAAATGTCACCACCTGTTGAGTTAACAGTGGGCTATCTGTTTTTAATTAACTATTAATAACTCATTAGTAACTCTTATTAAATCTTTAGCTGACATCACATCCCTCTCAAGGTCTCATTTTCAAGACTCATCTGCCTTTAGGTCGTGTGTTTGTTGCATTTTTGTGCTAGTTTTCAACAATGCAACATGTCGGTCACATCCTGTTTATTGTGTGCAGCATTTTCTGTGAATATGTGTCAATACTTAATCTTTACAGTCATTCCTCTGTTCCTCAATAATACTTCAGATAAACTTCCCTCTTTTTCAATCGTGGATTTCATTTTTAGCAATATTCTTCTGGCCCAGACATCAGTCAACAACATTCTGTTCCCCTGTCTTATGCAAATATGGTCACACCGACTAATTAAGCAAATGGATTTTTTTTTTCCTTTTTTGCTCCCATCTGCTGATGTCTTTTCTCCAGAATGCTACGTTTAAGCACTGCCAGGATGAGTCTCTGTAGCAGGACTGTTACAGACTAGAGCTGTAATGTTATCAGATTAAGTAAATCGATATGACTGAGACAACAAGTTTCGATTTAACTTTGAATTGTTGCTATGTTAGTCTTTTGTTAGGAGGCACATTTTTAAGAATGTGTTTCTTGAATGAAATGAATCAGTGTTTACATCTAGACGGAGAAGCACCCAGCTAAGCAAAGTCAATCAGAGAGCCTGCTGTTTCTCTATTGATATTGCCAATGCTCATTCAAATGAGCAGAGATAAAAGTATTGATCAACCAGTGAAATCATAGACCAACCTTGTCATATTTCCTGTAAAGCCTACACTAAATAAATAAAGAGCCATAACAATAAAAAAGAAAAAAACATAAATGTGCACCCTGTTATCAACCTCATAGAAGAACACTAACCATTTTACAGACCATAGAAACCATTGCTGTCACCTACTGTGACAGCGTGAGAACAGAAGAACATGGAAATAATATATATTGGTTTGTATGAATTACACAATATTGTATTACACGTACAAAACTGTTAAGGGTCAATGTTTTTTAACCTAGTCTCCATTGTTACACCATTTAAAGCTGTTTAACAGGTCCTTGATATCATAATAACGACCTCAAACTTTTAAAACACCAATTCAAATTTGGAATATCATATGTATTTTTGATGACAGTATCAATACTTAATTTTTTTAATATCTCAGTTATCATCAAAACTGGTATGTCACAACAAACCCTGATACAAACTGCATATATGGAAACACACAATGCAGATTTGCATATATATAAATTCATTTTTATAAATTTGATTCCAACATGCAGACTTGAAGACATGTGTATGAAAGACTGATGTGCAGAATGGAAAGTTATATATCTATTCTTTACTTGATATTAATTCAGGCTTGGCTTGGCTGTTGAACAGAAAGGATTTGTTTCACATATTGCTATGAAAAAAATGTGTATTTCCTTGTTCTGACAAAGTGTGAGACACATTAAATCCACAGAAGAAAAGAGCAAATTGCCACTCCATTCTATTTTCAGGGGAGCACTGTGTCACTCTGATAAATGGAGATTTTTTTTTTTTAGTTCAGCAAGCTCATCTGACGTCTGACAAGTTTGTGGGTCAGTGGTGGGTATCCAATTAGGGCAAATTATCCCCCCCAAAAAAACTTTTTAAGCACTACTGACCCCCAGTATCGAATTTCTGGACAGAAAGCTCCAATCATGTGCCCATTCTGCAGCCCCATTTCTCTGGTTTCTTTGACGTGTGAAAGGGTCAGAGGCAGTTTGAAGAATTGCAAGAAGTAATTTCTGGAAACCACAGGTAGTGTTAAAGTTTGCAACACGTCACGTGTGTTGACCTGGTTCGTGGTGGAAGAAAAGCAAATTGTTGGCATGAAGAAGGGCACATGAATGTCTGTATCGAGTCTCAAGTCAATCCATTCCATAGTTATTGAGATATTTTAATAAAAGACAAAACAATCAACCTCATCAGTGAACCTTACCTTTAGTGTCAAGGCATCATTATCAAAGTCACTAGGACCTACAGTACCTATTTCAGCCCTTAAAGACCAAAGGAAATTTACCTTTCATAACTTATGTTGTATTTCTTAACTTCATCCAGCAGTCAGCATCAAGTGTTACATATATATGATATATATATCGTTTATAATTTGACTCAGGAGAACCATGACTTTCAGCATTGATTATTTTTACTAATTCCTAATTTTACTTTTTTTTTTTAAGAATGGATAAACTTAACCTTAACAGTAACTCTAAGCAATTCACTACCATTTCTTTTAACTCTGTTTGCTGCAAACAAGACATGTAATACCACTGAAAAGCAGAGAAACTGCAGTTTCCATAACTTTTTAAAGTGTGCTCATAGCATGAGCACACTTTAAAAAGTTCAAAAGTTATTCAAACTGAAAGCAATTTTTCGTCATCAGCACTTGACTGGATCTTTCCAGTTTAATAGCAGTCCATCCTATTAGTAATGAATTATTTTAACCTACACCTCAGTATTGAACCTACAGACCTACAGACCTACCACTCAACATGGCTGTCCATAGAACCATGCAGCTTGCAAGCATATAAATGTTTTTTAAGGGCACTGCTAAAATACTTTTTATCTGAATGTCTGCTGTCTGTTCTTTAAAATTACCAGCCTTCTCTCCACAATGCTTTGCAGAAGAAAGATCCAGCTGCACCTATTGTCATCTGGCTAAACGCTCTTTATGTATCTTTTCAAGTCAGTCACAATGTGAGTCAGAAAATAAGACAAGCTGTTCCAAAGTCCATGTCTTCAAAAGTTTTTGCTGTTAATAAATATAAAATGAAGGAAGATACTCAGAGTTGGAGAAACAACATCTTTTGTGGTGATTTAACCTCTGAATTTTTTTATAACTGGCCTTAAAAAGGTCTGAGAAGCACCAAGTTTCACTCAATGTTTTCTCCGTAATTTTGTGCTTCCCTCGCTGCTTAATAAATAGGTCATGGTGGACAGTTACATAAGCCTCACCAGCAAGTTAACTCTAACAGGCGTCACAGTGCGACATTCTGATTGATATAATTATGCTACTCTCTCTGCTTTAATAACAGGGTTGGAATTGGCAGGTTTCAGTGGGTGTCGTGGAAAAAAATCACACCCTTTCTGTGGAATTTTTTAGGTCACATAAGTGTCAGTCCACATCACACATGGTGTATATGTTTGATATGTGTGTATTTATCTGCACTGATTTCAGATAATAATCTTGCTTTTTGTAACACATGCTGCAGCTCCATGACAGAGCTTTTAGTCTGGCACTCTCTGTTTTTTTACTTGATTAAGCCCTCTGCGTCTACTCCATCTTGCAAATCTTTGGGTGCTCTTGTATTAAAGTGTGCCAACACGTTTCTCTTTTATTTTATGGTGTGTCTGTTTTGTTTTTTTCTTTTAATATAAATAAATCTGTGTCACTGTGCCACTTTCTCATCTGGTATATGTAGGTCAGTATGTTGTCAGTGTTTATTTTTCCTCACTAGGGTGAATCACATTTAAACCCCATTTAGAGATTGGTGACTTTGAAGGGAATTTTTTTCTTTTATTTTCTTGAAATACATTTTACTACTTTTATGCTTATATACTTGGGCTTTTTTTAGCACTGGATGTATCAGAAAGGCGTCAAAATCCAGTTTCATTCCTCTTTGTTCTCTTCTGGCTTTCAAAAAGCAATTTTTTTCCTACTCCAGCTGCTGCAGGCACATCCACTTTACATGTTTACTTAAATATTTATTTAATTGTTAATCATTCATTACTTGTCATGTATTTTTTTAAAGTGTATGGAATAATCCTGTGATGCATACGTAGATTTTTTTTTATTTCTAATGTTTTTGCTCTGTTAAGACAGGGGACTTGTATTATGCACTTTACTAAGAAGTGGTTCACATATCAAATACATGTTTATGTCGCACACACAATATGTCTGTTTATCACGCAAATATGAACCAATCTGCTTTTTTCTTTTTCCCTCCCTCTCTGTCTTCAGTGGTGCCAGTCCTGTTGGTCTTGTCTTGACTGCCATTGTAGCGGTTTCTTACAAGGTGGCGATAGAATTTGAGGGGTAAGTCTGCCTTTATTTCAGCCCTATTCTATTAATCAATGGTTGGGGACCCCAAGTCATTCCCTGTGGAACTCCTGCATTGAACACCCCTTTATTTTAGCTCTACGCTCCTATCCCATCTCAAAGTAATGTTCCACGTGGGTACTCTTTCTACCTTGTAACCAAAGCTCCAGCCAATGCCCAAATTGAGCCAGCACCGAATTGTAATACTTTGGTCTAAAAGTGATCCACCAAGTTGGTGCAGATTTAGGGCCTCTGTGTGAGGTATATAGCTTAGGCTTGCATTATACTGCACTTGCCATATAAAGTAATTTCCTATCCAGGCAAAAAATGCAAATCAGCTGAAGCCCAAATTTAGGCCAGATGTTGGTGTAAATGCACCTGCTGCTTTAAAGTAAAAAGGCCACAAAAAGAATTTTCTTAACTTTATCGGTAATTTATGTCTATGACTAGTTAGCATTAAACCAGCTTGCTATCAACTCCAATCAGACTCAAATAAACACATGGATGGACTGAGTGTCACACAGTGATGCTGTTCATACCTGCTAGTAACATGCATCTTGGGTGATCCAAATGTCTGTGTGAACAGCTCTAGGATCACTTGAGATGAATAACAGGCAGTGTAATAGTTACCAAAGGTAAGTGTGTTAGTGTGTCAGCCTGTTTGAAAATGCAAATTAAAGATGTTTGTCCTCCTTAACAGTGGGGTTATTCAGCTTTGCTTACTCCAAGAGATTGTTCAGCTAAGTGGCTGCTACAGTGTGACTCAAGTTGTCTTTCTCCAAAAGTTTACTCTGCTTGAACTTCCCGTTTAATGGGCCTCTTGTTTTTCTTTTCCTTTTTTTATTCTCCAGAAACCCCTGGTGGTCCACAAAATCACAGCTTAAACAGACTACCCACATTAAATTAATGCAGCGACCCCCAGTTTGGTCTGAATAGGGCTTAAATTAATCAAAGTACTTCTGTTCACACTTGGTATTACAATGTGTCCCTGCATGTGTGTCTGACCACATGTGATGACTCAATCACAAAGTGAGAGCTCATCTACTAATTGACCTACTGCAGCTTACACAGCTTGCATGTAGGTCATAGACACGGTAATTGGAAAATGTCTATCCAAGCTGACTGAAGTTTTTCAAACATAGAGGCTTGTTGCAACCCTGATACCCTGATAGGCCTCCAGCCACAACAGCTACTCTTCCACTCTTGTGTTTTCATCTCCTCCTATTGAGCACAACATTCATTAGTTCTTAGAAAAAGCTGTAAGAGATTAAAAAAAGGGTATAAAGAAATAGATGTGCCTTTTTTTTACCCTTTTTCACACATGACAAGCCTTGTTGGTCAGCCCTGTTCTCCCTCGCATCCTCTTCCTCCTGCTCATCCATGGCAATTACGAGTTAAGACCTAAAAAACAGTTATGAGCGACCTACTTTTGGACGTCAGTCTGCACACACACCTGTTCAGAAATACACACATCCTCGTACACGTGGAAAACGCACAAAGTTGCTGTGGCTGCATAAGCCAGTCACAAATGAGGCACAGCTCTGCATGGCTTATGCAGCTGTTATGTTCACTTGCTCATTAAGCCTATTGTGTATGTGTGTGTGTGAGTGTGTGTGCCTGTCTGTGAATCCCTCTTATTTCAGAGCAGGTATAGGTGTTTGTTTGTATGTAGATGTGTTAAGTTTGCAGCTGCTCTTTGCGTTACTTGTTATGCGGATTTGAGGCACAGTGGCATAACAGCTTACAATTAAAATGTGCAAACACACACAGTAAGAGCGCAATCAGTAGTTTCACTTTGATTGCAACAGGAAGATAAATGATGAAGGACCACAGATTGACTAGGCCACAGCTGTGTGACCTACATTTATAAAATACATAAACATACACAGTCATAACACACAATCAGAAGAAAAAAATACTGCTAAACAAATCTGCATCAGCAAATTGCATCTGCTGAGCTCTCTTTGTTATTTGATTGTGTTATTTCTCACTCGTTTTACATTTCCTTTGCTACATTAGTCACCCTGCATTAGCAGGGGAAAAAAATTCCCCAGCCTTTGTCTAGCTGTGTCTTGAATGTCCTCAATCGTGAGCGAAATAAAACGTCACACTGGACTTGAAAGGAAACGAGAGGTTAGCCTTGATGGTGTCAGAAGCGTGCTTTTCTGAAAATGTCACACATAAATACATGCTGTGGATGAGAGCACAGGTGTATATGCTGCTGCAGCAACCGGCAGTGCTTATCCACAATTGTGTCATTTAGTCTGGAACTGTGAATTGAGGGAAAGGCAGGTGTCATATTTTACCACACACTGTGATCGGGGAACGATGCAGATGCTATATTTATCTGTTGCCTCTGGCAATGATTCTTGCTGATCCCACTTGGTTAAACTGGGAGGACAGCAAGGCGTCCAGTTGGAGATTACCTCACTCGGTGACTGGGATGAGTAAAGGCACCAGTGGGATGGATGAAGAAGCCAGAGTGAGGGAAATTGTTAGATCAGTGACTTCAGACAGTTCCCTTCAGCTTTTTTAGCTCATAATCGCCTGTGATACAAAGCAAGATGCAGCCATGAAGGCTGACGCCAGATAATCTTTCCCTCTAAATCCCTAAAAGCAAATTAAAGGCTGCAAACAGTTTGGTGCCTTAGGCAGAACTTCCTCTTGAGCTTTTGTGAGGTTGATCTAATTATAGTAAATAATTCAATTACATTTAGTTCAACCTAACTTCCATTGTGTCTTGTTATCAACAAAAAATATTCCCTAAATGAGTATTTTTACATAAACGCCAGAGACACTAGAATTTTATTCTGTAATAATGTTTGGGATGTGATATGTAGGATAATAAAACTCGACATTATCCAGACTGCTGACTGTCAAAGCAGAAGAGACTCTTGGAGACAGTCTCCGTCATATCTGCACTGATGTCGCAGAGACGTGGCATGACCCTGTTTCTGGCTTTGTCTTGTGGATTTTTAAGTCTCTGGCTGGCCTGTTAAAAAAATAGCTTGCCAGAAAGGAAGTTCATCGACATCTTTTTAAAAGTGAGGGTGTATGTGTGTGTCACATGGTCATAACACATCTGTTTGGACAGGCTGGTGATGCAACTTGCAACTTTCTCAATATCATTGATCAGCAGAGCCTGAAGGCCTCTGCAGTTCTGGATTTGGGAAGTTTTAAATCAACATTTTTGAATTAACACATGCTCAAACCTCCCTTTTTTAAAAGATTATTTATAACACAGTTACATTACAATACTCTGGTAGTCTTAGATATGATCCACTCCAAATTAGTTACACAACAAAACGAATTTCTCCAAAAAGCCTCTAAATATGCAACTAAAGTTTTGGGTTGCAGACTAATGTTATCAGCATTTGCAGGAGATACTGAAAGAAAAAATACACTGAAATCAAACTCTTAAGAAGTTTGACATCCAGATGTAACTGTGAATAAATGAAGCCCTTGCAGTACTATCATTATATTAACACCATTTATAAATTAATGCTGTAGGTATCCAGCTATGCCGGTTTATAGCTCAAGGGTATTCAATTAAAATTCAAAGTGGTCTCATCAAGAAATATCTTCTCTGCAGATGTCAGGAACATCGTGATCTCTAACTTGCATTATGATTCAGAGTCATGTATTTTCAAGTAGCCCAGTGGTTGTATCAGTGTCTGTATGTGGTCAACAAAAGCTGTCAAATCCAATAAATAAAGTGCAATATAATTAAATTTTGACAATTTTTGTTGTCAATTTTTTACATTGAAACAAAAGGGATTTAACAAGGTAGCCTAATACTACTAATTAATGTTTTTTTTCTTATTTCAGATAAAATAAGGGCTGCATTTAAAAAAAACACCAAAAGAGAGCTTTTAAAAACTGTGTATATTGAATTGAAATGCCTCATATTTAATATTTAAATAAAAATCTGGCTTGATTTTTTAGTCAACTCTATTTGACATCTTAACATTCTCAACACATCTTGATAACTTCTCTGATTTCCACCCCATCATTGTTTCTTGTTCAGTGTGTGTGGAGGCCCTGTTATTATTGTACTTTTGTGTTGGTAGCATGGTGGATCGAGCTGTGGGCGCTCACTTTGCTCCACTTTGTGCTTTGCCTTGTAGTGACGTGTCATACTGGTTTTGAACTGCCATGGGGAAAAAATGAGCATGTAATGGTTTTTCTGTTCTTGAATCAAAGCTCTGTGTCTGCTGTGTACTTTTCTCTGATGAGGGAACATCATGTTAAATGAATTTTCTCTCTTGTTTTTTGCTTGTCTTGTCTTTCACTTGGATGTGTCACATTAACTCACAGTCACAACAAAATACATGGATTTGATTTGCACAGAGATGTCACACATAATGAATTACAACACAAGAAGTTTCAGCGAGTTTTAAAAGCCACTTAGTGCCATAAGGCAATAAAACTGTACCGTTTTGAAAAGAAACAATCCATCAAAATGAAATAATACTTAATAAAATCACCATATTGGAGGGTTAATCGTCGAAAAATTTTAAGAACAGATTTGCACCTTTCCTTTATAACTAGATTTCCTTCTCCTCTTTGGCATGACACCCACTTAGCTTAACTTTAGATTAGCTTTTTGTTCGTATTTTCCTTTTTTTGACTGAAATTTAAGCATATACTTAACATACAAACACAATACACCTGCACTGGATGTAAATATCCTGTATTCCCAAAAAATAAATCCATTCCAATCCACCTCAAGGATAAAAAACATTAAACACCCCCTTTATCCTTAAATTACATGCTCTCTTTTAAAATATATCTATTGATTCCGATGATCCCGCTAACTCACTCTTGAGCACCTGTCACATTGTTTTCTCTCACCTGTTAGGGTTCCTGTTTTTCAGATTCCCTCAATTACACACAAGTAACAGAGCTGCCAATCCCTGATATGGGGGTCAGTGGTGCATTCATGTGGAACAGAGGGGTGGAACATGTGGAGGCACAAAGCATCTTCCTGTCATTCACACACATACACATATAAGCCTGAGCTCCATCATGGTTCAGCACACACAAGCAGTCCTGGCACAGAGTGGTACAGCCATCCAGTGTCTGATTTATTGTCCCATTACATGTTTGTTCTGCTGTATTTACAGACCATTCACTGGACAGATCTATCAGGAGAGGAGTCAGCGACGCAAGCACGAATAATAACACCCCTCCCAGGTGCTTCCTCCTCCCTGTTTGGCTGAGGATTCCCATCCTGTCACAAGGACAAAGAGACTGAGACAACAGACTGATCAATGTGTGGTGACCAATAATCCACCTTCAGTATTGGTTCAGCGGATAAAATCATACTTCAGACTTGTCTAATGAAAGTAGAAGCTATATGATTTTTCTAATGTGATTTTTAGGATTAGAAATCAGTTAGAATTAATAGACTAAAATTCTGATAAACATGTTTTTTTTGAGAATTTGTGAGGATTGATACAGCTCCATTCCAGGGGATGATTAGCTTAGCTTAGCTTAGCTTAGCTTGGCTTATCCAGGAGGCCACCATTAAGATTGCAAGCACCTGCTACAGGTGCTGCAAAGACCTACTGGGCAGAATGTCCTATACCAAGAAATGGTTACTATTTCCAGTCACTATGCTAAGCTAGTTTTACGTCCTCCTAGCTCAAGTTACATACTTTGAGCCAAACTTTACGCTAAGTGTATCACCTTTACACTAAGCTTATCACCTTCTGTGACTACATCAGTATTTAACACATAGACATAAGAGTGATATAATTCAGCAGGAAATTAAATAAATGTATGTCCATGATGTCGTGGAACTCTGTTAAAGGTGCATCAGGTGTAGATTTCTTCAGTCTCATCAGTAAAACACACTGACCACCACCACTACTAGAGTGCCACAGGAATGAGCCCTAAAACTTGAAAATGAGTTTATTATTGATTATAGTGTTCTTTTGTCTCAAAGTCAGTGTTTTTGTTGTTTTTTAATAGGATTTTTGTTAGACGACCTAGAATAAGGTACATGGTTAATACTTCCTCAAAATAAAAACATTTGTAAATGCTCCACACCAGATTTTTTAAGCTTTTGCATGTCCTAAAGAAGAGCTTGCTAGCAAGTGGCTGAATAAGACTGCAGAGGTTGTCAGAGATGCCTAACATCATCATGCCGAGCATACTCTTACTTTCCGTCGTGTTGACATGTTGACTATTTATATATATATATATATATATATAATGGCTGTCGAAGTTAATGCGTTAATAACGTGTTAACTCAAACTCCTTTTAACGGCA
>JAPZDV010000014.1:15045779-15067318 GCA_029814665.1 Acanthurus lineatus | reverse complement strand
TATACACACACACACACACACACACATATATATACATAAAAAACCTAGTGTAGTCGGATGTAGCTGATTTATAGATATTTTCTAACATTGGGTTTTGCTTCTGTTAATTACATTTATCCTTAAAAAACATAATAGTGGTTCTAAAGATTATCTTGCTGATCAAATCTTCTAAATATGTAAACTTATTTTCTGCAAAAATCAAACATTCAGTGGAAAAATCTAATTTGGCTTTTGTGAAAGGAACCAGAATAATGATAGTTTGCAGGTTGGCCCAAAAAATCTCATCTCTGTAGCACTCTATAATATAAATCATCAAGCAGATTTGCAACAAAAATAGAAAACTCATTTAGCTTAGCTAAGATTGTACTATTTATGCAAGAAGCTGTCATTAGATAGAAGTTCCAGCGCAGGCAAGAGTCAGAGGTGCAGAGCCAAATATAAACTTGTCTTTTAAAAGCAAACTGTCCAGAAAAAGGTGGCCATACAGATGGTGATGGCTAAATCTCCAAACCACCTCCACCTCTGCAGAAGGCAAGAAGAAATACAAGTCTCCAGTAGCTCAGAGTGATACAGTTTTAAAGAAACTTGTTTAGAGTTCACTCTTTAAAGTTTTCAGAAGTAAAATTAGATCTCTAGTTAACTTTTACAGGAAGCATTGTGTCTTGTCACGATAGCTGTACCTGTGTAATATTAGCAAAGGTTTTGTTTCATTTCTGAATCTCGTCAGTGAGCCACAATGAAGCTGACAGGTCAATCTGTTTATTGTGAAAAAGGTCCTATTATACTGATGACAAGTTTTTGATGACATTGGGCATTATTCCTTTCCGAATGCATTACTCTGTCAACACAAAAAGCATTTTGACACACATTCACTGTGTTTTCCTTGACGTATAATGCTGCCTTTTAAGATTCTAACAGTATATTAACAAAGACTCAGAACCAAGGGAGAGAGCAGTCATGTTTTCTCTAACTAGTTCATCACATACACACACGTTCTTGATTCATCTCTATTGCTATTTTTTTGACAAAATTCTTCATGATGCCTGCATTAAATGAAAATAGTGTCTAGATTTTGTGGTGTAATTGTCTGTGAAGCAACATCACCTTGATCAGCTGGTGTTGTTGACTTTTTAATGATGTCCTAAAACTGAAACAAAAAATCAAAAATATAGCTCGAGATAACATTCAAACTTTTTTTAACAGTGCATTTAATGTAAGTGATTCAGTGTTATACGCTGTGTTTGATGTTATATAAATGCCAACCCTTTTAATGTCAGACCTACACCAGTAATGGCTTTTTACTGTATCTATGCAAACCATTCCAAACTGAGTAGTGCACACTGCCTGGTGATGTACTCTCTGTCAATAGGATATTTTCATGTAATGAAAGTGTGACTCAGGGTTCAAAGCACTGCTCTCTGCTTGTATCTGAAAAAAAAAACATCCAGACTGCTAATAGCAGCACTTATGACAGAACTTTTGCATATGTGCCTCTTACAGGCAGATGTGAAGGGAAAATTGGCAAAGTGCTGCTTTGTGATTACAGCGAGCAGTGCTAATGCAGCTGCTTTGATAACTTTAATTGGTTTGTAATTAATAAGTAGCTACCGAGGCAGCCGAGGTAATGTTGACTACTTCTGTGTGTACAATCTCCTGTATTCCAAAGCTTGTGTTGTAATTATAGGAAAATGGGTCTGATACTTTATACTTAATTTGAGGATTCACATCCATTCTAGGTTTTCAATGTGCATCAAGTTTCAGAGGTAAACCAGCTAGCTTACTCTTTCCGACTGAGAGCTCTGATGAGTTTTTGTCTGTAGATTTAAACATAAATAATGCCAAACTATGTAATGACAATGTGTTTCTAATCTACCTCAATCATGATTTGCAAATGCACTTTTACTGATATATCTGTGATAAAATATCAACCAACAGAAACAGTGATTTGTTGCTTTGAAACAATGTCCTTGTACAGTCTGTTAGTTATTTGAGTGGTTATAGTTCTTATTATAGACAGCAGTGGCTTGCACAAACATCCCAAGTGTGTAGAATAGAGCAAAGAAGTTAGATATTTCACAGACATTTTCCCCAGTTAAGTTTTACTCCTCAGTATGAAACTATTTTATTTCAAAACTTTAATTTTAAAGTGTTGTACTATAGACTATTTAGTAGTAGTAGTAGTAAGCAGTGAAAGTAGTGAGCATCATTTCCTAGTTCCTTATTGTCATTAGAACAGAGATGATTTACTGCATGTAAGTTTTTGGTAAAAACATGAATAAAACGTTTGGTTCACACTTCTAAAGGTGTCTGAGATGATTAGAAAGCTTTGATCCCTCACCCTAATCCTAAAGCATCGATGGATTCTCTGTTATACTGTGTCTTTGGATAAGTAAAGTAATGGAGAGTCATATCTTATACTGCTGTTGAGTACCATCAAATTGTATGCATCAAAACCAAGGGCACAAACTGGTCACTGTAAAGATTTGAGGACATTTGCAGATAAGGCTCAGCATAAATCTTGCAGCACCAAGATGGATGGAGAGGTGTAATGAGTGATGTGTCAGTGAAAACATGCTGCTGCAGTGCAGTTTTGGTGTCTTTTTTGAGTTGAAATCTGGTGAAATCTAACTGTAAGGCAACCAACAAAGGATCTGCTAATCATAAAAGAAAAATAAGCCGGTTCATGGTCTATTGAATTGGACATGAATCAGGTGCGTAGTGCATATCAGGACACAGTCAAGGCATTTTCACTTGCTAATTTGGTTTAGTAAGCTCCCCAGCAGTACACAACCATGGAGTGTGACATGGCATCATTTATGCAGTAAAGGTTAGGCCATTTAATTAATGATTAGAAATTTCATTATGCACACTCAAAGCTTCCAGTGCAGTTCATTTAAAAACACAACATCAGTGAGGCTTTAAGCACATTTCTCTTCATCAGTGTTAATAAATAAATTGCATCAGTAGCTTTGAATGTGTACAGTTTACTTTAGCTCTCTCTCCTAAACATCATTCAAGCAAATGATTTCAGTTTACTGGTTTGTTCACTTGGATGTTTAATTCATTATAAAAGAGCAAATAAAATTTTGAGTTGTCTATTCACACTTTCAATGCATTCCCAAGCCAATTTAGCATAATCAGCAAGTGCAGGGCCATAAATTCTGTGATTTTGAGCCTGAACCTCACTGTTATGTCAGGTTCCTTCCTTGTAAAGCTGACTTGCCGGTGCTGGTTTGCTCTTTCTTCAGCCTCTACTTATTTGATACACTGTGGTTTTAAGGTGGGTGAGTGTCATGATTTGGGCATTGAGTTCAATTATTTCAAGTTCAATTTTTTGTCTTTGTTGCTTTCTCGCATTTTCTGATTATCTATGTGTTTCACCTGTGCTGATTATCTCACCTGTGACTCATTACCCCAAACGCATATAGTCTCTGTTTCCCCTTTATTCACTTCTTTCTGTTTTTGTTCTCTTTTTCAGCACGAGTGTCTTTATTGTATTTAGTTTATTTTTTTCTTTGTCTTGTTTTTTTCTTGTATTTAATTTCTTAATTTCAGTGCATGTTTTATAACCAAGAACTTCTTAACTTTCTTTTTTGTACTCAAAAGTAGGTCAGAGCTGCCATGAAACAAACCTTGATGCATTTTATTCCTCTTCCTCTGCAGTCTGTGTCATGAAAGTCAATTTTCTTGACAACTTTCAGGAATGCTTACAATCCATTCATCCTTTCAGCTGTCTTAAGAAAAACTGTCTCTCAATAATTTCATGTACCTAGCTTTTTTTTTTTTAACTTTTCCTGTCAAATGATATCTGCAAAAACATTTCAAAACCAGCAGGTGCAGCACATGAAAGTAGCTAATTTTGAAATCCAATGTCACACAAAGTGCTCACTGAAATCCTGCTGCATTTCCCTTTTTGGAATAAATCCGTTGCTCTCAGTGTTGGACCGATGCTGAGGCAACCGTCTCATTTCTAACATTTTTCTGTCTCAACAGTGTTTTCATCCCCTGTCACTTAGTGGCCTAATTAAAACTGAGCTAACGTTTGGGCATTTGTATGTTAAGTCCAGACAAAGTGTGATCACAGCACTACCCACACATGCTAACAGCCAAGAGCAGAAACATTCCACGCATATTTCTGTTTCACAAATGAACATTGGTGCCCTGAAGCTGAGCAGTCTGTACTGCATTTTTAACACATTTTGTACAAATGACCTTTTTCAGCATGAAATCAAAGGGGATCTTTGCTCAATTGTTAACCAGATTCTAATCATTACAATGTGGTCTGCACGAGCTACTGAACAACTGAAAACATCCCTCCATGTTGGCTGCATTCAGAGCAACCACACAGCTTGCTCTGGCTCCAGGGCTGTTCTTGAACTGGAGATTGTACTTCTGTATTTTTGTAAAAAGAGGCAGCATTGTCTATTTTGCACCTACATACACTTATTAAAATGTGCTGTTTAGCTGAAATGCTCCAAATGTGATGAAGTTACACTGGATTTCTGAATCTTTACATGTTGCATTTTGTTTGTTTAATCTGTGCCAAACAGATGTGTTGGTGTTTGAGGGTTTGTCACCTTCTTCTTTTGACCTTTTGTACTCCTTTGGTTCCCTCCTCCTTTTTGTGTCTGGAATGTTTTTGTCTTTCTCTCTCTCTCACACACACACACACACACACTTTCTCTCTCTCTCTTCCTCTGTCTCCACCCCTGAGTGAAGTGGTGTTCCCATGCCGGCACCTGGCACCTTCATCTCCCAGCCAGCCACCAGCTTAATCCTGCCTGTCAGAATCCACATTGGAGGACTCAGTTTGTCATCTGCCACCACCACACTGCTACTTCTCCCAGAATTCCCTTCCCATCTGCCTTCCTCCGTCAGAGAGCCTCTGGGCTGTAACACCTCAGCTCAACTCCATGCCTCTCTCAGCACCTGTCTTTACCTTTCTTGCACAATCCTGCCATTCAAATCAACCACAAACAGTTATTTGTCTCTGTTGTGCTTTTCGGGTCCAACACTTCTACATTCAGCATGACAGGGTTGAGGGCAGCCAAACTGGGAAACACGTCTATCAACGGCACTAGATTACATAGAACCCTAAAAAATAAAGCTGGTAATGAGAAACTCACAGCACAGGTGGAACCTGTGGGGGGGGGAAAGGGTGTTTTAAACCCTATGTGGGGGCAAAGACACTTGTAAAGTGATTTAAAGAGTCTGTTCAGATTTTATTACTGGGTGAGCTAATGTTACAGCCCTTTCCCAATTCATTTTGATAGGAGGCCAGTTTTGTTAGCCCAATAAAGCTGCACTGGGGTCTGCCAAGATGGCTCCTTCAAAGACTTCTATAAGGGTATTTCTCAAAATGTTTAACTTTTACTTTAAGACAGCTTTTAACAGGTTAACACAGAAAAAAATCCTAAAGTAGTCACATTAGCATACACACATATGGTTATTTTAGAGGTCAGAAACCAAACGAACCAAAAAGCATTTCCATTAAAGCAGATTTACATGTGAACTGGAGTCACTTTAAATCAGTACTCTGCGATAGTGTGTCTAGATGCAACTATGACCACATGTAGAAGTGTGACCCTTTTAACTCATTTAAATACACACTGTGAGTGCATTTGCATGTATATTTGAAGTATCTGGCTCTCTTTGGTTAAACAGTTCAGTCATGCAAGGAGATTAAAAGCAGGTGTAAAACTGATGTGATTTTTTTTTTTTTTTTTGTGGTTCGATATTTCATGCCCATTTTTAGGGCTGACTTCACAAACTAAACGCCTGATCTGTGTGTCTCACTCTGTCTTTTATGAGGTGCCTGGCAGGAGTAGTATTTGTTCACTGTCTGCACCATTTGTTTTTCCACTCCCCCCTGCCTTTCCTGTTCCACCACCGTACTACGGTACATCGGCCCTTACCCACAGTGTCATTATTTATCAGACAGACAAACATGGTCACTGTTTTTCACACCTCTCCCTCATTACTGCCTCTCACACAAGGCAAAAACACAATTTAAGCACTGCTTCAACATTTTTCTGAAGATATTAGACGGATTGAATAGATAATTGATGGATAGCTGTGAGGAGCAGTTTTTTTTTAAAATCTAAACGTCTGAAATTTTTCTTTTCTTTTGCCTTCCCTCAACATTGCTATTTTTTATTGCAACTATTTGCTTAAAATTCCTTAATGAGCACCTCAGCCGTATTGTATTATCATACTATTATGAACTGGGCCTTTTCTCAGTCTCTCCTCTGGAAGTTCTCACTGGGTAACACACTGGTGAAAGTCCCCACACACACACACAAGAACACATTATTCCTCTGCAGCTGCCCCAAAACACACACATACTTGAAAGACATTAGGTAACTAACTCATCAAAAAACATAATCACACTGGTGACCAGTTCATAGGATACAGAGTGTCGGCATAACTCTGTTTACTTCAACACCAAACAGATGCAGATTGTAAATCGGAGCAAGACGCCATGAGAAAACACGTATCTTGACAGAAGCTTGGAATCAGCAGAGCAGCATCATTCACTGACTCTGTGACACACACTCTTCATTTGATCCAGAACCAAAACAAACAATGAACTTACTGATTTTGCCAGAATTTAAAATACACAGGGGCCAGTCACATTTAACAGAGGACTTTTCTTTGGTGAACCACAAGTGAAACGCTGGTAGCAGCTCGATCTGCACGGGAATCATTGTGTACTCACAGACAGACTTGTGAATAATTGCTTTTAGGACAGTATTCAATTGTTAGAATCTCACCTTTAAAAACATAATAGATACAGTTTACGCTGATTCTTGTGGGTTGTTAGAGTTTGTTGGATCAGTTTTAAGTGTTTCTTTAGGAGAAAAATTAAGTAATGACTTTTTTTTTCAACCTGAGATTCAGTGGCCTTGGCTGGTTACTTGTAAAGAACATGTTTTCACTGAGAAAACATTGAGCATCTCCCCTACACATTTATATAGCGTAGCGTTCAGTGATGCCAGGTAGAAACAAATGGACATATTTCTTGTGCCTTCACTTTGTCTTCTTCCTACCCAGGTCTGTGTGTATGTGTGTGTGATTTCATAGATTGAACAAGAACAGAGGTCATCAGAGATCATATCCCAGTTGCTCTGTGGACAAAACATACACATACCCACGCATTCACCCTTTTTTTCACGTTCAGAAGTGCGTTAAATTGCACACACACGGTCAAGGTTGCATCATTGTTGAATCAAGCACCAGGAAGCTGTTTGCTCCTACGTATTCCTCTATATTTAATTCTCTGTAATGTGTAAAACTACATAATGTCCTGCTGGAACCCACATTTATGTCAAATTATCATCATCATTTATTATTATTATTGTTGTTGTTGTTGTTGTTGTTGTTGTTGTTGTTGTTGTTGTTGTTGTTGTTGTTATCAAAACATTCAAACATCCAGAAACATTTAATGTATTCTCAGTCTAGCCTGCAAAGTGAAGCAGAACAGAATAAATAAAGAGCTTTGCCCATGTGATTTTATTTTTTATCACAAGTGTTCAACATGGAAACAAGATTCTCCTGAGAAGACCTTTAGAAATGATTTTAAAAAAGAGAGGAAGCACTGGGAGATGCTTTGGAAGATAAAGAGTCCACATTTCTGCCAATTCAGAGTCTACCAGTGATATTGAGGAGGAGGAAGAGACTGACCATCAGCCAGATCCAAGATCAGCAGCCAGCCCAACGTTCTGAAAACCTTTTTCATTTGTATTTATTCAAGAAAAACACCACTTATTCCACCTATGCTTTGATAATTGACTCTTTTTATTACATTATATCACAAAACCATACAACACTCTTTACTGATAAGTGTAGTCTTATAGAGTTAAATGGTAAACATTAACTGTAGATGTGGTCCATAATGCTTATGAGAGAAGTGAAATCAGCATCTGTTAATAATTTTTTGCATAAATTGTTTCTGCTGTATTATTTTAAAATCCCACTAATGTCGTGGGTCCCTCATGCCCTCATACACTGGGTGAGTAATGATGAGACAGACACAAGGGTTAAATTGTTCATTTCTAGGTGACTGTTTTAGCTAGAAATTCTGTCAGTGTTTGTGCAAGTATCACCCTGGAGCTACAGGTTTTATCTGGGCTGCTACATCTTAGCCAACAGCAAGTAGAAGCATGACTGACAGACAGACAGACAGACAGACAGACAGACAGACAGACAGACAGACAGATAGATAGATTTAAAAAACACTGGAAAAGCAAGATGAGTCACTTTGCTGGTCGGCAACACTGATCAGAATCTGGTCCATGTTATGGAGGAAAAAAAAACTGACTTGCTATAGCTTTCTGTATTTATTCACTTGACTGTTCTTTATTTCTATTGATGAACTAATAATATCAGAGTTTTGAAATAATTTAACTTTTTCTCAGCTGATATTTTTAGTTCCTTATCTCGTGCTGTTTTGCTGTAGGAGAGAACAAATCTAACAACAGTTCTCTGTTTTTTTTCCAAATGTAAAAACATATACCTGACTGCATGGAACCAATTGAAGACATTTCTAGGTATCATTAGGCTGAACTCAGAATAGAGTCGGGGAATGAATGAAGAATGAATGTAGCCAACTACTGTGGAACAGCTCCACCACTGCTGATGTCTGATGAGCTTAATATGATTAGTATATGTTCTGATACTTGACTGGATGTGTACATTTGTCATCCAGGCTGCATTGTGACTGCGTTCTCGGCTTTTAAACCTTATTGCTGTCATATGTTACAGGCCAGGTTCCTAATCAAATTTGGCACAAATGTTAACCTGTTCACAGATTTAAGTCACACAGATTTGAGCTGTTGTTTTTCCTTTGGACTTGCTGTACATCATTAGATTTGTTAGATAATCCCGCTATGGATTCCATGAACTCACATCAGCTTTCAAAGTATTTCCCTAAAAACAGTTGGAAGTTAAGAGTTTAACCTAGATATTTTGCAAAAGAAATGCAAATAAAAGCACTTTTCAAATAATAGATATTAGGATTGTGGTCACGCACACACTTTTTCTGAAGTGCGACTGCACACACACGGTCAAGGTTGCATCATTGTCGCATCAAGCACCAGGAAGCTGTTTGCTCCTACGTATTGCCGTATATTTAACCCTCTGTAATGTGTAAAACTACAAAATGTCCTGCTGGAACCCACATGTATGTCAAATTGTTATTATTATTATTATTATTATTATTAAACAAGAAAAGATATTAAAAACATGATGAAAATATGACTCTTCTGTTTCATTTGTGCATAATTATGAAGAGCTTGGACCTTCTCATCACTTCACAGATCCAATTTTTCATTCTGCTGACATTTTCTAATCTCCTCAGAATGGAGAAGCTTGGGTCCACCATTCAGTCACTAATACTAAGTCTGTTTCCGCCTCAGCCAAGCTGAGGAAAATAGACTTTACGCTCAGATTATTATTTAAGGTTTGTTATTTAAGGTTCACAAATGAAACTTGGTGAGAGTTCAGACAGAGGGACTGTCTCACACACAAGCCACCTTAAAGTCATACACACAGTTCTCTCAAAACTTCTCCAACTCAGTCTTGTTTCTGTCCAATCACACCTTGACACTCTTTCAAACTTTAAAAGTGTTCTGTCTGTCTGCTGTCATTCAGCTGTCATTTTTAGCACTGTGACAAACTGGTGACTCACCTCCACCCATTTAACACCTGATTCATGGCTGCTTGGCCATCTCCAACCAAACTTTCAGAGCACAACTTCCTTCCAGGTCTGAGCCTTTTATTCCAATTAAAACTAAATTGCATTCTTTCCATTTGTTTTTATAGTCTCTCCTGACTGTAATGTGGATTGAAGGCACTTAATGTCAGTTTCACCAGGTTGCCTGTGCCAAGACCTGTCAATCACTTGCTGTCAATGCTGTTTTCTGCCTGGTGGACAAATTGTCGCAATGAGCAAGCAACTTTTCCTGCCCTGTCGTCATCGCAGACGCAGCCCCAGGACACTTGTCATCTTATGTCTGTGCAACTCCCTCGTCACCTGGGCCCCCGCATCTGTCACCAGACCCCTTCAGCTGATCCATGATGTTGGTATTCTGCCTCTCAAAGTTCTTCCTCACTGCCTTCTCAGTCCTTCAAGCACAAACGAGTATACTTGTTTGCTCAAGAGGTTTGCACTTCAAGTTTTTTTAACCTCATTCCTGTCAAGTTTCTATACACATAGTATGAGTTCCTGTGTAGAAGACTGTGTCATATGAATGCAGCTTGGCTAAGATTAGATTGTACAATTTATTAAACCCCATAAAAGTTCTCACATTTTAAACATGCCACAAAGAACAAAAGTCGTTCTTTACATCTTACTGACTGATCCTCATTAAAGCAGCAAAAACTCATTTTCGTATCGATTTGAATCAAGTTTCCTCAAGCCTCTAATTGCCGCCTCCCCTTCAGTTTACATGAACCCCGTTCAATTTTACGAAGCACTGATGACAAAATGAGTTGTTGCAATTGTTCATTACACATTAATAACCACTACAATTGATGGGGTCAATTCTATTTGTGTTTGCCAGTCAAATTAAAAAAAATAAAATTTCTCCAAAGACTGACTGAACAAATAGATGGTGACTGCTCGTGTGCTCACACACACTCACACACACACAAAGCTCACTACTAGGAATTTTTCACAGGTAACTCATGCCATTCATCTGGAAAAAAAAATGTACCCTGAGTGCCCCCCTTTGGCCACTTTGGCAACTGCAGCATCTCAATACTAAGCCATTCTTGTGAATGTTGCTTCAGGTTCATTCTGCCTGGTGACATGAATAGGTAGCTGCAGTGGTTTCAGAGGATATGAATGAACAAATCAATGAACACATTTTTGCACCATAGTTCTTTCACTTGTCTACAAAGATGTATTTAATCTTATTATTTTGCTTTTTCTATCTTGTGAGTATGTGCATAAATTAAAAACCAGGGTTCAGTGCAGGTTGTGATGAACTTAGAGTAAAAATATCCACCTTAAGAGACACTGATGATTCAGGATCTGTGACTACATGGAAGGAAACTGTGTGGCAACATATCTGCTCCTCCTGCACGACATGCCCAGGTTTGATCTTTTGAGAAATTGCCCAAGGTTCAATCTAATTTCACAGGTACCCAACCGGTTTAAATACCAGAAAACGTTTAACTGTTAACTTCTTCTGTGGAAGCAATTATTTTTTGCCGTTACAAACAACATCAATCTTTCCGTCCCATCCCTGTCAAACTGCACCTTGTAATATTCTTTGGAGGTTCTGTTTGTCACTGTTTCCCTGCGCTCTTCTCTTCGCTAGAAATGACATATTGACGCACCAGTGAGAGTTTGGTCCGCTTCTGCCTGCGCTTAATGGAGCATTGAGTTCCTGCTCACCGAGCTGTGACGTCGACGGGAGGAGGTGTCCGCCGCGTACTTAAATACAACACTCCAGTCGGGAACACAGACAGAAAGCACGGCAGAGCAAACAACAGCATCTCCACTGACCAAGAGCTGTCAGACAGCCTTTTTGCGCACGCAGACAGTCAACGAAGGCGAGTTTAGTCATGATTAAGAAAATGTCGCCTTCCGAGAGCGATTTTGACATCCCAGCAAAGAACTGCTACAGGATGGTGATATTGGGATCCACCAAAGTTGGGAAAACGGCCATCGTGTCCCGGTTCCTGAACGGGAGGTTTGATGAGCAGTACACGCCGACCATCGAGGACTTTCACAGGAAACTGTACAGCATCAAGGGAGACGTTTATCAGCTAGACATACTGGATACATCAGGGAACCACCCCTTCCCTGCCATGAGGAGACTATCCATACTGACAGGTGATTATCTTTAAATGCATTTTTATATTTTGAGTATAGTTATAAAGATTAAAAAGTAATAATAATCGTGCAATAGTGCATTTTGCAAGCAAAAAATATGAAAACACTGCGCACATCGTGCGCCTTGAGAGCATGACTGCAGGGTGTGCATAGTGTTAGAAATCACATGTTGCATTTTTTGGTTTTTTGCATGCATCAAAAGCAGTCCGAGTTAACCAAAACTCCTTCTCTTTTTCCCCCAGGTGATGTGTTCATCCTTGTCTTCAGCCTGGACAATCGAGACTCCTTCCAGGAGGTGCAGCGGCTGAAGCGGCAGATCTTCGAGACAAAATCGTGCCTGAAAAACAAGATCAAAGAGAACATCGACGTGCCTCTCGTCATCTGTGGAAACAAAGGCGACAGAGAGTTTTACCGGGAGGTGCAGCAGGAGGAGATCGAGCAGCTGGTGGCTGGGGATGAGAAGTGCGCCTACTTCGAGATCTCTGCCAAGCGCAACGAGAACGTGGATAAGATGTTTCAGACTCTGTTTACCCTGGCCAAACTACCTCACGAAATGAGCCCCGACCTTCACCGGAAAGTCTCCGTGCAGTACTGTGACATGCTGCACAGAAAGTCCATGAAAAACAAGAAGATGAAGGACATTGGGGAAGCGTACGGCATGGTCACCCCGTGCGCTCGGCGACCCAGCGTGCACAGTGACCTCATGTATATAAAGGAGAAGGCGATAGGAGCCGGCCAGGGCAAAGACAAAGAGAGATGTGTGATCAGTTAAGCAAAACCTGAGGACAAACTCAGCATTAAAAGATCTTTGAAAGATGACGGAGCCTGGTGCGTCAGCTTAAGGGACGACCTGTGCGGCCGACTGCGCACTGAGGTGTGGACACATCGGGGACGCGCAGCGCGCTCTGGCGCAGCGCAAGTCTCCAAGAACATTGACTCGACAAACGAGTTTGCTAAAACCGCCAAAAAACATTACCCACATGACATCTGAGAATGTCAGCTTGTCCTGTCAGTCAGAGCCCAATGTGTGACGCGACTTCCTATCTTGTGAGACTCGCGCATTGATGCGTAAAATGTGTTTTGTTGACGTCGTGCCATTTCCAGAAGTCAGAGGGGAGAGAAAAGAGACTCAATGCTCAGGAGGTACAACGTTGGGGGGAAAATAATGTTGTTTACATTTTATCTTATATTTTCTAATGGCTAAGTACACTTGAATGTATTGTTGCAATCTAAACTTTTTTATTGTGAATGTATATTTATTGTCAATGTCAATATTTTGCAAAGAAGTCAAACAAAATCTTAAATGAAATAAAAAAAGATAAACTAAGAGTTATTTTTTCGCATTATTTCTTATTTCTTCTATCCAAAATTTTCATTACCCTTGAACTTTGTACAACAGACCACAAACACTGCTGGGGGTTTTCACTTTATTTGTATTTATAAGTCCTGAGCAGTGACCACACACAGAAAGACTGCTGCCAAGTTTTAACCCTTCAGATACACTGTGTTTTGCACTCTTGCAGAAGAATCATCAGTGGACCAAATAATGGACATTTCTTGGCATTTATAACATAATAGTTTCTGAAAATCCTCAAATGTCTCATTGCTGTCAGACTAACTTCAGCTATTTCGCAGATTCAGAGAAGCTTTCAGTCAGCAAAATTCACAAACATCCTGAGTTCAGTATAGAGCTGCATGTTGCACCTGGATTCAAACACAAAGGTTCAGCAAATAGAGAAACTAGAGCACAGACAAACTGGCTTCCGTCTTCTGACAACAGAAGGTTTTAATAAAGGCTGTCTTCACAGAGAAAAGGGCTTAATCCAGTGTTCAAACAAATGAAACCATCAGTCAATGGGGATTTAAAGTCAGATCTGTCTGCACCACCATGGTTCCACTCTGCACAAAACTACTCAAGTCTTTATGAATGAAGTGCATAGTTCTCCTCTAGCTTTCACTTCCTCTCTATCAGAGTAACAACATAAGAAATGAAAGTTGCCTATGGCATGAAACATATAAAACAAATTTAGAATTTGAGTAAAATTCATATAAACACACATTTTACATTTTTAATAAAACCAGGTGGTACATTTTTACATCACCCAGCAGATGTAGCATTGTAAGATTATACCCCTTTAACACTAAGAGTATCATCATCATCCTGAGTACATTTGTACAATTTAATAAAATGTACAAAAAATACAAAAGAAAGAAAATCACACAGTTTGTTCTTGCCACTGTTCTTAAATCTCAGTGATTTACACCCTTTTCAACATTTTCCCTTGAGATTAGACAGAAACACAGCGTCCAGTACCTTCAGTCTGTGACGTGCCAGCTCCTCTGTATCAGCAATAATCCTGAATACTGTACACTGCAATTTACCCACACACCAGCATACACACACAACAAATGCACAAACAACCACACAAACACACAAACTGCGTTTGCCTGTGTTTGTGCGAAAACAAAAATGTGAAAGGAGTCAGGGCCACAGCAGCGTACTGTAACACTGCCCTCCTGCTAATCAGTAACACTGTGTGCTCTTCTCCTTGTTGCATTCATAATTAAAAATCCTAATCACGGTGTTTATTATTATGCATTGTCACAATTAGCCGAAGAGTTACGTTTGTTTTCCTCATTATGCAACTTGTGTGCTGATCTGAGGAACAACAACGGTAGCACTCAAATAAAGCAGAGACTGTTTTTTTAATGAGATCATGGGAAAGAAGATTTACACACAGCTAATCGTTGTGAGCCAGGCAGAGCACACACTTTTCATTATCTCCGTCAGACTCTCATATGGCAGAAGCATCAGTGTGTGCTCCAGGGTCAGAGGGGCAGAGGACAGCCACTGGCACAGTGTAAATAAGTACAGAGTGTACAAAGTAGCACAGCAACGAAACAATAGGAGAACAGATCGAAGTGCAGGAATTTATCTCACGATGTGTCTGAACGTCTGAAAATATTTCAATTTAAAGAAGTCTGAATGATGAAGGTTGCTTGAAGAACTCTTAGCTACTTATAAACTTTACAGGAAAAGTTAGGTGAGGGTTTTGTCGTGCTCTGAAGGCATTATTTTATATAGAAAATCATCATGAAATATTGTGACGAGAGAACCATTCTAGTAAAATCCAATGTTTTCATGACATGTAGGTCAGACTGTCAGACTTAATGGTACTTGCTTTATCTGACCTGTTATTACTTTCTTGAACTGTGATTCAACATCAGTACAGAGTAACCCTTGAAAACCTAAACAGCTGACAGCAGCTAACGATTTCTATCATTAAATGTTGGACAACTTTTGAATGGCTCATGCAACCACCATGTCCTAAAATGTCACGTAAACTGCAGTTCCTCAGCTTTTCAGTGGTATCACATATGTCTTGTTTGCCTAAATGGGTGTAACTTGCTCAGGGTTAAGGTTATTGTTAATTTAATCCATTCTCAAGCAAAGCAAATGTAATATTAGAATTTAAAATTCCCAAGGCTGAAACTTTAGGTTCTTCTAAATCAAATGGTGTATAACGAATAAATTAATTAATTTTGACAGTCAAATGAACTCAGGTATTTAAGTTAAACTAATTATGTTACTGGGTCCATTAAGTGAGGCTAAAAAGTGTATTTCTATAGAAAACAGACTGCTGTGCCTACTCCATCAGCCTCTAGTGCCCCCAGTGGTCAAGTGGGTTTGTGCAGATTAAAAGGCTAGAGCTACTCAAAGCTGTAAAACATGAAAACAAAAAACAGGTGATTTTTATATTGCTTAAAGGTCCAGTGCATAGATTTTGGAGGGTTTCTTAACAGGAAATGGTAGAGATAAAATTACAGTGTTCACAATTGATTTTTTATCAGTGTATAATCACCTGGAAATAAGAATAACTGTTTTCCTTGTCTTAGAATGGGCCCTTTTTATCTGCAGAGGGAACATTTACAGAGATGGCTCGGAAACAAGACAGCCAATTTGAAACCATTTTCTGTATCTGCCAAATGGATTTTACCACAGAGCAAAGATACTTGTCTCTGATTGGTAGAAGAGACGAGCACGCCTACTTAGGAGAGAATGTATACCATTTAATTCTGTTGGCAAGGCTTGTCATGCGTCATCTCGTTAGTCATGGAGAATATTTGGCAGGTCCTGTTCTGCGGAAATGACCATGTTTATACCACAGAATAGATGATATCCTCTCTGACTTAAAATACGACCTCATGTTTTTGACAAGTTTTTA
Source organism: Acanthurus lineatus (assembly GCA_029814665.1). NCBI lineage: Eukaryota > Metazoa > Chordata > Actinopteri > Acanthuriformes > Acanthuridae > Acanthurus > Acanthurus lineatus. The sequence goes on along the minus strand of JAPZDV010000014.1, from coordinate 15,051,250 downwards.
TGGTTATCATCAGCTCTTTCCGAGCAGAAGGGGTGAAAAGGCTATTTAATTGGTTGCAGTCTGCAACCTTACCACTAGATGCCACTAAATCCTACACACTCACATTTTGAGGTACAATTTGGTATGAAATCTTAAAAAACATCCTACTTTCAGTTTGTAAATAGGATCTCCACTGATTTTACTTGTGAGGTTACAGTTGTCGAAAATTCAAAGACACATGAGGGGTAGTTTCTTTGCACAGGGAGCTGTGTGAAGTCTGATAAATGCCTTATGGGATGTCACTTGAGTCCATGTGTTTTTTTTAGGGCTGAAGACTAGAAGTTTTAAAAGTTCTTCAAATCTGGGGGTGCTGCATTAGAAAGACGTGACCTTTGTAACCTGCCACTCATCTTTGTTTGCGGCTAGCTGCTCAAGACATTTAGCTGCTACTAGCATAACACACCTGACAGAGCTGTTGATCAATGAATTGCATTGTGGGTAATGTAGGCAGCTGTTTTTACTGTGAAGAAGAAGAAGAGATGGAATAAATCTAACAAATATCTCTGACTCTGCAGTTTGAGCTCAAATGTGTCGATTGCCTTCACATCAAGGAACTATAAGTTAGCGGTGCAAACAATTTCTTGTGTACAGGAGACCAAACAGCAAGTTAGAAAAAAAATTTGCAGAGTGGTCATGAACTTTGCCCTTTTGTTGGCCAAAATATGTTTTGATAGATGACAAGAAAAATAGGAACCTAGTAAAAAGATCCTGGAAAACCTTTTTTTTTCCTAACCTGTTTATTAGATAAAAAGAAATATAGAGATAGATTTTTATGGCAGAAAAAAAGAAAAAAGAGAATAAAAAAACTATTTAGATGCAACCAAGGAAAGAAATGGCCTTTTTTTCACTTTCCATTTAGGGCTTCTGTAAAGGGCATGAAAACAGGAGAGAAAACGATATAAAAAAAGACTGAAAAAAATCAATCATCAGTTTTTTTAAATTTTGCTATCCAAGAAAGTTCAAAATAAAAACAGGGTCAGGAAATAAACACGGAGGAGAAACGTGTGGTATTTAAAGTAAATTGCCATGTCAATTACAAGGAAATGGAAAGTAATGAAAAATTTCCTTCAGAGATACAATTTTAATCAACAACAAATAATTGCCAAACTAGCAACATGATGTTCTGCAAACATGAGTTGTGTTATTTCTCGAAATGTTTGCTTTTAGTCTTTGGGTGTTTGTGTAAACCAGATTACAATGGCGTCCTTTACACACACAAAAACACACATTTGTGTTTGTAAAAAAAAAAAATGTCCGCACGGTGTGTAGGAGGGATTAGGAAATGGAAGGACTAGCAGATTTTCAAGATACAAATTTAGGCAATTTCCGCTTCTTGTGAATTTAACGTCACTTTAAAAGCAGGAGCTTCAATTAAACATATCAATCCTCCTTCTGTATTTACGGCAGATATGAAGAGTCCTGCTCAGAGTGAATATAAGTAAGGCTGCTATGCCTGAAAATATATTTAACTGTGTACCTGTATAAAGTCTGCTGTGTCTGGTCTAAAAGTGTCTGTGTCTGGTCTAAAAGACTATCCTGACCATGAGTTGAACAGACCTCAGACAGTTTGGGTTGGCAGTTATCCACCTCTCCTCCTCTAGTGCTCAACACAGACACCCCCCAGGGCTGTGTGCTTGGTTTAGTCTCATTCTCTGTGAATGTTTAAATCTTAATACTAATGGACCATGTTTGTCCTACCAAAAGGGAATCAACAAGCAGTCTATATAATTTTGTTTACTGCATTTGTCTAACTGCTGTTGTTTTTATGTCTCCTATAAGACACCAAGCTGTGTGTATCTCTCTCTTTCTCTCTACTTTTCTCCTTCTTCATTCTTTCAGCTAAGGCTCCTCTCCTCCAGACCATCAGCAATCCAAGAACATTTCTCTTTCCTGGCTGTCAGTATCGCCACCAGAAGTCTGGATCTGGATCATGGTCCCCTAGGAGACCTAGCCTCTCCTCTTGTCTTCCTGTCTCTGTAGTTTGCTTTCTATCACGTCTCTCCATGCTGTCTGTCTCTTCAATTTTTATAATAAATGCCATTTTGCCTCTTCTGTTAGTGTGCGTTAGTGTGGCCTGTCCACCTCACAGGTCTAAATAGCTTAAAGGAAGATTTACTAAACAGAAGTTATGCTAAAAAATTACGGGTGTGTGAAAAAATCCATTCACATATGCATTGAAATTCTTATCTCCTACAGTTTAAAACCTTATGTTCACAAATTTGCTAACATATGAAATTACATCAGAGCAGAAAATAAAGTGCTATGAGTGCCAAAGTGCAAAACATGAAGAAACTGCATGCAGTCTGTGATCTGGTAGAGATCAGTCCAGGCTTCTCCTTCTATGGAGACCAGGAAATATCTGTTTAGTCACAGCATCACTGTCTATTACACTCTCTAGTATAACCATTGTGCATCTTGTTTTAAGCTGACAACACCAATTACTATTTCATATAGAACTGTTACCAGATCCTTGTGTTTGGAAGGCGGTTTATCTTGTATGATGCAAGACAGGAAAGATTTATAACAGACATCAAAGCTCACACCAAAGCTTTTGAATTCACTCCAGACCTCCTGGGCTCTGTAACAGTCCATCAGTAGATATTGCTGCATCTAATCATCATTGCAATAAATCGCTGAACATTTTTTTGTTGTTACATAACAATTGCCAGACACAAAAGCTTGAAAAGTAAATCCTCCTACAGACATCAGCCACCTGCTAAAATGCTAAAATGCTCTGAGAAAAAAAAATTATTTTTCAGATTTTTTTTTTTTTAGAATGTCTGTGCATTTATTATAACTGAAGTTCTTTAATTTATTTATTTATTCTGTATTTAAAACAATAGATTTTATTTTAAATAATTTTGCTGTATAAAGCTTCATTCTGTATTCTGGGTGCAGTTTTGAAACTGTAGATAATATCAACATTGTGCCATGTCCTTTATGCCCTTAAACTGGTATTTAAAAACCAGGCAGCCATCCCTGCACGACATGTAACAAGCTCAGGTGTCACAGCACCTTGCAGCTTAATGTCACATCCTCAACAGGTGGACTGCTGCTAGTCGGTTGGGAGGATGACACTTCAGTTTTACCTCTTATGTAAGACCACATTAAGCCAAGAATTATTCTTTTTAGAGGATAATAATAGTGGTTCAAGTTAAGGGAACTTTAATGAGGAAATCACCTTATCTTATTACTGTAGTTCAACTGCAGCCTGCTACTCCCACCCCCACATCACCTCTGTTCAGTCCACTAATGTGTCACTATCTGCCACTTTAAGTATCAGTGGTGGAAAGGAACTTATTCCCTGTCTAATTATTATTCTTCAGGCTGCAGGTATTTAAACCCAGTTACGTTTTTCTAATAGGCTATCTACATACTACACATTCAGCATTTTTTTAACACATACTGTCATACACTATATTCCCTTGTAAAATGTGAGGCTGGTATGAAAAAATAAACTCAGACCAAGTCTCGTCTTGCAGGCAGAGGTGTCATTACAGTTATTCTGGGAGGGTGATAGGACCACAGACAAGGTGCCACACTGCAGACTGTCCAACTATGGAGAGTCTTATCTCTCGGATAAAACCAGCTATTGGCAATATTCTGTACATCCCAGGAGTTATTTCTATCACTTATTTCTTAGTGAGTTATTTCACTCTAGGTGTGTCCGGCTCATTTTTTCGGTGACCAGTCTGATGGATTTCCTAATCCTGTTTTAATCTGAACAGTTTCCTCCGTTTTCAGTGGTATTTCATTATTCGTCCCATATCTTGATTGAGCCTGGTTTTTAAATTATCTCTCCATTCTACAATCTCACTTTTCAGAGTCCATCATGCTGACAGCTTCTTCATCAGACTCTCATCCAGCAGGCACACAGAAAAGTTTCAGTCACTTGAATTATGACTTTGAGAAGTATCTGCAATGATATTTCTATTAAATTAATCAGAGTTTTAATCGCCCACTTTTATGCAAATATTTGAAGACTGACAAGATTGCATGAATAATCAAGAGTCAGTAACACTGATGTATGATGGCATTTGCATTCACCCTTTTAATTTACTGATTATTATCTTATTTTCTTAGCAGATTTGGAAAAATAAAGTTGTTTAAAGTTGTTTACATACACTGTCCATATCTCTGTATGGCTGGAGATGTGATGACAAATAGCAGTAAGGCACTCAACTTCAAAAAAGATAGTAAAAGTACCATTAAGTTACTTTTTATTGACTATTTACTTGAGGGTTAAGAGTTTTTTATGTTCATGATATAAATATTTTTTTTCTGCGGTATGTCGTTTTTCAAAAAATCTGCTAGAAAAAACACTGTATTTTTTTATGAAGTGCCAAGTCTTTCATCTCTGGACCATAGAAACCTTTTTGCAATATTTTTTTATATTTTTGACTTTTTTTCTTCAGTCTTCCATTTTTGTGTGCAATTTGCAAAAAAAAACCAAAACTGGTGAGCAACAAAAAACACTGTTTTATAGCAGAGACACTTTCTTTTTTTACCACAAGAAAAAAACACAGACTTCAGACTGTTAACAGTGCATTATTTATGCACTCTTATTTATTTGCATAATTTAATTCAACATTAAAGGTGCATTAAGTAACTTTTGTACTTCCTCGGCTGATTCGGTAAGATGTGCAACAAGCTTTCTTTTTTGGCCAAAACAGATGTTTGTTGGCTTGTTTGTTTTTTTTTTTGCAGCTGGATGACAATCTGATCTTTGTACTGCTGCAGTGAGTGTAGAAAATTTTCTGTGCGTCATTGTTGTATATCTCTACAAATTGAAAGTACCGAACTCGACTGGGGCAGCTGTGACTAACTAGATGTAAAATCACATTTGTTAAATTATGGACAGAATGAGAAACTTTACTAGGCACTTAAAACAGTAGCTATTTGTTTAAGAGCAACATGCTTTAGGGATGATTCCTGTTAATGTTTCTCGGTATTGGATATAAATCTCATTGCTGCGGGTAATTTAATAAAATAAAACATAAATAACTTCACTTCATCCTCTCAACTGAGGTCAAGTTTCACCTTTATTTGTCCTTCTTCCATAGCACCGGTCTTTGTGTTTGTGGGTTTGTAGGGGAAACACTACTGCCCTAATTACTCAAACACTGCTGCTGTATGCATATTGACATCACTGTCCAGTGTTGCTCTCTGAAACGGGAACTTTGCTCCCTTGTATTCATTGGCAACATCCTCAAATTAAATCTTCTCATAACAGAATGATGAACTGTAAGCTATTTAACCTTATGATTTATGACTGAGCCCTAATTTAATAATAACTGATTCAGAATGTCGAGTGACCTTTTGGACCGCAGTTTAATGAGCCATGTCGACACAACCACAAACTATGAATGCCCCAGTCTTAATACTGAAATGGCATTAGTGTATCTTCAAAACACATAATAGTAATAATATTA
>JAPZDV010000014.1:14971450-15045679 GCA_029814665.1 Acanthurus lineatus | reverse complement strand
ATTACTAATTATTTTGCTTTTTGCTAGTGGGTTGGTCATTTATGTTGTGATGACATGTTTTGTTTTGTTTTGTTTTGTTTTGTTTGTTTATTTGTTTGTTTGTTTTTTGTGGGTTTTTTTGAGTGATAAACTTTGATTTTACACATATACTCCTGTTTGGGCACCCCTGAAAAAAAAATTTTTTTTGGCCATTGGTCAGTAGATTATCCAGAATAGAATCAATGTTTTGATGATGCGATTGCATGTTATCACTCCCTTTGGAATTTCACTCCTCTTTGACAATGCCAACAACTTAACCTGCTATAAAACAACTCTATGTGTGTTTGAGTAGCTGTTTGGACATGAAATGCAGGCACGAGATCAGCCAAGGGCGTGTTTGTATTTGATCTCGGATCATTTAAATTCACCAGAGTTCTTGTCATCTATCCGCTGGGTATTAACCTGACAAACATTCAACATATGGCAGATAATTTTATGAGGCATATCCTAGTACGAGTACATTATATGTACAGTTCCGAGTGATCAACCTATGCTATAAAAGAATTGGAAATGCTACACTGGAACTAGCAAGAAATGTCTGTAAATCAAGCTGAAGCTGAAACCAGTCCATTACATGATGCTTGTATTCTCATTAGCTGCTCCTTTGGTCATTTAAGTGGAAAACTGGAGCTTCAGCTTTAAGACTGACAAACGATGAATTGCATCCTGTGAGTTTTATTTTAGGGTTTCTCTGAATTAATGAGTAAAAAGCCATGAACTTGACCTTTCTGCACTGGACTCTGATGGTCATATTTGTCCTTTGTATCCAAAGCTCAAAGATATAATCACAAGTTCTGTGAAAAGCTTTCATGAATCTGCATCAAAGCCAGCGAGCTTCCTGGTTGGTGTCCCTCTGAGCACAGGCATCAGTGTCAAGTTTTCGGGCCATGATGTGGACACATTGAGCCTGACAGCACAGTGAAAGGACAGGCTCTGTTCCTTAGAACAAACAGCTTTTTCTCAAAGAAGCTTTCATTTTTAAAAATAATCCTTTCAGTCATCCATGGAAAATGTGTGTCATTCTGTTGAATCAATCCTTCTTCAGGACATTGCATTCATGAATATGCATGAAAAGTATCTTTGTAATAAATTGTGCAAGTGTCCTGGATTTTTTTTTTTAAGCAATTCCAAGAAACATTTTGTAAAACCTGCATAAAATGTACCTAGAACACCGAAAGAGTTGGATAAAAGCCTGTCTCTACTCCCTTTACTTTGATTTCAGAAAAAAAGTTATTTTCAAGTATAAGGTACACAGTTGTTTATGAAGAGATCTGAGGACCTACTTCATAGTTTCTTTTGTTTTCATTGCCTTTCCTACCTTTTATAGAGGCAAACAGGAGCAATAGTCACACCTTCTCTCTGTCCACCAAACCACCCCACTCACACACATATACAAACATGCATACACACCAAACACAAGTATGCACAATTGTTATTGCTTCCATGATCCTATTTAGACTAAGATCTTTTTTGCCAAATATAATGAGCTCTGTTTTGTCTTTGTTTATTGATGGAAGGGATGTCTACTTCTTGTCACACACACAGGAATTGATTCCTTTACTCAGTACTCATTCCTGTGACCCAGATTAATATTTGTTCCTTTTTTTTAAATTTGTACTAAAAAATATCATATTTAAATATTTTTTTTACAAAAACACACAACTTTTCTGTATAAACGAAAGTTTAGACATGTTTTGAACACATAACTTATTGAAATCAAAACAAGTCTTTTTTCAACATGCCATCTAAAGCTCTAACCCCTACTCAAAACTGTGTTTTTCTTAAGTTTATGTCCCCTCAGATGCCTAACATTGATTACACTGTCTTGAAGTCCAGGACTTGTCATGCAAAGTGTGAGTGTTTTTACATTAGCACAGCCACTAGCTCTGTCAGCCGTTGCCAGTTAAAAGCTAACAAGTTAACAAACAACATAAACAAATGAAATATGCTAACCATAACTATGCTTGCCATTTTGATACCTCTGCTAGTTGCTGATCTTGGTGCACTAGTGACTAATTATCCAAGAAGTACCACTGATGATTGAGCCTTAGCCTGAGACACAGTGAATGAGAACCTCACCATGTTTTCTCTAGCTAGCCAACTTGATGCATACTGCTCATTCCCTGTCAACTTAGGGGTAACCTAACATGCTTTTGCCCTTTCTGAGATTTTTTTTTCTCTTTATATGGGAAAACCATGTAAAACAAAATATAACTCACTATTTTTGAAAATGTCTGGAGAGGAACTTTATGTTACTGAAGTTGACAATTTTCAGTTTGCTTAAGTGCATGTTACCATTCAGCTTTAACATCTTTCATATTATTTTTAAACAGACTGACATCAGCAGATATGAACCTTTCTACCTTATTATTTTACTAATATGGGTGTACATTATGCAACAAGCATGTTGATTTCACTTTATATACTATTGGGTTGTAATACCTGATATAATTCCCTTGTTATTGCCTGTCTCTGTACCTGCATGCTTTCATATCTGTATGATGGGTCATAAACTGCATTATCTGTGTGGACATTAATAATATGTTATTTAAGCGCTGTTGAAGCAGTCAAACAACAAAGGCTCAGTATGACTATACACTGTATATTTTATGATAGTATATTAGTTTAATTTAAAGACTGACTTACACTGGATTTTGGAGATATGTAACCATATCAACATGTGAAAGTTTACGTGTATGTATGTATGTATGTATATAGTATATACAAATATGTATGCCTCACCCAGTTCTGCAAGTGAAGTTTTCTTTTGTTTCTCATAGTGTGTATTTTCTCAGCACTTGTTTTGCTTTTACAGCTCCCTGTATCCTATCAAGTTTCCCTCCTCCCTGTGTGATCACCTGCCCCACCTTAATGTGTTTCACCTGTGTTGATTACACCACCTGTGTCTGATTACTCCTGCAGTGTATATAGTCTCTGTGTACCATTTGTCTTTGTCACTTCATCTTTTCGCTCTGCCCTGTTTTTAATTTCTGGTTTTGAATTCTTGTCTTTGCCTTGTCTGTTCTACGCATGCTTGTAAACACGCCATTAAATTTTTTATTAAAGGAGTGAAAACATGATCAATAGTCATCAAGTCATCAAGATCAAGTTTAAAAAACACTTAACAGAGTAAAGTTTCAAACTGTTACTTTGACTCTTAAATCAATCCTGCAGCAACTTTAAAGACGAACAAAGCCACTAGAAATACATACAGTGTATTGAAATTAATCTGAAGAATAAAAGTCAACTAAAAATGAGACTAATAACTAGAACTATGTTAAATTTTACTAAATGTAACTAAATTTAGCACTAAACACTTGGTGTTCAACACTTGGTGGTTTGCATTATGAACACTGAATAATAGAATAGGATAGTTAACATGCTTGTCTATATGTTTTTACTTAAAGTCAAAAGTTTTCTTTTAATTGACCATTACAGATAAGCATGTAAAGCACTTAAATTTGAAGTAGCACTAGTCCTGACATTATGAAATTACACCATAATGGGTTTTTTCTGGCTACAAAGCTGGAAACACCCTTCAGCTCTTGTTAGTTGCTGTTTTCTTTGCAGGACTGGCAATTTGTTTACAGAAAGTAGCTTAAATTATTTTTTCAGTGTTGTCTGTATTGCAAACGGTGGTGGCTGCTTGTATGCTTAGATGCTGGTTTATTTACTTCCTTTGTCATATTAGTTACCAAGCCCTCTTGTACACACATGGGTTGTTTCAAGTGTTAAACAAGCATTTATTACTATACCTACATCTAGTTAAGAAGTAGATGTAAGCAGGCAGTCACATAGTTCCCTACAAGCAAGAAATAGGAACTTTGGATGACACGTGTTGTGTAAATGCAAACTAAATGTTACTGCATACAAACTATATGACCCAACCTCATGGTGAGGTGTAGCCTAGACCACTTGAGTTAATGCTGAAACAAGTCCAAGTTCAAGACAAGGGGTTTTAGACTGAGGCTGTGTGTGTTTTGTGTTTTTATGATGAAGTGACAGCTGACTAACAGCAGGGTGGTAGGCTTCTTAGTAACACCCATCCTGTTGGCAGCACCACTTACCATTTATCAAACATAGAGCTATCACACTTGGAGCAATGTGTTTCGCACCATGTTGACAGTCTTTACCCAGGTAAATAAGAGGTGTATGCCAAGAGGTTTCACACATTACCATACTGCATCTCTGCCAAGTTCTTAAGCAACAGTTTCAAATAAACAAGCCACTTATTGTTACGGATGATCTGTCTAAGCAGCATGATTGGAAATACTTTGGTGAATCATGTTATGTTTGCAGATTATCAGTGGTTCCAAGTTAGGGCAGTGCTTGTGTTGATAAGCTCCTTACATTTTTTTTCTATGTATGGAGTGGAACATGATATCAAATGCAATGCCAGTAAGTAAGTGAAGTTTTCTACAGAACTAAAGCAGACAAATGTTTGAGACTGGACATTTTAATGTAGAACAGGTGGAAGATTGTGATTATATTTCGAAGCAACACTGCAATATTTTATGGACAAGCACAAATTCTTTCACTTTGTTTCTCTCTCTTTAAGTGGATAAAAATCCCTAAACCTTGTCTTTTTCATCTTGTATCTGTCAAACAGGTCCCTCCCTATAATGCTTGAAGATGCCACCTTCTCTCATGCTCTTCATTTGTGGCATCCCCCAGGGGTCTATTTTTGGTCCCCTCCTTTTTACTATATGCATGCTACCCTTGGTTGAAATCCTGCAGAGACATGATATAAATTTCTGTTGCTACATGGATGACACTCAGTTGTATGTACTGTTAAAGCCTGGTACTTCCAGTGTTTTATAACGTCCTGCCTTGCTGGGATTAAAAGATTGAAGTCTAAAAGTTTTCTGCAGCTGAATGACTCTAAATCAGACATGGTGATAGTTACCCCAAGGATTAATGACATCGGCAAACATTCATCTAATCTGGGTGCCCTAATAAATACTATTTTTAAAAAGACCCGCAGCCTAGGCATTGATCTAAAGCTGTCTTATGATGCACAGGTAAGCAGTATAGTTCAGTCCTGCTTTGCCCAACTGAGACAGTAGATCAACTCATCCCTCTCCACTGCAGATTTAGAAAAGGTCATCCATGCATTTATGTTCTCCAGACTTGAAGGCTAAAATGCACTTATTTCTAGCAAATAAAACATTACAGTTCTATTACAAAATCCTGCTGCATGGCTTTTTACACAGACTAAGAGAAGCGACCACATTACACCAATCCATGCTAAACTTTAACGGTTACCTGTAGGAATTATTTTTAAGATTTAAAAGCTTTTTTTATGTCTAATGGGCCATTCTCTTAAATCTTTTTCTAAGAATCACTTTTGTTATATTTTTTCCTAACTGAAACTATATTTCTTGAACTATTTAAACTATTTTATTGTATTCAAATAAATTTCCTCAATGTTATTTACTTTTGTCATCTGTTATTATTGTATAGAACTTGTTTTGAAAGGTGCCATATAAATAATAAACACAAAAAAGGAAACAATGAAACGTATATATGCATACTCATACTCTGACTGTTTACTTTGTGTTCTTAGGTAGAAGAAGTTGACAGCTGATTTTACATGCACGTGCAACCTTTGATTATGAACTGCACATGCATCTAACAAAAGCTGTATAACTCATCTCCTTCCCCCTTAGTCCACAACCTTATCAATCACTTCTCTTGTGTACACACACATTATCAGTCTGGTGTTTGATACAGTCAGATAGCTTTAAGTACCAAAGGGGCTTACAAAAAATGAATATTCTGTAAATATACTGTACATATATATGGTCTCAGCCACATACACATATATGTACTGTATGGGGTATAAAACACTACAATATTTTACTGTTTCTGGATTGAGGTTTGCCTTGAATCCAATTTTTACTGGCAATACAGCAGAATGTCAAAATCTCCTAATGAGTACCAGGCTGATAGCATACTAATGAGCTTGGTATCAGCCTGAACATGGTGTCATTGTATCATTCTTTGACAAAAACCAGCATCATGCCTTGTTTTATTGTTATGCCCAAGACCAAAAAATGTGTTTATTAACACAGTTAATGGTTTGTTTGAAGGTTATTCATCATTTTGACAGCAAAGACGTTAACACTGTCTCAAGGAGCTGCCTTAATTGTGCCAGTCATTTGAAAAAAGAAAGATCTGTGTCACTTTAAACACTGTATACTTTCCCAAGTTTAAGTCTGTAGGCTTCTTGTCCCTCTATGGTTATACACTAACTTAGACTACAGTATTGCTCTTTTAAGACTTACAGTGATAGCATGTGCACTACAGGTAATCTAGTTTGTATAAATATAAGAGCAAGCAAAGGGTTAAAGATACTGACAAATGATGTGTGCAGCCAGTGAAGACCCCTTTTTTTGCTGGCAAAGCTGCTTCAGAAAAGTAGCTGTATTTGTATGTTTGTGTGCACCACATAACTGGGGTCAGTCATGCCATCATACGAACCCTGATTGGTAATTTTATAACCTTGCAAGGCAGCTGGACTACTGAGATCTCTAGTCTGAAATCTTGCAGGTCCATCTTTAAAAAGCTCCAACCAGTTAAAAAAAAGTTTAAAATAAAATATGATCTAGCCAATATGTTACTCAACTTATCACCTGTTTCCACCCCAAGACTAGAAGAATAAGCTTTTTCTGCTATTTGCATCTTCATGAATATTTTCAATACATGAAAATGAGACAAGTAGCAACATGGATGTTTGGAGCAAAGAGTAGATAAAATTATTTTTTTCTCATCCAGGATAAAAACAAAACAACAAATACCCAGCCATCTGTTTCCAGTATGCCATATTTACTTCCTCTACTACTCTATTTATTACAGCCATGCAAAATGCATTTTGCCAACTTCTGATGTTTGAAACCCAGTTTATTCACTCTAGAAAAGTTACAAAACATACCAAATTTGCATTTTTCTTTTTTGCAGCATTTCAAAAGTTTGCATTAAATTTACTTGAAAATGAAAAGGAAACATGATCATAGACTGTTGTGTCATTTATTTCTGGTTTTATTGGACAAGGCAATCTGGATGTTGACACAAAACAAACTGGTCATGCAATTGCATGCAATTTGGTGTTCTTTCATAGTCTGAAGCATGAATGGCTGGCAGTTTCCTCCATGCAGTTTGCAGGAGGTGAGTGGGTGCAGAGGTGGCAACAAAAGCAAACATGACAGGTGTTATTGTACTGCCTGGAGAGCAAGGTTGGCGTAGGAAGGATTAATTTGCAGAATCACAATCCTCCCCACAAGGGCAGTGAATGGAGAGATGTGAGGCCCGTGTGTGTGTGTGTGTGTGTGTGCGTGTGTGTGTGTGTAGGTGTGTGTGTGTGTGTGTGTGTGTGTTAGAAACCAAAAGGAAAGAACAGTTGAACCGGAACAACAGTCACTGGCGACATAGTGTTAGCAGAGAGCAACTGAGAGGCTCTTCTGGATGCATCAGATAGAAAAAAGGACTTTTCATGTGTTTTAAAAAACAAATTGCATTCAGGATCTATGGGCAAACCTTCAAAGGCAAAATAAATGTCAATAAAGAGACAAAACAAAGAAATGGAAGTAGGAGTTGAGAAAACATGCTGAAAAAATGAGTAGAGTGCATAGCAAAGAGGTAAATTAGCCTAGCTTGGAACATGTGATGGTATATTATTGTTGATATTCTTTAATCTTTCTCTCCTTCTGTCACACAAAATTTCAAATGAGTCCCAGTTGGTCCAGGGGCACCACAACTGAATTTCCTTTTTCTTTTCTGTGAACCATTGAAAAGTTGCTAGAATGCAGAGTAACAAAAGCACAAGTGGAGAAGAGTCAAAACTTTTTTAAACTTACTTAGTATTGCCAGTTTCACAAATATGTATCTAAGGTTTGCCAACATCAGCTACTGTTTTGGCGGCAGTTGTTAGCTTATATTGCCCTATTTACATTAGCTTACATTATGGTAGCAACTGTCAGCAAATGTTGCGTCATGTTTGTTAATATTAGCTAATGTTTGCCAACAGAAAGAACTATCTACATAATATTTTTTATAAACTATGGTTAATGGAGTTCAAATTTCCCCTAATTTTCAGATTTTTTTGTTACTTGTTCTACTTTTGTTATGAAATCATTAAAATGTTTATCTGATATGCTCATAGTATGTAATAGTGGTACTTAGTGCATAAGGGTTATTCAGCAAAGTGACCTGTTATGTCGACAGATTTGTAGTTTGTGGCTAACTGTGGCTAATGTTATCCTATGTTTGCTAACACAGCCACCATACCCTCTTAACCAAGTAAGGCTAGAGCTAAATCCCTCAGTATAGTTATATGATCAGTATATCATCAGAGCTGTCCCAGTTTTTCTCTGCTATAGCCTTTTTTTAAGGATATAACCAAGGTTTAACCAAGCTAATGTTGCACGCCAACCTGCTTGGTACAGTGTGATGGCTGAAATATGTAGAGACAGTAATCAATTTGTTTTTGCAAACCATCATCTGAGCCATTACTGACACTGCAACCTGTGCTGATTCAAGGCTGCATGCAAGTGAGACATTTCATCTGAGAGTTTCCTTAAATGTCAGTGCTTTGGCAGGAAGAGGCTGCAACAGAGTTGTACAAGAACATGGAAGTAGAGATAGAAATTTGTATCAAATTCATCTACAGCGTGTCTAGAAAGTTTTCATAGTCTTGGACGTGTTTTCCAGCATGGAGTCTCACAGTTTTAAGATATGTGCTGATAAACACTCTTCAAAGAGATGACTAATATCCACAAATGTCTTTATCTTATTTAAGAACAAACAAAAACCCCAAGATAATTCATTGCATAAGCCCAGGTTAGTGTCTCTGCCCTGCACATCAGGACACTGTGACTTGCCCTCATTCTTTTTAGCAAACTGAATCAGCACACCACTGTGTAGCACTAGAGAAAGGTCTAGCTGCACTCAATGTCATACTGCTAAAGGGTAAAATAATTCTATTGCTTGTTTGTATTTCCTTAAACCAATTACAGTTCTTGGGTTGAGCTTAGCCTAGTGATTAACCTAAAACTATAAAATGCAGAGTGCAGAAGGAGATGAGAATGCCAACTGAAATAGTCACCAAATCGCAAGCTCAGACCCACAGTCTACATCACAAGCTACACAGATCCCAGTGTAACAAATAAAAATTGCATATTCAACCTTGTATTTCTTGAAATATTTGTTCCCTTCCAACATCATTCAAATCAAATATGTTAAAAAGTTATACCAATAACCCTTCATATCTTGTGACATGTATGTCGATGTTGAGATATCTCACTGTTTTAAATGACCTGCTTGACTAAAACTTGCTAAAGTCTTTCAGTTTCATCCTATCAGCACCATGGATGTTTGTACTAAATAAAGCAATCCATCCAACAACTGCTGAGATATTTTAGACAGGAAGGGATCAACTGGTTGACTGATAGTTCAGTGGTATAATCCCTAGAGGTCTGCTGTTAGCCAGAAAGTCAGAGAGTTAGGGAAATTTCCTTGAAGCTCTAAAGCCTTGAGAGGTTCTGCGTTTGTGCACAAATTTGGGTTATGGGCGGGGACGGAAGTTTGGATTAAAAATTATTGCAATTCATTCACATACTTTATATATTGCATATACTTAAAATGTTCAAAAAATTGAACCGAAATAATCAACAGAATATCAATAAGTTCTGACTTTATGTCTATGACATTTATGGATTGAGTTGCAGAGAAATCCACTGACATTAGCATGCTAACCAGCTAGCCCCAGCCTGTCCTGACCTGCTCTGATTAAATTTTCTTAGAACACACTTCATTCAGACTTGACAGAAATAAGTGAACACTCCTCAGAACCATCAAGATTTATCTATTCACTGTTCCAACAAACATTGTTCTTGTCAAAGTAAACCTCTGATCACTAAATTAGATGTGAGAATAGCTGCTGGGACCGTAACTTAATAACTCAGTTATTCCCCTCTTCCTGTCACTGTTTGTCATGTCTTCCTAGTAACCTGAGTCAGAGTTCTGCTTGAAGCCACTGTAAACACTTAAGTACAGTAATCCCTGGCTTCAGCTGTACATAGTCCAGACCTAGCTTTGTTTGCTAGGAAGCTAATCTAAACACTTATACTCAAAAAATGTAGTATGTAGATGATAGCTTTATAGAAGGAGAGATATTGGTTCATATAAAGTGTTGGTGACAACATCTCCCAAATGGATACACCTTTTACACAGAAAACAGCTAGAGCACTTTTCAAATTATGTAAAATTATCTGTCCCCCGGTAGAGATGGGAAGAAGAGACAGTTATGTAACTTAAATTCTCTACACTTGAGAAAAATGCTGTTTGCAGCATGGTGAGGTGAGTGATTGAGATGTCATACTGAACAACACTTCAGTTTTCTTAATGCAGCCGTTCACTTGACTGGAGCTCCTGTGGACTTTGTTTTGTTTGTGTGGAGAGACTTTGCGTCAGCACACGCTGCAACATGAGACAACACAATTGCACATGGCACTGACATCATAATGATCCTCATAAATTCATTCACTAGCTGGGGAGACAAACATTGCTTTTATTATGCGACTACTGGTCAAGAACCAGACTATAAAGGATCTGTTCACAAGGCTGCAGGGCTATTGTTCAGTTGCTACAATGATTAAGTGAAATGGAAAAACACATGCATATTATTTCCTGTACTTTAACTAAATCAAATTTTAGTCAAATAATTCAGATTTTGTCTAATGTTCAGACGATGATCTCTTATAGTTTATAAGACACATAAATCATAGTGTTTGATTTTTGTCTGCTTGCTCTCTGAAAACTCTGACCCTAAGAAAACATCTGTCTTTTGTGCAAACACAGTGTGCGAGTGGCATGGTACACCATGGACAGGTTACCAGTCTGTTATGACAGGGCTGACATATTAAAACAAACAACCTTTCACACTCACATTCACACCTGCAGGCACAATAATCTGCACGTCTTTGGATTGTGGGAGGAACAAATAACCATCTTACTGTAAAAATAAATCCTTTTTGAAGTTGGTGATGTTATTATATAACCATTTAAAAAAAAAAAAAAAACACTTATTCTTTGTCTGATGTCTAATTGTTTCTTCCTCAGTCTAGTGTATCTTACAAGATTAAAGCAGCAGCAATTGATTTTTGGCTACTTGGTTGGAATGTAATCACCTGTAAACAGAATATTAAGATATTATGCCAAATCACTTTACATAGTTGTTATTGCAAAGAGATTAAACAGTTGCAAATTTACACACTGAGAATGTGGGGAGCAAAGGAGGCTTTCGTCAGGAGTCTGTTTCCTGGGCACCTTATCAGTGTAAGTCCAATACTTTCTCTCTATTTAGTCTTGTTTTGGTCTTAACTGATTCCTGAGTAAAACATGTGGCTATTTAGCTGCTGAAGCTAATATGCTAACTGTCTGACTAATGTGTGTTGTTTGGTAGGAGTTTATCTGAGCTTTTTTTTAACAAAACAGGTGCCAATCAAGGTAAATGACAAACAGTACACACATTAAATAAAAAAAAATCTGCAAAAAATAATTAAATAAACAAATAAGAGAATTTTTCAAGCAAAACAGGGGGATTGGTACTTGCAGGTTTTTCACATCAGGTATTTTTTTTTAACACTGAAGCTTATGCGAACAAAACTGAAGTGGTACAAATCTCAGAGATATATCAAAACCATTGCAAATGGACCTTAAGCTCACTAAATGGGTATACACGACTGGTGGCAAGTGAGAATAAAGTACCTTCAGAATTTGAATAAATCTTTCAACAACTGCTGTAACACTAGAAGAAAATGAGGCAGGGTTGGATAATAACTTCTTTTTTTCTGTAATTTCACTGCATAATGGCCAGTTTATAAGTCTAGAGGCAGTGCCGAGCTGAGGCAGTATTTCTTGGAATATTGTCCACTCAGTTCCGCAAATATATATGAAACTACATCAGTATAATAGGAATGAATCAACTTAAACTTTAATCATGAACATTTGTGCATGCATATGTGCATATACCTCAAAAGTCATTAGGTTGAGAGCGTGTGCTTAGTTTAAGCCCACAAGCCTCCTGCATCAATTCACGGCCTCGTCTGTGTTTTCAGACAACCTTTCTTTCTTCAAACACACCCTTGTTCCAAAATTACAAAACCATTCATTGCTTGATATTCCAAACATTTAAATTAGCAGGCCAGACATTTTCTATGAAAATTTAATGTGGTAATGTTATTTTTAGGTTATGCATCACACGTGACGTATTTCACACTATGTTTTTTTAGACAACTTGCACAGAATGATTGAGTCACAAATGAGGTTTCCCACAACAAGACACATGCATGAATAAATAAAATCAATGAACTGTCAACACCTCATGGAAAATGATTTGACGGTGGATTAACTGGCTGTAACAGGGTTCTAGCACTGAAGCAAGTGTATCAAATTGGTTTAGCACCGTCATATGAAAATATACATGGAGTGTGTTTTTGCTTGAGGATGAACCAAGTTTCCTACTGTCTGATGACGACACACAGCGTCAATGTGTGTCTAAAAATGACCAAAACACCAGGGAATGAAGGGAATGCCACGTAAGGACTATTATGCAGACTCTGAGGGATGGCTCGCACACACACACACACACACATGCACACGCCTGCACACGCATTTGTGAGTGACAAGTTGGCATTAATGCCAAGCATCAAACTGTGAGCCTTCCTCTGTGTAGCAGCCTCAATCTGTTGAGGAAAGACGTCAATGTGTGAAGTTTCCTGGCGCAGAATATGCAGTAAGAATCGAGGATGCTAATCACACTCCCTCCCTCTGACACACACAAACACTGACTGTGTTTAATGTCTATATTTTTTTAGCAACAGATACCTAAGTGAGTTTGCCAGCAGTAAGAGCTATTTAAGCGAGAAGGGTCACCTCGCACTGAAGCTCCCGAGGTGATGAAATCTAAAATAAACAGCACAATATTCAACACTTTTAATGGCTCCACAGAGGATACTGGACCCGCTCTAGCGACAGACAAAAATGAGACACAACTTTCAGACTGAAATAACTCAAAACTTCACAGCCAGTGATGAGAACAAGGTGTTATTTTGGTCTCTCATCAGACCTCTTGGACATCCCTGGAAATCTGCCTCTTTAGAACCAGCTCAATGGAGATGCCCACATCCAAAATGATTGGATGCCATAACAGTGTTCCAACTGCACAGTATTCCAAAATCCCAACAGCCTTAAAAAACATCCCCCTTGAATAAAGCCCATAGGGCCTGATATTCCATAAACAGTCAGCTGTTGGCCCAAAAATACATTTCTGCTTATATCCGTCAACTGATGTCAACAAAATATTTTCCTAAACCTCCCTCAGCAGCCATGTATGCTTAAACCAAAAAACTGTGATGGCTTTACTTTTTACCTTTGTCATTGTTACCATGATTAGAGAGGTCACCCAAGAGGTCATCTGACCTTGTCCTCTCCATCATGAATAAAGACCATTAAAATATCAGGACTTATTGGGACTTCCTCATGTTTAGCCGTTGGAACCATGAGCAGTTTGCTAGTGATTCATCCTCCTTGAAAGGAAAAATTATTTAGATGTATTTTGCATTTTTCATCTAATTTTAGCACTTTTTCTCACTTCAGAGGTGGATGATTCAAGATTTTTGGTGATAGCTATCCCTCCCTCACTTTGATTTACACACATAAACACACACACACAAACTGTACACTCCCCACACACTAGAGAGGGACTATGTGAGTCAATCCAAGCGGTTTACAGTACTGGCATAGAGCCTTGTTTCTTCATCCTTTCTCCTTTCAGGCCACGCGCATGTGCACTCAAACATACAAACACGCATTGTGTCATTTGCGTCATCCTCTATTTCTACAACTCTTGCACTTATACAGCCTGAGTCTCCTTTTGCCTCCGAAGTTTCTGAATTATTTATCTACTGAGACTTAATGGAAGCTTTAATGGAAGCTTGCTCCTGAAAAATGACCACATGATGGAAAACACTAGATTCACTGCTACAAAAAAATTCACAGCAACTGTTGAGTCAAACAACACGCAACTTATGAGAAGACTACCATAAGTCAGCAGCTCAATGAGCCAGTCATATATCCAGGAAGGTGAAATATTTATAGCAGACGTACACAGAAAAGAACCTTGGCCTCCATTTAAGGATCTCAGAGTGGTTCAAACAACAAGAGGAAACATGAATCACAATGATGGCTGATTTAATGTTAAGAAATCATCATATTAGAGCAAATTTGTGACATGAGTTTAAAGGTTACCAAATAAGATCATAAATAAAAGTAGTCAGCTCCTACATTCCATCTTATGTTTAATACCATGTGTGATTTTGCAACAATTGTGCTTTTAAAACACAAAACAAGAACCCTTATTTGACTTGAATTGACTCACTCATACTGGAGAGGTACAGACATTTATTTCTATTTTACTATCAAAATTGCAGTTTTAGCTTTTACATACTGACTTATCTGTTGTGTATGCACAACTGTTGTCAAAATATTTTTAAGTCCCACTTATTAATTTTTTTTTTAACATTGACAGTGGATTTAAGTATGTGAATATGAATGGGTCAATGTTGTGACAAACTCAGGGAGAATTATCACCTGATTCCAATGTTTCCCTCAGTTATACAAAGGCTCATTATTGTGAATTTTGCTAACAAAGACCATGCCATTAAAAAAGCATATAAAAAGTTTTATTAAGAATGGTTGAAGGATTTGGGGATAATTTGATAGAGGGTTTGGAGGGAGAAATGAAAAAGATGAGAGGTCGATTGCATGGGGATGAACACAAGCCAAACAATATAATGTTGTGGCTGCAGTGTCTAGGGACGGGGTAGAAACCCAGGGTGGGGTCACTTTTTGATGAGCGTCGAGCATTTTAATCCCTCTGTTGTTCTTACAATTAAAGAGGAAGAAGATAAAGTTTACTTATGTGACGTATTAACCCTTAAACACACATGTCTTTGATGATGGGTGGAAAACAAGTGTACTCAGCTGGACTTACACGAGCGCTGGGAGGACGTGGGAACATCATGTGGAAGAGCCCGTGACGGCCAGGAAACCTGGGAAAGCCAGGGTTCAAATCCACTCCCTCTCTCTGTGAGACTACAGTTTGAACCACATGTCCACGTGTTGCTCTACTGAGAGGGAGCAGAGCAGAAGTGCAGTGGTTGTGTGTGTGTGTGTGTGTGTGTACTGGATTTCAATTCATCAGTCTAAATTAATGCCAGTTCCACTGAGTCTGGAGGGATAGTGAACTATTTGCTAGCACACTGACTGCAACCACTTTATAAAGTGATGTTATGTCAGTGTTGCTGTTCTACTGCCTTGCTTTAAAAAGGAAGGTGCAGCAGATGTTGCTAAACTCTTACAGTACAATTAATATATAGCGGTTATTGCTAATACTTTTCCATTCTCTACTGCTCATCAAGACAACAAGCAGGCCTCCTTATAATATGTCCAGTTTCAGCTTGTATGCTATTTTTAAAAGCCTGTGTCTTTTCTCTTTAATTTGAGAGAGGCACCATGAAAGAACACTGAGGGGGTGGGAAGGTTGATTGGTCACAGGAAGTCAAGGGTTTTTCATGGGAATCATGGTCTTAAGTCCAGGCGACGTGGTGATGGTAAGCGCGTGCATCTGTTCAGTGACAGCATGTCACATTTAATAAGGTTAACATGTCATCACAGAGAGGATCTTCAGATAACAAAACCTAATTAACGATGAGATTCAGTGAAATGAGCTCAAGTGTGCGCATGTGTGTTCATGTATGTGTGTATATGTATGTGTGTGTGTGTGTGTGACGTGAGCTGCCTAATGTGAAAATTTTCCAGCTTGGTCCTGTGCCTGGAAATGAAGCAGCTCTTGAGAGAGAGATAATACCTCCACAGCCATCAGCGCCTTAACAGCTATATCTGTTCCTCTGTGAAGATGGATGGCAGAGTGATGCAGTGGTCTTCTCCACCTCTGTGGAAATTTACCAGGTGTTTTCTTTCCACTTACCACACACAGACATAGTACATGACCGAAGGAACAACACAAGCAGTGCCTTTCTTGCCGTCATAAAGTGACACACAGGAAATTAATTTTGTTTTAACCTAAAGCTGCATATATCAGTTCCAGCCAATGTGCACGCATCATTTATCTTTTTTTAATCATCAGTGTGCATGAAGAAGAATTACATTTTAACTGTGTTTAACGTCTTCTGTTATCGTACTATTCAACGTAATCTCTTGCTCACATAACTATTTTTCTTGCACTCTTTAATTTTCCTCCTTTCCTGCTGAAATCATCAAGCCTTACTTGGAAGTGAATCATATTTGCAGGGGCATTCAGAGGAACAGGATTTTACAATCAGTGATCAATTCTGCACCTAATTAGTAGCTTGTTCCCATCAGAAGTTAATGCCGATTTCATTGTCTCTCTCTGAAAAAAATCCTAGTCCTACATTCTGTAACTCTGGCATATGTTAATACTTTCTTAACAGCAGCTTTCAGAGAAATCCTGCAAACTATTAGCCTCCATTATGAGCCAAGAGACAATAAGAGCAGGACAATAAGGAGAAACATATTGTTACCAAGCCTTTGTTATATGCTGACACCATTCAATGAAAAATCCATTTTCTAGGACTCGGCTCTTATCCTTAGATTCCTCTGTGTTTGAGGAATAGTTTTTTCTTTTAGACTGACCTACTTTCCTCTAACTTGCCTCATCCATATTTACTTTACCTAGTGGTTTAAAGCATATTTCACAATGCCTTGTCAGCCCACAGTGAAATGTGATGTTTCCCCCACACAAAGAGCGAAACTTGTATCAAAACACAACATAACTTTCAGCTGCGCCATATTCTTGTTTTCTAAGACAGCTGCATGTGCAGGAACTAATCCTTTTTTTTCTTGAAGTCTCACTTTATGAGTATTAAATATTGACTTTTATATTTTTTTAATATTTGTGTACATTTCAGTGCTGACTCTTCTTCATTCTTTGCCACTCCTCACAAATAGCTCTGTGTCTATTCCTGTGCAAGTATGTCTAAGTATATAAAAAACAGATTAAAATTCCTTGTATATGTAAACATGCCTGACCAAAAAGTCATCATTAAAGTCAAATCATTAATATTGGAGTTGCTATTATCAATATTTTTAAATTAATAATTGATCGAATGACTGCATGTATGGGTTGATCATAGTAACAAACCAGCAACATTTTAAATTAAAAGCAATGTTGCTCAACACTTAGTGAACATACAAATAAGCTAAATTTTGCTAAAAATTGGCAATACGTTAATGTTGTGTTTGCAGTTTTGCAGGGTGTCTCCAGCAGGGCGCTCACAAAAGTATTTAGAATCCTGGAGCTAAAATGTTCCACAAAAATAAAACAAATATCTGTGCTGAGACTTTAATGAGAGCATCACTACCAAATCAACACTGAGTCAGCATGTTGCATGCTAGGTTTGATTAGAGTGTTGTGGTAAAATAAATTGGCTGCTAGAAAAACGGTTCTGATGCCAATCTCCTAAACATTCTGTGCATCCCAGTTCCGATGCACCTTTTATTGTAGTGATAGTGACCCCTCTAGACTCCTATACAAAAAGTGAATTTCCATGTGTATTTCCGCAGGCTACATGAGAGTAGCATGCATATAACCCACATCATGGAGTCTGTATCTACACATTCAGCTTCCTGATGACAGTTTCAACATTCATCCCTTAGATCTTACCCACTCTGTGTTCCATAGTAACCCCCGCAAGCCTGGCTCAACCTCAGAGGGCACTTAGCAAACATGTGGCAGACCCAGTTTTAGGTTGGTGTTAGCTTAACACGCCAATAAAACAGTCAATTAAAGTTTTTCCAAATTGCTATTTCTGCAAAAACCTTATTTCTGAGTCCAGCTTTATCATTCAACAAGCAAACAGTTAAAGTGAAAGCGTAGATGCAATGGACTGAGGGACGGAAGTGAACACAGCACTAACACCAGATACCATAAAACTAAGCTTATCATTATGTTGCCGTACTGTAATTAAGGCCAGGTGTGGGGTTTTTTTTCAGTGTTTAATTTCCACCCATGACACCAGCTCAGCAAAACACACCATCCTGTTCCTTCAGCCCCACAGATGGAGGGATAAATGACTGATGCACACACAGAAGCAGAAAGATGGATGACAATAAGCCAGATCAACAGACTGACAGAATGCTGCCTGTGGGTGAATCACTTTCTACGACACGGGCAAAACATGCAAACTGCTGACTCAGCAATGACATACCAGCATCTTGGATGTTTCTCACAAACACATAAGGCCGAACGGGCACGTGCCCGCAGTCATGCGCACGTACGAATTACAGAGAGGCAAGCACGTACTCATATGCAATGGACCTATTTTTACCACAGTATCAATAAAAACTGTATATTTGTGTATATTTTTAGCTACGTGCTCAGACGATTTTTATCTGTCACGCCGTACTACATTTAAACCCCTGAGTATGTGTCAGGTGAAAACATTGTGCACGTGATGGTTGCGTTGCCTCGGTGCTAATTTTTACACTGACATTTCGGAGTATTTTTTGCAGAATCATAGTTCAGGTTTAAGATACAAATATTTGGTCAGTGACCCCTGGAGGCAGTGCTGTTCTTTACACATGGCTATTCAAAATGGCTGAAAAAATGACAAAAATTGCAAGGACTTTTTAGGATTTTTAGTATTCTTCACTCCTAATGAAACTTTTTTTTAAATTTATTTTAGTTTTTTTTTTTTTAGTTTTTTCTTATCACTTAAGCTTATGTTACATATTATGTAATGCAAGTTTAAAAGTTTGATATGTAACTTTTCCCACATTAAAACATCTAAAAACAATCTTCAATCCTCAGTCTTTGTACTGACATTATCACAAGTGTATTCAACAGTGTTCAAACCCACAGAAAAAAGAAATTTTATTTAATCAGACAAGTAAGAGAGTGAGGAAGTCAGCAAATGTAATTAAACGTGCCAAGAATAAAACTTAAATCCATTCCCCTGTCTTTTATCTTCCAGAACCAGTCAGATAGATTTACATTTAGAAAAGGTGGTTGTATAACAGTGATACAATCAGAGCTTATATTGCCTGGCGACTTCAGATGTCCTCAAACTGCATCCTCTGTTTTCAGTGTTTTGATCAAGAGACCCTTGAGTGGCGGAAATTGCATATTGTGCATTTAAGCTGCCACTAGGAGGCGGCAGGCATGAGCCGTAAACACAACACTGACATGTCATCATCTCTCAAGTCAAAACGATGTGGTTCTTAGTAAACAGTTGCAACATTGTCATTGATAATGAGTTGTGTCTCTGTCAACCTGATGACTAATTTATGTCCAACATTCACTCCAATTTCTACTGTTTTCCCAACATCTCCTAAAAAAATCCCACTCTTTAGCTCTTACGTAATCCTCCGCTGTCTTCTTAGCTGTCTCTCATCTGCTGTTTGCTGCTGGGCAGGTAGCATTGTCAGTTTTTTTTAAACTTTTTGCTTAAAAAAACAGCTTCCTGCTGTGACAAAAACCCTTTCACATTGTCACACTTTTTTTTTTACATCATATCGATGTTTCGCAATATTACAAGATCAAGCCGCTGTAAAGAGGTGACTCATTTTTTCATCAAAATTATTACCCTCAGTGTCCTGATTGTACTACTACTACCAATAAAAGTCATTTTCGTAAACAGAAATATAAATTACGGAGAGGTCAGTTAATTAAACAGGAAATCCTCTAAACAAAACAGCTGGCAGGCTGTAAAACCAGACCTTTAATATTGTTATGATGGGCAGATGAACCTGTGTGAACCAGATTTTGCCGCACACTACAAGCGTGTCTTTTCCTACTGCGTTGTAAAGCAATTAGATGCATGGAAGGAGAGCAATCTAAACAGAAAAGTAGGATAACAGAGTGTGAAGCACACGGGGAAGGTGGTCGAGGACCTGTGACGAAAGGAACAATAACAAGTCAGCAAACAGGAAGAGCTACACCTGACCTGTTCCCTCTGTTTTATGCACCTGATTGCACTTTCCCATTTGTTCCGGTCACGTATTTGTACCCTTCTACTCCATGGAATGTCCTTTCTATAGAAATAAATCATTGGCGCTTGTTATGAAATATGCGAGATGCTAATTATTAACTCCGAACATCAGCATCACGTGGTTAACCGTAAACCCTCAGTCTAATCTAAACAATGCGCTAATTCTGACCATAGCCGCTGACTCCAAGCCCACTCTGTTCTACCGAGGACAACTTGTACAATACATCTCTGCACAAACAATACAGACTGTGCTGTGCAGAGTATTTCCTTATGTTCAATATGAGTCCATTCCCATAAGGCTTCAGTTTTACTCTCAAGGAGAAATTCTTGCTCATGTGCAGTTTTAGTGTCCTGTTGGGATTTCTTCAGGATTCTGACGCAATTGCCAAAAAAGATCAGACCTTTGCACAACTTGGTACAGTTCACACAAGGCTGTGCTCTCTTTTCCAAGGCTGCATGCTGATCTTTGATCGGAGCTTCTCCTGGAAAATGGAACTTTGTATTTAGGTTTCAAGGATTTGGCGTGAATCTCTTGTCCAGAGTGAACAACAACAACTGGCACCAACAGAATTAGACACGTTTCCCACATAATCATTTTAAGCAACCACGGCCTTGAGCCAAGCGTCATGCGCTGGTTTGTTTTTAGTTTTTTCTTTTGTTTCTCCTTGTGTTTACTGTCTTGTACTCCCTCTTTTTTTGTTAACCCTTCTCTAGTCACTTGCATTTTATGTCCTGTCAAGTTTCTCTCCTTTGTGATCGCCTGATCCACCCTAATGTGTTTCACCTGTGCTGATTACCCTACCTGTGTCTTATTATAATCTCTGTGTTTCCCCCTCTGTCAGTTAATCTGACACCTGGTTTTGTCTATGAACTGCAGCCATGTCTGCATCCTGCCCATTTCCCATGTGTTTTCCAGTTAGTTTTTTTTCAGTTTCTGTATTTCCCTAGTTTTTTTTTTTTTTTAAATTTCTTTGCACCCTTTTTTGCAGCTCAGCTTTTTATAAAGCTCACTTTTGGTTAATTATTTAATTATTTGTTGGAGTTTTGCTTTTGGGCTTTCTTTTGTTTAACACTTGACAACAAGATATTAACTTAGCACAGCTGTTTTTATTAAAGAGCTCCAATAAATCCTAATATATGTGACCTGAAATGCGAGAAACAGTAAATATTAGACTCAAATTTAGTATTCAAATTTATTCATTGCACACACAAACATAACACATCTCAAATGAATGTTAATATTGTTGTATGTCTGCTTGATGTGTACATGGGCACATATTTACTTAAATGCATGTTAACTTTATTATGACTTGACAAGTCTGAATGTCCTGATTAGCCTTCCTGCTGCTTCCAACAGCCAAATTCAAATTAGTACTCCTTTAAAAGCTGCAATCAATTTCACTTGCCTCTGTCTGTTAATAACTCACATTCATTCAATAGCATTTTTGTAATTACTCACATTTTAGGCAAAAATACATACTTTTGTATAAGGTTTGCTAACACAATTAAGAGTTTGCATCAATCTCATCTGTAGAATACAGAGACTTAGTGTTGAGATGTTCTCAATGTGAATTCAGAGGCATTTGGCAGAAACAAGAATAAATCAGAATGTTTGGAATTTAGGAATGTTGGACATCTGCACAAAGTATCTGCAGTTGGTGACTGCAGCCTAAAAATATGACAGTCAAATCTGAGTGTTAACAACCTCAGGGTCAGGGCTGTGATGCCAGGCACTACTCTGTAACTATGAAGCATGAAGGCAGTCAGGGGGAGTGACAGACGGATGATGTTTGTTTTGTTTTGCTTTCTGTTTGATGCAGAGAAACAAAGCAGGGCCTTTACAGATCCAGCAGCACGTCACACTGTTTTGCCTGCAGGTAAAGTGACACTTGCAGGAGAATTACGGCTGTCAGTGGGTCTGCCTGTAGAGCCAGAGAGCAAGACAGCAAACACAAATCACTACTAAGCTGATGTTATGGGTGGAAGTGAGTCATCATGTGGGTGTCTAGGTGACCAACAACTTATTAATTTACATGCAAACACCAAAATACGTGACGCTGCACACACTCTGTAGTATTTAATTTTAGTTTATGCCATATAGGGGTCAGTTTGGTATGAGGAAAGTGAGGTGATGTCATTGAAAAGCTTGTCTGTAATTTTAGCTAAATTTAGGTCTAACTGTGCCTCCAGGAAAATGATCAGCGCCAAAATAAAACCTCACAAAAAATGTCATTCTGGTCACTTTACCCATTGTCCTTCCTGTTTATGTGCTGTTTTTTTGTTGCTTTAAAAGGTCTGATATTGTTATGTGCTGTGACGTTTATGTGAGGCATGGTATATTTTTGGTACTATGACAGCAGAGAAATCGCTCAGTCGTTTTGTAATCACACAGATTTGTCATCCATTAACATTTTAAATTGCAAATGCATTTACCCACACAGGTTCTAAAAAACAATCTCGTCCATACAGGCTTGACTCGTTTGGGTTTAGAGCCATTATACGGTAGCCTTTTGAAATTAAATAGGCCAGACATGTTCCCTATAGACTCTGAGTTCAACTTCACCCCCGTAGACTCCTAACACCTCCGTTATGCTGATACTGTGCTTACAGTTATACAATACATCATCAGAACCAAGTTTCCTGCCTCAATATCAATATCTGCAGAGGAAGAATGGTGTCAATCTGACTAATGTTACAGCCCAAAAAATCTGGCTTATATAAAGCTTGGGCAATTGCACTAATTCCCTTTAAGGGCATGGTAACATGTTTTTTAGGTCTGTTTTAAAGTAATAGTTCATCACCAAATATACATTAAAATAGTTCTAGGCCACTGTGAGCATTCCTCTCATTCATACTGGCCATTAAGAAATCCCCTCCCGGCATTTTTCCAGCAGGAGAGAAAATTCAGTTTCCATTTTGTGCAAAAACTTATTACAAAGATTATCTAAAGTTTGTATGACTATTTAGCAGTACCATTCAAGTTTTCAGTTTTTTGGTGCATATTTCCTTTTTAGTGTTTTCTTGGACAGTGTTAACTCGATGCAAGGGAGGGATCATAAAACAAAAGAAGAAATTTGAACCAAAACAACTTGAACTTTGGAAGAAACCTTCTTTAACTGCGACTCCTAAAGCTTCATATTAGCATATCAGATTTTGGAATATACTTTTGCTCAGAATGAGGATTGGGAATTTTGTCCCCAAACAGTCACATTAAAAGCACATTAGAAAAGGATCTCCAGCTGGCCAGAATGAAAGGAAAAAGCTTTCATTTGTTTGCACGGGCACAAGACTTGCTTATGTGGAATAACACAAATCCAACTTGTATGAACTGATGTTGGATTCACATGGGCTGGAAATGTGCACAGGCATCAGGCAGCTTGAGACAACATCCACAACAACAATTTCAAAAATTACTATTTTCTAAAATATCTACACATGGCAGTTAGAGTATGGCTAACTTTAGGAAGAGATTTGGGTTAAATCAAAAAAACTCTAGTTTGAGAAAGGTTATGATTAGGCTATTGAACATTAAAGGTTGGAGAAAGATGGTTAATAAAGATGAGAGAGCTAATTGTAGGTCCCTTGTGCTTAGTTTATCCAGGACACACCATATCCTAGGTTGAAAATGGTTGTTTCTTTTAGACATAAGAAGGAATCTGTAGAAATAGTGGACTGAAAATCAAGTCTTTTCAACATAAGAAGCACATATGGAGACAACTAAATTTGCTAAAAGCCTACAAATAAAACATCAAGAGAAGAAACCAAGAAACCAAAATTTGGCATGATGGTTCCAGTGGCTCATATCCTCAACTAAAAGCAGCGGGTTCCTGGTTTAAGAGGACTTGGGATGAATCCACAGTCGGATTGGAAAGTCTTTCAGACTGTCAGACAAGTTTATTCATTTGCTCAATATGTGAGCCAAACAGATAAGTCTGTAAGCTAAGAAACTTTAGCCAAAGACATAATTCTGCCAAACATATGTTTAACTTTACTACTATTTCCATCTGATTATGTAGCAGAAACATTAGTTTTGGCAAGTGCATAATGTGGATAAATGACAGCTATTAAGACGTCCCAGGTAGGAGGGGAAAATGCTGACAAAAGCATTGCTGCTTTCATTAGAATTTGTTTTTCAGGATGTATTAGACTCAACATACAGTAAAGCCTTTGCTGGACACAAAAAACTCAAAAACAAACAACTGTTTTTCATATTTGCTCAGCTGTGGACAGTCAACCTGTTCCAAACCTTTCAGAGTGTTTCTCTGTCTTTGACCAGTGCATGCTGGGATATGCTCCAGCTCCTTAGGACCCTTCAAAGACTGATGTTGACAATTTAGCTGCTGCTTGCTGTTTAGGTTTTGTTCCATTGAGAAACACAGACCTAAAATTACACCCAAGAGACGGAGCTCAACTGAGTGACACAACAGAGCTCAGGTTCACGTTGAGGTTAAAATCTGAGTCATTTTAAAGCACGAAAAGTAGATAGAAGATCTGAAAGAACCCAAGACTCAATGCTGTGTGGGGCAGATAAAAGATTATCTAACCTGTCTCTCCCCACATGCTGTCCTGTTGACAAAGCATTATAGAGAATGATTGCACACAATTGACGACGCAGCAACACCATCTGCTGTGCACCACAGATACACCGAGCTGGAGGACCATGTTTTGGTTCACATAAGGACGTCCACTTGGTGCACAATCAGAATGGATGTGGACTTAAAAGAGATTGAGTATCACATAAACACAACTTAAACTTTCACTATATTTAAACTCTTAAAATCCATTATTTCTGCACGTGGTTTAACATTTTTCTCCTGTGCATGCTGTAGCTGCTGAAAACCAAAAATATGAGACATTCATTGACAAAAACAAATGGCTGACACAAGACTGACAAACATGTTGTGTTTTTGTAATGGCTGACTGGTTTTCTTCAGTCATAGAGCTTCTTTCTGACAACAGCATAGGAGGGAAGCGTTGTTTGTTCCATGTGATCACCCAACTGACAACTGAGTTCAGCCCAGAAGCCTGCAGATCTTGTGAGAGACAGTTGACCTAGTTGACCAGTTAGTGGTGGTCAGAAGTCTGGACAGGAAGCAAAAGTGTTACTTTGGAAGCGCAGCAGGCCACAAACTGGGTGCAGAATGAGGGTTTTATGTTGGAGAAGGGAAGGATGAAAGAGTTGCAGGAAAATGTGTTAAATACTTTGTCTGCAAGTTAACTGAAAGATGTTTTTTGTGTATCCTGACTGCAGTGTTAGTCTTTATCTATCTGCGTGGTGTTGCACTTTCCTCACAGGGTTCCCTCTGTTATTTCAGATAACCTCTTTGGGTCTAATGTGAAGCTTCATAGTGCCCATGTTTGTAATGCAGACATGTATATCTCCAGGCATCAGCCCAAGGTTGGAGGGGCAAATTTTGTGCCTTTTGTCCAGGCAGGAAGTCCTCCTGTATTTTTTTCAGAATGAAAATATTGGAGAGTCTTGCCCAGATAGAATGATGCCAGTGACACTCATTAAGCACCTACAAAGGTCAGGCCCGTATTTGTCACACTGCGTAAGGGGAAACTCCACCAGCTTTAAACATCAAAGTCTGTTTATACAGACGACTGATGGGGAGCACCACTGAATATATGAAAAAAGTTGTGTTGTCTTCTGCAGCTCCATGTGGGAGCTGCACAAAATCTGATCTGCCTCAAGTCACGTACAAGTCAGTGTCGGTCAGGATGAAGACTACAGGTCAGAAAATGAAAAAATACTGGAGGTAGGAGTGTTAAAAAGAAGTTTATTTCCAGAACTATGCAGCTGATCCTCCTCTCTGCATGAGGCTAACAGCCGCAGATCAAAATCTCAGAGTGAACTGTTGGAGGTCCAGTTGCATTGCATTGAGGGTTATATCATCGTGAGGTTTTGACAGTGGTGAAGACGCAACTCTGGCTCTGTTGCTTTGATCTTAATATTATCTTGATCTTGATTTTATCTCAAACTCTCCAGAGTCCAACAATGCTAGAGGAGTGCAATGCTAACTCTGTGAAGTCTAAAAGTGAAAGGTGAGCTTAAGAGAGAGACATACAGACAAATCTTCATCTTCACTTTTACTCCTACTTGCAAAGTTTAAAATAAAGGTTATTTATAGTACATGCATAGGTCTACAAGCTTTTACGAGCTCATAAAGATTTAATTGTATAAACCTTGTATTTATAACATGCTGTACACTGATGATGGATTATCCACTATCAAACCCACTGAAACATCTACTTTAGCCCTACAGTTTTCTATTATGAGCTTTTCCATTTGGGTGGTCCAATAAATAGGCCCAAAAAAGTAGATGCTATGGGGTAAAAGACTGAGGGAGTTTGCACTTGAAATTGTATTTCTTGTCATAATTAATCTCTTTTAGGACAGATTTTCTCCTTAAGTGTGAATTTTCCACCGGCTGAATTGCTTAAATTTCCTGTTATGTGTCATCTTTGTTTTTATTCACATGTTAAATGAGTATCAGATTGTTTACTTTACTTGTTTATTGCTACTGGAGATATTAAGTTATTAAAGATTCCATATGTCAATGAACTAAATCATATATTTACTTTTGTGGATAATGTATCCCTTAGGAAATGTTTTTTCAAGACTGAACCACTGCATAAAAGAAATTTAAACCCTTGTCTCTGATTAACTGTTCCTCTCTAGGCATACATGTGATCAATTATGTTCTATAAGGGTTAAGGTTACTTCTTTGCTGTAGGAACGAGGTGGTCGCTTCATTAACGAGTCTCATTTTTTACTCTCTGCATGGATTTTTCATTCTTCCTTAAGTGGCCCTTAATAGGATTCTGTAGTGTTCTTCTTAAAAGTTTGATGGAAAGGGGCTTTTGTTTTGATTCTCTGCTACGAGAGATGAGTTTCATTGGAACAGGAATGTAGTCAGAACTTACTACAGATATCCATTCCAAAATGCAAGGGTTTATGGGTATAAGGCGCCAGATGTTTACATTCAAGAGCCAGCAGTTCCTCATGTTCAGTTTCTCTATCCTGGTATAAAAAACGGACTAAGGAAAAACTGCAGTCTAGACTTTTGTTTGAGTTCGGCTGTCTCTGCATCTGTTCTTAACTTGTGTGATCAGCAGAGAGAGGAAATTGCAACACAAAGCACAAAACTCTTCATGTTTGGTTAAACAGTTCCATACTTCCAGGATCCTTTTCCAAACTTCTGTCGAAAGCTACTTGTAAGTTGATGTGACCTCTGGTTGAATTGGGCCAGAACAAACAAAGCACAAAAACTACACAAACAAAGAAAATGAAATGCACCTACTAATTGAACTTAAAAAATAGGACCATTAAATCTTCATCGGCCCTCCTTTTATTCTGTTCTTTGTACGTGTTTTACGCCAGGTGGAATAACATACAGCATTTAAACACATTTAGGCACAATAACACACAACTCAGCAATAAGGACATCTGTCATAACACGTGCTCAGCAACCATTGCCTTCTTTTCCAACAAGCACATTAGCAGCAACAGGCAAGTTTGTATCTGACCTGCCAAGACAGCTAACAGAAATTCAGACGTACTTCCAGTACGTATTAACACTCCATAAATCAAAACAATGAAACAATGCAAATCCTGGCTGAAAGAAACGTGTCCTCTTAAATGCTCGCTTGTTTAAATATACTTCAGATGAATGAAAGTCTGTTTTATCCAAGAGCTGCATAACTTTGTATAACTAAATCAGTCTTGTGGCTCGCGTGACTTGATGCAATAAAATGCAGATATATAATTTATAATCTTTTCAGTCAAGATGCATTTTATTAAATCATATATGACAACTTTATATAAATACAAATAGATTTCATTGTGTTGTGAAGGTACTCTCTCAGTCAATCAGCCTTTTTTTGTTTCATCTGATGCAACATGCTCATGTAATATAAAAAAAATGTAAAGAAACAATTGTCTTACTTTGTTTTATCAGAAATGACACTTATCTAATTGATAAAGATAAAAAAATATGGTGATGAGCATGCCTTAAACAGAAACTAGTTTTTGATTTAGTGAGGTAAATGTGTGTTAAACAAAGAGAGTTGTGCAGGATGTGACCAGAAGTGTATTAAATATGGTGTGTTCCAAATTGGCTGTGTGAAAGCTAAGCGTGTACAAACAAGACATTATTTATAATAAAAATCATCTCCTTTTTAAAAAGTTTTTGTTCATTCTTACAATTTTAAGCAATGACTTCTTCCTCTAACAATTTTTAAACATTCTCAGCACACTTTTTCATTTTCTATTATTCATATATTTTCACCACTAGTGGTGTTTTTGGCAACATGTATGGGTGCAATTTTTAGTATATTTTTCTCATTGATATATTGGTTCAGATGCATAGATCAGTGTGAAACAGACGAAAGTAAATAATGAAAGTAAAAAAAAGCACCATTTATATGAGCTCTTTAAATCCTTGAAGAGAAATCTCTGTACATGTATACTGAACAGTGGTATTCTTTGACCAAAGACAGGCGGTAATTTTTTTTAAACAATACATGTTAAATAATTGACATAACATTCACCATGTTTGTGCGTCTCAGTCACTTTGTGTATACTTGTGTATATGTATTGCACAGACTTGAACTACTTACAACTTATAGAAACATTTTTTTGAACATTTTAGTGTGTAGTGGAGTGCCCTGTTGTTATGAGTGAATTTAAGTCCACTGACTCATTTATGTGATACAGTACTGTTGACCAGCGATAAGCCTTTTTTGGAGAGAAAACCACAGCTTAACCATTCCAGAGTGTTCAAAACTTAAAAACCCAAAATAAGTACCCATAAAACATCCTGTTTGCAGACACAGAGCAGCTAACAAGTTCACTCTGCCCTTCTCGACCTCCTGTGAATTTATTTTGAATCAGTTTTGTCCTCATGTTCAACTATTTTGTTGTCACAGTTGTTTCAGTGGTCTTAAACGCCGTTTAATACTCAGTCTTAGAGTGCCCCCATGTGGTCAAACAGGTGAATGTTCTCTCCCAGGAGAGGGCAACAAATGTGTGCTTTGACCAAAACATCCAACCTGAATATTATAATGAAATCTGATATATCGATCCACTATTTGTCTACATTGCCTCTAAAGAAGAAGTAATCCCTCCCATTCACCACACCCGCCGGTGCTGCAATGATGTTGTGCCGTTGTGATGTTTGTGAAGGATCCCCTCACTGCCTTTTGCTGTCCAGGATGGCCCTCCAGTCGTCCGACCAAGACAGGAGTCTTCTTTGGGAGGGGCTGATGGAGAGATGCTTGTTGTGGCAGGCGGAGAACAGGATGTGTTCCCAAGTTGGTTTGGGTTCCACGCCTGATCAGGAGAGATGTTCGGCCCAAGCATTACATAAGTGACAACTACACACATTTTACAGTGTAGAGTGCATGAACCACTGCAATAGGCAACCCACAGATACTAACAGTGCTAGCAGCTGTCTTGGAAGGTGCAAATGAGGCCTTAAGAAGATATATGCAAATAATGACACCCACATGCCATTTCACAAAGGGGATTAAGGCATTCTCTTCCTTTCATATTTTTCCCACCTTCTTTCCGCCTTCCCTTCCTTTTAATCTTTGAAAGCACTCTTATGTAAGCTGAATGCTTTTTATTATAAATTTTTGTTTAACATATTTACATTTTTATTATGTTACATCACTGTGCTATTGCACAATATTTTAGTTAATCAATTATCCTTATAAAAAGTATGTAATTTAGTATTTTTTTCAAAACTAAGTCAACAAACTGCCTCTTTTTAGATAAGAGAACTTGCAACATTATATTTTCATTTGCTAAACTCCTCCGTCAGAACTGCAACTGTCCAATCTCATCCATGCTTGCTGACTATTAATAGGCATGACAGGTCTATTTAAATGTCATTTCATTTATTTGTTAGAATGGGCAGTGAACATTTATAAATACAACTGGAAAAATTCCAGTGTAAGCCAGTTGACTAGTTTTTAACTGTGGTACTCTGGTGTGATGTTTTGAAAGCAACGGTATTGGTTAAACAAACAGAAGACAACATGACACATAGAGTAACAACTAGTGCTGTCAAAGTTAACACGTTAATTTTGGAGATTAATTTAAAACATTTGACGCATTTTAAAAAAAATAACGTAATTAACGTTGTTTTGTTTACTTCTGGTGGCGCCTGACCCTTAACCTTTGGTCACGTGTGCCGGCACACCAGGCAACCCGAGCCATACTGGCTAAAGCACAGTCTATGGCGCAAAGATGGATAACGACGTACTTTTAGGTGGAAAGTTTCATTTTAAAAAGCCATTAAAATAGCCTTTGAATTTAAATATACTTTATTTGTATTGATTCTACATTAATTTCATGATTTTTCATAAATAAATATCTGCTATAGTCTGAAGTAGAAGAAATGCAATTAATCGCGATTAATTACAGAAAATTGTGCGATTAATTAGTTAATTTTTTTTAATCGGGTTAGTAACAACATAAGCATTTGCAACACAAAACATGAGCCACACAGAGCAACAGGAAGCAGCCAAACATTAGTTACATGCTACATGCTATTCAGCTGCGCAATACTGATTCTATTTTATTCCCACATGCTGTCATGCTGAGGACCAATAATCGATAAAACATAAATAAAATACATCAAACATGACGGGTTATGTGGATTGCTCCACATTTTGAAGCTGTGTTACATCAATTTAAGAAGAGGGGGATGAGTATTTGCATGTCTAACGCTGAACATTAAGGCTAACAAGTCTTACTAACTAGCTTGGAACCAACAGTAGTATTTAAGTCCTGCTTTCAAGACCAATGAACACAGTAACCCTGAACTTAAACTATTCACCAAATATATAAGGGTTAGAGATACAGAAAGACCTGTTTCTGAAAGCACAATATATGTAGTATTGCTATCAGTAAGAACTAATTTAGAATTTCTTTCCTGCTCTTAAAAGGATTTGTCAAACAATATTGCAGCAACCCCAGCAAATGAACCGCTCAGTCTCTATCCTTATCTTATCCCAGTCTTTAGAGTTAAAACTGAAAAAAAACTGGGTGAAAATATGAACAAGTATGTACGTTAAGCAGTCAAATGGAGCTAAGTCACTTTGAAATAATAATCTGACTTTACATTTTTCCTTATCATATTCATACATTCATAAAATCGTAGATTCCTTACCACACATACTCAGCTCAACAAGGTTTAGATTGTACAAGATTACAATGATAACAATTAGGTTTCATATGTCTTTAATTTAGGTGCTAGGTTGGTAATAATACCAACTTTTTAAGTGGGACATATAGCTTTAGCCTGAGTCTTTCACTACAATTTTATATACTTAGCCATTACTTATATTTTAAGGATCCATTTCACGTGATCAAGATTCTTGTTTTACATCAAGTCAGCTGGAAACCTTAAAAATCATGCTTAAGAAGGTGTTTTATCCAATTCATGAAGCTTACTTTTGCTTAATTAGCTATCTTACAACAGCAGATGAAGTCTGCCATTTACTTTTTTATTTTAGTTAACAAATTCAGTAGTTGCTAAAAAAGAGAAAACCAGCTTTTTTATTCCTCCACTTGAACTTAAGGGCCCAAGTTAATTTGGCACTGTTTACGTTGAAGACAGCACAATGCAACAAGTTGGTATGGTGGAGATTATTGTAGGGTCGATTTTTGATCTGGGAACTGTTATGGGTATTGTTTTTTAAGTAAACTGTTGACGAAAATTTAAATGTTGATCAGCTGGCATTTTGCTATTGTGACTAGGAAACACTGCAGGTGCAGAACACACACAAACATGTATTAGTTCTCACCTAAAATGTCTGGCTTGTCGTCTATAAGGATGTCCCCAGCGATTAATGTCTTGTCACTGGTCAGGATCACCTGCTCCAAAAAGTCATGGCCTAAATGTTTCTCTACCCAAGCATACTGCAAAAACACACACACACACAGACACACACACAGGAACAGTAAATGAGATCTAATTAGGAAAGGGAAACAGAAAAGATAATGATATACAAAGGGAACAGAGTAGATGTTGTTGATTGACTGAGAAGTAGCTTACCTTCTCATGTGGGCA
The DNA here is from genome assembly GCA_029814665.1 of Acanthurus lineatus. Lineage (NCBI taxonomy): Eukaryota > Metazoa > Chordata > Actinopteri > Acanthuriformes > Acanthuridae > Acanthurus > Acanthurus lineatus. The sequence continues at coordinate 15,013,467 of JAPZDV010000014.1, read as the reverse complement.
GTGTTTGTAATGTTTTATAGGGCTCGTGCAAATAAAGACATCTGTGCTGCGGAGAGAAAGGGAAACGAGAGGACTGGAGTGGACTGGAGCTGATTTATGCATCAGCTACACATAACTGACAGGAACACTAGCTCCTAATAACTGAAATAAATAACTATATCAGAGATTGATGGTGAACTTTCCCTGAGAGGACAACAAAGAGGTAAAAAAAAAAAAAAAAAAACCCCACAAAAGTGAAAAACCTCTCTTCACACCATATGGCTGGTTTTCTTGATAAGACGGTCATCTCATCCAGGCACTCTATGGTGGTTAAAGAAACCTGTTCATTTTCATCAGGAGGGGAAATGTAAACATGAAGTTTCATAACTATTGCAGCTATTTTTAGATGTGATTCCACTGTGTTGTGTCCTTCTGAGAATGCTACTGGAAACTGTAATCATGGCCTCTTTCGTGTTAACTTGAATTACACTTGAATGAAATATTTCACTACAGATTTTGAGATATGGGTTGCACTCGCCAAAGCTCACACGGCAGAGTACACCAAAAGCACATGGCTGGCTCTACAGGATTCCCACAGAGAAGGACGACAGAGCTCTGGACTAAAGCTACCCATGTCCAAAATGTATCATCTTAAAATCTGACAACACATTTCACAGCCAGTGCTCTTCTTTTCTGACAATTAAAAAGCTTAACAATGAGATACCATCGCAATTCATCAGTTGATACATTCATTTACTGTCACCAAGCCACATAATAAAACTGCATATCTAACTGATGGCCAAATGATTGATTTTGGAGCCTACAAAAACCTCTGCAGTGTTCATTAAACATTCATAAATGTGGGGTAAGATCATGAGCTTGTGTCTAACATCAAAGCAGTGTTTCTTGCTCTCCAGTTTTTGTGCAAAAGCATCCACCACATCATTAAAATCCATGGCTCTTACCAGGAAGCTGGATGCAAACTGATACTTATTTATCATGTCCACCCAGTACTTCTGCAATTTGTGCTGTTTTAAGCCACAGAATCAACTCCTCGTGTTGATGTCCCCATGAGCTCTTAATCATTCTGCTTTATTTTCTGCTCTTTGCGCATGTACACTTCCCAAGATGATGTTGCTCAAAAACCCATTTATTTCACAATTTACTAATATATCAGCAGCAGGCAAATCAGTTTATGATAGATAAGTCAACCTCATCTTCAAGACCTACGTACTTATCCATCTTGGCCATCTCCTTGACCGCCTCCACTCCTCCTGGCAGCGGTTCCAGTTCTATGAAAAAGTCCTTAGACTCCCAGATACTGATAGCTTTTTCCTAGAGACAAAAAAAACAAAACACACACACACAAAACACACACAGAGCTTCATATCACTGTAACTTGATAAGATTAGTTTTCATATATCCACATGTATGAACATGTACTCTGAAGAAGGAGTATCCAAAGGGCAAGTTTTTTATGGTCAGCTATATACCCAGCTGTTCAAAAGCATAGAAAATCTGATATTTGAATTTAAATATAATGTACACACTCTTGAATTCAATAATATTGAAAAAGGAACTGAAAAAAAAAGAAAATCTCCTGTGTCTGTCCTTTCATTTAACAAGGACCTTATACCCCAACTAGGTTTATAATTTTGTGACATATTGTATACTTGTAATATGGCACAAGTTAAGATATATTTTACAAACATTTTTATATACTATAAAACTTTAGGTGATTAACTCACTTTTGCATTAAGCTGAGTGTCATGCCACATTGTATTACAATAATTTTCATGTATGCCTTGCTTGCAAAGACTTGTTAAAAAAGAACTAAATAATGACTTTGAAAAAAGTAAAACAATTTTTTAAATTTGCATTATGCTTTTTCACAAAAATGGGTTTAAACTGGGATTTACACTAGTGTGAAGAGATGAGCCTCTGATGAGCTGTTGATCTGTGACTGCAGGCCCATGACAATGGAACCCATGATGACAAATCATCAGCATTAAAATGCAAGTATCAAGTCAGATGAGACTTGAGCGCATTTGATAACTTCTGCACACTGTGGGTGAGGCCAGAGACTATTAAAGAATGTCCGCACATTCATAAATATATGGTTAATTGGATTTAAATCAATGGTTTGGTTTGCCGGAAGTTTATTTACTGAGTAGCATAGGACCACAAGGATCTATTGCGTCTGCATTATGTCCTTTACCATACTGAATGTTATTGATAAAAACTGTGGTTTAACTCGTCAGCACTATCTAAATGAAAAAACGGGACATTTGGAGGGTGCACATTGGTTTCAAGCTTCAACATCAAATCAAACTCCTAATTCTGCAAAAGTGAATTTCATTGACTGCTTTTTTGTACATATATATGTATGTCACTTACACACAGGTCACTCCTCAGCTGGCCATACTGCGTTGACACCCAGAACCCTCTCCTGTCATCCAAGGTAATGAAGGGCTCGTCCGGGTATCTAGCCCGGTACTTCTTCAGGAACCCTCCTTCGAAGTCCGCCAGGACCCCGTCCATGTCTACCAGAACCCGAAGTCTCTTACTCGACGTACAGGAGGACGACATGTTAACGCAAATCCTATTAAACGGATCACGGAGCAAGGTTGTTCCTCTACCGAGTAGGCGTGTGGTACTAGACAGTAATAACATTGTTGACTCTTGACTGAACAACCGCTAAAATACCAACTGTCACTACCGGTAACCCTCTTCAAACGACGAGTGCAAAAGATGAATAAAGTCCGCATGAGAGTCGAAAACTTTTCCCAAAAAACTCCGGTGATTAAACCGTGTATATTTTTCAGCACTTATCATTAGTTGTGTTGTGTTTTGTCTTTTCGGAAAGTTTTGTTTTACTGTTACCTTAACTTTATCAAAATGAGAGTCCCTGCTATGCAGCTGCAGTTGAGCTAACGGTCGGTAGCCAATTTTAGCTGACAGGCTAACGTTGGCTGCACAGCATTTGGCAGGTCAAATGTGACATGCCTATGGCCACAGTTTACTGGGGGCTGTTTGCATCGTTTTGTCAGTTATCCACAGCCATTCTCAACCCACTGCATCTGTAATACTGGCTGTAGGAACAACCTGAACAACAAGAAATAGCATAACACAAACACTGCAGCACCAAGGACAGTGAGAACAAACTGTACTTCAAGCCTAGGCGCAACAAAGATAGGTTAGAATGAGAAGATGGCTCACTCCTCCATTGTTTTCAGTGTGCAAAAACCATGTACAATAAAGCAAGCAGTTTACAAATGAAAAGAGAAATAAAGAAAACAGGTAGATGATTGATGATTATGGGGTGGCTTTTTCATGTGGATTGTTATTATTGCTGAGGCTATTTCTGTCTAAATGTTACAAGTAGCCAATAGCCAATAAATTTTAATATTATTATACTCTCCTTTTTGCTCATTTATGATTACAAATAATTTTTAAACATAAAAAAATAAAACTCCAACTAGCACTGTTGTTAAGACAATCAAACAAAAAATATATACAGGTATGATCAGAGGTTGCAGAATATAGGGTCAGGTTATGCAGCTGATTATGCATAATAAGTTTCAACATTGAAGGGACAAAAGGGACAGTTTAATGGGTGAAAACATTACATGTTTTACTTATGTCGTAAGTAAAGCAAAAAAATGTTAATACTGAATAAATAACAAATACAATTTTGACAATGATAGATATTAATAGTCTAAAGCTACCACAGAATAAGTGCTAATGCTACTGAAGAAAAAGTGTACAATTAATGCTTGTTCTATATTAATTTATATTATCTTCTAAGACACATTACTTCATGTGGTTTCTTCACAGGCACCTACAAAATGATATGTCTCTATCACTACACATCTGCAAAGTGGTTTGAGAGTCATTGTAGTTGCTTTAAGTGTATGCCCATTTAAAGACCAAGGTCCTGTTTTTACTCTGAAAAATAAGTGGTTTAAGGAGCTGCTAAACCTGAAGTTACCCATTTCCTAAACTTAAAATAAAAGAATGTGGTGTTTTCCATATATGAAAAAAGGAGAGGAAAAAATTACTGTCACAGATGGAAGTTTGTATTAAAAAATAGTAGTTCCATTTTTATAAAAGCAGGCCAACAAAAAAACAAAACAAAACAAAAAAGCGCCAGTGCACATTCTTGAGAGTGTATGCTCAAAACTTAGTTAGACAGAAACTCTTACATCTTTTAATATCTTTGTTGAAAACCCGGTAAATTGTACGTCAGTTCCTGTATATTTATTTCCCTATTATAGGGACTGGTATTGCTATTTAAAATAGACAACTGCAGTGTCTTACTGCGTAGAACAAGCAGAAAATGTTACAATTATTTAAGTGATACACTGTAATGAAGATTTTGACGGTTTTGTCTTAACTATTTTTCGCAAATTGTGTTACTGGCCCTTTAAGAATCCAGCGGTCGGTTCGTAAACTCGTTGCAGTTGGCTCTGTTCTTATAATCTCGCGATAACTTCCCCTCAGTGGCGGCTGTGTGGCCCCCTGTCTCAGTCCGGACGGAGTTGTTTCTGACGTTTGAATGAAAAACAGTGTAATTTACCTCCACTTTGGACCCAGGAAATAATGGCTTCAGCCTTGGAGCAGTTTGTGAACAATGTGCGGCAGCTCTCCGCTCAAGGTAGGGAAGCTAAACTCATTCGAGTGGGAAGTATTAGCTAGTTAGCTAGCATGCTATCCAATGCCTTGTCGATAGCTAGGCAGCCAAACTGGCCAGAGCCCTCTTTTTGCTTTATCATGTAAACACACCGCAAAAATGACTTTCTTTGGATGCGAGAGTTCTGTAAAGTACCACCAGAACATGCGTTATTGCACGGGGAGGCCAGTGGTAACCACGAACTAGTGAGTTTTTCAAAGAAAATGTCTAAATCATACTTTTTGTTTTTGATCTAGAAATAATTTCTGGGGATTGCCTACCGGTAGTCCCGCCCTAGCCTACTTTTATTGGCTGACGAACTGAATTAGCGAATATTATTGGTTGAAAGTCATCTGTCAATCCCACTTGCATTGCCTCTGTTGCAAGGCCTTGACAGGACACTTGACCGGCCGATTTATACTGAAATACCCAGCCACAGCACGATGATTATACAAAATAATCGTAAACCGGTCAGTTTTCTGCATTTGTTAAAGAAAGCCTTTTCGCATTCGTGAACAATAAAGTTTATATTGTATTAATATTTTGACATAAACAATGAAAAGAATGCTTGGACCCTAGGAAAAGTATTGCCCCCCTTTTCTTTGTGGATTTCAATCATCTAAACCTATCATTCATGACTTTGATGAGAGAATGTTGTAGGAAAATTTTTCTTTTTGGGAACTGTAGCAGTTACATCTGTGTGATTCTATATTTCTTGTGTGCCACAAAATGCATTAAGGGATTTAACGGTTGACATTTGATGATGTAGAATCTTAGTGTAAAATAACTGATTTAATTGTGAAAGAACAGAACTTCTTAAAAGCACCAGCTTCTAAAGATCAAAAAGGCATAAAGGAGAAGTCCCAAAGCAGTGTACTTTCTCTCACATTCTCTTGCCCTTTAACCCTCTAGGCCAGATGACTCAGCTGTGTGAGTTGATCAACAAGAGTGGGGAGCTGCTGGCCAAAAATCTGTCCCACCTGGACACGGTGCTGGGAGCCTTGGACATCCAGGAGCACTCCCTGGGCGTGCTGGCTGTGCTGTAAGTAGCTTACTCCATCCTCATTCTTTCTAAGTTTGCCCCTTTTTTGCGATGCACCAGATAAGAGATAAAAGAGCATCCTCTGTCTTAAGTAAAGTCTGCTGCCGATTTTTTTTTTTTTTTGGTCCAAATTTCATTCGATTTTTGGTTATGTCCAGTCTTGCGTTCACTCTAGGGATATGGACCAAAATCATATCTCAGTACGTATATCTCAATTCGTCATGGACTCAGTATTTTCTTAGTGTGGTAAATTTTCATTTACAGGTCAACACCACGATTTATATGTCAAAAGTATGTGTGAACAACAAGGACAGTACCAGTAATTAAAATATTTTTAACCAAAAAAGCTTGCAACAATGTTGTAGAGATGACTGTTGGTATTTTTGACAAAATAGAAATACAAGATTTTTGATAGATAGTCAACAATAATGTGAATGGAATTATTAAATGGTATAAGGCCATGTAAAAAACAGTCAAGTCTTTCGTCACATAATACAGCTTTTAAAAGACAACATACATGCCGTATAAACATGATAAGATAAAAATATCCACACCTGAGAAAACATTGTATCTTATATTACAATATCCATTAAATATTGATAATCCTCAGCTCTACCTTTCCTCTGAACTGGGCCAAGAGTTTCTTTTTTCATTGTGCCAGAATGAAGAATGTCTAACTGTGCTTTTTTTTTATATAAATATGGTAGAGGTGGTGGGACATATGGAAAAGATAGATTAATAAGAGGAAAATGGTGCATGCAGGTCTGGCCAGTTCAGTTTTCTATAAAAATTTTGATTTGCAAACTTTGTAAAAACAAATTTATGTATCAGTACTTGCATGTTATGTCAAGGGTGTTATTTCATAACTCTGCCTATTAATAGATTTCTGAATCATTGCAGGCTGTCTGTTGCGTGCATTGCATTATAACAAAAGTCAGGAAGCCACAAAGCTGCTTAAGGCCACCTGTTGCATGTATAGTGACTAAGATAGATATGACCTCACTTTTTAGCAAACACAGTAATTATTTTTTGATTAAATAAAGTAAATCAAGTTATGGCTATAATGCATTAAATATAAAAAAATTGAAAGTTAAAATGTAGAGATGTAGAGTTTTATTGCACATTATATTAAACCATCAGTTGGAAAAAAATCTATTTACAATAACAAAACACTACATGCTAAGAGTTCTGATCTATTTTTTTTTTCTCATAAGAAAATCTGCACATTCCCCTACATAATGAAAATGACCTAACAACTAAAACATCTAATTTTGCATCCTCATCCCACATGAAAAGCAGGGTCATTTCCAGTTAGGCCTGCATTAAAATCTCCTTGTGTCACTGAAAGGTTTTCACTAACCTGCTCCTCATGTGTTTCAGATTTGTGAAGTTCTCCATGCCAAACATCCCTGACTTTGAAACGCTCTTCTCCCAAGTCCAGCTCTTCATCAGTACCTGCAATGGGGAGCACATTAGATATGCAACAGACACTTGTAAGTTCAGTCCAACCAAACCTCTCACCTTTGGATGTGTAGAAAGTGTTTTGTATCCTGCTGGTTGTGTTCAGATTGTACAAGTTTTCAGTCAAACAAGAACATATTTCTAAACTGATCAATGTTCTATTGATGAATGTGCGTACTCTTTAAATATACACTGTTGTCAGCTAAAAAATTAGTCTAAATAATGCCTACTCTGCCTTATGCAAGTGCAGGTCATACAGGACAATGGCACAGCATCTGTGATGTAGACGATGGACAGGTATATTATTGTAGATCATTATATTAACAGGGTTTAGCAGCATCTGCAATTGTAAATTTCCTTCAACCATGCAAATGTCTTAATGTTGGATGAATTATTTTATTAAAGGCATAATATGCAGAATTTTCTTTCTCAAAATCAATGTACAGACTTTAGTAATCTCTCTCAGCTATCACTTATGACCCACTAGGAGTATGTGGTGAGGTATCTGGTTTTCTGTGTTTGTGATGTTTCTGGGCGTCAGCCTTTGGGCAATTGTGTAACTCCCAGCTAACAACAGCAGTAGGTCGGTACTGTAGAAAAATAGGTTACATTGCTGTATCATCTCTTTGTCATGAGCTGCTTCAGTTAGTGTCTGTTACATATACAGTAATGCACACAGAGCATCTTCATAACTACGTTCCTTCCCTTCATTCACTCTTTTCCCTTTTGGAGCACTCTTACTCGCTCAGTAATATTGAGCCAAGCAGGAGGGACCAAGTTTAAATGTTGTGCAAACAATAACAGACAATTGCTTCATGTTATGACTTAAAATTATTACAAAGTTATCAAGCCTGCTTGAAACTTGGGGCTGAGGATAAAATGCCAACACTTTTGGTATGCAGATGTTTGCAGTTTAAGCATCACACATGTATATGTGGACAATAAGGTGTATACATATTCTACACACTATGTAAGTAGATCTTTACACTGAACTAGCCTCCTTAAGAATGGGTTATCAATTTTTCTGTGTTCTTTTACAGTTGCTGGTCTCTGCCACCAGTTGACAAATGCCCTTGTAGAGCGGAAACAGGTAAGCTAATTCTGCTTAATGTTGGGGTGAAATCATCAACTAGATATCATCTCTCAGCTTTACTTTAGCAATAAATTTGATTTTTATGAATTAGTAAGTGACTATTATAAGATGTTGATCAAGGGGAGTTTCCTTATATCATCATTTTAGCGTATAAATGTAAAAATGTAATTCTAGATTAAATGTGACACAGGAAAAGCTGCATAGGTTGCTACTTCTTTATAGATGCAATTCATTATGCCGTCATGTTGTGTGAAACATGTTTTTGTGGCTGACTGCTGTGGTTGTAAATGCAATCTTTATAGTTTAAATATCATCTATAATCAGAAAGAAAAATAGGTTTATTAGTTCTTAATTTATAAAGCCTTTTGCCTCATTCTCAATCTTTGTTTGTTTGATGGATACCTCCAGCCTCGATCAGCACTGTGTTAATGTTGTGTATTCACAGACAGCATGCTGTTTTTGTAAAGAAGACTTCATTTTCCAAAAGCTGTAGGACTATAGTTAATCTAAATGTTCACAAAGAAGCTAGATTTGACTTATTGTTTGCATGTGCCTGTGTTGTCTTACACTTACATACTGACAAGCATATGTTAAAATCCTGAACAGCACATGACAAAGCATGGCCTACCATGTTATGTCAGCTTTGCAGCACTTAAGTGTAGAATCAGATGATTCTTCAAACTGAGACTACTGAAACCCTAACCCCTAACCCTTACTCTAAATAAGGGGTTGGTCAGTGTTGGTCCTCTGTGGGTTTTGTAATGTTTTTAAGAATAACAAGATGTTCTCATTTCCATGAACTGTCTTTGTGCACATGTCCATAATGTTTATATGATGGTTTAGAGGACACACTGCAGTGTCTTGAAAATGTAGCTTGTGAGTGGCTGAAACAGTTTAATCTTGTATGTTCCCTTGGCAATAGTTAAATTAGTACATTTCAGTCTTACTTTTTTTAACCTTTTGTGACAAGAATGAGTCATCCTATTGCTTGTACTTCACTGCTTTTCAGTATCCAAGTGTAGAGTGTTTTCTTTTTTCCTTCTTGATCTAAATATTTTAATGCATTTTAAAGTGCAGTAAAGGCCTGCACCATTCTTCTTGTTTTTTGATGTCTCAGAAAAGCTTCAGCTGAATAACTCAAAATATTTTTCTTTCTCTGACAGCCATTGAGGGGTGTTGTTGTCCTAAAACAGGCAATAGACAAAATGCAGATGAACACAAACCAACTTACCTCAGTTCATGCAGACCTGTGTCAGGTGAGTCACTGGCCCTGTTGCATCATCACCATTGCTTTAATCCCAAAAAGGCATCAAGATTTAACTTGCACTTTTAAATTTTTTAGTAAATTTGATCTATTTAGCTTTTTTGATCTACATTCAAGTGATCCCAGTTATAAAAGTTGTTTTCCCATCCTCCACCAAAACACTTACATGTTAAATATACCATTTAAAAGGTTGTGGTAAATAATTTAAACACAAGCTTACTCCCAGCATAGTTCATTTCCAGTGTGACTGCACAGTGTGATCCTCTTACAGCCCATTCAGACACAATCAGGCTTTGGGATTTTGACGGCACATTTATGTAGACATGGGGGAGTGTTTGCACATTTGAAAATGCAAATCAGGTCTTTGTATTTCCTTGCGGGAAGGTTATTCTGCCCTGGTCACCATGAGCAGCTAACAGCTGATATACCACTTGTGAATTTGGGTTGTGTTACTCCAAAAGTTGGCTCTGCTTTAATTTTTTTTGCTGTAGTGGGCTGTGTTTCTCTAATCATATTAAAATGAATGGGAGAATTTGTGTCCAGACCCTCAATTTGGTCTGAATGGTGTCTAATTCATCCTCACTACATACCTGTCTCCTTGCAGCTGTGCTTGTTAGCAAAGTGCTTCAAGCCTGCCCTGCCCTTCTTGGAGTTGGACATGATGGACATCTGTAAGGAGAATGGAGCTTACGACGCAAAGCACTTTTTATGTTACTACTACTATGGTGGCATGATCTACACGGGCCTCAAAAACTTCGAAAGAGCACTGTATTTTTATGAACAGGTACTCTGCTGTGCTTTATGGTCACTCAAATAAATGCCACACATAGAATGAAACAGAAGAAGAAGATCAGTGTCCAACATAACCATTATTTATTTATTTATTTTTCAATTTAATACAAAAACCGGTAACTTTTTCTCTGGTATATGTAGATGATCATGTGTTTCTCATTCTCTCTCATTTTTCAGGCAATAACCACTCCAGCCATGGCAGTGAGCCACATCATGTTGGAAGCCTATAAGAAATACATCCTGGTGTCACTCATTCTTCACGGCAAAGTGCAGCCGCTGCCCAAATACACTTCACAAATAGTAGGGAGGTTCATCAAGGTAAGGACAAATGGCATATATTGATGGCTTTGTTTTTTCGGTACATCAGTTCATTTACAGATGCAGACATTTAAGAAACTTAACTATTACTGATGCAAGTAAATTCATTCTAACACAGAAGATGGAGTAGATGAAGCTAGTCAACAAATGCTTGTTCTTCATGCTGTCCATTTGTGGTTCACAGAATCTGTGGTATCTCACTGCAATATACACTTAGTGGTCAGTTAATTTGTTAGACTTTGATAAAATTAGCCAAAATTGTTATGCTTAAATAAAGCAGTCCTGCAATAAATCCTGCCATCAAATTCTAATGATCATTTTTTTTTTTTTTTTTACGGAGGTGTTAATCCAATTCTGTGGTCATTTTGGAGGATGCAGTTTGTGGTGCTGAATTAAGAAAGGGTACATCCTCTGTATAATGCAGTGGGGTTTACTGCACCACAACTGCAGTGTCCAAAACTATCAAACAATGGACTGAAACAGTTTGAACATTAACTGAACATTATGACCTTCATGAAGGGCAGATTATAACAGGACTGCTGTTTTAGACTGCATTAGTTCTAACTAAACTAACTCCCTTGATATAAATTGTGGGTATGAGCCCACCATTGGGAGATTTAGTCGGCATTCTTCTCCCCATCTGCTATTTGCATGTTACTACACTACAAGAGCTTGAGATAATTGTGATTTGTTGAAACAAATGTCAATAAGGCAAAACATTTTTTTTCCTCTATAACAAAATAATAGCTGCTGCCCAACCATTCTACAACACAGACACAGCACTGAGGAGAAAAGACAGGCTGTGTAAGACTAATTTAAGCTAGATGGAAATAAATTTTCACATCCTCGAAACATGCCACAGTTCAGTATTGTACAGGTAAATTCAACAAAGACAAGCACTCATTTTCAGATTTACTTCATTCACATGGTTAGATATTGTAAGACAAAATGTTACAGGATAGAATAGTATGCAAGGTATGGCCAAAAATTTCTAAAACACTTCCTATTCTCCACAAATGGCCTGCACTGTAATGTACATGTAGCAATTGCCAGCAATAACTTGGTCTGGAAAGTTATCTCTTACACACAGGCCCAGAACATAAACGATTGTTAGCAGTTGGCTGTAGTCATAATGGTGTATTCAAGGTCTACTTTTTGGCTGAGTGACAGGCCACATGAGAAGACATAACAGTTGGCCTTTGTCACCACTAGTTCTGATAATTTGGTAATTAGGTTATGGCAAAAATTGCAAAACTCTTTGTAAGAGAATGTACACCAGGATTAGAGCAACTTTTTTTTTAGATAGTGTAACGTTGGCAGATGATGTTGCTTTTAAAATCTAGACCCAAAAAGCTTGTAAAATGTGTCCCGTCAACATAGCTGTTCGCTGTTAATCTAGCTTTTATATAGTCAGATATGATGGCAGCTTTGTTTAATTTTATTATCCATTAACCAGTCAATGGTGTTGAAGTCAATCAGTCATTTTAACAACAGATTCCAAAGTGCTTAGTTAACTACCTTTGAACAGCACTGAATGGCTGTGTCTTGCTTGTCAAGTTTGAACTATGCAGAGCTTGGCAGAGCTATTGTTTGTAAAATTAAATCACAAGAGAAATGAATATCTGCAGAAATTTGACTGAATGCTAGCAGCCATTGACCATGAGATGTTCCACGGTGGATTATTTTTTGCTGCAAGCTTCCAAAGCATTCCTCTATGTTCTATTGCTCTTCAGCTTTTAAGGAAACAAGGAGACACAAATTACTTAATTGTGTTGCTTGCATCGTAAAAACCAGTAGAGATCTAATCATGCAGTTGATGAAGCCATTAAGTAAGTGGTTTTCTGTAATTAATTACTCTTCTCTTCTCTTGATTCTGCCCTTAGCCCCTGAGCAATGCATACCACGAGTTAGCTCAGGTTTACACCACCAACAACCCGGCTGAATTACGTAGCCTGGTCAACAAACACAGCGAGACTTTCACACGAGACAACAACACAGGCCTGGTCAAGCAGTGCCTCTCCTCCCTCTACAAGAAGAACATCCAGAGGTTAACAAAGGTAGGTTTCTATATTGTTGCTAGGCTGAGGTTTTTAGATGAAAATTGGAGTGAAGTTCCCCAGCTTTTTCAGTGGTTTGAACTTTCCAATGTTGCTGGTGTTTTGACTTTGGTTTAGGATTAAAATAAGTTCACTTTATGAAAGGCATATATGCCTTTGCATATATAATTAAATCCACTTTGGCAGAGGATTAAGGTTGGTTTATATAATTTCTGAAACATATATCACTTAGTTAAGTTTAGTATATTCAACCAGATGAGAACAATACCTTTGAAGTCTGATCCTGGACCTCTAAAAATGTGTCTCACTTCTCCATGACAATGGTGCTGCACCTCATTAGATTTGACAGTAATTGAAATGGCAAGAAACATACTAAGAACATGGCTGAGGAAAGGCAGATGAGGATATCTGATAAAAAGGTGTTGCTCATGCTTGAAAAGATGAACAAAACGGAAATGAAACAAGAGCTTGCTGTCCTCAGCTTGAGCTGGGAAGCATATTCTTTAATATCATGACATGAGAGAGCTCTTAAAGGCTTTGCCATGGTAAGCTGTTGCAATGTTGTATATTATCTTGATTCCTTTTGTTTATCTCTTGAACTAGATACACAAATATCAGTAAATGCATGTAATAAGTTTCTTTTTTTTATATTTGTGTTTTTTCAAAAGTAATCATGATATAATCCCTATCAAGTCAGATAGGGATTCAGAATTGGCTAAAGTTGGAGGATCTGTACAATGAACAAGGTGCTTACACTTGTAGGTTCAGCAGATCCTTCACTCTAATCTCTTTTAATATCAGTTTCTGTTTTATCTGCCTCCCACAGACCTTCCTGACGCTGTCTTTGCAAGACATGGCAAGTCGAGTGCAGCTGTCAGGCCCCCAGGAGGCAGAGAAATACGTCTTACACATGGTGTGTTGGTTTAGAAAAACTGAAGCATTAAAGGCAGTCTTTAAAGACACTATAATAAAACAACATGATGAAACTTTGCAAGATTCAACACACATATATTTTTTAAACAGGATTAATTGTAGAATATGTATCAAGATAAACAGTATTTAACCTGATTCACTTGACACTTGCATCTTGTCATGTACAACTTAAAGGCGAGATATGTGGCTGATGAAGCGGTTTTGTGTTTTCTTGATTTTTAATCAAATTCCTTGTAGAAATAGTTGGGTTACAAATGATCCATTCTAGAATTTTTCTGTTGAATTTTCATCTATATCCTCCTCATACTTCTCTGCAGATTGAAGATGGGGAGATCTATGCTAGCATTAACCAAAAGGATGGAATGGTCTGCTTCCACGACAACCCTGAAAAATACAACAACCCAGCAATGCTCCACAAAATTGATCAAGAGGTGAGGATGTCCAGCTGGCCTTGCGTCAAGTCCTATCATCGTATTATGTATAAATCCAATAGTATGTTTGGAGAACTACTTTTAATGCAAAGCCTAATATGTTTTCCCTTTCAGATGTTGAAATGTATAGAACTGGATGAGAAGCTAAAGTCTATGGATCAAGAAATTACAGTAAACCCACAATTTGTGCAGAAGGTGAGACAATGTTAAATGTTAGTTAATATATAAATGTGAGTTACTTTTTCTGTTATTTTCCCACTTTTTTAACGTGTGGATGTATTTTGATTCAAGAAACTGGGAATGTATATAAATGTCAATTTAACAAGTATGTACCTTGGCCTCTGCAGAATATAATTCCTATGCTTTATATGTGATAGAAAGAATTGAAGAGAAGAAAGAATAAATGATGAAAAGAATTTGTAAATGGCACAGTGCCACAGTAATATGGATAGCTTGTGCTGGAATTTTGAAAAATGGTGTGAAAAATTATGGTGTATAAAAAATTCCCTTTTTAGGTGCTCCTAAAGCACTGCTGCTGCACATACACAAACTAAAAGAAGACAACTTCCATAGTTTTGTTCCAAGAGGCAGGTTTATTGAGTGGGTAATCTTGAACATCATAATAAGTGGAACATTAAGTAAAGAAGCAAGAACAGCAGTGTGTTTTCTCACCAAATAATCCAGAAAGTACAGTTGAAAATTTTCCTCCTAGGAAGGTCCCTGGTTAGTTCCAAGAAATTGAATGGCAGCCATTGTACATGGAAGTAAAGCAGAAACCAGTTTTTAACTTATTTCTTTGGTCTTTTTTCTAAAAGGTAACATTCTTACTATGTGCCTCCTTTTTTTCAGAGTATGGGATCGCAGGAGGACGATGTTGGTAGCAAAACATCAAGTTATTCCTGAGGGGCCTTTGACAGGGAGAGAACGCTGCAACCTACCAACACGTTCTTCCCAGGATGAGTTGGATTTTTTTAAAGAGGAAAACAAACATTCTATTGCATAAGGACGTTGGTCAAGGAAAAAACTAATTGTGTGGAATGATGAAAAATTTGGTTATTCTTTCTTCACAGTGTCTTAAGGATAACAAAAGATCCTTACAGAAAAGGAAAAAAAGATTACAATTTTGTCAGTGTTTTATTTATCAATGTTCAGGTTGGAGCGCCACTGCTACATTAACAGAAACCACAATAATAAAAACTGGACTTATTTGTTCCAAACATATGTGTGAATAATCTCACTGTTTGTTTTGGTTCTGCTGCATGATGGCCGTAACAGGAGGGCATTACATATGAGAAACATCAATGGCTGACGAGGAATAAATCTGATATAAACTACATTTGTAAGGACTGCAATGATCGTTACCCTCTCACTCCTTTTGGTTAGAATGTAGGTATCATCATAGCAAAACTGTACAAATCTGTGTATGGACATGCCCTTGACCAAACTCGGCACAATGGAGGAGTCGTTCACAATCTGGTGCACTGTTTTTTTTGTTGTTTTTTTTCCTTTTCCTTTTTTTTTGTTTTGTTTTGTTTTTTTGTTTTGTTTTTTTAGGTCGGATCCACTAGAGGTCGCTAGAG
Organism: Acanthurus lineatus; assembly: GCA_029814665.1. NCBI lineage: Eukaryota > Metazoa > Chordata > Actinopteri > Acanthuriformes > Acanthuridae > Acanthurus > Acanthurus lineatus. The sequence goes on along the minus strand of JAPZDV010000014.1, from coordinate 14,997,845 downwards.
CACTGTATAGAAAACCGTTTTGACAGCTTGTTATTAAAAGAGGTAAAGTCAAAAGATGAAACCAAACTGTCATGCCATTTGGGAGCTTGAGCTTTGCGATTGTGGATCTGTTAATAATAAATTGTTTAAGAATATATTTCTGGGTTTCATGCCTTTGTGAAAAGATTCTTATCTAATGTGTTTTTTACTTGTACTGTAAGGTGTATTTAAAATTTCCATCACTACTTACAGTCACATTGTAACATTCTTGCCTGATACAATGAAGCTGATTTATGCTTTAGCCAATCAGCGTCCTTAAACAAGCGGATGTAGGTTGCAGGAGAGTTGAGCCAATCACGTCGCAGTACCCACTTCATAGAGGCGGGTCTTAGCCAGAAAAATAGAGTTGACACACGTCAATCATAAGCAGCAGTCGCCCCTTATTGGTCCACTGTTATGAATGAGGTGGGTCTTGACGACACTCACTGTGTAAGCTACTGTTGAAATTCCAGTGCTAACCAACTTTAGCCAGCTTGCTAACATGTAATTTAGTAAATTTGAAGAGCAGCATATAACTTACTGTGATATTCTTGATTTTAATGCATACATAATATTTCATGTTCGAGAGAGTAATATTGGAAAAATCGTCTTGATGTTTGCAACTGCGCGTGTCTCCGTTACTGCAACCAGGACATGTCCAGTTAGCCAGAGCGCAGCAATCGGTGGATAACTAACCTGGCAAGCTAACCAGCCAGCCTGTTTGGACTGGGTCTGCGTTGAGGGATTTGAACAGGTTTCATCGCCCAGAGGACAGTTAAGCCGGATGCTGTGACTACCATGAGTCCCGCAGGCTGCCCTCATGTCAACAGCTTCAAAGTGGACAACTGGAAACAGAACCTGAGGGTTATTTATCAGTGTTTCGTATGGAGCGGTTCAGCCGAGACAAGAAAACGCAAGGTAACAAGTGACAGAGGGTTACTATCGCTTAGAAGGGACCCTAACGTACGTTAGACTTGGTGTGTGTTTGTGTACGTATGTGTGAGCTGCGGTCGCGTGCGTGGACCGTTCCCCGCCCTTCTGAAACAACACAAACATCCGACTCAGACACCCTGTGTGCCAAACTACTATTTGCTCTCAGTCAAATACTACCCACGCCAGTACTCTAGTCGATTCTTTATATAGTGCTCAATGCCAAACTAAAAACACAGACTATCCCACCAGAGCAGCAAAACAGTCCAAACTGAAGAAAACTACAAAAAACATCGGTCAGTTAACCCAGCACGGACGAACGTTAGCTTACTTCAAAGCTCGAGACCGCGTAATAGATTAGGAGGCTGATGCATCTGTTCGCATTGGCAATGCGCCTGCAGTGTCTCCACTTCCTACCACAAGTAGACAGCAGGCCGGCGTTACACGGGGGAATTTTCTCGTTTAGGAGTATTAATTGATTTAATATCACCTAAGCATTCATGAATCCTTTCCCCACATCCAATTTCTTACAAACCCCAAGCTCTATAAAATGCATCTTTCCCTGTCTTTGTACTCCCTGACAGTATCGACATGGGTTAAAACAATTGTCATTTTCAATATCGTGTGTCTTCTTTTACTAAGAAGAAAACCTCTTTTATTGAGCCAGGTTTCTTGTAAAGATCATATACCATAGGGTTAGCAGAGATATGCACAGTACTAATGCTTACATCTGCAACGGAGTGAGTGCTTGACTGCATTCTTGTCTGCATGCATCCTGCACTTGAATGTGCTTTGGGACAACCCTGTGTCTACTGTCATCTGCTTGGGATCAGCAGGAGCTGGTAGTACTTGGCATGTTTACTGAAATAAATGGTGTAAATATTTGCAGGTTCCCTTCCTGCTGTAAATGCCTGGCTCTCTGCCCCTGCCCCCACCCTAACCTGAAAAAGCAGACAAGGCTGGTAGGAAGGCTCACATCCCTGCTGCGTATTACCTCCCTGTGGCACTACACTTTCATTGATCATGGCTCAGTTAGATATACATATCAGACAACTTTTCAATCATTCACCATCTTTATCTTAATGCAGATCGTGTCAGTTTGAGAAGGTCACAATCAACGTGCAATCTGCATCAGACAGTCCACTGACCTTTTGATGCAGAATGCATTTTAAGCATTTGCTCACCTTGAGAATTTGAAGGCTCTGGTGTCAGTCACAGAAGTGTAATTACATCTGAATGATAGATGCATGGAATTTTGAAATTTATATTCTCCACGATACTGCAGTGGAGAGCAATGACTGGAGCCCTGCAAATTGAATTACTAACATTTCCCCTTTTTATACTGTTATATCGCCCCTTTTGTTATATTAAGCAACTAAATTTATAGTTGTCCATATTCATCTGTTATATACATGTAACCACACTTAATCGGCCAAGGAGGAGCAGCAAATGTTCATTTGCTGCCAAAAAATAAGACCAAAGACTCGCTAAATCATGTGTTCATTCCTATTCAAACTCTGAGCTTAGTACCAGAATCAGCAGTACTTTTCTTCTAAGTCCTGTTAAGGCTGTCTATTGTTAGCCTGGGCTTCTGCTGCTGCCCCCACTCAGTTCAGCAACACAAAATGCAATGCATTTCCCTTCACTTTTTGACATATTTTGTGAGGAATATACAAATGTTTTATTTGTAACAGTGCCTTTGTATTGGAAAGAGTAGTCCTTTGACACCTACTCTAGATGCAGACTTTTCCCTTCAATAGACAAGACAGATAATGCATTTGGCTCACAGTGTGATAATGTCCTCACTTACACTTCTAACCTGGATCTTTCCAGCCCATTACACTCTCCTACACTTCTCCTGGCTCATCATTGACATTGCAGCGCTTAGAGAGATCGAGCATGGGCAGGGCTTGATGTGTTCTTTGGACGTTCGAAAAACCACAAGGCCTCACTCAGTGTGTTGTCGTCTCTTAGTGCATGGCCAGTGTGCGAAAACAGAACTATTGTTAATTCATAACTACTCCACATGTGTAATAAGACTCGTGCAGGGATGACTGTAGAGGATGTAAGGATGTGTTGACAGACCGGCAGACACAAACTCCTACATGAATACAATGTTCTCAGGGCCAAGAAAAATACACATGTGTACTGTAACACTGACAGTTGGAAGAATGAGTGAGGAGAGATTGTTGCATATTAATGCCTTTTCATAATTCATGTGCTGTCTAAGCACTTATGCATGGCGGGTGTATGTGACTGGAATAAGAATAAGTCTTTTGCATTTTCCTATTTTTCCTTTTTGCATTTATGCCCATGCTTATGCAGGTATGCCAAGCATGTGATATTCAACGCTCATCCTACCAAAATATTTAACATTCAAGGAGTGCCTACTTGGGTCCCTTGAAACCTCAGGAAAGAAGTACTGGAGGAAACAAGCATCATAGCAAAATGTTGAAGTTCCCCTCAACTCAAAACTGTGTTTTTCTTATGTTTATGTCCGCTTAAATGTCATATACCTCTTCTATATTGACTTGTATCTGGGCAAAGTTTGTCCCTATCGAGGAGGTTTCACACTGCTCTACTGAAAGGGGAGATCTCTGCGCAACTACCTAAAATCTTAAATCCAAACAAACCTGGACATCTAGATTTGTTATGTCACAAATTGCTGGTACAGAAACCTGAAATCTTAGTTTTTATCAGAAACTGGATAGCAACTGTTAAACTGAACTTCTTAGCCCAACTAATAATTCTACATTTGCCGAAGTCTAACAACCATGCTAGCTAGTTTTAAAAAAGGTTAATTTTTTAAGGTTTTAACTATATCTTGACTTGGATGTGCATTTTTTTTGACACAGTTTGTTTCACATCAAGTATTTCCTTAGTCAAGGAACATTTCAAATTTTAAAATCTTACGTTCTGGTTTCCTTGGTTTTTGCCTTACTAGATCTTTTATGAAACAAACCTTTGCCCAAGTCCAAAGTGATCCTGTCAGACTCTTTTTTTCATGGCTCAGGGATTTAAAAAATGCATATTTGGAGCTTCGTTCTTAATTTTTTATTAGATGTGGTTCTTGAAGGTCCCTTCACTACAATGAAGGGGTCATTGTGATTATGCTGTTGCAATGATAGAAACAAATATTTTAGAGTGATAACCCGAATAATAATGCAATCTCAGTGTTGATGACCTCCTTGTTTGTACAGCCAACAACATGGTGACATGGTCACTGCAAATACCCATACATATGAATGCTTCCAGCAGCTTGCTTGATTGGTGGAGTCTAAGTTCCACCAGTGGTGCGGGTTTGTCAAACATCTTATTGGTGCTGATCAACTTCAAAATTCTAAAATATAACTAGCCTTTTGGTAGATTGAGCAAGTTGAATTGGCAGCTGTGCTAATCACTTTAAGAAATTTGGGGTAGAAAGGCAAGTAAATGATTTAAGTCAACACACATACATATTTTCAGTCCCAGGTCTTTTTGTTTCACTTTTTGAATGATGGATACAGGCTACTGCCACCTGCTGGTATTTGGCAGATGCAGAACTTTCCTGGTTGTTTCCTGTCTTTGTGGTGTGTTGAAGTGCAACTTTTTGACCATGCCCCAGTTGACCAGAAGAAATGCAACGGCTGGCCTCAGCCACCACTAGTTGTGTTGGTGTCTGATGTTTTTAGAGCATTTATTTATTTTGTCTTTGTCCCTCTATTTTCGCTGTCATTCTCCTGTGTTCATTTATGCCTTTTCTCATTTTCTCATCTCTCTTCTTTGACGCACTATGCCTTGTCACCTCCTCATATTCATACTGGCTCATTGGCATGCCAGCTTCTCATCTGCATGCTTTTGAACCGCTGCCATCTACCCTTCATCCACAGTCATGCACCCCTCAATCATCTTTTCAACATGACTTGCAAACAGAATACATAGGACTGTATTAAAACCCAGAAAAGAAGTGAGCTTTTTTTTTTTTCTTATGACCTAAAGAAAATGTCCAGAGGATAAGGTCAGGACGTATTCTGGAGTTACTATATTGCACATTGGGCAAACAAAAGAACATTGTCCACATCAATCATGTTCAAATACTGGAAATACTTGTTTTTGGTTTAAGCAAGTGGTGAAGTTTGCAAGAGAAGGGCCCATCTGTAATGATTTCTTTTACATTGATACCACTACTACTTGCATGGGGTTATTTTCACAATATTTTTGTTTCTATCAGCCCTCTCTGATAGAAGACAGTTGTGGGGTTTGCGTCGTATTAGGTTTTTTGGAGTAACCTGAATGAATGTTATTATTCTACGTCTTTCACCAGCCTTCAGCAGTAGGCTAAATGCATTCCATAGAAGACTAATTTAACTAAGTTTTCTAAAAAATCTTATGACCCCTGAAGTCTGATATATGTTAATGTAGGAGTTCAGACTTGACATTAGATGGCACTGCAAATTGTGGTTACTTTAAGATTTAAGTTTTAAAGTTTACGGCCTGCCATGCTATCTCTCTATGTTGATGCAACAATTGTTATAATCATTTCCTCAGTCTTCTGTGTCTGATTTCCCTTTACCACTTCCTCCCTCTCTTCCAGGCCAAGTCATGTATCTGCCACATGTGCGGCGCCCACCTCAACAGACTCCACTCCTGCCTCTACTGTGTCTTCTTCGCCTGCTTTGCCAAAAAACACATTCACGAACATGCCAAGAGCAAAAGGCATAACCTAGGTAAGACATGCACAAACACACTCTCACTCTGTGCTCCAAGGCACCTGTGGTGCTTTAAGTGTCATTGTAGCAGCCTTGTTTTGAGACTTCTGTGATGCACATTATGTCGCACAATGCTCCCAGACCTGAAATTAGCCCTTTGGCCTAAATGAGTTGGTCCCTGCCTCCTAAATACTTCTAGACACACTCATGATATATAGAAAATTATGCAAAGAAACACACTCCCACACAGTCCACCCTCGGTTAAGCCTCTTTTTCTTAAAACTAAAGCTGCAAAAAGAGCTAATTATATAGCAAAGTAGCTAACAAAGATGCGCTGATGGTTCATAAACACTGGGTTTGTTTATTTGTGTTAATGCTGCTTATTTAAGTTCAAGCACGAGCTGTTATAATTTTGAGCTGTTTTCTCATATGAATTTTACACAGAATCAGGCCTGGACATTGTGAGACCTTGCACTTTCATACATGTAGCAAACAACAGGAGACTGTCAGTGCCAAGCACGTTCTCATCCACTGCAAATTCTTCACTTGCCTTTGGTAGGGTATGGGCCAATACTACATGTATTTGGACGTATTTTCAATATAAAGAGAGAGAAGCTGTCAACAGGCAAGCAGAAAAGATAATGGAACAACTTCACACTGTGCAACGCCATCAGCACTATTTAATATTTGTGCTCAATTGGAAACTATGGTGTCATTGTACTAGAGAGCTGGTTGGGTAAAGTATGTCCAATATCCAGGCCAACTAACTCAACATTTGCATTCACACGTAGCTGTTCTAGGTGACTTCCTGGAGAAGTTCACAGTAATAGCTCATGAGTGAATACAGCTTTAACTGTGACACATTTGTTGTTTTGTGATGCATTTATTTAACCAAGAAAAAAAAATAATTGAGAGCAGCACAGAGGGCTATTATGCAACCCAGTGCAACATAATGGCAACACCGTTTAAAAGCCCTAGCCTCATGGGAGGATTATACCTGTGTATTTGACCTCATGTAGCCTATAAGAGGGAGAATGTCTTTGTTGATTCATTCAAATTTAGCACCTGAGAATCTACACTATAGAGTGCACATCCCTGTTTCACAACCAGCTTCCTCCAAAAATGTTCATAACTACAGTGTGTTTGCGAGGTAGTACAAAAATAGGAGATTTGGCTCTGCATTGGTTTGATGGGATTATTATAGCAGGTCAATAAAGGTAACACACAACATAACACATCAGTGGTTTTAAAATTAATCTGCATCAGATTATTACAATATTCAAATATTCTTCCTTAAAAAGTGATTGAGATGGCTTTTGTTTTCAAAACCCAACAACCACACTGGGTTTCTCACCCCAGATAACATGGAGGTTGCTTTTTTTTTGCGAGTTCTCACAGCAAGAAACGGGAAAGTTGTATTTCACCTCACTGAATTAAATATTTGTATCAAACAGACACAATCTGGATGGCTCCAGATTGAACAAAGACGTGGGTGTTTTCTGAACACCAAGAACAGTTGGCTGTTTTCCCCATCCATGCGACTCCCACAGGGACACACAGCCTGTAATTATCAAAACATTGCTCACAAATCACTGAATTATTACTGTGCATTACTCGATCCCACCCAGTGAAACACTTGATGAGTGTGTGCAATGTTTGGCGTGTTTCACCTGTAGACTGCAATCTAATGTGCTTTGTGCAAAGAAAGTTGACACTGATATGCAGATAGGTGGCGATAGGTGTCTCACTGAGGTTTTTGTCAGCCACAACAGCCTTGATGCTCCCTGGCATAGATTCTCCAAGCCTGTAGAACTCTACTGCAGAGAATATATTATCACACATGGTGTTTTTCAATGATTATGAGGAAGTGTGCCTTTTCAAAATGCTGCTCCTAATTCCCCAGAGGTGATCAATTGGTTGAAAACCTATGGGAGTAGGCTAACGCTTATTACCCACATCATTTCAATACTAAAGAAACAGGAAGGAAAAAACAAATTTCGTTTGTTTTTTAATAAAATGAATAATTCTAGCAGCACAATTCTATCCTGTCCTCACAATATTTTATTATTCAAAGTCAGTATTGTCACCCAGCTCTATTTTGTGAGTCAGTTTTCTTTATTGAGTGTTTCCATAAACAGAACTGGGCAAAGTGTGGTGCTTTCAGATACTTGCAGCTTATAGCATGAGCGCATACGCAGCCAGATAAAAGAAAACAGCAAAATAACAATAAGGATTAGCTTCATATGAAAGAAAGCCATTGTGCATACTAAAAAATATAGGTGTGAGTGGAAAAGGCATTATAGATTTTAACCACAAAGAGTTTAGCATTGCACATCAAGCATATATGATTTCACAATATTAAAAACAATGCTTATGTTGTATAGTTTTCATGTTGGTTACCAGCAGTGAAAACACTCACAAATAAGGTTCTCGGCCCATGCTGTTGCAGTGGTAAGGATTTTAAAATAGCAGGGAGATTGAACCAAAGATTTACTTTTTCACGTAAAGAGACAATGCACCGCAACCTCCGGGCAGAGCTGTGCAGATAAACCAGCAGATACTAGTTTGCATAGAGATGTATTGTGCAGACTTCTACAACCCTTAATTGTTTTTAACAACGCTGAACGAAAAAAAAGAAGACTTCAAAGGCAATGTTCAAGGCGTCCTCCTGTTAGTCTAATTGCAGCAATACCAGCTCTACGCCCAGTAGCTTTCTTTTTTATTCCTCACATAATAGAATTAGGCTGCTTGAGCTGCGAGTGAAGTGCATTGCACTGCGGTGTTTGGAGGAGAACCGTGCCACAGCAAAGACACTCGGGGTGCTCATGATAAAAGCTGGCTTTGGCAGATGTTGAGAATCTGCCGGTTTGTTTTTATGAAGCCTCCTTTATTCGGGCGTTATCGCTCGGCTCAGGAAGACCCCCCTCTGGTGTGCATGTGTATGTGTGTGGATGTAATTGTAAGTTTTATTAGGTTAGCCACTGAATCAAATGCTGCAGAAAATAAAGTGAGAAGGAGTGTAATACAGAGAAGAGAAAAGATCTCTGCAGACTGGTGAGGAAGTAATTAAGTCGTCTTTAGCCAACCCTGTGGAATTAGCCTCCATTAAACACCCAGCCCCTCCTCCTCCTCGATGCTGCTTCTCCTCCTCCTTTTTTTGTCTTTCTATCTCTTTTATCCAACAGTTTTGTGTATTTTCACTCACAGCTATTTGGTCAGTGCTGCTTGCAGCCTCGTATCGGGCTCATCTCTGTCTCTAGTCTCGTCTCTTTTGCCCTCCTCTTGTTCCCATGGTTACCTGATGACCCTTTCAATATTCAGAATTGTAAAACCATTTCACCTAATTGCACTCGTGCCTTCAGCTTTGTTTTTGTTTTTGCTTTCTCCTCTACCCTCTCCTATCAATTCAGTGAAGTTCTTCACTTCCCTCCCTCTTCTTTTTCTAGATCCTATCCTCCTCCTGCTTCCTCTATTTTTTTTTTTCTCCATACCCGCAGAGGATGACAGCGCTGGAGAAGCTGACAGGCAGGTTGTCATGGCAACAGCAAACAGGAAGCTGCAGGGTACAGACAAGGTTAGGAGAAAAGGGAGAGAGCAAGCGGAGGGACGGTTTTGAACATTTAAGTGAGTGTGTGACGGCGACTCTCTTCCCCGTCCTCCCTCCTCCCCCTCCTTACCTTTTGACTTCTCATTGGTCTCTCTGTGTCTCGGGGTACCTCTCCGTCGTTCCCAGATGGTGTTAACAGATAGCTGATATGTCAGCAGATAAACGCGGCCGCCTGCCATCGCAGCATCATGGCGACGTGGCTTGAATAGAAATACATGGAGAGATAGAGCAGTTAAAGGGTTTACCAAGCTCATAGCAATGCACAGACCTTTTTCACCCTCTGACAAAAAAATATACTAAGTCTCCCTGCATAAGAATTAATCACTTTCCTCATAAACGTTTTTTTAATTATTTATTTTCCAGCTATTGACCTGCTGTATGGAGGAATTTACTGTTTTATGTGCCAAGACTACATTTATGACAAAGACATGGAACAGATTGCCAAAGAGGAACAGAGGAAAGCCTGGAAAATGCAAGGTATGACAGCTTTCAACACACTGTGTGGCACACACACACTGCCAAGTTTGTATGACGTCCCACTGAGTGTTACTGAGAGTGTTAAAAGCTCTCTGTCCGAGGGGTAAAGCAAACGACAGCTGTTTTTGAATTGATCATGATTAGGATGTTGTGTTCTTGTATGTGAATGTGTGCATGTGTGTGTGTTTTCCAGGCATAGGGGAGAAGTACTCAACGTGGGAACCTACCAAGAGGGAGCTGGAGCTGCTCCGCCACAATCCCAAAAGAAGGAGAATCACCTCCAACTGTACCATTGGTAAGTATCTGTTTGTGTCAAACACACAAAGACACACACACACACAAACCTTGTGTTAGAGAGGAGGATGCAGCTGCAAACAGCTGTCAATATATGCGCTCAGTTTTCAGATGAGGGATATCTTCTTCATCTCTTCTTCTATCTTTTTCTTCTTTTGTGTGTATAACTTCATTAAGCATCTTCAACCTAGTGTAGAAACTACTACTTTTGACAGAACTTTGGCTGTCAGCATTTAATATTAGGCAGAAAATAAATAAATAATGCCGTTTTTTAACCTTGAAAAATGTAGGCTTTGCTGCTTTTTCCTGTTTAATTTTTTTTTCATATATATCTTTATTGGGTTATCAAGACAAAATACATGTTCAATCAGTAAGGATACATTTCACCCATTTTTTTCCCCCTTTTAGAACACCAACAACCCCCCACCCCCCCTCGACTAGAGAGCCTGTTTACTACTATTATCATACAACAAAGAATATTTAGGTTTTAAAATGTTAGGCAGATAGAAAAAAATTCATGTTGGGTGTTGTGTACTATTTTTTGACGTAGATAATTAAATGGTTAAGAAAATAAGATCTAGTTGCAGCCTTACCTCACACTGAAGTCTTAGTCGACAGATTGGCGGTACACTCACAGGCAGCATTTGTCTGTGATCGCAGGTCAGTCATGCACATTCAACTGTGCAGCATTTGTGTCTTTGGAGAAAAACAGCAGAGTATATTTGAAGCTACAGGGAATATTAGAGTGAAGCAGTGCTGAGGTTTGGCAGCGTGTGGGACAGACGAGAGCCGCCATACGTTTAACACCTTGTAGCAGCCTGCAGGAATCTGCTCCAGCATCATTAACATCCCTGGCACTGTCGTAGGTGAGGGAAATTACAGGCCTGGCCGCTCATCTGTGAGAACACCGCCTCCCTCGTTCATCTCTCCCTCCCTCCTCTTCCTCCTCTATCCTCTGTTCGTTTCCTTTCGTCCTACTCTACCTTCTCTCCTCCCTTTCCCCTCTGTGTGTGTCTGAGTGTGTGTTTAGTCTGTTCTAATCCGACAAGGTTTCCCTGCGTGCAGTCCAACAATGCCCCAGGGACATCACAGTATAACTGTGTAATTTGTGTGTGTGTGTGTGTGTGTGTGTGTGTGTCCACGTCTGCGCGTGTGCACATGTATCTTAGCTGTCGAGCTTTAACAGCATTGCAGCTACAATGCCCCACTGCAGCAGCCGAGAAAAATAATCAAACTCTCTTAAGCTCTTTTTCTTTGTCCTCCCTGTTTTCTTCCCTCCACCTCCACCTCCACCCCCTCCACCCGTTCTTTCTCTTCATCTCTTTTTTTTTTGTCTCCTCTCTCTCCTCTCAACCCTCAGGCCTGCGAGGTCTGATAAACCTGGGCAACACTTGCTTCATGAATTGCATCGTCCAGGCGTTGACACACACCCCGCTGCTGCGCGACTTCTTTCTGTCCGACAGACACAAATGTGAGATGCAGAGCAACTCCTGTTTGGTGTGTGAGATGTCACAACTCTTCCAGGAGGTAACTGTCCTCTTTATTTCTTGTAAAGAACTTAATCAAATGGTTAGAAAAAGAGCAATAAGTTGAGGCATAGAGGGGATTTCTCTCTCACATACACACATTCATCCCGCCAGTTCTACTCAGGCCATCGGTCGCCACACATCCCCTTCCGTCTTCTCCATCTGGTTTGGACTCACGCCCGTCACCTGGCTGGCTACGAGCAGCAGGACGCCCATGAGTTCCTCATTGCAGCGTTGGATGTCCTGCACAGACACTGCAAAGGTTGGACACAGACAATAAACCAAAGAAGAACAAAAAAAAAAAAAAACAACAGAAATTGAAAAAGACAAATGTGAGAGAGCTGGGAAAAAATCAGAAGGAATGACAGGGAGGAGATTTTAGCTGAGAGTAGGAGTGACAGGAGGAGAGCTGACTGGAATGAGAGGATGAAAAGAGAAGAGAGAGCTGACTGACAGAGAGATGGAGAGACACAGTACTGATTTATCTTGGATCTCTGTGTTTTACTCTGCAGTTAATAAGCAGAGAGGCTCTCTATGAAGTTACACAGCATTGCTTTTAGTGACTGTGTGTCTGTGTGTGTGTGTGTGTTTTTTTTTTATCCACACAGACGACAACGGGAAGAAAGCCAACAATCCCAACCACTGTAACTGCATCATCGACCAAATCTTCACAGGGGGCCTGCAGTCTGACGTCACCTGTCAAGTCTGCCAGTAAGTGTGCTGGTGCATGAGGTCATTCCAGGTTAGAAAAGCAACATAAAAACAAGGGGGGAATAAAAGACGATAGAAAGCCTAACAGAACAAAAACATGACCTTGCACACTTCAGCACTGTCTTCTTGTACAGTTTCATTGTAATATTTTGTGCCTGTCTCGACCAAACAGCAGCTTAAAAATGACGCACTGTACTTGTCTCCTATTACCCTGGATCAGAACTCTTTAGCCATGTGCCCTGATGTGACCCTCCTGCCTTTCATTCACACGGTGCACCATCGATCACACACACACATACACACACACACACACACACACACACACACACACACACACACATTTGCAATGAAACACTATACTGCAGCAACAAGGAACTCTTATATGGCTGTAAAGCTGATCTGTAGCTCCACCTGCTGGTCAAACAAAGTGTTGGTTTTGTGCCCTGAGATCATTTTTCGTTTTAGACCTTAAGGAATTTACAGTAGACACACTGCAATGGAACACACACTGAATGTGGAAGTATAGGATTACCACTAAAACTATTATTAACATTATAAATCAAAATATGAGCAACTGATCACTAACTGAGATTCTTTTTACGCTCAAGTCAAAGTAGCAAACTATATCCTGCATTCAAAATTAAGTAAAGAAAGGCAAGAGTCATTAGAAAGAACTAAATAAAAGTACAAATAAAAGTACTCATTATGCAGAATTGCCCTTTGATTGTGTCTTAATGTTGTGAAATATATTTTTGGATTGTATATGCATTATATTACAGGTGCATTAACCAACTTAGCTGGCCAAATGTGCACTGTCCAGTCAGATTCCCTGTAAAATCAACTTGCTTAAAAAAATTTTCCAGAGAAAGTGAGAGAAGTTTGAAAGATTACAGATTAAAGATTATGGCGGAGTAAGAGTAGAGTCAAGTAACATAAAATGGAGTATTAGAGAGTAAAGAACAAGTACCTGAAAAGTATACTTGAAACCAGTTCTTTTTTATTCCAAATTCAGCCAAAATGATAAAGCGGTACACCTTTAAGTGCACCAGGTATTAGCATATTTTTGAGCAGTAATTTCTCCTACAGTTTCTCTGAGCTGGCCACCTGGAAACACAGCTTACTCTTCAATCAGTCAAAAAGAAAATGAATTCAACCCACTGCAAGAAGCCCTTTGCTTTGGTTTAAAGTCTAAAATGATATGTTCCCTTGCAGAAACATGTGAAAAACTATGAAATAATTATTGAAAGATTCTGAAGACATGCTGTGACATAATTTGTTATTTTTACAGCTGGGGAACATAAATTGGGAGTCTGATGCTTTGTGTTAGTTTATATGCAAAAACAATATCTTTTTCCAAACCAGATCTCTAAAGAAAATCCTGCTGCTGTTCGATTTATTCACTTAGCATTCCCCATTTAAAATGTAAACCTAACATGGTGCCAACTCATCCTTTGCCTTTGATCAAAGAAAATGTGTTGCAGATATTCTACAAAGCACAAAGCAGCTTATACTGCACTTGTCAACATATAAAGCAAAGTAATTTAGGTCAGCATTCACAGGCTAAATCCAAATGAAGTTCTCTTTTCCTGCACCAAGAAAAATAACTAAGACTCTGCAGGGCTTTAGCTAAGGAGGTATTGTGGATTGTCTATGTATCAAAAAGTCTGTGGTCTGATCCCCATAGCCTCTGGTCTTCACGTCCAAGTGTCCTTGGGCGAGATACTTAACCCCAGGTTAAGCAGGTTGGTATTGTGTAGACAAGCAACCTGCCATTACTGTATAAATGTGTGGGTGAATGAGTGAACTGGTGCTGCAAAGTGCTTTGAGTAGTCCAAAGACTAAAAATGTGCTAAATAAATAAATGCAGTGCATGGAGCAGTTTGACAGTGTCTGCTTTTAACAGTTGGCTGCCTGGGCCTTATTACATTTCTGCTCCAACTCACTGTTAATTTACAACATTGTGTTACAACAAGGCTGGTAGTTGTGGAGGTGCTGTAGTGTCAGCTGTCTGTTTTCATTCTTTGCAAGGAAACCTCCTTCTTTCAAATACAAAAATAATAAAAAAAAAAAAAAACTTGAAGTTTTTTCATGTTGGGCCAGATAACATGTCAGACTTTTGAGCTCCAAGATTCTGTCTTCACTTTGTCCATGTGTACACATAAAAGTAAGTTTTGTAATACAGTTTAACAGTAAACGTGCACTCAGCATGTTCCTCATGCAGCTGTGTGCGTTTCCTCTGCTTCAGGTGTCCTCTCATGTGCTGAAGATGGGATTCAGAAACTTAAAATTGTCTGTAGATGTAAATGTGGGCATTATGTTTCAGTGTATTAGAGCCATGATAGACTGGCAACTTGCCCAGACTGCACCCACCCCTGGCTCCCAGGGGTGCTGTAACAGACTGCAACCTCCTACAAACCCTGCAGCGGAGCAAAGTAGCTAGAAGAGTTCTTTTAAAACTATGCCCAGTGCAATGAGCTTACCTGCCAACATTAGGGGTCCAAAGGTTGAAGCTAGATTGCCAAGACAGAGTTAATGCCAGAGTTCTTTGTCTCTCTCTTACTTATGTATATGTCTGTCTGAAAAAAGAATAAATACAAAGTGCAGTGTCTTTCTGTGCCTCCTGTGGAGAAGGCAACCGACTCAAAGATTAACAAATAAAAACACAGCAGCTCCTACCCTGCCTTGGATATCTACAACGTCTTCATTATCTTATAATCAGCTCACCTGCGTCTCCTCTGTCTTCCCTCTAGCGGTGTTTCGACCACCATAGATCCATTCTGGGACATCAGCCTGGACCTGCCGGGCTCCTCCACCCCATTCTGGCCCCTCAGCCCCGGGGGGGACGGATCAGCACTTAACGGAGAGAGTCACACCACTGGAGCAACGACACTCACAGACTGTCTGCGCAGGTGACTGATTTTATAGCAACATTTCTTTTATACTTTTCTGATAAATGCTCTCTATTGTGTGTCATATTTAGTTTTCTACGCCAAAAGTTTCCAAAACAGAAGCAACCAATGCATCTTTTTGGCTTTCAAAACAGAAATAAATGCTTGCATGCACCAACAGGCTCCTAGACACAAACAATCTAAAAGCCGTCCCCAGAGTCATCACACCAAAGCCCTTTAAAGAGCAGAGACTTCACACACACACAGAAACACACACAGTTCCCTTAAATTTAATTCCTCATCTTCCCAAATCCACTGGAGCAGAGACTCCAAGGACCAAAGTGCACGAATACACATGCACACACACACAAACACGCGCACACACACACACACACACACGCACACACAGACACTAAACCTCATCCTGTCCTGTACAGGTTCACCAGGCCGGAGCACCTCGGCAGCAGTGCCAAGATCAAGTGCAGCGGTTGCCATAGTTACCAAGAGTCCACCAAGCAACTGACCATGAAGAAGCTGCCCATCGTGGCCTGCTTTCACCTCAAAGTAAGAGTTTGTGCGTGCGATTGTGTGTGTGTGTGCTGGTTTGAACTGTAGCTCCAGGGATTTTGGTTTATCAAAGCTTTGTTTTAACACTTGTTTCCATGATTTCAGAGGTTTGAACACTCAGCCAAACTGAGGCGGAAGATCACAACTTATGTCTCCTTCCCTCTGGAGCTTGATATGACCCCTTTCATGGCCTCCAGGTGAGCACAGTCCAAACAATGACAACAGCAAGCAGTCAGTCAGTCAAAAATCATTTAAGAAGATAAAAAAAAGTTGCTAAAAAATCTGTAGTTAGCTACTTGTGCACACAATGTGAAGTTATAAAAAACAACTTTCTTCTATAATTTCTATTCAGATTCATGAAAGTTTATCCTCATAGAGTTTTTTGTCATGCCACTGTAAGAAACACTAAAATGCTGTTATGTGTTCATATCCAAATAACATATTTGCTTTCATTACATTCCCACAATACACGTCTGCTCACACTGTTACATTAGAAAAAACACAAGAATGAAGAGAACAAATGCACAAAAAAAAGTTACATTACAGGAGATATATTTAGTTTTTTCTGCATTTGTCTTGCAAACAACCTGTTTTTGTGCTGTGTGTATCAGTAAAGAAAGCAGGATGAACGGGCAGTACCAGCAGACTGTGGACCCCTTCAACAATGACAACAAGTAAGGCAAACCTCTGTCTGTAACAAACAAGTGTCTGAAGCAGCATGTTCATCCTCTATCCTCCACTCTTCATCACTGTATTGTATGTATAGGTTCTTTTATGCATCGCAACACACCTAGCTGTGAAACTAGTTACCCTATGGGGACAAGATGAAGTTGAATGTGATCTTAACTTTCTGTGTTCTAAGAAGATTATTTCACCTTTATCCTGCTTGTGTTTTCCATGTGTATCAGTTTTTTGTAGTTCTCTGTGCAGTCAGTGTGTTAGGCATTTTTGCAGCACTAAGCCTCAACCTTTTTTTCTCTTCCTCTATTTTAGATATAGTCTATTTGCAGTTGTGAACCACCAGGGGACACTAGAGAGCGGCCATTACACCACCTTTATCCGCCAGCACAAAGATCAGTGGTTCAAATGCGACGATGCCATCATCACTAAGGCCAGCATCAAAGACGTCTTGGACAGTGAAGGGTGAGCAAGTCACATAACTGAGCTTAATATTTCATTTTTAAACTGTATTTAATTTGATGTTTCATATGCAACTAAATGCAATGTGCCTCTTTGTTTCTAATAGTTGTTTAAAAACTGGCTTTGTCTTATTAGGGATGATGCAATCTGACCTCATGGCGCTTTTCTTTCCCCAGGTACCTTTTGTTTTACCATAAACAGTTCCTGGAGTACGAGTAGGTCCCTTCATAAGCACAGCCTGCAGGAGGAGACAGAGGATGATGCAAGGATTACAATATTTGCATGACAAAAGGTAACAGAGTGTCGAGAGGGGCATGAAAGCCGAAACACAAGCCTACCTGAATCACTCTTAACTAGCGACACTCACTGTACCATGGAACCACCTTTAATACATACTAATCTAGCTCCACTGTACGACATTCAAGAAAGAAGTGTCTGCTGTGCAGGATAGTGCAAAAAGTGCAAGAACCAAACAAAATGCAAAGAAATTTGGAATAGAGATCTGTATGGGGCCCCTGAAGGAATATTGCAACTTTTTCACTTGAATTCAGGAAATGAAGAAGAAAGCAGCTGTGATAATCCTCTATATTAAAGAAAGGACTGCAGAATTCGACTGCACTCCCTACTTTTTCCTCTTTTAAAGACACAGGCAGAAGGGCAGAAGGTTTTTTTAAAAAACCTTAGTTTACCTGGGGAAGGTTTACTTGACCACAAATGCTGTTCTTCACCAACATCCTGTTCATGCTTGCACAGCTGCATTTGGTAAGTGGAGTCTATCATGGGGCTCAAGGCTCCACTTTAGCAAAGAAAGCGTTTTCTTTTTTTTCTTTCGCTAAACTGGCAACTTTTTTGGACACAAGCACATGTCTGTCACACCTGCACTCCTCCAAATGACCAAATAATTCAAGAATGGAAGGTGTCTTATTATGCATCTTTCTTCAGAATGCAAAGAGTGGATTAAAAAAAAAAAACACCTGTTTGTGGTATTACAAATATTGTATAGAGAAACAGTTGTTTCCATTCATTACTTGTGAGTTTGTAGGTGTCAGAAACTTTTAGGAAACCTTTTCTTTGATAAGGACGAGTACTCAAAAGGTCTGTTATTTTCTGCCTCTAATGCTGCTTCCAACAGTCACAAGGGGGAAATAAATTACGCAGTGAATATTATATTTTTCTACATACTGTAATTAAATTGTTTTGTTTACAGTTTTTGCATTCTCCCTAACCTCTCACATTGTTCGTCTATGTCACATTGTGCCGTCAGTCATGTTTTTTGTACACAAAAAAGGCAAAATAGTGCTAAATGCTGCTGCTATGGCAACTAAATTTTTTTTTATTTTTTTCTGTAAATGAACTTTTTTTGGATAGTTTCTGTCACAATTTTTTTGGCGTTACAAAAGCATATTCTTCGAGATCCCGATGCTGTTTCAGGTAAACAGCAAAAAAAGAAATGAATTAAAAGAGAAGAACACAATTCTCACTTCAGAGTGTGCATACTGGGTCAGAAGCTCGATCCTGCAGTGTTAACCGTCAGCCGCATGTTGCTCTAATTCGGTGTGTTTGTATGTGTGTGAATGTGTGTGCACGTGTATCTGCCCAAGAAAGGGAATGGAAAAAAAAAAAAGAGGCTCAGTTTAGGTGTGTTTGTGTAAAACGTGTTACTGGGTGTAAAGAGAAAAAAAAGTGTGTGTATGTGTTTCCGCTTGTATGCACGTGTGTGGTGCGCGTGCGTGCGTATGTACCGTATGTTCGTGTACTGAATCAGTACTTGCATTCAGCATGCCGTCTGAGCTGGATATCACAGTTTGATAGGATTTTTTTCCACATGTTGATGATGTATGTAAAAGTATATATGTACAGTTTGTATGTAAGAGACAAATGGTGAAACCTCAAAGTTGAATTGTTCTTCTATATCGCTGGATCCAGACACGGGGTCGTAATCAGATTAAACTTGTGTTGACCCGGTCAGTCATTCCTCGCACACACACATGTAACTGCTGCAAGAACTGGACACAGTGATTAAGAGACACTCAAATAAAGAAAAATCTATATCTGTAAACACGTTGTCTGTTATTTATTGTCCTTGTGAATGGAAAAACAGATTTATCTTGTTGAGAAATTTCTGAATGCATATACATTGATTACAAATATCAAACTTAATAGTGCTGATTAAAGAGCGCGGCATCTTGATTATTATTGAGAATTTTCCAACTGCATACAACCACAATATTAGTAATTCATGGTACATTTATCAATCAAATTTCAATGTTCAAACATAATCAAACAAAAGTTAAACTGAAAGCATATAAAAATCAATTAGACCAAAATTTGAACTCTTTTAAAAAGCTGCTCTGTATGTTTATGTTTTTGCTCTTAAAGGTCCAGTGTGTATTATTTAGTAGTATCTAGCTGTAAAGTGGTAGTTTGCACCTGACTTAATATCCCTCTCACTCACCCTTCTGTTCCAAGCATACAGGAGAACCTGTGGTGGCTATGTAACTTATAAAGACGCCATCTTTAGAGTCAGTGTTCAGTTTTCTGGGCTACTGTCAAAACATGGCACTGTAATCTTTTTATAAGGTCATTATACAAGCATGAAAAACATACCCATGAAAATTGCATTTCATTAATGCCGTATTCATTTATGCCATATTCTTCAAAAAGATTCTCCTAAATAGTACACACTGGACCTTTAGGTTTTTATTTTTTCAATATTGTTGGAAAAGCAAGAACAAGGAGATTCTGAATCACTTTGTAAACCATAACCCCTCAAATACATACAATAAAATTGGGTTGGTGTGTTAAATGTAAATAAAAACAGACTGTAGTCGGCCAGTGTAGTAATATCCTTTATACAATCATGTGTTCCTCAATTGGTGAATCCCAGCTCATGCTTGGTTGTCAACGTCTGAGCCTTTCAAGGATGCCCCTTTCATACCCAGTTTTGACTCCATCACCTGTTACCAGTGAACCAGTTTACATGTGGAATCTTTCACACAGGTTTTTTGAGTATTCCACAACTTTCGCTGTCCTTGGTAACTCCTTTCTCTGCTTGTTCGAAATGTGTCATAAGAATCATATTAACAGTAAGCATAAGATATATGGTGTTGATGAGGTAAAACATCTAATATATTGTCTTTGCACTGTTCTTAATAAGGTATATGTAAAAAAGATTAACAAATAATAGCATTGTGTCCTTATGTTTCACATAGCGTTCCAACTTCTTTGGAATCTTGGTCTTTACACAACACTTCACAGAAACTGTAAATTGTATTGTATTGTATATACAAAGCATCTGTGCCAGTACTTGCAGACATATTACTGCAGATAAAAAATGTCCATACTGAGCTTTTTTCAGCTCTAGTAAACACGGGACCTTAATGAGAAATCAGTAGCAACATTTTTGACTTTTGGGACTTGTGTTTGCTTAAATTAATACCAATTAATTTCTTTAGATTAACTCTGTGTTTTGGCCTGACCTGCTGTTTCCTTCTTAGTTTTGGACCCCATCATTACGTTAAGTTTTAGTTGAAATGCATAATTTTAGGCATTTTTCACTTGTTTTAATGGGAAAACAGTTAACACTTCTAGACTGCAAATGTTTTTCTTAAATTATATGTAATGGAAAATCTTATATGATCAGCTTTACCGACAGTTACCACTGTATACCAGTGAAATATTGTTGAGCCTGTGTGGGTGGCCATAATCTTTATAATATTTTTCAATGTGCTACGATTGGTACCGGTCAGCACATCACACAGTTTGGTTTGTTAAATCAGAAGTGATCCGTGAGAAAGAACTGTGTGACTGACTGTTTAGTCAAGGGAAGTACAAACCCACATCTTATTTTCACGTCCACATAGTCCTGGTTTTGTTCAGCAGTGAAAATGATTGTGGGCTGAAATGCTAAACTTAGCTGTACTAGAAGTTACTTTTTGCATTTGACAAAAATAGTTAATTAATTTGTCTTGTGGCTTGACGTTTCCATTTGCTTCACATGTTTTCCGGGTTGTGAATACAAACTAGACCAGATGTACATGCATTTAGTAGTCAGCTCTAGTCTTTTGAGGTTTTTAACAGAAGTGATGATTCTCATTGGTCTTTTAATCGTAAGCAGTTCTTTGCTTGTTGGTTGGTTGGTCATGACCCAAGAAAGCTTTATATGTTTCCCTGCACACAGATGCTCTGTAATAATTGTAGTAATACCATTGAGTTTGTTTTTTATTCTTGTGTAAAAAAAAAAAAAAAAAAAAAACAACTAACATTTTATCAGTGACTTAATCAGTGATTATAACATGTCAGAGTTTTCATGATTAATATAAGTCAACTGTGTAGTAGTTTTAAAATATTTCTAATAGGAAGATATATATTTTTTAAAATTTGTATTATTACTATTTTATTATTTTTAATAGTAATAGTAATTCTTGCTGATAAATTCCACTGTTGAAAGGTTGATAGGCTGTAAAGATAAGCATGCATATGTATATTTTTTTTACTTTCACAGTATAAATTTCCACTCCACCTTTGCTGTGACGGTATCCACAGTCTGATTGAACACCCTGACAATCTTCTCTTATGAACTAAGCATAATTTTGGCCAGTTGTTCTGTAAGACAGCGAATAAGCCTCAACCCACCGCAGCCTCCTCCTGCGCCTCCCGTCCAGAGGTACATGCGTTCTCCTCAGTCCAGAGAGGCCCGTTCTTTTGGATCTGGGCTCTTTGGAGCACGGCCTGAGGGTAGAATGGCAAAGAAGCTCTGAGTGGCCTGTCATTGCCCTGACCTAGTGTTTTAAGATCAGGGAAGCAGTGGACGCAAATACAGGTCTCAGTGGGGCTGGGGTCGTCTGCTGGATCACGGTCAGTGGGCCAGCTTGTATTTGTGACACAGCCTTTAGAAAGACAGACACATATTGGAGCATAAAAAATATAACAGATATCAAGATATTTTTCAACTGCAATAACAAAACATTTAAGTTCTTAAAAACAAGATGATAACTTTTTTTCAGTTGTTTAGCATAAAGTAAAACTGTCTGAGGGAGAATTGCTGTAAATGATATTACTACAAAATATAGATAGCTGATTATTACAGCTAAATCCTCCATGAGTTGCACTTAATGGGGCTTTTGATTTCTATCCATACCACACTTACCTTTGGAGATCTGCCCCGGTTGGTAGTCTGGCTGGCCAACCTCCTCACCCATCTGGACCACACAATCCTTGCTGTGGTTATCCTCCTTGGGTCCTGGGTGGGAGGTTTTGGCCCTAGCTCCCTTTAGAAAAACAATCAAGGCTAGAGACAAGCTGAAAAACAGCAGCACTTCACTCAGAGCCAACAGGGAGTACAGCAGAACAGAGGAGTCCTCCAGGACTGACGGCACTTTGGAGTGCAGCACTGGGGAGGTCACAGGTGGCGCTAAAGCTAGGATAAATGAAAGGAATATCTCTGAAATCATCTGACTGATAGGAGGAAAGACTTTCAAGATGCTTTTCACTGACTAGTTCTGGAGGCCAGGGGATTTTCTATTGGAAATAATGTCCTTGAACCACAGTCAAAGCCCAACACACTCTGAAAGCATTATGTTTGAAAGCAACAAATTTCATTTATAGGGTTTGTGGATATGGGCATGAATTTTATGTTTTTTGTGATAGTCAGCTTCCTCGTTTGCACCAAGTTTGTATGGTTGAATAGTTCGTTAAATTTATGAACCACACTGGAAGGAGGTAGAGATAGATAGCAGACCTGCTGTTTGAGGGACTCTCATGCAGGAATGGTGTTTGAGTCTCATCTGTTCTTATGTTAGGACCAGTCAAACCCTGTACACAGGTCCAATCAGAACAATTTTCACAAGCATTTTGTTCTTTTACTAGCCAGCTTATGGTAAGTAGTTGACAGGACATGAAGAAAGAGATAGAATTGCTGTGCAACAGTGTTACCCAGGCAAATGAACACTAGTATCCTTATGGCTGTTGTGCAGTGCCCTAACTCTTACAGTGGGCCTCCAAACTACCTGCATTCCATGCCAAAGTGCAACCCCAAGCATCCATCTCTGCACAGAATTAGCATCATTTACATGCAAATCAAATACAATTTAGCATATTACAGGAGCTGTGGCCTTTAGCTAAAGCGTGAGTGTTTAGGAGATCATGTTAGCTAGCTGTTGGCCTTCCTAAAAAGTCAATTGAGAAGTATTTGTAGTTCATCAAGACTTCCTGTTTGTAACCCCCAAAGCTTTTCTAGTTAGCTAAAGCTGAAACTTGGTTCATGAAGGTCTAACTCAACATTTATGCCTTTAAGAAGTGTGGAAAGACTTGGACCTAGAAGGAAAAAGGAAATCACTGAATACTTGAAGCTCTTTTTTAAGTGAGTGTTGTCAGTACTCACTCTGGCAGTATTGGGAGCATTCTTCTGGATGTCCACCACAAATCCCAGCGCACTGTACACATCTCTTCAGCAGCGAATCGTAGTAGTGACCAGTCTGTTTCCTACACTTGGCAGAGGCTAACACAGGAGGATACATGAAAGCAATTAGGAGAAGTTTTAGACACATAAACTGCATTATACTCATCGTTTTTAGAAATTACTGTCAATGCCTTAGTAAGGAAATTTAATTTGTACACTTTGTTGTAATTATTTATCACACACAAAGGCCTAATAGATATGTCACATTTCAACCACTGTGCTTGCCTTTAGAACAATCAGGGCAATTAGAAACTGTTAGAGCATTGTTATGTAGTATTTACTATTTAGCAAAATTATATACCATATAATACAGTGGAAAAACACATCAGAACAAGACTGCATGCTGGCACCAATAGATTAAGATCAACTATTTATTGCAGGTCTTTGTGTGTACTCACCACAGTAACCACTGCATTTGCCTTCACCTTTTGATTGCTGGCATTGTATGTCACAGTCTATGCATGCTTTGATTAAGGCATCCCAGTACTTATTCGCAGGGCAGAGCTTATCCATCAGCCCTGATAACCCTCACACTGAAACACACACAAACATCAACACAGAGATACAGAGGAAGATAAGTGTCAAAGAAATAAGAGTAGAATGTGAGTAACTACAGAATTAACGAGTGAAATATAAGATCCAGTTTATGCACATGTAGCCTGTATGTATTGACATAGTATTGTACTCCAGAGAATAAAACCAACAGGGTGATGCTGTTAAAGTTGACAACGGAGCCCCAAAATGTTCAAAATAAATGAGTAAATAAAAAAATAGGACCCATTGAATGCATATTAAAAGTGAATTTATTATTTAAACTAACCGCATTATTATGAATTGTTTTTTATTTAATTAAAGAGATTAGTCTTTTAGTAAAGGTCTATTTTCATTTCATGAAGCTTTTTTTTCTGATGACACTATTTTTTTACCATCTGTCCAAAAATGTAGCCAGCTAGCTTATTCGCCGGAGCAAGTACACTACCAAAGTCAGTCAAAATCATCCAGCTACATGTTGCTGCAGTAAATGAACACAGTTTATTCAAAGTTGCTGTTCAAGAACCTGTCCTTTTATTTAGCTTGACAAGGCCACATGTGCTACCTAACCAACAAGCTTACTAACTGGTATCATTTGTGAGTTTGGATTTTTCACTCAGCATTTAAGCAAAGGCCCAGTGTTAGCAGCAGCAGCAACTGGTCTTGTGAATTAATCACAGTGTGATACTGTCAAGGTTCCTCCAAAAAAGTTCTTCCCTCTTTTCTCTTTCATATTCTATAAAATAGAAAAATAAGTGAGATTTAATAAGATTTCAAAGATTTATGAATCATCATCTTTTTGTGTCATCATAGCTGAAGTGTTTCAAGACTGAAATCATTGTGTCTGTTGAAGGTGGCACATTCTTTATCAGATTGTTACAAAACACGTTTATGCCACGGACGCTACATATTAACTGTCTACAGTACTCTTATTCTCAGGATGTAACACAAAAGTCGTGATTTGTTATGAAGCCCTTTGGAGTCAGTTTTTATGCTAGTTGAAGCCAAATACATCTAGCATCTGAAGTTTGCTGGCAGTTGGCTAGCCCAGCCCGCGTTGAGGCTGAGGGTACAGAAGGTAAAAGATGAAGACCTTTTCACCAAAAAAAAGTCTTAAGTAAAATTGTAGCTAACTAATGGTAGCCTATGACCTTTTTTGCTCTTCTCACCACCAATTGTAGGGTCTTGTAATCAGAGGTGCTATAGTTTCCATACCGAGCAGTTACACAGCTTGTCAGCACACTTTCCATAATGCCCTTGTAGAATTATGCTGTGCTTTTCTGAGTATGAAAGTGTTCAGGGACAAACTTAGATTACCTCTGGTATGACAATGAACCATCTTTACCGCCGAAATGAGAAGTGGGGAGTTTGTTTTTCGGAAATAAAAGTTTCTCCCTTTTCAGTTGTCTTTTTAACGTTAAGTGACAGATCATTGTCCGGTGGTGACATTGCTACAGGTTTTACTGTCGGTCTGAACCATTCTGAGGATCCAGGATTCAGGTGGGGGTGTTCACCCACCCAGCAGGGTGTGCCTTTCAGCTAACCCCTGGGGAATGACAGCCACACCGGAGACTCCGCCCACTCCCCTAAGTGGACTTGAGTCTTTTGGTCTGGCATTGCCTCCACTTTGAGCGAGTCTAGAGGGAGGGGATTTGGAATTTTTATTAACCGGTCACTGAAGATTAACTCGCCTGCCTAAATCTGATGTCATTTTTAGGTTGACACTGATGTGTTTGTGACCCAGGTTTTTCTGAGCAGAGCGACTGACTGAAATGAACAACACAATGTCAAGGGATAGAAAGAATACTTGCCATTTATGTAAAAAAAAACTTGTTAATCAAGGAGCGTCACAATAGCAGCGCCTATCTTATCTGTAGCACTTGCGATTATTATTGTGGTTACTTATCTTCATTTCTGTGGCAGAGCTTGACTATTGCGTGAGTCTCACCCGTGGCTTTCCACTTCCAGCTCTCATTTGATAATCACTTTTTCAAAAGAACAAATCACAGTTTCATACCACAGCGCCAAACCAAGATATTCAAGTCTCATTTGGGGAGTGGGTGGAGTCCCTGGTCTGGGCCCAGGCTAGGGGAATGAATATGTGGTTGCAGCAATTATATCTTCAGTAGATCTATCTGAACAGGTTGCAAATTGATACCATTCCATTCATGCAGGAAATCCAAATTCATGACAAGTCTCTTTAAGCACTAAATGATAGTTAAAGTAAGAGGAGGTGGGGCCCTTTCACTACAGTGTTTGGGGATTATGATAATTGTGGTTTTAAAACAGTTTGGATCAGCTTTTAGCAGGGTGTCGGGATCCATCTGACAACCACACTGGAGAGGCTAAATGCTCATTTGTCAGGGGGGATCAGCAGACTTCTTTGTAGGTACATAATTTTGGTGATGAGTTCATAGGCAGGGATATTTTAAAGGCCCCTTACAGACAGCAGGTGTCATCACTATGTCAGAATTAGACCCAAATTTTCTGTGTGTGCCAGCATAGTCTATCTCTAATTGAATAAGACCTAGACTATATACAATATAGCATGTAATACA
>JAPZDV010000014.1:14952307-14964616 GCA_029814665.1 Acanthurus lineatus | reverse complement strand
TGGGTTTATTTTAGAAGAGATTTGAGAAATTTTAAAGGTCAGAGAAGTTTGTGTGTAACACAACATATTAGACTTGTGTTAGTAACCTTTAAAAAAAAAATTAAATGATAGTCCAAAGTAATTTGAATACATGTCCACTCCAACAATAGCAGAATCAGACCACTAGATGGAGACAGCCTGCAATGTTTTGAAAGAACAATCTGTTCACTCCTGGATCAACATTCATTTTCATTCTGATCTCTATATACTTGTCAGATTGACAGAGGCTTACATGCACCATATTTACTGCTAATACCCTTTTATCTCTTAGAAAGACCGCTCATCTCTACTAATCCTGCTCTTAGTTACACAGGGAGGCAGACTGGTGGCAAGGATAAACATCCTCTAACTTTGATGACAAGGTAAAGCAGGACAGATAAGGATGTTAGGGCTAAAACTTGTCTGAGGTAAAGGATTGGGGGATGAAAGCAACCTCACTGTGAGATATAGAGATGATTTATGAACATGTATGAACATGTATGATCAAAGGATGAGAGCCCACATGCTGTGCACCGCAACCCTGAAGTTTCTCCTGGACCTCTGAAGAACATATTCACCCACAAGGTGTGTCTTTGTCAGATCAAACAGGCTGTGTTGCTGTTCCGTCCCTGCTTTCTTTCACATTAGCATAACAATACTGATGGAGCACGTGCTGCACTTCACCCGTGTGAAGAAAACTTGGTTCATTGCAGAAGCGTGGAGACCTGAACAGATGGTACACTTGGTTTCGTCTGTGCAGGTGGAAGTTATGAAATGGAAATAAATCTGATATACTGATCTACTCTTGGTTCTGTCACGAGTTTTATCTCAAAGTCAACATGTCACTGCATCTGTAGTGCTCAAAATGTTCCCTAGATCAGATTGTCACAAATGCTCCGAATAGAAAAAAAAACACTCTAAAAAGATTAATCATGATTTGATCACGTCTTGGACTCGAGTCAGACGCAAAGTTGATGACTTTAGACTTACTTGACAATATCACAAGACTTACAGCTTGACTTGGACTTGAATATCGATGGCTCATGACTTCACTTTGACCTTAGCCTTTTGACTAAAATTACTTGAAATTTAAAAGTATGTTATTTGAAAAGTGTGACACAAAACAATATATTTTGCTTCATTTCTTGAATCAACCAATGTTACCACTTTTCATTCACAGCAATTTTTTTCTACACTTATCTCCCTAGATCCCACTTTGTTAGAAGCATCAGGCCACATCCAGACAAATTGAAGAACAAACCATTAAGAAGTGGTACAGAACACCGGACTATACACAACCAGCTGGACAGGCATGCAACCAAAGATTATTGTGGTTTGGTTTGAAAACTATGCACAAAGAACATTAAGAAGGGATTAATATTAGTTCCAAGCTAATGTTTAGCTAAAATCAACTTTAGGTAGCTCTGCTCCCTAAAGTTAATCAAATCAATGAAAACTATGACTATAACTGTAAACTATGATGCTGAAGTTCATTTAGCTTCAGGTTAGGCGTTAAGGGCAAAGCTAAGATAAACATAAGTAATGTTACCCCTAAATGGTGATTCAAAACCCCTGTGTTTTGCAGCAGCATTCTGCATGCGTACATAATTTTTGTAAATTTAATAGATAAGAAGAGTGCTACTGACTCGTTTAGCAAATTTAAAGTTTTGAACTTTGGACTTGACTTGGGACTTGGCTGTCTTTACTTGGATCTTGACTTGAGACTTGAGAGTAAAGACTTGAGACTAACTAGTGGCTTGCAAAAAAATAACTTCTTCCCACCCCTGAGTATAGGCTCAGAGACCCTCTTTACTTCGAGAACATTTTCTGTTCTTTTTCATCCTGTTAACTTTAAATACTAGCTATAACCCATACATACTAGTAATCTTTGCTGCATTAGGTTTTTCCAACAATGTGTCTAGTTTGGCCTACTTGCCTTTACTTTGTTCTACTTTCATTCCATATTATGTAACAGATCATACCTTTTAGAGGGATTTTTGAATACTTTGGTAATTGTTCCATCAAGTTATCAAAAGGATTTTATACACACAGGCTTGATCACAGACTACCAAAACCTTGGCATAGAGCTGACTGTTGTGATAAATCTATTGTTGACTGCTGAGGGAACAAGGGCTGCTTTCACTGATATTGACATTTAACTTGACTCTCCCAGCGCTTCTATTTAGCTGGCTGGCTGGCTGGATGTGGATGAGAAATTCACTTTCAACTTTGTGCATTTAATCTCCCTCTCACCTGCCACCACCACAACAATCAGCACCCCCGAGCACGACATTCATTACAGACTACATTACTTATTTTCACAGTGAAAGTGAATCCTCAGCAGAGTAGACTGGCGCGGCGTTCAATGTTGTGAGTCATGTGGAGGCGACTCAAGGGGGAAGAAAATGAGAGGTGATGTGGAGGAATGTTGTTGCAAGTAGACTCGTGCGTTAAAGGTATTAAACTGAGCCTTGGGCCTACCTGTTTCTCTCTGTCATGGGATGTTTAAATAAACCCACAAAGAAGATTCAAAGGAAAACATAGATTTGATTATTTTGTCTCAAGGAACCACTTATGAGATGATTTAGATTGTAAATAGAACTTGACACAAAACCATCTGAATTTCTTTACTTCAGATAACTTAGAACCACTATTTTAAGGTGTAGAGAGCAAAATACATTGAGAAAATAACTATTTAAAATGAAAGGTCTGTTAAACACATTTGGTGGCAACATGACCATTGGCTGTAAAAAAGTGGATGGCATTAGAGCTCCTTAAAGGTAAAGCAAAAACTTCTAGATCGCCCTCCGGTGTCTGGCTGCAGTACATAAAATGCAGGTCATAAATCCTACCTCTTCATGGTGGCAGATAGGAGATAGGTCTAATGAAAACATCAAATAATATGTCAAAACAATATTCCCCTGATGATTGTTTCTCTCATTTTACATAGTTCATATCATGTTGGTGTATGTTCAAGAGTTACTTGCTCCGGATAAATTGGGTTTTAGAAGTAATTTCATGCTAAAAAAAAGGGTTGTTACGTCGTTGGCAGACTGCAATTAAGTTGGCCACCATATTCTCATCCCACCTCATCAAATAGTGCTGTTTTCTGACGCTCCTGGACATCTGACACAAATGTACGAGGTAACCTTCAGCATCTGTCTCTGACATGCAAAGCCTTTCTGTTGCAAAGCCTTTCTAAACACGTATTTCATGTTGTGAAATGGTCACAGATTGGTTAAGTTTAGGCAACAGAAACAAAAGGTTGGGTTTAGGAAAAAAATACAGAGTTAGATTAAGGTTAGGTTGGGTTAAGGTTAGTTAAGGAAAAGATCTACACATGGTTGGTTAGGCTGAGAAAAAGGTCGCTAGTTTGACACCTCAGGTTTCACTTACAGGTTTGCACTCGTCTTGAACTCTGGTCCTGTGGATGACCTGCCACTTTACCTCAGCTTCCACCCCTTGTTCCTTCTCTCTGGGACTTTGTTGCTGTAATAGGTCAGATGGAGCTATTGCTATGAGCATTTAATATTTATGTGGATGCATTTACGTTGGATATTGTTGAAATCTAAAGTGTTTCTTCTGCATCTTTATGAAATGCCAATGGGCGTGATGAAGCTTGTGTATTGATGTGCTGGAAACGCGACCGTACTGGTTTTAACTATTAAAGATGCATAGGGATTGACTCATAGGGTACCAAGCCAGCTAACTGTACAGCTCCCAGTTTGTTCATCTGTAGTTCATTTCCACACATGAGACTAAGTTGGTTTGGCATTTATGCAAAGCATAAAATCACTATGACCCATAGAAAGGCTGTGGATCCTGTGGAGACCATTACAGTCTGTACAAAGTGCCATGGTGGGCCATTGATTGGTGGTGGATCCACTGACCCACATTTACATTTCAAGGTGTCATGCTGCTAGCACATCTGACAAAACAGGTCAGCTTACATTTGTTTGAAATGGTTACATTTGACTAAATTATAACTATTGTCTTAACAGTATTATGTTTCAGTGTTATTAAGTCTTAAATACCTTACAATAATGCTGACATACAGTCATTAATTAACTATACAATGTAACTTAGGTTTCTGAAATTCTTAAATTTAGTCTGGTTCTAACTTTGAGGTTGAGACAGCTTTTTATTTTCAGTTCTTACACAGTTAGTTCGCATCAACACTTGACTGCAATAAAAGCAATTATGAAAACAGACATTTTTTAATTGGCTTGTCCCTGCAGAAGTCAAGGAGCATCAGCTCACCTGGACTGAATGCCTAATTATCCATCATGTCTCCTCTATTTCCCCTGGCGTGCACCCTTTTTTATTTTATAAAATTTATTCATAAAGGAGAATGCATTTAGAAACATTTCGGTAAATGTACCAGTGTTAACCAAGGGTACTCATTTCCGAACTGCATTCTTTTGTGGAGATGTTTCAATAGGATGAGATCCACAGTTCACAGATTGATGAACACAAGACACCATAAAAACAGCATAGGATTATTATTCCCTATACAGTGCACAAGCCATGCAGATGAACAGGAAGAAGCTTAACACGAGTGCAGTAATACAGCAAGAACAGAATGCCACAAGCATGAGGGAAACTGGTTGGCTTTCTTAAACCTCTGGCTTTCTCATATCAAAGCCAGGGGCCTTTTGAGTATTTTTAGTTTGATGAGTGAAAGAATGTCTGTGGTTAACACAAGTTAAAGCAAGTTTCCAAAACATTCTCATCCCACATTATCAAATATTTCAGTTTTGGTCATGTCTTTTAGCATCTGTGTGCAACACTCTAAGCCCTCCAAAGCCATACACTTGATTTTTGTTGTGAAATTATAGCAATTTGATTAAGTTTAGGAAACAATTAGCGACAAACAGTTGAGGAAAAATAATACCAAATAAGAAATTAGAGTTTTCAGTTTCAATTTAAGTTTCATAGCATTGTGGAACTCCAGTCCCCTAAATAACAGTTGTGTGTCTGACCCACAACTCTACTCTGGCCCTGTTCGGACATTATCGCTCTGTCTCTGTAGGCTGGAGCAGTTGCTATTAATGTGTAACACTGATGCAGATGTTAAAAGTCCACTACTTCTTATTTAGATGCTCAAGGGTCTCTTTAGCATCTTTAAAAACATAGGTCTTACAGAGGGCCAGTATATGATGCACTGGGAGTCAGATCAAGTTTTTTATGTTGTGTTAAGTCTTTTATGTTTTTGTTCTGTGACATACAATATGTCTGTAATTACACCACTTGTGATCTTTAAAGCTTTAAAGTGTCAAAGGAACACTGCTCACTAGTGGCTTAATGACAATACTGAGTTGGTTTGATACCTTTAACATCATTATGCATTTAGGCTTCAAAAATCATTGGTGTTTATTTAAGATGATTATCTTTCTGAACAAAAGGGGTAAATTTCCTAAACTTGTGTTTGCCACAGAGCATATTTCCTGCAAAAATTCAAAATCCAATGAAAAATTCCCATTGATTTTTTGCTAAGGATCAACACCATCTTGGACTGGCTTACAAAAATACTTTATACATGCCCCATTCTCTACCCACTGTCCAAAACATGTATCCATGCAAGCAAGCAAAGCAACAAAGCCAAACCAAGAAATACTCAGCATTTTCTGACATATGCAGACATGCAAAGCATCAAAAAAGACATAAATAAAAAAGGAAAATTATAAATTTGATCTTTATAAAATATTAAATGATGCCATGCAGCACAGTTTTCATACAAACCTAAGGAAAGTCTTACCTCCTTGTTAACAAAGTACTTTTTTATAATACCATAAATACTTGAGCTGTGTAAATCTGACCATCTGGTTGCAGAAAAACTTTTTATTTAAGTTGTTTGCTACAGCTATTTTTATCTTAAGTTAAATTCCCTTTTTTGGTGAGTTAAATAAAACCATGTGTGGTCTCCCTTCTTTGTCCAAGCTTGAGCCATGTTGTGACAGAATGAATGATGATTGATGACTAACTCTTCTGTGTTTGAGAGTTTCTTCACAGCCCCTTGAGAAATGCTGGAATTCACCAAATCCCACACTGGGTACCATCTGTATTTAACATAGTGTATTCTCTATGATGTTCCCTTCATCATGGAAAAACTTGGAATTACTCCCAGTGAAGTATTCTTGGTGCACATACACAGCACGGAGGCTTTTCAATTTGCAATTCCAGGCCTTCTAAGATATACAGTCATCGTCATACATAATACATTCAGTCGAGTGGATCCATGCTAGCACACATACACTGCCTACATTTTATGCACTTCCGATGACAAAGAAATACACAGGTTTGACCATGGGAGCAGAAACTGGACTGCATTTAAATTGCAGAGATGAGGACATTAGCCTGTCCATTACAATCAATGATCACATTATATTCTATTCAACAATAAAGAGTCACCAATAAACATCTGCTTCTGACATCATATTACACAAACATAAGCTACGTAAGCTGTGAAAATAGTACTAAATGATATACAACAGTCTCTGTTATGTTTTGGTCAACAACATGTCTGTATGGTACAAAGTCCTTTGGTTGTTTGGTTTTTATGGGAGCAGGTTCCAACGTTGTTTCGCTGTACAGTGGTGTCATCACATGATTTTATATTGAGTTCCAAGGCACATAGATTAAAATAACTGCACAGAAAAGTACAAATCCATGGCTGCACACTGTCAGAAACAAGCATGTAAGTTACAACCAGCTTGGATAAATTTGGCTAAATTAGGATTTTTAATATAAAAAGTGTTGAAAACATGCCCAGTTTTATTTTTCTACACAAAGTATGACTCATATTTGTTGCTCATCATAACTTAAAGAGTCACACAGCTGAACCAAAGAATCCTGTAGATCTCCATCTTTCCTCTGAGAGTGAACCCAGCAAAATAAAAAAAAGGAAGTGGCACCCGGATTGTGTGTAAACTGGTTTTGGCTAGTGAGGTGAAGCAGACGGTGCCTATGCAAGAACAAGCAGAAGATATCACAAGTACATAGAGTTAATATTGAACAGTGCATCCTCGAGAGTGCACGTTCTAGCCCTTCGCAAATTAACTTATGTTTCCAGAAAAAAAAACAAACAAAAAAACAACAGGCAGAGGTTTTTCATTCCTCTGCTTCTGCCTCTCATCTGTACACTATACAGAGCAGGGACAAGCAATAAGCCAAGCCCCATGTTAACCCGAACAAGCATAACTTCTACAGAATATTTAAGACAGATATTCAGGTCTTCATTTACAAAATGACAAAGGAGGCAGCTACTTCAGGCACCATTTCATTGCCTCAGCTGTTCTTTTAGCGCTACATCTACACTGATTTTGGCACAAACTGTCTTATCAACATCTATTAAACATCGGAATGATCCATTAAGTACATTAAGCCCATTAAGTATTTCCAAATAGCCAGCAGCGGTGACAGGCATGGTGAGTTTCCTTCAGTATGCTTCAGTGGATTTCAGCTCTGTTCATTTTGGGTGGGTGTAAAACGTGTGTCAGCTCATATTATTTTTCACCAGCTGTTATAAGAAAGAGGGAGAGATAGAGAGGAATTGATAGAAAGACAGGGAAAGAGCAAAAGTAATTAGCTACGGATGATGAGAGAATCATTTTTGCTCTTCAGGCTTGAAGGAGCTAAATACCTTAACCGGGTAAGGTTTTGACAGGAGACACACACACACAAACACCCACACAAACTTGGCACAGAAGGCAGAAAAATAAAGATTCCCAAAAGATTTTGCATGTTTCGGACTGATTCACAGGATTCCTTCAAATGATAATGAAAGTACACTTCAAACATTAAAAACTGTTTGAGTCTCTCTGAAATTTAGTCATTGGTTTTAGGCTGTCACATTATTACACACATACACACACTCATATACACTGCGTCAGTATAAAGCAGAATTGGTCACTCTTATAACCTTCTGCTTTATTCAGACGAAGAAGCAAGAAGCTTCTGTCTATGTGACACATTGTGAGTTAGAGTTTTTGTATGTATTCTTTGTATAGCTTATATAGAATATATATAATACAAATGGTATGTGTTCCTTTTTAAACCTGTAATTGAAAATCGGACTGACCCTGGGACAGATGTCATCAATGGTACTGAAAGCACGGAGAAAATGTCATGATAAAGTAGAGGCTGTGTGGTCCAATACCAACTGTGGGCTACACATGATTATTTCCTGCAGTAGCCTTACTGGATAAGCCCTGTCTGGCTCTTCATCTTTTTTTGATTGATGGTTTCAGACTTGACTGATATACTGGGACAAAGCAAATCTGACACTGCAGCATATGGCAGGTGACCTTATTACTATAGAGGCTTTACAGTTGTATGACAGTCTCCCAGCAACCAGGTGTGACTCCATCATGGTGGTCTGTTGGAAAAGTCACCAGGAGCCTGATAGCTAAAACGGAAATAGATGTCTGCCATTGATGTCAGCTCATTCAGTTAATGGAGTGATAAGGTTTCCAAAGTCAGGCTATTGTGACAAAGTCTTTTGTTGTAGCTCCTTTGGCTCTTACTCTGATAGGAAGGTGTAGCTTAGTGTAGTCAGTCCAATAAACTAAGCAAACTCATATTGTTTAAGCTACTTAATTTACCAGCAAGCTATATATAAAAGCTAATAAGAGTGTCAAATTTAGTTACAACAGGTTAGAGTTTAATGGGGTTTTTCTCTTTTCGTTAGAGCTGCTGCAGTGTGGACAATATGTAAAAGTTTAATTAAAAAGTCCAATTCACAGCAATAACAAATAGCTGCTGGTAGTTCTGTAACTGTACTTGAGCTCCGTGCTAACATAAGCATGCTAACATGCCCACAACGATAACGCTAGCATGTATATATTTAACAAATTTTTACCATGTGCACCACTTTTGTTTAGCTGTCAGCACACTATCATTTTCTAAATAGCACTATACATACATTATGGCTGAGACTGATGGGAAATTAATCAGTTTTGCATGATAAATTATGGTAAATGATCTGAAAAGTTTGCACGGATTAAGAAATTTGACCTGTTGATGGTGCTACATGGGAATTAAAGGGATCACTGAAGTAGTTAGCTTTCATTCTTTGGAGATTGTGAATGTGCATGGCTTAAAAAAACATCACAACTTCCATTATGTCCCACTCATCAATCTGGCTTCCTGATGTTCTCATGTGTCACAAGGAGCCACTAAACACAACAATAAGTACAGAGATATAATATATTGCAGAATTTGTTATAGCGTGCTTTTCCCTCACTATTCACCCAGTTTATTGAATGAGATTGAGAGAAGAGAGACAATTGAGCCAAGGTCGAGCTAACATTATTGGTTTTTTGTTATTTGATGTATAATTTAAAAGCAATATTACAAATGTTATTAACAATAGGTGGCTTTGGTAGGAATGTGCTTGTGTCTGCTGAGCTTGTCTAAAAATCTAGAGTGATTAAACTCAGTCTAGAATATTCAGAAACTACATATTTATATACATGAACAAATCTGCAATGTTTAACACCAAAAAATGAAGCCCAACATGGAGTTTACTATAATGTGAGCTATTTGAATGCACTTTTGATTGTGTAAGTGATGAGTTCAAGCTCAATTGATATATGAAGTTGCTCTTTAAAGGGGCTCTCAACACAGTATAATCTGCTGCTCTAGAAGGAGCGCACCAAAGTCTGATTAAATAACTCCCGATGGTGTCATCTCAGTTTGGGCTTGGAAACTTTATAACAGGAAGTTAAGTAAGAATTTTAAAGAGGTGAGCATTTAACAGACCAGGAGGGTCTCATTAAAGATACTATCCAGTTACTATAGTGAAATAGAGAATCTACTGTTTGTTCTTTTCCTTTCTTTTTTTTATAAGCTTAACTCATACAAGGGGAATAAAATCTAGGATATCTTGGCTCCTGCCATATCATTTTACAATTTTTCACCATTTTTATTAAGAAACGGTCAGTCACGAGTTCCCTTACTTTATAGATGTGCAAAAAATAATTTTTTTGAGTACATTTATCACTATGGGCTATAGTCGAGTGATATTACATTCCTATCACTTGCCGCCTGCAACATACTCACAAGCTTTAGTTTGTTCAATTTCTTACTCTATCTTCTTCTCTATCTACTCTCTCACACTCCCTCTTCGACTGTAACAGATTTTCCTGCCTTCTGTGAAATTTGGGCAGTCTTGCAAGCACAGGCTGTCTGCACCAAATGGGACCATGAACTCAGAGGGAAATCTTACATTGTCAAAACACAGCACTTTACAAGTAGAAATGGGCTCTTTACAGTGGCACTGCTGGCACAGGGAGAAACTATTGTTAAGACCAGGACACGGTGAGGTACAAAGTACATATGATAGGTTTCACACACAAAGTTTAAGAACTATCATTGATGTGTTACAACAATACAGATTTTTACAGCAGGGATTGCCTTTGAAAATCATTCAGTCATTTTGGTTTGGACACAGAGTCATCCACATGCTGATCTTTCCCCCAGAAGCTGACAGACACCCATTCGTATGTACAAAGTCAAGCTGTTTTAAAGGGGAGCAAGGTCAAAGCGGCTGCTGAGATGTTTTCCCATCTCTCCACATGATCAATAATCCAGGATGTGAAATTCAGAGTTATGGGTCAATGCCGCTGCTCCAAGCTATCAAGCGGGGGAAAAAAAGCATCCTTCATTTGCTGGAAAATAAGAAGTCTGTTATGAGGGAGGTGTCATTTTTGTTGCCCTTGTTAATTGTGTAAGACCAGACCAATCAGCTGTTATGAATAAAACATGACCATTTCAACTCTTCAGGGTTGTGGTTTCTGATTTTTCTGTGGGTAGAATCACAGTGCTGTTTTTCCACTGACATGTTTGACCACTTTCTTCAGCAGTATTTCCACATCATGATAAATCAATGCCGACCCTTTTTAGCTCAAAAAATCCATCATAGAGGGCAAAGATGTTGCTCGATACCTTTAGATCTCTGGACCATGGGTGAACTGGCTTCTATATCTCTCCAGTAAATTCATAGCAGTCCACTCAACAATCCTGCATCTTGCTCTTTATTTTAGGTTCAGTCTGTGCGACTTCTGAAAAATTAACAGAAATCACAAGCTGGCAAGCATGAACATTTGTGTTTGGTTTTAACAGTACATTTCTCTACAGTGTTGAATATCACTTGACACATTTTTGCTCCGCCTCAAGGCCAACCGGCTCGAGTCGCCTCATTAACCCAAATATCAAGAGAATTGAGCTGGAATCAGTGGACTTTCCCTGACCTCTGTGGACCCTTAGGAAAATGTTTAGATTTCTCTGAGACTTTTGTCATGTGTCAGAGTTCATGAACAAAAAGCCATTATGTCATCCTCCTGCCCCCGCATCTTGGAACAGGGGTCACTTGCAGTGCACTGGTGGCCCGTCAGTCCAGAAGCCCAAGGCACCACTGCTCAGTCACTTCAGCCTCCCTGGATGTGACTGCCACTCCTTTTACTCTCAGATGCTTGTCTGCAGTTCACCATTAAGTAGGGCAGCATTGTGAGTCTCCAAGTTGGCGTTGATGATTGCAGCATCGTTAGCCATCCTGCTCCTGTCTGCCCTGCTGTCACTGCGCTCTATCTCATCCAAGCCTGCCACTTTTTTCAGGCACAGAACGTTCTGAAAGCTCTTCTTGAAGTTGTCCGACAGGAAGGCGTACAAGATGGGGTTGGCGCAGCTGTTAGCATAACCCAGCACCACTACAAAGTCAAAGGTGCTCTTCACAGCAGAGGTTGGGTTGATTGAGCCGGTGACAGAGGTGACATTGAAAATGTAGAAAGGCAGCCAGCAGAGGACGAAGACTGCCACCACGATGGACACCATCCGTGTCACCTTACGCTCAGATCGCTTGCGTTTGGTGGAACCCACTCGTATGCCAGATGACTTCACCTGTCAAAGGAATGGACTGTCAATGACTTCATATCTCCTAAAAATGATGGCACAATATTCAAACTTTGAAACATGTCAGAGGTTCATAAAAAAATAAATATTGGCACACAACATCATGTTGTTCAACATAAGATTATGTGTTAGACAGTTTCTTGGCTGAACTTGGTTACCTTTTAAAACAAGATAAAATGTGTTAATGTGTGATCTTAGAAATGCTAACGCTAACCTTACAAGCTGCTAGCAAAAGGTTTCATTTGACTGACAGAGAGAGGAGTGCTATTCTCAAAGCAAATAGATGATAAAAAATTCTTCATAAATTGCTTATTAAAGCCTGAATGTTAGAGTTGAAACCATGCATTTAGTGCTTGTTAGCTCACAGCCTTATTCAGAAGT
>JAPZDV010000014.1:14907822-14946085 GCA_029814665.1 Acanthurus lineatus | reverse complement strand
CCGTCTGTTCGGGCGCCCCCACCCCCGCTCCCGAGAGAGAGAGAGAGAGAGAGCGCGCGCCAGAGAGCGAGAGAGAGAGAGAGAGAGAGAGAGAGAGAGAGAGAGACCCAAGCACGTCACCCTCGCATGTGCGTCGGTGTCCTGCAGATTGCTGATTTTAGTCACGCATATGAGTTGTCCTTTCTGGTGCTTTGTATAATTAGTACAGACCTAGAGCATTTCTACCAAAACTTGCATCAGTGACATTTTTTTTCTGGACCTCCGGATGCATCAACATATTTCAATTGGTTGATTGTAAAGTGGGTCTACATGCAGAAAAAAAAAGAAAAAAAAACAAAGCCGCAACACAAAATGATGTTGCACTTAGGTTGTCTCTTTTCAAATCCATCAGCTTCCACTACAATTACTTGAAGGATTATCCAGGCCTACCACATGCAGCTCTCAGTCAGTGGTGCATGTTCCCCTCCGCCTGCAGTGATGACACTCAGATCTGGAGGATGAAGCCAATCCAGCAGTCCCTCTTCTCTCTTTATAAAGGAGGAGTCCTCAAGCAAGTGCAGATGGCTGGTGTCTTCGGCTATCTTCCAGTCGATAGTTCCATGAGAAAATGTCCCACCACATCTCTCAACATAGCAACACAAAAGTGCTGCTATTATTACTACCAGCTGTTGTCCTATCAAATCTAGCTCTATTTATATTTGAAATGGCAAAAGGAAGTTACTCAGAGGGGGTCAGTCAAATAAAGAGGGGTATGTGAAAGGGTTCAAGTTTAAGTTTTTCAGTGCAGAAATCCCCATTCATGTGAATCAGTGTACATTCAGTAGGGTTATTTGTTCAGGTTTGTGTTTGCTGGGCTGTGATTTGAGGTCAGCAAGTTCTTTGGGTGAGTAAATTGGTGTGTGTAACAGTATACCACATTAATCCTGCAAGGATTTATTTTCATTTTTGCATGATCAGCAAAGCTACAATGCTTAGGGAAGTCTCATTAATGATGCAACATTGGTCAGCATTTAAGACTTAGTTTAACACTTTGGGAAATAAACCTCAGCTTGTTTGAGTTGAGGTTTATAGGAGTAATATATGAAAATTGTGTTCAAATGTAACAAAATGCACCTCTAAGCACCTATAAAGTGTGTTCAATAGGAAAAAAGCAAATTTCTCCCTGCCGTGTTTCCATGATTTTACATTTGGAACTATAGTTACAACTCTGTTACTCAGCTAGTAGCTGTTATCTATCTAGCAACTGATGCCACAGCTGGGTCTGCAGGGGGGTGGTGTTATAATGGATTCCACTGCTTTTCTTGAAATGACCCACCCTACTTTGCCTCTGATTAACTTTCCCAGAAATTCTTAAGCTAAACCAGTACAGATGAAACCACAATCGATGTATTGTTAAACGCTACCTCCAAAGAACTCATGTAACAGTCACAGTCAATTAAATTAAATTAATTAAAAAATATAAGCCCTTAAATGAGATTTATCCTTAAATGAGACCCTAACATCATAGTTGTAAGTTTTTTTTATATTATGGCTTCTGCAACAACCATCTCTGGATGTGTGACAATGGTTCAAAAGACACGAAAAAGTAGTTTCCAAAAAGCAGCAGCACAGAGAGCAACAGGATTATTTTATCATTGGCCTCATGTGTTAAAAGCATTTATTTCGTGTTTTAAACTAACTTTACAGTAGAAATGGCTTAACATCACCCCAATGAAGTTTGCCATTTTAAGTGATTTTGCAATTAGCAAAGCAGCAGCAGTAGTTTTGTTGTAAAATGACAGTTTTTAGAGCTGATTTTATTGCTTCATACCACCATTAACCAAGTATCCAACTGAAAAAATGACTGAAGTGAATGAAAACAGTCAAGGGTGAAACTGTGAAGAGCTTTTTGTTGGGTGATGATCTGGCTTTTGAATGGTTTATACACAGTGTGACAGTTTAACAAACATTCACATTAGCCCTCGAATGTTATTGGTCAACAGCGCTCCACTTAGCCTTCAACTCTGACACAGGTCTATGTCAACATTAAGCCTCCTGTGAAGGGTAAAGGTCCATTGAAGATAAGGTTTAAAAGATGAAAAACTGAGATCAGTCAGTGTCTCACACTTTTTTTACTTCTTAGCTACATGGGAAAGCAACATGTCAGCAGTATAAAGCTGTCCAGACGCGTTATTTCTCATTTAGGTGCCCAAGTTTGTGTGCTCTGGGCTTTCAAGTCAATCAAACCTCTTTAAAACAGATCCAGGACAGACACTGACAGAGGGCTGCAGCTGCTGATGTTCTGCTGCCTGACACATTGTTTTTGCTGTGTAGACAAGGTGTTGCTGGAAAGAGTTAAGCAGCTGGAGAAAAGTGTCAACCCAAATATGCCTCCTTTTCCGTCTGCAGCCTGTTTTTTTGCCTGTTCTCCTGTCATCAGCTATTTTTCTCAGCCAGCTTCACATACGTACATACATTTCATGGCCCCTGGCTCAATAACCACGCAAACACATCTCCGGAGTGTGACGGATGTGATACCGCCACAAAATACAGAACCTTGATGCTGTGCATGTCATGTAACTCTTCCAGGGGGTAAATATACATAAGGATTCAGTGCAGAATGATTTATCTGCTGTTTATCTACTCGACTCCTGGTGCAATTGCAGTGCGCGGCACGTTATGTCACGCACATTATGTGATATAAAGTGTAAGAGCAAGTGCAAAGATGCTGCACATCAAGTAGATCACAAAGCACGGACAAGCAAAAACACAATGGACACCTATCAAGGTCACAGAGAGTGAGTTATTTCTTTAAACATTCTCCTACCTGAGTCATTTTCCAACCAGTGTGACAGCCACAAAGTCACAAAAGAAAACAATGTTTCAGCTGCTGGGCTTTAAGAAGAAAAATTGCCGCATTAAACTGGTGTCAAATCAGATCATTTTTTGATTTTTGGACTCAAAAAAAGTTGAAATGATTACATTTTTGTTCAAACTAGTAGAAGAAAGCACAGACATGTACAGGTCTCAGCATTATCATTTTTTGTCATTTTGCTTCTCCTTTAAGCAGCTGCAGTTGCTGCAGTCTTTAATTTTCATTGCCGTTAATGATGTGTTAACAAGCATAAATCATAAAACAACTCATGAGCATCGAATTGCACAGAGAAGCTAGATTCCTAACAAACCTTGCACCAAGACAGTGTGTCAGCTCCCCTCTAAGACCCTTTGATTTTTTATTTTAAGATCTGACTCATTACCTTTAAAGCACTTAATGGCCTGACCTCAAATGATATCTCTCCCATCAACTTTCCTCTTGTCAACCCACATTCAGTCAAAGGTCTTTATACAG
Source organism: Acanthurus lineatus (assembly GCA_029814665.1). NCBI lineage: Eukaryota > Metazoa > Chordata > Actinopteri > Acanthuriformes > Acanthuridae > Acanthurus > Acanthurus lineatus. The sequence goes on along the minus strand of JAPZDV010000014.1, from coordinate 14,942,757 downwards.
GAACCTCTTGGCTCTTCCCATAACTAAATTTAAGATTCACAGGGACCTTTTGCTTTTTAGAGCATCTTAACAATGGAAAATAACCTGCCTGATAAACTCTTCAGTACTGTCTTTTTAAAAATTTAAATTTCTTCAGAAAACCCACTGCTTCTTCATATTTAAACCCTGCAGTCTTGAGTACAGTTAAGGTTTTGTGCATGTCCTATTTTTTTGGAGGCACCAGACAGTCAGACACAATTTATTCTGGCAGAAAAATACCTTGAAGTTACTCGGTGTGTTGTGCCGGTCAAATATTATATCCCTTCTACTTGTTTATGTTAGACTTGCCTTGTTTGTACTGTAAAAAAACGTCTTCCTTCCTCTACCATAGTGCATCGGTGTGTCTGTAAAAGGGCAGAGTAAAAGGTTTTCAGCCTGTGTGAAGTGATGGCAGTTACTCTGCTGTCTTGTTTCCAGTGGGTTGTTTTCAGTTCAGTACCACCTGGAACAGAGAAAAGCCTTGAGCAAGATCAGCGACCACAGGGACCTTAGAGTGATGGGGCAGCCAATCACCCAGAGGCAGAGAAATGGGATGGTCACACCAGGGTGGGCAAGGTTTCACCATGACGTGACGTCAGGAGCATCTCTCTTTAATGATAATAATTATACAGTAAAGCAAAAAGTAAGAAAACCATGTAAGAAAAACTAAATAAGACAAGTAAATAGCCAAAACACTCTTGATCATTTCAAAATTATTTTCACCAAACATTCAAAAATTTAAATAAAATTACAATAATATCTACATTTTTAAACCACTGAAAAACAACACAACAAGCCATGAATTTAAATGGTTATAAAATGTGTTAATTTTTATTCTAAGAGAACATCAGAGCTTTAATCAAATCCCCTTAGAGTGGTTTTGTTTCTCATCACCTTATAACAAACCTTGCACAATGAACTCGAGCTGAAAAAGGAAAGATAAAGAGGCAGTGAGGGTTTAAACTCACAGTGTAAGCTGAAATGAGGAGTGCATATGTATATATAGTGTATTACAGCAGTAATCATATTTGCTGAGTGTAGTGATGAGTTTCTCAGCAGCTCAGTCATAATGACCTTGCTTACTACCAGCATAGCAAAAATGCTCTTCCACTATTTTAATCAGGAAAATGAAATCCAATATCATCACACTGTTATGCATTTCACTCTGCCAACTGGTCACCCATTAAAAAAAGAGCTCATGAACGTAGAGTTTGAGAAATGATGATCTAGATGACATTTAGTAATTTTAGAAGGAGAAAATGTTGTTAAAGCTAGGAAACTCACTTAGCAAGCTTGTTAGCTCTCTTGCTAATGGCACAATAGAACTTGAAGTTCCCCCCAGTCATTTTAGTGCCTGCAAACCCTTTATCTCTCTGTGAAGCCATTTATATTCACACAAAGATTAGCAAAGAGCAAAGCAGCTAATGTGCTATGATTGTTTCCTCCATTACAGGCTTGACAATTGGATATTGGCGTGAATTCATGTGTTGAAATTCACCTTAATTACACTCAATGGGGAAATTATGCGCAGATTGACTTTGTGTTCCCGGAGCATCGATCAGAGCTTATCCCATTTAAAGTTCATAGTCCTAAATCTGATTCTTTGGAGAACTAGAAGAGCATTAGATGGTTTTAAATTGTGTCTGTGAATGGTTAAAATTGATAAATTTACCCAATTATTCAAATTGGCTCATAAATCAAACATAATTTTTTCCTCTTTTTATATGGAGTGCTATTTATTTATCCATCTAGGTTGTTTTGAGGTGAGTTGCCAAGTTTTGGCAAAAGGCCTACAGGGTGTATTCACTCGATTCTAATGGAGCAAGATAGCAATCAGCTTGTGGAAGTAACAGAAAAGTACTTCTAAATAACCCCAAATCAATGTTTAATTTAAAAAAAAATCATGACTAGATCCCTCAAGTTTACCACAAACTTCCTTAATAGCAATATTATGTAGGAAATAAATTCCTTTTTTTTCTAAACTACACAACAATATAACTTAACTGCACAACCTGGGTGAGGACATTAAAATATATGCCCCATGCTGTCATGAGCATCAACCTCCTTACTATAAGTACAAGATCCATGCTTTCCTCCATCATTTATCTCATCTGAACTTTATTCAGATCTGAGACACTTGACATCTTCGTGTAAATGGGACGTAAGACACAAAGGAAAGGAGTTAAATGTTTGACATTGAGAGGATCAAGAGAGGATCAGGCATTCACGCCTGCTGCGAATCTGTAGTCACCAGTTATTAAGGAAGTAGTCAAATAGTTGATAGATCCGCCCCACTGCCAGCAGCCTTAAGGAAATGCTAAAAATCTTCTCTCCACGCTCCATAATCAAGTTGTAAGCTTACATAAGAAATCTCCTCTCACCCTGACAACATGATATCATGACCACTGAAGTACATGTTTCAGACACAGACCTCTGAGGCTCTGCAGCATGTGAATCATCCTGAGATGACGAGTGAATTACATGCTACAGTGTGACTGCTTTGGTTCAACTGTGAGCTGACACATGATTTGAGGCCTGTATGGTCACATGCTGGGTGCATTGATACAAAGTACTACTTGGCTGATTACCTGGAACCCATGGAAGATTGTAAAAAAAAAAAAAAAAACAGCCATTAAAATCTATTGTATTGGCAGTCAATAGAAGATTGACTAAAAAAAAAAGTTGTTTAGTCTTTTGAACTTCATTCAAAGCCAGTGACAATCTGTCTGAAGATTATAGTCATTTTCTTTGTTCGGGTGTTGCTTTAATACCTTGTTTTTTTGTTCTTTGATTAAAATAATTTTCAGCATAGTGTTTGCTGTTTTTAGTTTCTGACCTCTGAAAGTAAAAAATGATGTCCAGTATTTTTGATAATGTCGTTAAATTGGTAAATTGGTTCACTAATGGACTCCTCACATGCTTTTCATCAAATCATGTTTTTAATATGACTGCTATGCTGAACTTTGAGGGCTTAAATTTATTCATACTGTTAAATTGCTACTGTAGTCTGGCCTAGTGATGAATTTTAACTCCAAGGCCAGCAAGCCTGTAACCTGGTGCTTCTCCCTTCGTGTTGCACTACACATGAGAAAGTGTCTTAATGTTTGCAGTGTCACCCTACCTATCTGAAGGAGTGTGTGTGGATTACTCACTTACATTGCTCAGTCTTATAACTGTGACCATGTCTTTTTTTCTGGCTTTCCTCAGGAGCTGCATGTGTCTGCTAAGTTGATGTTGTTTTTTAGTTTAAAAAGATGAATATTTACAGTTTTGTGGCTGTGAGAGAAATGAAATTCTGTTTTATCAATCTCTTGTTCTCCACTGTGTTGTCCTGCATTTATCTACTAAAATACAAAAGTCTTTGATTGGTTTGCATTTCAAACAGTCATTAAAAGAAAATGAGATTTTTGATTGACATGGCAGAAAACTATTAAAACTGTATTGAAAAAAGATAGAAAGTCTGGTTAATTATTTTCAGTGTTGTTGTTTTTGTTGTGGTTGTAGTTCTTGTAGAACTTGTTGATTTTACTTGGGTCTTGACAGAGGACTTCTGCATCTTGACCTGGGACTTGACATAAAACTTGTTGGTTTTGACTTGAGATTTGTTGGTTTTGATTTGACAAAATTGGCTTTGACGTGGAACTTGTAAATCTTGACTTGAGACTTCCCTTGAGGTTTTTTTTTTACACAAGCTACACAATCCAAAATAAGGCCAAACAAGCAGGCATCTTTTTGTGAGTGCAGCTGACTTTTTTCAGTACGATCCACATGAATAATACATGAAACGTCTCGGGACAGTTCCAGGAACATGGCAGTGTTTTAAGTTCATCCCCCCAGGTCCCAGAGACCTTTTGAATGAGGGACAACAGAAAATATCTGCAATAACTGAGTGACATTATCGAGACCATGACTCATCTGGTATGACATTAACGGCAGGTTGTTGTGTTGAAATCTGAAAGAAAATTGACAGCTCTGTAGACTTAGGATCAAATGCAGCACTCACCAGAACTTTGGGGATAAAACAAGAGGAAGAGGACAAAATGGCAGAAACAGGGAAACGCAGAAAGATGAAAACTGTACAAAAAGAAAAGAAGAATTAAAATACAAATATAAAAGTCCAGCTAATGATGGAAAGCAGGCAAATGACTAGTTTTTGTCTTAAATGATATTAATATCTCTTCCACCATAGATGGTTTGTAAGATAAAGCTTGGCCATTCACCTGTGGTGTTGGAGGAAAACTTAACTAATTAGAGAGCATCTACATAATCAGATAAAAACTGTGACCCTTTCAATTTCCACCAGAAAATAAAGTTCATACCACGAGGCAAAGTTACTTATAGCATAAATAAATATGTATGAATTACATAAAAGCCAGACAGGTGCAATAACATTAGCAAAAAAAGGTCCAGTTTTAAAATAAGGATATGACCATAATGATGGTTTAAAAAAAGAAACAAACAAACAAAAAACACCTTAAGTCAGTCATATATCCCCTTGTAAATGATAGTAAACCTCACAGTTCAACACAAAGAAATACTTAAATGTTTAAAAATCATCTGCTACAAGGATTTCCTAAGAAAAACTGCAGTATCATTCCCTAAGAGCAACAAATCAGCCAGTAACTCAGACAATTTCCGCTTATTTAATGAAAAGGCAAATGGGACACAGCAGCTTAAATTAAGCACAAACAGAGCCAATTTAAACCCCATATTAGAGGGAAGCAGTCATGGTTCAATGGGTACTAAACATCTGTTGACCCCACAGTCCACCAGACTGTAGTGACTTCAAAAACTGAGAAATCATTGACAATGTATTGATTCAGTCAGTGCAGAAGACCCAGCTGACACAGATGGAGGAGGGAGGCCGTGTCCGTTGTGTAATACAAAGAAATGCAATTTACTTTGACAAAATAATTTACCTCATCTTCACAAACAAGTAAAGCTACTCTACTGTTTGAGTTCAGTCACAGAAAAAGAACAAACTGCACTTGGAATCCATAGTTTTTTCTCCTGTGGTGAATGTTAAGGTCTGTCACTATCTGCTGTGATTACGTCAGTGTGACTCTGAGGTCAGCCGAGTTGGACCCAGATGACTGAGGGGGTCGGGGGAATGTTTTTGGTCTACGTCAAATCTGACATGTCACTGTCTTGTCAATTCTGTAATATTTAACAGTTTAATCAATATTTTAAAATCTTTCTCCCCCTAAAAGCACCCAGCAAATGTTTTGATGTTGAACAGCTGTTGGATCTCAAAGCCTAGATTACTGGCAAACTCTCTCTGTCTCTTTATTTTTTACACTTAAATCATCCAAATTTTGGCTTATTGCTAAGTTGATTGTGAAAATTTATACCACCAGGCATAAAATTAGAGAAGAATAAAAATCAAACTTGCAGGCTCAAAAAGTCTGTTTCTTAGTGAGATTTTAATTGTATTGTACATTATATGAACTCAAACTACAGGTTTTAATTGACTTTTTTTCACATACAGAACCTGTGACTTTAATACTCACAGTGTATGCATACGTTGACCAGCTACATTGTTGCTCTCAAACTAAAAGTTAGCAAGAAACTTCAGAGTTTCAGATGGGTGAAAAATGGTGAAGGAAGGGCTATCTCTGTCTGTCAGTCGGTCTGTCTGTTCTGCGGCCTAAGCTCAGTTTTATGTCACAACAATACCAATATTTTTCACTAAAAAATAAAAGATTAACCAAGAAAACAAACCAACCAAAACCAACTGAAATTTATGGCATGCCTGAAAACTGATCATGTCACCGCCAAGGTGATAAATGAGGCATCGTGCTGAACTTTATTTGGCTACAATTCAACAAGAATTTGGAAATTGTAACTTTTTCCTAGTTTTTTTCTCTAATTGTTAACAATTGTTATCAGTAGTTTTAAAGGGAGGTATCTCTCCTGCACAGAAAGTTTTGTCTTATGTTTCCAGTTTGTTTAGGCTACACAGAGAAGAAACTGGTTCATCAGTATGAGCTGTAACAGCCACCAAAAACTCTAAGACCAATTATCACAAACAGAATGTCATCACAACTCAGCCCAACCAGTACAGAAAAGGCAAAATAGTCAGGATCCCACAGATTCCCACTATCTTCATCATTTATTTTTGTGTTATCTGGATATTCTCAGTACCTTTTGACAGTGGAAATAAACAAACAAAAAACAATTCAGGACGCAACAGCAGGTCGTTACTGCAAAACAGATAAGTTTTCTGCAGCTCCTACTTAAATTAGGATAGACTGAAGAGCCTAGAGAGTCTTATGGGGCCAGTTCAGCAAAACTCGGTACCTTATCACTGTGAGAGTCAGCCTATCATCGGTTCCCCATAGCACCTAAAAACAGCTCATTAATCAGCCCTCATTTGCTCCAATGTTCTGCCCTTTGCATGATCCAGTTTCCATTGGGAATTTAGATTTTGTTGTTTCCTTTCTAAAAGCCATATTAGTTAAGATGGATTGTTTAAGATGCAGAATGAAGTGGAAAGATGTTTTTTTAGATTACATATAAATGCCAAAAACATCTGCAGAGAGGATGACACAGACTCTCACTGTGACACAGGGACACACCAAAAAGGTCTCTGTTGAAACATTGATTAGGTCTTTGTGATAAATATTTCCATGCTGCATTAGTAGCTTTGTCTTGTTCCACTTTTGAATCCACCTAAAAACAAGACAGTCATTTCTGCAGCTGTATAAAGAGGAGGCATTACTTATTTTGCAACCCAGACCAAAAATAACCCTTTAAAAGGATCACTCAGGCCCAGATTCATTAAGCCTTTTTGAAAATCGACTCAATTGTGATTTTTTTCTCAGATGTAGCGAAAGGGATGTACGATGGATGTGTTAAAAGCACATTAGTGTCAAAAAATCGCCTTGTTTTTACATTCTAGTGAAAAGCATGACTGAAAAGAATCAACTGGACAATAAAATCCATTTAGAGCTCATCGAAATTTGTCTGCAGAAAGGGAAAAGAGCACAACGTGAGTCAATTAAGGCTACAGCTGCCTTTTCTAACCAGGTCCATTCTTCAAACCTGTCTATAGCTCCTATACCTCATTATCACAATCCTGTCTGTGGCTTTGCTTTTATAAGACAGGCTTACATTGAGGGCTTATCAAGGTGCATGAGATTTGTTATTATCATTAAACAATTGCATTTTAATTCAAGACCTAGTGTTGTTTTGAGATGTTGATCAGTTTTTTGAGATCAGCTGAACATTCATCTTATTTGAAATAAAAAAGCCATTATTATTCATTGAGAATATCAAGTTTTGGCACAAATGTGTCTTTGAAATGAATCAAATATCCCCTTCATCGCTAACTTCAAATGCAAATGATGTACTTCAGCTTTAATGTTGATCCGCTACTTCTGTTTTCATTCTCCTCTGATCCATTCTGTCTTTGTGATCTGCAGTCCTTCTTTGGTCTCTTTGATGCTCATCTTATGTCCTCATTAAACACAAGGTTATGTACCCGACATGTAGCAACGATGACCTTAGCCATAAATTATGAATGTGGGAAAAGTAATAAACACACTTAAAACACACTTACATGAATCCATAAAATTACACATGTGAGATCTGTTTGCACTGCTGGTAGGCAATTAGAGTATATGCGTATGTATCCAAGAAAGGTAAGACAAGATAAGGAAGGGGAAGCTAATTTGTTTCCCTGTTCACAGTGAAATACATAAAAAAAGATACAAGTTAAGAATTTTTAGCAGACAACATATTAAAGACATGCTGCTGTAGCTATGATAACAATGAGGTCTTGTCTTGTCTAGTATACAGATATTTTTAAATTGATGTTTTCGAATATGTTTTTGCCTCCTGTCCAAAAACAAACTGACTTTTAGGTTGCTAAAAGTGGGTTTGTGGTCTGGTTTCTGTGGAATCATGTTGACATGTTTAGCAGAACGCATAGGACAAGGTGAAATCAGCACCTCAAATCACGCAAGCCTAATTTTTCATGGTGTTATTAGCATGTTTAGCATGATTAGTAAGCGACAGCAATGGTAAACTATAAGATTGTTTATGTTTGGTTATCAATATCATGCTATGTGCAAGAAAGGTATTAACATACTAAAAATAAAAAAAAAATAGGTACTGTTGTTTGCTTGTTTAAGTTGCTGCAGTCAACAGAAAATGAGCTCACTGTACCTGCTGAGAATGCTTTTCTATGGTATTTAATGTATCTTTGCTATAGACTCTACTGCCCCTTACTGGCCTGGAATGCTCATTGCAGGATGCATAGTTTTAAGTTTCTGAGTAAAATGACTAGCTTTAAAAATGTCTGTGAACATGTACACAATACCCAAAGGGCATTCCCAAAAGATTTTCAGTGTTGTTCAGAGCCTGGCTAAAGTGAGTGAACTACCACAGTTAAGTTGTGGGCCAGAGAGCTAAACAATGAGCTGAAGCTCACTTTAAAAAGACATAAAGCTGAGAGGAGGTTTAGAGTGTCAGAAGTAAAAAAAATAAAAAGGTATTAAGAGTTATCTTTAAAAAGTACTACTTGCTTTTCTATTCATTTACTCCAAATCTCAGCCCTAGAGGCAGCTTTTGCAGAAAACCCTTATTATCAGGCACAAACATGCTCTTTATTAAATTAGTACTGCAGATAATACTATTATGACCAAATACCCCATATTAGTGAATTATAGATAAATTAGTGCACCAAAGACTGTAGTCTTTCCACAGACCAGTCGCTATATCCACATATTTCTTTTTTCCTAATGCTGGTTGTATCTCAGCACACGAAAAAAAAAATCTCCATCTGGACACTTGCTTTGTGAAACTTTACTAGCGCTGAAGCGCTTTCCATTTGGTAGATGTCAAAGTTGCCTAAAAATATGCAAAATAGTTTCATGGCACAACACTTTAACTCAGTTTATATTTAACATTTTTGTGCTTTCCAAGAGCACAGCTTAGTTACGATATTTCCTGGCTGGTTGTGTTCTTAAACACAACCTTGCCATTCTTAAACCCTGGCTCAGGGGTTGTCTTATTTTTGTCATAATAAACATGTACACCCTTGCCAGTTGTCAGTCCTGTTGCGCAACCCAAATTAAATAAATGAGATTTACAGATATAATTCTGTTGTGGGGAAATGAGGTAAGGGAATGGCAGGAATGAGGGATTAGGGAGAGAGGGAGGAAATCGGACAAGAAACACGAGAAAGGGATAAAGAAAAGCTTGACAGTGAATGGACTATGTAAATTGCCTAATTGACCTTTATTGATCTGCTCTTCTAATTATGCCATGGACAAATACACACCTTCACAAACACAAATGCACATACACAAACTCACTCTCAAGGGTCCCATCCATTTTCTTTACTGAGAAACCTCTCAGGCAGTTGGCATCTGGACTTAATTACAGCAAGAGGGTGAAGGTTGGATCAGTCAAACAGTCAAAGAGGAGCAATGAAAATAACTGCTGTCTGCCAGCGCTTTAATTAGGACCAATACACACATAAACACTCACTTGAGACCTTTTAATTTAGTGTGACCTTGGATTGTGATGTAACAAATACTTACATAAACCTTGTATCATTCAGCATATTTGTTGGTTAATTGAATAATTCTGCACAGGTTGTGTGAATCACTTCAACTGTGCAGTCCCTGTGGTTTTTGCCTGGTATTTCCTGCTCTTGTCACAATAGCTGGGTGTTTTTTTTTTTATCATATTATAAGACTTATTCTGTTTCCTGTCAGACTTTAAGTGTTGACAAAACACTGATTGAGCCAAGAAAAACACATTTTTTTCATTGTTAAGTCTCAGTCTCAGATCTGTGAACCTATGGCTTTAGTTTAAAGCAGTAGAGTTATGCTGCATTCTCAGACAGATGGTAGACGGCAAATTGGATCTTATTTTAGTGGGCGAGAGCAAGGCAGAAAGGCCGGCAGAGAGTTACAGTAACAGTAAACAGCACAGTCGTCTTGATTGATAAAAGGCATTGGCTTTTCACTGTCCTTTGAGGCTAAATTTGCCATCAGATGTTATGTAGCTTCTTAGCAAAAGGTGATAACATAGGAAGTTCTGGCAACAGGACAGCTAGTCATGTAGTGTTTGAGTGAATCAATGTGAGTGATAAATCACATCGATACCATTTATAATATATTTACCCTTTAGGTAAAAATCTACAGCTGCTAGCTAGCCTTGCAAAAGACTGGAGGGGGAAATATCTAGCTTGGCCTCCAGCACCTCTGAAGCTCAGATTTAACATTTTATATGTCCTACATTTAATCTGCACAAAGGTTCTTTCTACCTGGAACAATTTTATATCTATAATGATGAATGTGGAATTTATTTAGCATAGTTTTATAATTTTTTCTGTTGAAATTAATCAATCATCAGGATGTTTTGGACTTTCTTTTGCAACATTTGTGTTTTGTTTTCATCAAAAATACAGTCACTTGTCAGAATAATGAAGGATGATCCAACTGATAGTGGTACTAACTATTAGTTAGTTATTAGTTGTGTTTGAATACAGGTCAGTGATGGTTTGCAAATTAAGAGTACATATAAACAAAAAAGCTGTTTCACTGCTCAACAGAACAAAGATAAGAGCGTTTGATCCTACAGTGACTGAACAGCATGACACTCTCTAACTTGTATTTGCACTGTACGTTTTTTATTTTAATTCTCCATATCAAATTCTGAAATATGTTTAAAAAAGATCATATGTTACTTAAGTGGCCATGGAATTTTAAAGTGCGCATGGACTGTAAATGACAATCTATATACATCATTTAAATTTGTGTAAAATAGGCAAATTAGTCATTGGTTTTACTGCCAGAACCCAAAGAAACTAAGAATTAAACACTTATTTTCTAAGTTAGAACTTTTGGTCAAGTTCTGGTATCTTCCTAAAATAAAAAATGATAATTGAGACAAAGATGCACCTCAGTGAAAAAGCAAGCACCTAGTGGCCTTCAGGAGAACTTAAGCCTTTTTTTAGGTTCAAAATCCAGCTGTGTTGCAACAGGCTCACATGCTCCCAACTCCCCCCTCTCTGAACTCCACCACCTCACCCTTCCCCTACCTCGATACTCAGAGACAGATAACATGACCAACGACTCAATGACACCCTCAAGTAAACCTGAACACTGGTTTACTCAGATTTTTACTTTTTTTTAATCTTTTTTTTATCACCTCACAGTTTGAGGTGATATGCTGCAGGCTGGAAATGTTCCAAAGCCACACAAACCAGATGAATGTGATTTATTTTTGTGTTGTTTTGGTTTACTATTTGTTTTTTACCAATGAAAAACAGCTCCTGGTCTGGATTTCAAACCAATATATATTCAAGCTGGAAACCCATGTGAGCATATTAGAATTATTAAAACTTGAGTTGATACAATAACTCATCCATCACAGCAAACAAACTAATAAGGGCCTATGATATCATGCCAAAACTGTCTTAATATAATTTATACTTTAGCAGGGCACTAAAATCTACTTGAGTGTTTTGTGCTTTTGGGCTGAACTTGCACTCCCCTTACTGTTTATCTAATTATTACTTGCTGTTGGCACTTGAGCATCTTTAAAACTTGATGTGGCAGCAGTTTATTAGCTCTTCTAAAAAAACAAGCCGGCAGACACTAGTGGGTCTCAGCTAGCAGGCTTGACATTTACTGAGTCTTTCCAGTTCACAGGATGCCCTGAGGAGAAAGTATCGAAGCAAACGGTCAAGATGACACTCTACTTTTTCAGCTTACAAGAGAAAAGCAGTGTCTTCAAAATCTGGGACTTCTCTTGAGAATTTGAGAATTTGCCAAAGGGTTGCAGAATAAATCCGGGGGCTCATGGGACGATTATTGGCCAGGAAAGAGAAAAGCTCTGTTCATTTTTTGAACTTTAATTTTCATTGCTTGGAGAAATATTGGATAAAATCCTGTTTTAATGAGATTTTATCATGTTTAGAGGGTAAATCACTGTTTGGTGAAACTACCAACAAGACAGACACATCTGAAAAATAATAGGTAGTAAAAAGTGGACACAACACTACATGGTTAAGTGCCAAAATATACGGGAACCTTTGAATTAATGTTAAAATACACTGTATTTTGTAAGTAGATTTTACAATTCAAAGTAAAAGTATCCAACTGTAAAATATTGTATCAATTATAAATGTATTGAGAACAATTCATACATAATATACCAAAAGTAGTTTTCACGTTCAAGTATTCCTTTATCAGTTTTTTTTGTAATGCTGATTTTAAGTGTTATATACATGTTATATACATGTTTCTAGTGATATCCATATGAATGCATACATGAAAGATAAACATCATACCTTTTAAATGTAAAATATTTACCTGTAAAGTAACTGGTAGCCTACAAATTGAAGTATGAGAGTAAAAAGTTCACTATTTACCTATGAAATTTGGTAGATTAGAAGTTGAAATAGCACTTAAAAGTGAAACTATCTCAAAAGTAATAAAATGCAGTACTTGATTTTAAACAAAACCATAATCTAAAAAGAAATGTGTACTAACTATGTTCGTCAAAAAAAATATATAAAAAAATTGTGATGTAATTTCTTCCTTTACAAATAGAAATATTTAGCACCATAATATAGAAATGCTAAGAATTGTAGTTAGAGTATGTACAGGACTTACAACTGTAGTTAATAACTTTCCAATTCTAAGATAACTTTAAGAGTGAGAGAGGATGTAAGACTGTTTGTAATTCTTTAGCGGCCATTTTAAATCTTCATATGAGTCTTCAACACTTTGATTAAATGAAATGATTAACAAAATGAAATGATTAATGAAATGATTATTAGCATCCACACAAGAAAACAATATAGGACATAGTTGTGGTTTATTCCTTTACTCTGAAATATAAGAAATATGAATCACACACAGACAATTACATTTATTTTTACAGTCAATATAGCAAAAGCATGTAAGAAATGTTCCTATATAATGTGACTATATGATCAATATAAGTGAAGTCTCAGCCTCAGTCCCATGTTTTGACTTACAGCCTCAATAAAAATAATGATATAATTGGCATTACAAAACATGTTTCTTGTATTTACATGCAGTATAAACAGTTTACATTGACAGCAAGTCTTAAAATGAGGCACTTGGATCTCTAGTAGACAATTCAACACATCATTTTCTCCTTCATAAATATTTACATAGCTGATAATTGACATCACATCTGTGCAAAAATGGACTTCTGCATTTGTATTTCGTGTTTTTGTTGTCATACCAAAAACTCCAGATTTTAATGTGTGTTTATACCTGCTTGTTTTGCGGTTTTGACCACAGTTTTATATCTAATTGCCTAGGTAACATGGTAATATCAAGGAAAAACATGTCTTTTTTCCATAGTAACACCACTGAGACGCATTCAAATAGCTTTGACATTAAAACTATTTCTTACATTGAAGTGATTTTTAAGTGTGTGCTGTAAATGATGGATTACACTCCTCTGTGACTTTATGAGAGCCTTTCCATCACTACGCCAAAATGCATTTTCATCAAGCTAAACCCAAGACTGCTTTCTGCATGCCTCAATTGGTGACATTTTAGAGATACACAGCTTTCAACTGAGAGCAAAACAAATTAAACTGGAGTGCCATAATCCATTTTAGAGCATTTTAGAGAGAGATTAAGACTCACACTGTAACACAAGACAAGTGTTCATAGGTTTTTTTGCTCACTTCATAGGAACAACCTCAGTAAATAAAGTGAATAAATGTCAACTTTTATCCTGTTCATTTCCTTAAAAGTAGCTTTTGGAAATCCTCTTAAGTGAGTCAGGATCAAGCAGAATACCACAGTAAGCCTGCGGCACACAAGGTTCTCAACATGCATGTGTACAGGTGCATGCACATGGCCACCCAGGCACAAACACACATCTGACACATCTACACTTAAAGCCATTGGGACATAATCCAGCTGTGGGAGCCGAGACACTGTCTGTGTCTTTGTGCCGGTGTTTGGCCACAGGCATGTGACCCATGCTATTTTGTTTACACTCCACCTGTCCATGCTTCATCCCTCTTGTGCCTCATTTCATTAGTTCCGGTGAAATGCAGTATAACAGTGGATGAAGCAAAGCAGGTCGCCTCAGTGGCCTGAGTTATTAGAAGGCAAATTATACAACAGCTTTGAGTCAGACGGAGCAGGAGGTGGGTCTGAATGAAAGCAGGGGATTTTTTTTCAGATAAAGAGAGTCTTACGGGAAATGAAATTGAATTATGCTGTTTGATGAACATTTTTCTATCTTTTTGGCTTTTCTTATTCTGTTAAAGTTCAAAGTGTCTTTATTTCAGCAGGGAAAATGGTATACTTTTTAGCTTGGCAGAAGAATTCCCATTATCTACTGAAGTGTAAAATGAGTGTTGACAATTTCAGTCTATCAACTCCTGCAATTAAGACAGTGATGAATGTATTTTATGCCATGTAAACATGCAAATGAATGTACAGTCAGGACATCAGCAGATCTGATCACCTGAGACAAGAAAATATTTATCTTCTTTCTTAATAGCAAATAATATACCTATAGTATATTCCAAGTTTAGTGGAGAGAGAGAAACAAAATTAGAATTCATGTACAAACCATCAAATAACTAAATAACATTAAAGATGTTGTAAATTATCATGCCATTAATGATGGTAGAAAAAAAAAGTAAAGTGGTGAGTCAGTTTTTCATCTCCTCACTACGCCAGACCTGTCACACTCAGCTCATCTGTGTCATTTAAGTCATACCGTTCAGTGTTGCACTGCATGCTGGGAGATGACTTGGCTGAAGGACAAAGGAGGGTGCGGAAGTGTCTCCTAAAGGGGTCTGAGAGGAAGGCGTAGAGAATAGGGTTAGCACAGCTCCATGAATATGACAGCAGGATGACGAACTCGAAAGCTCTGGCGAAGGTCAGGACCAGGCCACTTTGATACAAGGAGCAGAAGTTGAAGATGTAAAATGGCAGCCAGCACATCCCGAAGACCACCACCACCGCAACCACCATTTTGGTGATCTGTCGCTCCAGTCGCTGACTGTTGTAGGTTGGTGTTGTTGCCCTGAGCCGCTGGGACCTCAGGGTGACCAGCAATGCCGTGTAGGAGGCCGTCATTACAACAAATGGCAGAGCAAACCCCATGACGAAGGTGTAGGACAAGATACCAAGCCACCAGGTATTGGAAACAAGGTCTGGTACACACAGGCCACGATCAGCTGAGAAGTGAAGCGCCATGGGAAGGATGGTGAGTAGTGAGAACAGCCACAAGAATGCTGAAACAATCTTGGCAAAGCGTGGCGTTCTCCACCGGGCGAACCGAAGAGGGTTGGCCAGCGCCATGTAGCGATCAATGCTCATCACCGTTAGACAGAAGACGCTGGTGAACTGGTTGATACCATCCAGCACCATGACCACTTTGCACACAATGTCCCCAAACATCCAATAATTTTGGATGTTCTGGCTTGCAATGAAGGGAAGACCGACCATGAAGAGTCCGTCGGCCATTGCCAGGTTGAAAATGTACACCGTTGTGGAAGATGACATTTTATCAAATTTCAAAATGACAGCAATGACGAGGGAGTTCCCAGCCAGTCCAAAGATGCAAACTATCAGGTAGAGTATAGCCAGGGCAATGCCATAGCCATCAATATTAGTGTCAAGGTAAAAATGCTCCTCCAAATACGTCTGATTAAAGTCTATATCTGATGAAAGCTTGGTGTCCATATTGCCTTGGCACATCAAAGGCTTGATCAAAAAAGAGAATGAAAATACAAAATTGCACGAAAAAAAAAATCTTTGCCTTTGTTGAAATTCCTCTACAAGCACTTCAGGAGTCACCTCTTGACTCCCTGTGGTGGGAGTAAAAAAGTACTCAGAGGGAGAGAAGTAAACAAGTCAACCGAAAAACCTGAAAATCAAACACCCTTTTCAGGTTCAAGAACAGCCAGGCTTCAGCACCTCTTCTACTCCCCCATCCAGTCAATCGTTACTTCCTTTTATCTTTTGGGGGGGAAAAAAAAAGAAACCCAACCTGTCAGGCTTTATTCCTTTGTGGTGGAGACAACAAGCTTCTCTCAGATACCCATGTGCCCTTTCTCACTCACTCACACACACACACATACACACACATGCATAAACACACTCAGTGACGCACAGCAGTGGAAATGAGCAGCACGACCGCTCGGACGCTTGCCTGGCTCCTCTTTCTCCCTGGGAGCCCTTTTTATATCTCATCCCCCCACAGTGTGTGAGGAGCGTGTCTTCCGCTGTGTGTGGACCCCCCCTCTTACTCTTTACCCCACCCGTTGTTCATCAGTCTCCAGAGATTGTGATAAACTCCAGCTTGGCTCACGCCCCTCCTCACTACTCCCCCAGCTCCTCTGCCGTAATGCTGTTTCCAAGGTAAACCCTGGCCCCATCTGCTACAATACTTTGTTTTCATAACTTTTTCTCTCCACTATTTCTTCTCTTTCTTCTCTCTTTTCCTTTTTGCTTCTGTTTACTTCACCCCCCCCCCAATTTGCAGCCATCCATTTTGTCTCACCACACCACGTCTGTGCTCCTCTACTTCTCTACCTCCTGCACTCTTCACAGTTCAGCAGGGGGTCACACAACTAAACCTAAACACACACAAATACACACAGGGAGATATTAACACAATCTCATCGTTTGGGCCACCCACCTTTACAACCCAGACAGAGTAAATCTGCTGCCAGGAAAGTGAAATCCGCTGTCTGTTTTTTCAGGGCTTTAGTTTTTTGACATTTGACATAGGATGCTGTTTTTGCTTCTTCAGCTGCTTCCATCCGTCTCCCACCCTTCCACCTTGTTTTCTTATTTCATCCACCACAAAAGCAAAAAGTAAAAAGGAGACAAAAGAGCAGGGAGACAGGGAGAAAGAAGACAGAAAAGATGAGAAAGAGAGAGGCGGGTGGACAGGGGGGGCTGGTAAAGATTAAAGACCCTGGATGAGCGATGACCTCCGTCCTGTTGCTGCTCTGACACGCATAGCTTGAATACCCCAGGAACACCCCCCTAAAAACTTCCAGCATGTTCTGCCACCCACCTTCAACACTGCAAGCAAAGCTCAATCAACTAGTCAATTCTTCCAATTAATACAGCCTTTATCTAAGTGATTTTATCTAATTTCCAAGACACATAATACCTTATCGGCTTCTTTTATCAGTTGTCACATTTCCTGAGAGATTTCTCAAGATAGACCTTCACCCTTGCTTTTTAACTGGTTCCGTTCATTGAGGGAAAAAAGCCTTTGTAGTCTAAACACCTGATTAGGTAGTGGCTTAACTGCCCCCTGGAGACTAGCACTTCATACAAAAACCACCCCAACTCCAGCCTCTCGTAAAAACATCGCTTGAAACACTTTGTTTCATGGTGCTAAATTTGGAGACGTTTGACAGCTTCGTATTTCACAGGCACTATATCACGGCAGTGTTCAAACAGACATGCTGGCATCCACGTACACGTGCTGCAGAGCTGTCTGCACCAAAAGGACAAACCATGTGGAATCAAACAGATGACATTTTCACACTGCCATACTCAAGGCTAAGGACTAATGTTACTCTGCTATTAAACAGAAAAGAAGCTTCAATTAATATGTTTTGAGGTCTTACTTTTGTCTTTATTTACTTGACATCTTTGGGTTCACAAGAAAAGATATTGATCTCTACTGTCTGCTGTGGCTTCAAACTTTGTAGAGCTTTAGTATTTGCATTTTATTGGAAATTTGAAATAGGAACTTAATTTTGTCTTCCGAAGAGGAGAGGAGCATGATAACACGACCACCTGAAACTCAAATTCAAATGTAAAGCATACAGGAGTTTACAGCCATGCTAGCAGCTCTGTACGAGCCTGTTTGACAGTGGTGCTTGAGCTAAATGCTAACATCTTCATGCTAACATGTTCACAGTGACAATACTAACATGATGATGTATAACAGGTATGATGCGTTTCATGTTCACCCTCCTAGTTTTGCCTGCTAATGGCATTCCTACATTGTTAATTAGCAATTAGTACTCATGAACACTTTTTAATCCAAACCTCATGATGGCACAATATTAAAAGGCAAGAAATTTGATGACAAATCACCCACTTATTGACAAGATATGTCCTCCAAAACAAAAAGTTATGAACTTCATTGTGGCACAAGATGAAAACTCAGGGGATTTTTCCTTATGATCTATCCTCTGGGAACTATGTACGCCTATATACAATTATGTGTCAGCTTATCAGATAGATGCAAAGCTTTTGTAATCGATAAATAATTGAACATTTTTGATAATCTGGTTGTTCCACAGTAAAAGTCAGAGGATAAGCAAAGTCTAAAGATTATATCATCATTGTCTGTTGAAAGTTCAATGGCAGTCAATCCAACAGTTGTTAAGATGTGTCACTCTGAACCGCAAATGCAAATTGCTGCTGGTGCAACAGGAAATACCAGGGGATCGCCAACATCTGTAGGATTTATCCTTCTGGGAATCATGAATTCCTGGCAATCCATCCAAATGTTTTTGAGATATTTAAGTCTGGGCCAAAGTTTTGGAATAAGTGACAGAACATAGAGCTATTCGCTGGCAAAAATGAGGAAAAAAAGCCTTAAATGAAACACAGAGACCATGTGCAGCTTGCATGCAATGATATAATAGTTCCAGCAAAAAAGTGAATCAGAGAATGTTATTGTAGCTTTGTCACATTTTTTTATATGAAGGCCTTTTTAGTAAGAGATGTTAAAAGTGGAATGGCATGCTGCATCAGATGCTTTCAGCTTACTTGGAAGTGAGAGGCAGTTACAGAAGAAATCTGGCAACTTCTAATGTTCTATTATCTTGGTTATTGTTTCCTGGTATGAGCTTATTTTCATCTTTCTGTTTCCCAGCAACACTGACTGGAAACGCAATCACTCATGAGTAATACAAAGCTGACCCCCTGCAAATGCAACACAGAAATGTAAAATATTTAAGGGAATGCTGGTAGAACAAAAATTCCAACTCCATTGGGAACATCTGTACTGTAAGATCTGTGTTTCATTTCAGCCCTGTCTCTGAGAAATTATGCTTATATGCAACAAATGTGCAACAGCAAATATGTATCATCAATAAAATGTGCCCTGACATCATGTTTTATTTGCCAAAATAGACAATCTTGCCATACATAATTCACTCACGGTGACCACAGCTATGTTTAACTTTTTTTCCTATTCTGCTGAAGCACTGGCAGTACTTTGACAAGGTTAGGAAAAAATCATGAGCTGTTTTTAAAAGGGTTAGGTTTTGGAAAGGGAGAGGGTCAGCAGTGACTGGAGACATCAGGTGTGTGATAACATTAAACTGTGAGAAAGATTCCCTATTTTTTAAAAGTGTCTGGAGTCTGGGTACAAACTCTGACTTCTGGTGTCACACTGATGGCTTTGTATGCTTGGTCATTACCCTGCAGTTCCATTTTGGTAAGTAATATCGTGTTTCTTTCAATTAAAGAAAAGTTGTCTCTAAACATAATGCAAACAGCAATGGTATTGCCACCACAAAGTAATTATGAATGCAAATTAGTTGCATATAAATGTAATTTCTAGGAGACAGGGTTGTTCATTAGTAGTCATTAACTAAATGCACTAGAAAATGGATTTAATTTATCCATGTTGTTCCCTAATGATTAGTGGTTTCAGCAATTGCTTTTAAGCAAGCCACCTAATAAAAAAGAGGAAAACAACTTGAAATCTATTGACACTTTAATGAGAAAAGGCAAGAGGCATTTTACTACTGTTTGCTGATTTGTCTGTATGATGTATTCCTGTTTTTGCAAAACTGCCCAAAAATATGAAGAGTAATGCTACATGGGGATATTTTCATTTCAGGTGTTTGGAAGTTGTACAATCATGAAACAGCAGGAGCTTAACACTTCAGTATTTATGTGCCTGCTCCACAGAATCAAAGAGCGATTTTTCTTTCTCTTGCTTCCATGATGCAGAAACATTTAATAATCCTGCAGGGACAGATATCCATTTAAAAATTTACAAAAACCTCTGTTTACAATTAATTATCCAAAGATTCATATTTTCAACATATATTTCTGCCTTTCTGTTCACAAAAATTATACAGTGAATCACACTTATCTGGAAATAGTGGCCATATTACTATAATCTTTGAGCTTTCATGTAATTAAATGAAAATTACTAATTGCAGATTTAGGATCAATGCTTTAACAGTCTTTTCTAATCTGCAAAAGGTAGCTGTTGTGGTTCAAATTATACTCACAACATAATTTTATGTAACTTTTTATTGTTGTTGGATGGTGGTTTAGAATTTTTATTATTCCATCATCATTACAGAAAGACCATTATTGTTAAAAAGCTTTTGTATACTTTTGTACAAAGACAAAAACTGAGTGGAAACTGCTGGAAAGTGGAAAATTTAGGGCTTAGTGGAAGAGTGGAATCAGTTATTGATGATTTGTCAATGGGTGAAAGGTCAGCATGCCCATGAAACACTGCTGGGGGGGGGGGGAAAGAGTGCAGCAATCCTGGAAACTTCCACTGGTAAGAGAAAATTCCCCAGCAACATCCCAGAACCTGCTTGATGTCAAAACCCAGTAAAAATTCCACACATGCACACACACGTGCACCCAAAAGAACAATGTATGAGGTAAACTGTTCTTGCTGTCAACTAAATCATATGTCCATACTGTGTTGAAACACAGAAATGTTTGTGTTCTTATTGACATCTCTTACCAAATTCACATTTAATGCGTTGTAAATGACTCAATATACCATCTAGTGTTTAACCTCGCATGACCAGTGCTCAGGGCAATCACTTGTGTCTTTATTTAAACTCATTAACAGGAGCTAACATTATTCTTTTCTAATCCTCTACTTATTTTGTTTCAGTTTGGGCACTGTGGTTTGAACTTGCGCTTTTGACAGATGTAGAAGGATCGCTGGATGGTATTCTTCACTAAAAGGTGTTTTCATGACAAGAAGCAGGGCTATGAGTCAGTGTACTGACATACCACACAAATACACACACACACACACACACACCCTCAGCCTTTCTGAGATTCCAGCTCTGCTGCAACACAGGCACAACAAAGAAACTTTTACAAAGGGTCATGAATGTGTTTCTAGTGACTGTCAAATGCTCCAGCGGACTCTGTGTTTCCAGCATGCATACGGTTGGTCTAACAACAGCAGTTTAGGGCTGTTTAGGTCCAACTTCCAGCTCTGTAAGGCTGCTCATGCAACACTGAATGCTAGTCAGTCTCTGACAGTGTCTCTTCAATGTTTACTCTGTGCAAAACCTTGCTCACAGAACATATACTGTAGGTGTAAGCCTGCCATTGGGCAACTATCGGTCAACATTCTCCCCCAGTTCTCCCCCCTTTCCACTATTTGATTGTTAGCTTTTTCATGGACACATAGTTGCTGCATCCTGGGCTTAGCGTAACTCAAAAAACAACTGTTTAAAGAAATACAAACAAGATAAATTGTTTCTGTCCCTCATTGCAAAAACCAAAGGAGGAAACAAATAAAGTTCTACCAGTACAACTACTTCTATTATTATTATTACTACTACTACTACTAATAATAATAATTATAACTTACATATGATTCATACAGTCAAATAATTATATTGTCATTTTCTGTTATAAAATATTTAAAAGCAAAATTATGTGATGGACCCTGGGAGACAAAGTATATAGTATATGGTATATCTATTGGCTGATTTACTGGAGTTAAATGTATTACTTCCCTGTTAAGTGTAGTGGATATCTGATGGAAGCATTTAAGTGGCGACAAAAATATAAGATTTGTCCTCAAGTAATAGTAAATATAGATGTAGGTCGGTCTACCACTTCCAAAAACACACTTCCATGCACTTGATGCATCACACTCCTAGAGGTCTGTGAGAAGGGTGATTCAGGTTGTGTGTATTCAGTAAATATATAAATACCCACAAGTGCTGTTTGCCATTTTTTTTCAACCTCATGCATTGCTTTGAGATTTAAACAGATTTCAGAGATCCAATTTTAGATTATCAAATAATATTCAGTTTTTGTGATAACCTCAAGAGAACAATAAGGTGTTTTGAGCTATTTCCATTCAGGGTTTTCTATGAATTTTTAAAGCATTCAAAATTCACCTGTTGCGTGTTTCATGATATATTTTCATGGAATTAATGGAGTCGTCCCTGCTTCTGCTGTTCACAAAGCGATTAACCAATGGGCTACGAGGAGAGGCGGGGCTTTGACAGTCACAGACACGTGTACCGGGAAGTAGGAAGTAAATACAGAGGAGTCGTGGTGCCACTGACAAGAAGTGAGTAGAACTAAAACTAACCCCAAAAACTGCCAATAAGATAAAATTACGCATATTTTTAATTTTGCCGAATGAATGCTCATTGTTTCATAATACCACGGATGGAATTTCAGTAAAATATAACTATGTAGTTTTTTAATACAAGCGAACCAAAATTTAAAGCCGGCCGGCTTTCTTTGCAGGTTAATCACTTCAGTTAAAAAAAACACGATGTAGTGTTTGTAATGCTGTTAACATTGTACGAATACCAATTAAACCACATACTGCAGTGTTAAAGCAGCCATATCAAAACGTTATATGCAGCGTAGTTTGACTGGAATTAAAAATATATACATTTTTTAGCTGACACCACTTTACTGAGTTGACTGTCAGTATTGGAAATCACGTTTACCATACGCAGTTGTCTGCTGTCAGTGCACTGTTATCAGCGTCTTGCAGTTATATTGTAGACATTACCGTTGCATGTTCATTTGTGTACTCACAGTGACTCGTATCATTGGATAGGTAAGTGACACGAAAAAAAATTACATACAATTTGCTGTGGGATACTTAACTTAAATGTAGTCTGTAGTCACAAAACACGTCGCCTATTTATTAGTTTAAGTAGACCTTAAAAAGTTGAAAATTTATGCAACTCCAAAGTTGAGACATTTGAGAGGCGATAAATTGAAAGAAATAGTAGGCTGCTTTCATAACTCATAGGTTTTTTTCACCTGTACATTTTCAGTTGCATAGTGTGACCATGTTAGCTTATGTTAGCAAACTTTAGATTGGTGTTTTGGTATTATGGGCATAACCCAGTCAGCTTGGTGAATTTGCAACTC
This sequence comes from Acanthurus lineatus, assembly GCA_029814665.1. Lineage (NCBI taxonomy): Eukaryota > Metazoa > Chordata > Actinopteri > Acanthuriformes > Acanthuridae > Acanthurus > Acanthurus lineatus. The sequence goes on along the minus strand of JAPZDV010000014.1, from coordinate 14,919,601 downwards.
CTCTCTTAGTATTATCCAGTAGTTGTTAACTGTGATCAAATGTTCTGCTTTTCAGCCACAGTAGGTACAGAAAATTGCCATAAAGCAACCTCATTTAAATTATCGAAATATAAGGTGTTTGCACTAGTGACTGTCCTTGTATTTACAACACCCAGCATCCAGTGTATTTATTGTATGAGAAGCATGAATCAGCAACATATTTCATGCTGTAATTGAGAAATGATAGACCAATCCCAACAGGTTTGGCAACACATATGCAAATGAAACCATCCAGGATATTTAACTCCTGAGCAAACAGGATTTGATTGTCATTTGCTCTGTTGTGTGCTGGAACAAACACAGTGGGTGTGTGTCAGAGTGGTAGTGTAAAAGCCTAAAGGCGCACAAGCTGACTGAAGATGAGTTCATACACCCCTGTTTTGGAGCTTGTTTGTTCTCTTGTCATCCATATCTCTACTTGGACATCTAAGATTCAAGCCTCCTAAAAAGTTAACATTACATCGGCCTCATATGTTGAATATATTATAAATGCCAGCTTTGAGATAGCAGGTCTGTTACTCAAATCCACTCGTTCTTTCTTCCTCCAGCTCTTAGAGTCTTTCTGGAGAGAGAAGAACAAGATATAATTTGCCAAACCCTGCAATATTATGTAAATTCAAGGGAAAGATAAAGCCAACCAAATTTGCCTCTGATCCTGCTTATCCTCTTTTTACAGAATTTGTTAAACTGGAAGATATTATAGAGCTGCAGTTGTAAAAAGAATATCTATATGAAGACTTTCATACCAAATGCAATAACTCTGCTGAATTTATAACATCATTCAGTTTTAACCATGCCCATTATTGTTGTTTGCTGTTTGTGCTGTGTCCAGTGTAACTTGCTATGTATTGTAAACTGTGTGTGAAGTCAAAGACTAATTTCCACATTTGTTAACAATAAAGATTCGACTGAATTAAATTGAACTAAATTTGATTAAATCTGCCATGGGATATATTTGAGTGTATGTGTGCTGTTTGTCCAGGTCTGGCACCATGCTAGAAGGCTACACCCCGATAACCCAGGCCCTTCTGGGGACTCTATTCACCTGGGGTTTGACTGCTGCCGGAGCAGCCCTGGTGTTTGTCTTCTCTAGCCAACAGGTATTGTATAATTCTCCTCTCATCCGTATGTCGGATATAGCTGAAGCCAGCAGCTGCTTAGAGCAGCTTATTAAGACCTGAAACTGGGGGAAAAGTCAGCCTGACTCTGTTCAAATATATAACAGTCTGAATATTGCACCAGCACCACTAAATAATCACATTGTGAGTTGTTTGTTCATCCTGCCAATCTTAATGCAACACTAAATGAACATTTTACTTGTTGTAGTTTCATATTTAGGAGACAGACATGAGCGTTTGATTTTTCTTCTCATGTCACAATGAGCCTCTAACCCTTAAGGGCAGAAATGTCTCTTTAAATGTGGACATTAGTCATGTTACATAAAGTCTAGAGATCCCACACAGTAAAATTAACACCCTGGCAGAGCAGTTCTGAGTGAAGAAGTTGGAAAACATAATTAATCATATTGTTATGGGAATTTAATACTGGTACAATACTGGGTCTATGAACGTTTCTGTCTGATTCACTGTGAAAGATTTTCATCTGTAACAGTGGCTGTTTGATAATGAATAAAATAATCCATTGTTCCCATGCTACTTCACAACATCATGCAACGTGTTTTCATGGTTTTGATTGAGAGACCCCTAGGGGAAGACAGAAGATATTGTGCATTAATGTCAACAGTTGGACGTTCTCACTCTCCCTTGTCTGGCCTTTCTTTTTCAGAAACGCATTTTGGATGGAAGTTTAGGCTTTGCTGCTGGGGTAAGTTAGATTTCTTTTAAACTGAAACACACTTAAACTCACACAAACAATAAAAGTAGAAGAATGCAATAGTGTAATAGTTTTTTGGACGTTTTACTGTGGCAGGCTGAATTATTTTTCCAGAGACTCACAAAGCCTGACACTTCCAGATGCCACATTTATTCATAGAAGTTTGAGATAAGTGTTCCCTGAAGGAATTCTTGGCCTTATCATGTCTAAAGAGGTATTAGGCTATAATAGAAAATACATTCCCTAAGCACAACTGTCTGACTCTTACAGTTATACTGTTTGAATTCCTGTGGGGCCAACTGTTCATCGCCAATAATTATCAAATGTCTCAGAAGAAGTCATTAATAAATCTTAACTGGCACTGAAGTGTGAAGTCTCAGAAGCGTGAAGCTTGTTGAAATAATAAATTAGCTATCTTGTGCTATATCTCATCTGGGATCCTTCTTGTAGCTGTATTGCTGTTTTCACTTATTAAAAGTTCACAAAGAGGAAAATGATTGAAGCAACATCCGTACTAATTGCTTAACATTTATTAGGTTTTAAATAACAATAAGCTTCTTTAAATTTACATAGACTAATTTTTAACACAGGCACAACAAGCTGTAAACAAAACATTTACAAAGTGGATAATGTCTTAGGAAACAGGTGCCCATTGACATGCATCTACAGAAATAGGGCAAAATTATCAGTTTTAAATGTTTGTGTCCAATATCAGCTCTCATATTAGCTCTGTTTTGGCCTCTGCCAAAGCTTAAAATAGATAAATGTCTCTCTCTTTCTTCGAGAAATGTGTGAAATAGTGGAATGTCTCATTATGTTCAGAAAATAGATGCTAATTTGATCGGTCCGCTCTGTTTGGTGCTTTGCAAGTTGTGTACAGCAGCCTTATTGAGGCTTTTTAGTTGAATGTTTATGAGTGTAGTAGGAGTGAACCAAAAAGCTAATTGTTCACTACAAAGAAAAAGTAATGAGGTGAAAGATGCTAAAAGGTTCTTTAGAGCACAGATGAACTGTGATAAGAGTCAAGTGATAAGTTTGTGTGGATTTTCCACTGCAAGCAAAGACTGGATTGTTTCATTTTTTTCCGAATTAAGGTGTCCAAACCTGCTTCATTCTCCATGGTCATGCACACTTTCCTCCATCTCTAACCTTTTCAGAATTAGTGAGAATTATTGCTAATATCCTTGATGTTTGCTCTTTACCTTCATCATTGGTCTATATGGCAGCATATTTATTTGATCCAAAGCAGCCTTTTCAAAAGGATATCCTAAAAAAATGATGAAGTTTGGAAGGACATTGGGGTTGTATCCAAGGTATGACCCAATAAACTTCATAAACAAGTGGTCAAATTTTATCATGCTTTATAAGCTAGTGGCCAAAACTGGTGGAGAGAATCTTTCCTCTTTTTAAAACTAATTTTGTGAATGGTCCCTGACAAAAAACAAATTATTTGCAAAGTACAGTGCTTTTTTTAACCCCATTAAAAACCTAGGAGTCTAATCTCCCTATACATATAACATTTTCTGTAATTTTTACAAATAATAAATGCATCTTTTTTTAAATTAACTTGGTTTACTTAATTGAAATACACTCACATTTTCTTACACTAAAAGCTGAACTGCTCCTTTCTCACAAGTAGATATAATATCTAACCTTTGGCCTTTTGAATGCGGTACAAATCTACAAAATATTTACATTAATTAGATTTTCTAGTTCTTAGTTTAGGTAAATGATAGCATTCCTTTTTATTAGAAAGAATCCACATCTTGAATGTTGACAGCTACACAAAAAACTGTGTAAAATGGATTTCTTGAACACTGTTGGAAGTTTGATTGTCATTCCTTGCAGTGATTCTGATAGTTGATAATTAAAGGCTCAGATGGAAGCTGATAAGACTCATGCCGTATGATGGGAGATCGTACACACTTCCTTGAGGAAAAGAATTACAGAGAGAAAAGATCTAATCTAAATCAGACCTCATCTCAGTTATCTCCATTTTGGTTTAAGCAGCTTTTCAATTACATCCCAGGCTATGCTGTTGCTCCTATACATTCAAATTAAATAAATATAGATAGAAGAGGTGTTTCTCAACAGCTTTCTGCATTTTATTCTATTTTGTCAGAGGCATATCTTTTTAAAATATGTTGTTGATGGAGTTAGGCACCTAGAATGAACACTATGAATTACCGATGCAAGTTGGCAGTATCTCTTCAATTTTACGTCCACTTGTTGGCATAATATCCTTCTCCAGTACTTAATTTTATATGAAAATGGATTTTTCATTCTGTTGCCTGCATATTATATCATGGCTTTGGCACTCATAATCCTGTATGTGGTCTTAGTTAATAATAGCTGGCAACACTGCAGAATGTAAAATTATGGGACTATTGCATACACCTTCTCCAATTTTATTTTACTGTAATAACTTTCCTACCCCAGCTCCAGTTTGGATGTTATTACCGTAAGTGTGTGTTAATCTCTTTGAGAAAAAAAAGGTCAGAAACTGTGTGTTGTACTAATACAGGACACATGGATGGAGAGAGAATAAGAGCTGCCACTGAAAGCAGCCAGCTTACAAATATGCAGTTTGTGCTTGTTGAATGGAGACTTTAAACAACAGTCATCCGCTCTCACTGCTGTTGTTCATCTTTGATCTGGAAAGTGGCGAGATTACTGTTTTAAGTGGAATTCATAGAGGATGAATTCAACTATTCAGCCATAAAAGAAAAACTAAAAAATTGGGTGGTTGCATGGGGATGGAGAGAAAAGGTACCTGACTGGTTCTCCCTTCATGCCATTTTCAAAGAATGTCCTGCCTTGGGAATTGTTCTGGATTGCAGACCGAAAGTTAAACAGATGGGTAGTTGAAGCCAGTTGTGAAATTTTCTTTTTTTTGGGTGAAAAGTAAAGGTCCCCAGTACAGTTCACAAACTGATAAGCTTTCACCTTGGTCTTGTTGACATCAGAGAACCAGCAGTCAGCAGTGTTTCGTCATTTCGCTCGTGTTTTGGCCAAAAAGCTGCACTTGAACACATCACGAAGACTACGGACGTTAGTCAGCTAGCATGTCCATAGTGTGCCTGCCTAGGCCGTAACACCCCAGACTAGCAGGTGGAAGTAGTCTGCATTTGTCTCTGAAGAATTAGGAACGCATGCATACAAACTGACATGATTTAGCAGAACCTGCTAACCCTCACAACATTCTTGGACAGTTTGTAACATATTGTTAACCACCACTGCTCGAAAATATGTCTGATAAAAAACTGCAAATGACACTGGTGTTGTCAGGTCTTGGTCTTTTGTTTTTGAAGAAGAAAAAAGAGGCAAATGAGAAAAATAAGAAAAAGTGAACTTGGTGAAATCATGGATGCTCCAGCAAAAAGCTGAGGGGGTTTTCCTGAACCTGTGAGTCAACTAGAGCCAGCCGCTTGGTGTGTCAGGGTCTTCAAATATTCTAACATTGAGTATCACCTGCAGAGTGACTATGAGCAAAGTTCGTGTTTTTAATTGAGAGGTTTCTGTTGACTCCACTTGTGCAAAAGATTTGATCCATTTAAAGCTGTTTTGAATGTTTATTTCATTATCATTGTTACTGATTCTCAACACAACAGAAGTCTGCCTGATATTTAACAATACAACTTATGTTATGACCATCAGTTTAATTTAATTTCACTCAGTCTCTGAGCAGTTTTTGTCCACAGTTTGTTAAGGCAGATGGCTCAGCTGCCTTTGCTTAGAAGAAGTCTGTCAAATGCGTATCAGAGCAAAAACAGAGTTAGAGCAAATTAAATTAAGCTTTGTTGTTGCCATGTTGTGAACAAAAAGGGATGCTGCAGATGTAAAATTCATCCAATATTGATTCAGTGTCTGAATGTGATGAGGTTAAAATTCTTGAGGTATCTATGTTTAAAATAAGAGGGAAAACCAACAGCCAAACATTGTTACTGTTGTGCAAATGAAGAGTTCATGAAGGCAAAGATGCAATACAGTGGACTTGGCCACAGACATGTGTGATCAATTAACTAAACTTTGTATTAAGATTCCATTTTTTATATGTATTTTCACAGGCATGACACCTGAGCACAGTTTATACTCATTTAATAGCAAACACTTAAAGCTGTGCCTCCAAAAAACCCAAAATGTCCCTTTTTCATAGATATTATTCACTGATTCATTTGTTAGTGAGCACTTTGCATCCACATGATTGTGTGGCATAAAAATAGAAATGATTAACAGCATGGTCATTGCACTGGTGTGCCTTGGGCTGGTCACAGAAAAACGGCACTCTAAATTCTGCAAATGTGCAATAAACAAATAATTTTTTCTGTCTGTACTTGACAGAACATGACTCTTCTATGACTCAGGCAAAACAATAGTATTGCATTCATATTTTAATTAAGTGTGTATATTATCCTGCAGGAAGACAGTGCTCGGGTTCTGTACAATAATTTTAGTCTGACATGACAAAACAATTGCTTGTGTAGGTATTTGTTGTGTGTGTGTGTGTGTGTGTGTGTGTGTGTGTGAGGCTAAGTGGGTGTTGCATGGCCTGCATTTGTCATGCTTTATGTAAATCATGTGATTCAGATGCCATTCTATTCGCATACTTTACATCTGCTGTCCCCCTAACTCACAGACATTGGATCCAATACATGCAAACACACATACACATTCAAATACAGATGGACACACACACACGCACACACACGCACACACACCACACACACAGATGCCACACAATCTTTGTCAGGTCACGCTGTTTCAGAACAGAATGTCTCTTAGCTGTGAACTGCAAAGAATAACAACTTATTAAAATGTCTTTTATCAGTATCTCTCTCTTTGTATCTTTCATCCTTTTTATCCTCCCATCCCCATCTTTTTGCCATGTTTTAGGTACTTGAACTTTTTATTCTCTGAGTTTTAAAGAGAGCAGTTACTGGAAATGACGTTAATGGGCAGCATTTCAGCTGAATCCTCTGTTTCTTTAAATTGTTATCTGGGAACATTTTTCAAGCCTCACTTGATATAACACAACAGTAATTCACGCACAGACACTTTATGAAACCAGCTCCAGCTGTTTTTTTATGTATCACAACCATGTACAAGCAATTTTCATTGGCTAATAAGTTTTCACCGCTGTGTAATAACGTCACACTACCTGCTGCATTGGAACAAGCTGTTGCCAGTGAACATAATCCGGCTGACATGATGTTCAGAAAGTAGGAGCCAATGTAAAGGACTTGTATTACTCTAGGTGTTTCCTGTCCTGGTAATTTGAATTAGTAGCACACTATATCTTGAAGAGTTAGAGTCAGTGACAGTTTTTATTTTTCAACAGACACACGCCTCATCTTATGCAATCTCCAAAAAATAAAACTTCCAGAGTTCTTAGTTCTTTTTTTAAGTGTTTGGAAGAGGTAACTGGCTCAGAAAAGTTCCATATTTCTTAAAGAAGTTTTCAGAAAAATGCATATTTGCTCTATGTAAATTTACTACTACTCTAGGATAGGAATTCTGTCACCTTAAGGATTTAGCACAGCATTACTCCACCCACAAACCCTCCGTAGAAAATTAGTTTTTTCAATTTTTGCCTAATCTTCATTGAGAAAAATAGCCAAACAAGAGGATGTCACTGCTGTATCTTTATTGCTCCTCTGAGCTGTACTACCACACATTCAGTTATTTCCCTGGCACGTGATACAAAGAATGAGTAGTTTCCTTGTTAGCGTCATGAACAGATAAATAAATAAATAAGACAATGAATAAATTATTACCGCAGTCTAAACATATGTAAGCGGTTATGCAAGCGTGATTCTAGATGTTGTAGCCTGAATCCACATGATGACACATGTGAATAGACTCAGAGGAGAGCAACAGCAGTGCAAAAGCATCACAGAAATGCACATTAATTCAGACCTCAGGAACAGATGCTACGTTAGACTGAACTGGTGGGAGACCAGAGTAAGTGGATTGAATTTATGTCAATGTCCTTTCTGTCAGTTGAACCTGAAAGCTCATACTTTAACCTTGAAGCAGGTTAATAGGAAATTCCAAGGTGCTCTTCTCTTTTGCCTTTCATCTGTGGATAAAAGGAAGCCATCATGGAGATAGTTTAGCTGTCACTTAAACTAAGTATGTTGTATGATAACAAGTAGTCTGTGGGGAGATATCAGAACAACTGTGGTTCAGTTTTGTTGGCAAAATATTTATCATTATGCTTCTGATATGCACAAGACTTGATTATATTTTCTTCATTTAATTTTGTACTGCAACAATCCAAAGCATCCAAAGCAGCTGTCAGAATATGTGAGATCCACAAAATAACCGTTCAGAAACACCTCATTCATTTAATCTGATGCTAAACTTTGATATGAAACATACAATATGTAACATTTCCCCATTAAATTGACAAAAAAACTGCCTTTTTTGTAATTCACCTTGTTGAGTTGTGTACTTACATAATCCAAAATATCTCCAACAATGTTCAAACATAGAGAAATCTACGATTTATTCAAGGCAAACGTGTGTTTCTTTTTCACCTATGCTAAATTACAGTAACACCAGTCAGAGAGTGAAGAGGAGAGTTTGAAATGTGACAAAACTTATGCCAGAGTCGGTCACATACATTTTTCCCTGCAGAAGTGGCAATAATAACAATATGATAAACAAATCCCATGATCCCACATTATTCCTCGATGTTCGTAAACTTCGTCTTTTATCTTTATTGCTTTAAAAGACAGATCTCTGGTGGCAGAAATGACACTGTACATTAAATTCACTCAGTATAAATGATGAACATTTTTTGTGAGTTCTTACAGGAAGCTTCACGGTTTTTATTGTTTCAACATCCTGCCTCCATCATGTCTTCCCACTTAAAACACAATGTGTATGATGATGATCCCAACCTGCTTTATAAATATGGATCCCTGTGGAAAAACTGCTAGTTATGTGCTGCCATCCTCTAATAAGATAATCCAGTCTATGTGATTTACGCTTTTAATCACAGGCTACACTCTTACTATTATAATTCCACTGGTAGCTTTTAGACTCTTATTGCTGTTGTTGTCATAAAAACTAAACAAACAAAAATCTCATCTGAAAGCTTAACAAATAAAAAAGCCGATGATGGAAATCTGTCTCAGTCAGAAACAAAGAAATTGCTTTAACAGCTAAGACCGAAGTCGTGTGGAGTTATAGCTGCTCAGTTACCTGTGGCTGCCAGTGAAAATACAGTAACTTCAGTCTATTTAAGAATTCATGAAGGATTTGATCATGGCAGCCCGATTATTCAGTCCAAAACTTTCTTTAATGCATGTCGTTCTCCGACTCCAGCTGGTCGGCTGCCTACCCATATGCACGACACAGAGAATTTTATAAAAGCAGTTCATGTGCTGAAACAAAACAAATGGCCTGTGTAATGCACCCAGTCGAGTAAAGCTAGTGTGGAGGAGACAGACTTGCCAATAAACTGTATTTTATGTAATTAAACAGTGTGTGGGATTTTCTTAAGGTGTTATATTTCACAGAAATCAGCCCACACCTCCTCCAAAAGGCTCTTTGTTGATTTTCAGCATCTTTGTGTGCACAGAGGTTGAAAACAAGCTTGAAGAAGCAGTAGCTGAGGTTCAGGCATTCGTCCATATGGGCATTAGTTCTGTTGCCATGCTGCTGCCAGATGCAGTTTATGTGTAAGGTGAATGAGCATCCTGAGGGGTAGAAGGTACGTACCAGGAATTCTAAATGAGAGTGCTGTGCACTTTTCTGTCTGCTATTAAGGCCTGTATGCATACAAAATATGCCATAAGTATAATATTTTCAGTGTTTGTGATTGTAAAAAATAAATTCCTACTTTCTTTTAATTGCATTTTAATCAGTTATTTCAGGTTTGAGAAGTAGCAAATGAGCCATTTCAGCAAGGTTTGTTGTATTTACCCACATCAGAGCACATTTACTGAGCATATGGACCCTACAGATAGTTCTATTGTATATTCATAGTCTGTTGTATACTGAACATTTTCAATTTTCAAGCAGGTGGAAGAGTAAGAATGTTTATGTTCCTCAAAGAATAATAATGAATTCAATCTCACAAGGCCTTGCTTAATTATCAAGGTTGTGCTCGTCTGGTCTGGTTGCATATAGAGAATTTCAAATGGACTTTTTTTTTTTCAAAGCTGTCTTTCCACCTTTCCATCACAAGTGTCTCTCGTAGTGATTCAAAATGACTGAGCTCACCAGTCCAAGTCTGAAGACAGACCTAAGTGGCTTTGAGGACATGAGATTGGAGAAGCTACGATTAAATAAGGCATGATGATGAAAAGAGGAATGCAGGAAGAAAAGATAGAGCAGTGTTTTAATGTGCGCAAGCTTGTTTTCATATACTGGAGATGCAGCGCGCTTTGTGTGAAAGGTTTGGTGGTTAAGAGGACAAATGTTGGTGCTGGAGATGCTTTTTATCCTCAGAGCCAGTCACATTACTTATTACTTTAATATTTACTTTTTGCTTTCTTCAGCATTTACCAGATAAAGTAGATTCCCTACATAATACCTGAGTGTGAAATGATTTATTATCTGTCAAGTGTCAGTAAATAATTGCTTTAATCTTGTTTATGAAAACAGAAGGAATCCAAAAAGTTGTCTCTTACAGACATCATTGGCGTATTGGTTCACTAAGCATGAAGTAATACTGCAACTTCTACATCTGGCTAGAAAACATTCTTATTATTCTTGCATGAATAATCAGGATATCTGTATTTCTTTGCATGGCTGAGTGCAGATGAAACTAGCTGAATCATTGACATTGCTTGTAGAATCCAGTGATTGCATAAGCCAAAAGAAAACCATCTTAAGTGCCAGAACAAACGTAAACACTGACCCTGTCATCACGCTCAGATATTGCTTTTCTTTCCACTTATAATCAGATGACAGACATTACTTTATTCTTGGATGATGGAGAGCTGCAGGCTGTGTGCCTCTAAAAGCACACTTAACCAGCCTGCGGCCTAACGTGCTGCTTCTAGAAAATTGTCCTAATGTCACTGATCACATCAGAATAAAGAGATATTGTCTATCATGTTCATTTTAGTTTGCATCTATGCTAGCAAGAGCACAGAAATGTTGTAATGGCAGTGAATCTTCTGGAAACTGTTAAACTCTGTATTCGCTTTTCATGACATTTGCTCAGTAATGTCTTCTCAGTAAGATCAGTGAACTCTTTCCTCTGAGACCAGCACCTTTAGAACAAAGTCAAACAGTTAAGTGACAACTATCAGCCTAAAGGTTAGAGAAGTGGGTTTGTTGGTCAGTCTTTAAACCAGAGAGTGTATGTTAAAACCTTAAAGGGAAAAGAATGAGAGACCATCACCTTTTACTAACAGACCTCTGGACTTTCTCTGTAAAAGAGATGTTTCCAGCAGGATTTCATTTGATTGTACTAGAACTTTGAGGTTTGAATATGTGAAACTTAAGGAATGTTAATCTGGACCTCTGCAGGCAAAGAAAGTAAGTACTGTTTAAAATCCTGTGGGCTATCTTAGCTATGCAGAAATCTAGAAATCTAGAAATTTTTTGGTTTGCGATATAGAAACATACTGGATAGACCTTCATGGTTGCCAGTCAGAGAATGTGACCAAGTAACTTCAGTTATTGGCTGTCTTTCTTCCATTTAGCACCAACTAGTGGTTCACCTCTTTTGTCTTAAGTTGAATTAACTCAACAGCTATTGTATGAAATGCCTGATACTTGGTAAAGAAGTTCATGTTCCCTTCAGGAGAAATTCTACCAGGTTAGCACCAGCATTTAGTCAAAATTCCACTATTTTTTGTTTATACTAACATATTGTTGGGATCTCAACATGTGAAAGGACAAAGAAAGGATTTGCAGGCCACATCTCAGTGGGAAGTCTGGCCTG
>JAPZDV010000014.1:14869054-14907722 GCA_029814665.1 Acanthurus lineatus | reverse complement strand
CTATCTATCTATCTATCTATCTATCTATCTATCTATCTATCTATCCATCCATCCATCCATCCATCCATCCATCCATCTAATAGTAAAAGGTTACTGGTGAAATTTCTGATATTCTTACTTGCCTCCTTATGTTTTGAGATGAGGTGGGCAGCTCAATAGAATATCTTGTTGTTATTATTTATCCCACCACTGTAAACTACTACATCATTTATAAACTTGTTGTTGAATTAAAACCTTACTGACAGTATCATCAGTGTCATCAAAACTGATTATTATTATCGTTATAAAGGAAGAACTTATGAATCACCATTTGGTTTTAGGGCTGTACTCACTATATCACAAAATTGTGAGGTGTTCTCATTTGTTAGTACAGCAGCAACATGTCTTGCTAACATGGAATACAAAGTTTCTGTTGGCTCCAGTGTTAGGGGTTCAATTTAAAAAAAGACCGAGTTCTGCAGTGTGGTAAAAGGTTCAATAAACCTTTAGAGAAGAGGAGAACAGGTGCTACATCACATAACAAAGGCCATATATGTCACCATCTATTTACCCCATCGACCATGAGATGAGATGTGGCAGAGTCTGATTAAGCTCAGGTGAAAATGATTGATCGGCCAGCACACTGTAGTTTTGCTATACAGTAATTCATTAGGACAGAACGACATGAAAAAAAGGAAACTCTCATGTGTTGTTTGAGAAATTAGAGAAAAACTGTGCTGTCAGTCACAGGGAGGCGGTGACAGGTGGAGAAAAAGCAGTAAGTAACGATGTTTAGATCAGTTTGATCAGCCAGAGCTTATAAAATTTTACTAACGTGGTCTTCACTGAATTTAAGGAGGTTTAAAGTTTGGTATAAACCCCATGACTTGGCTGACTGACAATAGTACTTTATGTTTGTTTGCATCAACAACTGTGAAAAAAACTTATTTAAAGAAAAACCCGGTTGCTGTCCTCTGTTTCTTAGCTTAGTTCAGTTCTGAGTTTAGCCTCTAAATGGTTTCTCTTTGAACTCTTTCTTTTTTTCTGGTGGCCATGGAGGACGATGCCTTATAAATACAAATATATAAAATTTATGTTCTACGCGCTCTGTCTTTTAAATCCAGTGTTTCTACCTGTGTAACTCTCTTCTCTGTTGAAATGAAGATTCACTGAAAAAAATGTAATCGTTGCCTAATTTAAACTGCAAAATAAATTCAAAATGTTTTTATTCACCAATCTGAAAGTGACAATAGGCAGTCCTATCTGGAGCCAGTAATTAAGATAATCGCTTTTTGCAGCACAAATAAAGATGACAGCATAGATGTTTTAATGCATGAGGTCATTTTAACAAGAAATGAAAAGACCATTTGTCTTCTTTACGGTTCCCGAGGATTTGATTGCACTTGTGTAAGACTGAAGTAAACCTTTCAAGTTCACCATAATTTCAAGTTTTCAGTTCCTAGAGTTCTTTTCTAGAGGTCAAATGAAATGAGTTGCAATTATCTTCAGAATTGATATATGCTATCTGACTCACAAAGCTGACTGTGCGATGCTAGTGGTTTATTATTTTTTAAGTGCTGGAGCTAGCTGCAGCCTTACTGTAAGCCTCCCATATACTTTTGATTGGCAGGACTGAACACAGACTCATTTTTCACATTTCCAGTGCTTCAGTGTCAGGAGGCAGCAATGAGAGGAACTGCAAGAGCCCAAACAGAATGAAAAATGACATGTGGCAACCTTCAGCATTAAACAGTAGAAGCTGTGGAAAATACGCATATTTGAGCTTGAAAGACCCACAAGCGCGTTTGGATTTAGAGAACCTTCCTCCTGTGACAGCAATAATTGATGTTCATTGGCAGTATTTATGAGAGTAAACATATTATTATTTTATAACATGGAAGTTTTAGTTGCAAGTTTATTTTTTGAGGTCAAGTAGAGTTAGTTTCACCTTAACACACTGATCCATGGCAATGAAAACTCTTCAGCATTTGACCTAATGCATTTTCTCTCTCTTATCCTCAAAATATGTTCCTTTAGATTTGCTCATTTGATCTTCAAGATTAGATCCACCAACTCTTAGTTTCACAAATATTGCTGTCATTTTTCATTGCAACTTAATGTTTTCTTTCATGTTTGCGAGATTTATCAATAATTGTCATTGCTGACGTTCTAAAAATTGCCTTATGAGACGTTTTGTGTTTCCCTGTTTGTAGATAAAATTCATTCACATAAATATTAACCCTCAAAAAAGAAGAATTTCATGCTGTTGTGAGTCATGTCCTGTTTTTAGGAATTAGCAAACGCATAACAAATGTGACTCATCAGTATTTGTATTGGAGAATGCAAAACATTTAGAAAACATTAATTAAGCTTCCAACAGGGTGCATCTAGCAAATTGCTGTTCTGTTACATAAATAAATCCTCCCATTTTTTGCCTCTTTTAAGGTAATGTTGGCTGCTTCCTATTGGTCATTGCTGGCTCCAGCTATTGACATGGCAGAGGATTCTGGGAAATACGGCTCATTCGCTTTCCTGCCCGTGGCTGTGGGATTCACACTAGGGGCTGCCTTTGTTTACTTCGCTGACCTGGCCATGCCCCTGCTGGTAAGAACCTGATGCACAGACTCGCACACATACAGGATTTTTTACAGCAAAACATCATTGCAGCATTCTCTCACAACAACTGAAGAAAGTTTGATTTTTTTTTTTTAATTGTAAAGAAACATGTTAAAAACCTTTTAGATGTCATTTGAATCCTGTTCATGTAGCAGCTAAGCTAAAAGTGGTCATTTGGGATCTTTAGGCTTCCAGGAACTTTGTGAGCAACTAATTCTTATACTTTTGTTCTGGGGTAAACTGTTGATTTTAGGACCTGATAAACAGTAAGAATAAACCTGCAGTAAAGAATTTGATTCCCCAAAGAGATGTAAAGTCATTACAGGGATAAAGAATGTAAATGGGTATGAATGGCAAGTTTTTTTGTTTCCATCAATGAGGAGTTTCATACTGCAGTTGTCTGAGTCTCTGAGTAACCCAGTGATTTATGAGAAAAATGCTCTGGGTGCTCATATATTTTAAAGTAATTTAGAAGATGATGATGATGAAAAAATACTTAAAATGAACCTCAGGCCTCTGAACTACAAATTGGAGAAATTGAAGCATCATCCTGACCTTCTTTTCAATTTCTACCAACCTTCTGTATTATTCAATATTTTTTCTTAGCCACTCAAATTAGGAACATCCTCTCAAAAATCAGTGCTTTTTCTCAGTTTTGACAGTGATAAGTATGTGATGAAATGGTCTTTTTTATTAAAATTACTCAGAAATTATTTTAATGGGCATACTAGAGAATTACGTCTCCAGACACTTGAGTTTAATTCAAGTGTTACAAAAGCTGGCTCAGTGAATTAGGGTTTCTTGTGTGTGTCACCGTCCAACTGACTCCTACACAATCGACCATATTAGTCAAACTTCAAGTTTTTAAAAAAGACTTGACTTGAGTTCTGAAAAGGAGATGAACTTCATACAGTCTGTTGATGTTAAGATCCCACAGAGGCAGCACTCAAAGGTAGTACTCCAGGCCAGTCTCAGTCTTAGGTACTTTCTTTGCACTCGTCTTCTATCTTTAATACTTGTTTGATTTACAGTGCTTTTTAGATCATAAGAATTCAGACTGGTCAAATATAAAATGCTGTCTTAACCCCAAACCTCACTTTTGTAAAGAATACTAGCCTGCACAACAGTAACCTTTGTGGCAGGTGAAGTCTGCTTGATTGCAAGTAGTGTTTTCTTTTGGTGGTGTCTCAATCCATTAACTGTTGTATTTACAGTGGGATTTTTAAATCAATTTGAAAACAAATAGAACATATTATCATGTTTACCACTGAATAGTAAGATACTGAACATGGTAAACATTATACCTGCTAAACATTAGCATGTTAGCATTGTTACTGTGAGCATGTTAGCATTTTAGAAGGTTGACATTAGCTCAAAGCACTGCTGTATTTAAATGAGAGAAAGGCAAACTGTGACAAGTGATCTTTTGATAATTATAATGACATCATACCAGAAATATTACACCTTTCACTATAGTTTCACTCAAGTCTCACTGCAGTTGTCAAAGACATGACAAGAATACAAACATCAGGTACTGCACACACTCTGATTTTTTCTCTTTTCTTTCAAAAAGAGTCATCATCATTATTGATGGACATCATTAAAGGCCAAGTCAGCGTAAAGAGCTGGCAGTGGCAGACAGCAGTGACGCAGCAGCAGCAGTTTAATAAGGTTTACACACACATACTGATCGTGCAGTCATATGTGTCAAGGCATCAAAGTTTCCTTGCCAATCCTTAGGCAGGAGATCAGAAAAACAAAAGAAAAAAGCTTTATAAGCAGCACAATTACTTTTGTTCGCAAACAAGCTTCTTTTTCAAGAATAAATGGAAACTTGACAGGTTCGGAAATAACAGAGCTCCTCACAGTTCTGACACAGGGTCCTTCTCTTGTTCAAGCTGGTCTAAACACAGTCTAAATCCAAGTGCATTTGCAATGTAGAATAGCCATTTTGGAGCAATATTTTTTGCCAGGCTTGCATTGAGTTGCTATTTTTGTGGCTCAACATGAATACAGCTGCACCAAGATGGAACAGCAACAAGGGCTGTGTCAGTAAGGATTACTTGTGCACTAGTACTCCTACACTGGGCAGCAGCTCTCATTATGCCAAGAGAAGGAGCAATTATCACATCAGGCATATCAGTTACCTCTTCCAAAGCTGATTTAACATCATCAGCCAGTGAGGCCTACTCGTAGTAACAGTAATTTAGTGATTGCAGGCCTTAACATCCAAAACAAGTATGTTAGTTTCCTCGTGCGTAAATTTTGAGTGGCAGTGTAGGTCTGCTTCTTTTTTTTAATTACATATTGCTGAAGAAGGAGTAGAATAACAGAACGATGCCAAACAGTGGTTTTAAAGTGGCTAAGAGGAGCTGATTTAATTGACTGACTTTTACTTTTGACTTGCTTTGGACTCAGCCTAAATGGTTTTGACAACTTTAACTCATTTAATTGATGGCATTAATACCATTTGTGATCATTTCCCTTTGAAAAATGAAGCGCCTGGCAGGTGAATGAGAAGGGTACTGTCATGTGTCAAGTTTAAAAAGATTAAAAAAAACCCTTTTATTTTAAAAAAAAAAGCTAAAAAGCACAGGTAAAGATTTGATCATACTCCTTTTGACCCTTTCTAAAATAGAAAATAATCATAATGTTTTGGACATGTCAAAAACAATTGGGGATTAAAGCTCTGAGCCTTCATCTAAACCAAGTGAAACAGAACCGAGACGTGTGGTGACGGGACTGAGAGAGATAGAAATGTGATGCAGCAACTGCACCCAGAACAGCAGAGAACAGCTGTTGCCTTAAGCTCCTGCAGTCACACCAGGACAGACGCACTGACACGAATTACATATGAAGGAGCGGCTGACACATCACCGTCATGCACACTCATACGAGATGACACACACTCATACAAACTTAACGCGTACACACATGCACACACACACACGCACACACACATACAAGAATGGATGATCAGTCGATTGAAGACAATGGAGAGAGAAGGAAGGCGATGATACATCCCATCCATGCATTCATGAGCAAGCTGGTGCACACATACATCAAGCATGCATGTTTGTGGTTTTGCACGATTTCAGTCTCTTGGTAAAACTCAACTTCCCAGACTTGGGTTTAGTGCTGGGTGAACTTAATTTTCTCCTTATCAGTGTGCAGGTTACTTTTCTGCCATTTTTCACATTTTTTAGCTTAAGGCACTTTCTACTCTGAGAAAATAATTAGAGACTCATTAAGGACCATATTCATATTGAAACAGGCATGAAGGCAAAAAAGAAAGTTCCCATATTCACTTTAAAGTGGGTAGTCTATTTGGACTGTTGTGGTGTGGACTGTGGGGGCAAAAAAACAAAAACAAACAAAGCACAGTGACCCTTTTTCAAAGGTTGAGGCACAGTCAGTGTTTTGAGAAATGATATCATGCTGCGTTGGCCAATCATAGGCCATTTAGACTTAGCAGAGCTGAACAACCCCGCCATGAGGAAGTACATAATGATCATTTACATTTTTAAAAAAGCAGACAGTCATACACCGCCAGCAGTCCCAAATATGTGGTGATCTCTACAATGCCTGATTTAGTCTAAAAGGGCCCTTAGAGCTTCACAGCAAGTCCACATTATGGGTGACCATCGAGATCCAACCCAATGATTTCCAGCCTCTCCTTTCAACTCAGCAGGGGTTGATTGGGCAGTTGATCTTCCTATCTAAACCCACCCATGCAGCAGCTCAGCAACTGCACTCTATTGGTAGTCTGAGGTAGAAGAAATGCTCTGGCAAGAGATCTGCATCAAGAGCAATGGGTGAACAAGTCATTCTTGAAGAATTAAGGCATTCAAGCCAGTTGTTTCAAATAGGCTTCATTTCTCAAAACACTCATAGCCTACATTGGGGGCACATGCTGATGAAAAGAATTTTTAGCAGCAATTTGTAGCAGTTTGGACAAATGTGAGATCATTGCATTGTTTTAATTTCAACTGGTGATGAAAAATTATTCATTTAAAATAATTTTTTATTTTGAAAAACATTTTTATTCAGCCAAAGTCAATTGGCATTTTATTGAAAGATTATTTCTGACTTGCACTGTTATTAAAAGCTTTGTAACTTGGTTGTTCAGCCTCAGAACCTGGTGGTCTTATATTTACTATGTTGAAAATAGTGTCTAATATACTATAGCAATATGCTGTTGCCTGGTAACCCACTTAAGCTTATTATTTGAACATGTTTTCAGAGAGTCTATATCCTGCGTTGTTGCTACAGTAAAGAGAGACAGTGTGAGACACAGTGTATCTTGAGAATGTGCTCTGGTGGTAAACACGCTTTTGTAACTCCTAAGAGAGCCTGGCGAGCAATAGAAAAAGGGACACAATGGACCTTGTTCATGAACATTTTTTTATTCATATCTTTAATCTCTTACAGGTTTTTCTCTCACAGTTCTTCTTTGGAGTGTTTTGAGTTGCATACAGTTTTTCTTACAGCACAAACTCGCCAAATAGCTTGTTTCACCCTAATGAATGGAGATAAAAAAAATTCAACACTACCGAATTGCTATTTAAGACATTTTACATGACAATGGAACAAGTTCCTTTCATTTCTGCCAAAATTTGGACCCCCTCCCCTCTAAAAAAAAAAAGTCCAGAAACCAAACAGTTTGGTCCCAGCTTGAACTAAAAAAATACACTTTTTCTGTGAACTGAAGTGGGAACCAACATGGCTGTATCAAATTCTGCAGGTTTTTGTGCTTCTTACAGTACTCTCTGTTGATAAGGCATCCTTTGTTACAATAGTTTCACTCAAAACTGGTGGAAACATGGACTGGCATGCTGGATAGCTCCAGGTTCCAAGATCCTCAATGAAACTGTTCGAAACACCGTAGCTAATTTTTGAGAAAAAACACCCTTTGTGTCCATTTATTTTACTGAAATATTGGCCAGGGTGTACAGTTTCATAAAAGTATTATGACTCTGAAAAGTCAAGTCATACATAGTTTTTCTAACAAATTCTCCAAGGGTAGATGAATTCAATCTAGACTAAATCAGGCTAGACTAGCACGGTTTTAAAAATAGGCTTATACAACTTGTGAATTCCTGTCCATCCAAGTTGTCTTAAATCAAGAGCACATGTTATTTAATTTGTTGTATGTAGTAAGTCTCACAATATAAGACTGCAAAGTCATTATTTGCTGGAGTGTAGGGGTTCATCAAGCCCAACTGAAAGTAATCCAACATAGTAGCCATGAAGCAATGAAGAAAAGTGTCTCTAAACTCAGTGTTTCTTTCCTTTTTTAAGAGACTTTATATATGTTCTGTATCTAGAATAACTTCACTTTGTATCTGCCTGCAACAGTTTCAAACAAGTGTGTACTTGCTGAGGCTGCGCTGGGACTGCAATAATATGACCTTGACTTCCAGCAGTGTAAATTAATATGAGTGGGATCTCTGCAGGTCTGTGTGTAAGTGTGAAGAAAAGGGTGGAATTGAAGTTTCTTCTTTAATTTTCACTGTTTCATGGCATGATGCATTTGCGCTGTTTGATCTCGATCTAGCTGACTAACATTACACATCCTCCTCCACGTCCTCTTGTTTTTCTTCAAATGATGTGATGTAATATCATTTTATCTTTCACTTCAATCTTCTTTTCCAACTCATTCCTTTCTTTTAAAATTTCACATCACTCTCTTCCACTTTCATCTGCTTTTTTCCATTATTTTCTAGTACCTCCCAAGCTGCCTGCTGCCCTCCTCTCTTTTCATTTCTCTACATTATCCACCTCTACTTTGTCTTCCTTCTTCCTCTGCCCTTTCTTTTCTTGGTGCCATGGTGATGTAATGGAAACGTCAGGCTGTGATAATGGCTAGTACGACATCAACAGGGAATGCAGGGGGGTCTTCCACGCACACACATGGTGGGGGGCCATCAGTGTTTGGACAGCTGCTGGTGCTGCTTTTACTCGCTCCTCAACAAACACTGAAACTGAATAAGAAGAGCAATTGAAAAAGGGCAATATGGAGAGCTGGGGTTGACAGGGAGTGAGAGGGGAGCGGTAAAAGAAATGGACATGGGGGAGGATGAGGGGAGAAAGACTGGCAGAGAGGAGGAGGAAGACGAAACTACATCTGCACTACGATGTTTTCATTTTAAAAACAAGGTTTCATAAATGATCTTCAGCCAGAAGGGTGCTTGAGCACAGATTTAGTACAAAAATCTCTGTCCATGCTAACATGCCAAAAAAATTACCATTCATACTGAGCATGTTCATGTTGGTAGAAACAGGAGGCAGATTGTAGTTGAAGAAAAGAAATGATGCAAAATAAGACCAGAGATCTTTTTATTTGGACCAATAACGAGATGGACCTTTAAAATAGACAATGAGAGCCAAAAATTCTTGTATTTCTTTTTCCATGGTGAATTAAGCATCTGTAAATCAAGGCTTAAAGATGTAAGTATTGTTTGTTTTCTTGTGGAAAAGGGTCATCTGATATGGCAGTGACAAATCAGAAGCATGTGTGACCCCCTGTGACCGATAAGACAAAGTCAGAAAGCCACTGCATCATTGTTTCCAGAGGTTTTATTTCAACTCAGACAGGGTCACAACAAATTTTTAAAAATGCGTACGTCCTCACAGAACCTAGCAAACACCCTCTGGTGAGGACATTTACATCACACTGAGCCTAGTTCGTCCCTTGTGCTGAAGGTATAATTTTGGCTAAAGGGAGCTTTCAAATTTGGTGATAAAAACAGGAAACCAAGACAGTATGTAATCATCCCAGTAGGACATTTTTTCCCCACTGTTATTTACCTGCAAATCTCTGTCTTTCTAGCTGTCATACTAAGAGTTTTAATGTCTTGAAAAATAAGAAAATTGAGCTTTTGTTTTGGAAACATGTAGTGCAAATTGAGTTCTTATCTTTAAACTCCAGTTGTTGGATATTTTTGTGGAAAACAAAGGCATTAGCTGGGATATTGAAAGCCATAAATCTTCACACCTGTCCAAGTAATGCTTGAGTAATTGGTTTTAGTATGAGATAAAGGAGCTGTTGCTGGTACATTGCAATAAACAGTTTGTTCTCACCTGATATGTTTTTTTGGATTTTGGCCATTTTGTCCCATTTATAGCAATCATCACCAGCACCATGCACCAGGCTCTTTGTATCTAAACAATAAGAACAATGACAATGAGGTTTTAGGGAAAGATTTGACTTGATTATTCATTATGTTCTCAACCAGTAATGCTATTTGTCTCAAGAGCAGCAGTCATTAACAGTGTTGCACTAACATGGCTGAGAGGAGGAAGGAGTGATAGGGAAGTTCAGACCATCCTCTCCAAGTAAGAAAACAAGTATTATTGTCTAAGTGGTTAGAAATGTAAGAAGCAAAGTACAACACCCCAGTATATTTTCCACTTTGTCACTTTATAACGATGTTTTAAATCATGTTGAAACATAACTTCCATTAAAAAAGCAGCACTTTACCTCGCACTACCTAATTTGCATGGTACTCCCGCCTTGTAATGGCTCTGTTTTCACATTTCTACCACATTTGTGGCTCATCACAAGAAAATACCTCAAGTACTCTATATGATTTTCTTTTTTATGATGTCATTGTATCAAAAAATTGGACACTATCAATGAGGTCTGTCAGAGAATTCTGTCAGAGTCTGTCAGAGAATTATCACTCAAATCAGCAGCTCCTCTTGGCTTTACTGAATATTATAGCAAGTTTAGCCCATCGTTTAGCTGTCTGGATGCACCTTAACTGCTTTGTTTGCTATCACTGCTCTTATCTTAATTGATAGCAGCAGGAATATGTTTTAAGTAAAAGATTCTAATAAACCCACTGTTCAGTACCTGCTCAACACCGACAGGCAGACAAATTTTGCAACATGTGGGTGTGGAACATTTAGCATCTGAGGAGACAGATATTTTCTTGAGGCTTTATATAGGCAGAGATAAAAAAAAAGTGTCAATGATAACTTCATGAAATAATCACATAATATGTTCTATTTTGAATTCAGCCTCTCCACATTATAATTAAATTAATAAGTCAACAAGTGCTTTTTTATTTTCTAATGGGACAGTGCATATTACATCTCTATTTGTACTGGGAAAGGTATCTATCTGCCTTTGCTCTTCCTGAGAATGCTCCATTTTTTGTACTGTAAAAGGTTTCTTTTGTTGAGTTTTTCCTTTCCTATCTGATGTCAAGGGAGTAGCAGGACTCTCAGAATGAAAGCACAGAATTGACTTTGTGCAAAGAAAGGGAATTGTTTCCTATAAAAAAAATAATAAAAAAAGGTGAGAGCATTGTGCATTACCCTGTTCTTAGAATAGATTTTGGACTCAAAATTCAGCTAAATGAAGCTTTCACAAGATGCACCCAATAAGGCTCTGGTATTGATGGTAGGCAGAGACAATTTTACCATAAAGATTGTTGAGAAAGTCAATGTAGTGAACCGCTGAATTCTCAGAGATCTGTAAAAGCAATATCTAGCCTTACTGGAAATAAAAAGTGGTAAAAAAATATCAGGATGTGATGATAGTTTGGGAGATAATCAATGAGAATATATACAAGTCACTGTAGTCTGCAGCATCCGTATAAGCTGTTAGGCAGTGTTCTGTAATGCCCCTCATTTTATGCACAATCACACACAAACAACTGGCTTTTCTGTATTTAGTGAGAAAACACTGAAGGGATAGAAAGTCTTGCATGTGTTCCATATTGTAAAGCACCCTAAGGCCTATTACGATTTGTGCTATACAAAAAGGAAGTTGATCTGACCTGACATATGTGCAATAAGACCCTTGTCAAGCTCTTGAGGGATTATGTGGTTTGAAGTTTGAGGACAAAAAATGCAAGAGTACTGTATCTTGGAAGAATACGTGGAGTGAAAGGGATGGTAGACAGAGCAAGGGGGGATAATACAAGAGTGAGATGTAAAAGAGCAAGGACACTCTGTTCCTTCTTCACTTAATCTTTTTCAGTCACTTGTTTTCCTGGGATAATTTGTGTGAAGATGGTGTTTTTGTACATTTGCTGTCACTTGAATGAAGAACACTTCCATTTTCTCACATTATTTTATCTTCTCCCTCCAATCCTAATAGCCATCACCATAACAACAAATAATGACTGGGGGCAGAGGAAGTGCTGGCAGCCTGGGAGCGTTGCATGTTGGTATACAGTATATCACCGGGTCTGGGTTTCTTGACCTCGATTAACAGGAGGCACCGAGCCAAATGGGCAGCAGTAACAATGACCAGAGCACAGCAAACACATGACATCCCACGTTTAGTGTGTCTGGTGATGACCAACGGGGATATTTAGTCATGGTTACTGAGTCTATAAGCCTCAACCATTCACACTCTGTAAGTGGGACTGTTTAACATTAAAACAAGGCAAGTTGGTTTTGAGCAGTTTCCCTGAAATCTGAAACTTTACTACTTTAGCCAGCTTTGACTGCCCAGATGGAGACAATGAATTTGACACCGAGAAGGCAGCAAATAAACACAAGATAATATAGATTTTAGTAACCTTTAAACTGAACTGCAGTGCTTTTAGGAAGGGTTGGGACTAGGACTGTTAATCTAGTCTCAAACTCATGGTACCAGACAAATTATGTGAGATTATTGAAATATGTCCTGAAAAACTTCTTAAGTATGGATGATAGTTTTTTTTAATTGAACCAGGATATTTTTATTTGGCAAAGATCTTGTTTCACATTATATGTGTACAGACATCATTTACCATTGAGAAGTTTTGCTTGCCTTTGTTGGCTGGAACAAAAGATTTAAAGCATTTATATTGGTGTTAATCACAGTTGGACCAGGTTTTTTTTCTAATTATGTCCTGAGACAAGTCAAAAGTCAAGACTCAAGTCCTAAATTCTGCATTTTAACTCCTAAAGAAGTCCTAGAGAAGTTATTTTGTGCCCCTCACTTAACGTAATGCTATATTAATGACAGAGCCTTAACCTAATGTTCTTTGTGTAACCTCAAATGTTGGGCAAAGTGCATCCTTCAAAAGTGCTCATATTGAGCTGTTTCTTCATATATTTTCACTGGCATAAGCATCAGAAAAAGGAAAACTAGCCTAACTAACCTTATATCTAAAGGAATGACCATTATCATTAGAATATAATGGAAATCCAAACTATCATTTTTATTTCTCTTTTGATCTCCTGATGTGTTGTAAAGGTCTGTCACCACCTGACTCTACTGAACAAACACAGCACAGACAAAA
The DNA here is from genome assembly GCA_029814665.1 of Acanthurus lineatus. Classification (NCBI taxonomy): domain Eukaryota; kingdom Metazoa; phylum Chordata; class Actinopteri; order Acanthuriformes; family Acanthuridae; genus Acanthurus; species Acanthurus lineatus. Next base: position 14,894,880 of record JAPZDV010000014.1, on the reverse strand, counting down.
AGTATCAGACTAAAAGAGGTCAGAGTGATGCTATGTGACTCATTAGAAATAATCCAGTATCCTTTGTAACTGTGTTCACATTTAGTGATTCCGCACTTGGACTATTTGCATCAAATGCCAACATTTGTAGCCAAATGTAGGTGGTGTACATGTGATGCAGCAATGGGGAGACTGGTTTGGCATGTTTTGCAAGAAACCTTCATGTATTAGAGATTTGAAATAATTCTGTTTTGTACCATTGTTAACAGTCTTTCCCTAATTTAGTTGTCTAATTTGCTAACCTTAACCATAGTTCATCTGTCATCAACAAAGTCTTTCACTAAAGTAATCATAGTGTCAATGCCTTTATTTTCTATTTGTAGTGAGTACATGTGTGTATGATTCAACAGCAGAAAATCTTTCAAATTCATCTTTTGTATGATGAAGTTTGATTTCATAAGCAGTTGAAGTTTTGAAAATTCATATCTGAGGCCCACTGAGGCCACGTTTAGATCTCTAGTAAAAGTACTGGTGCTCATGCATAAAGTTACCTGGGAAACCTACTATAATTAACATGAACAAACTCCTTGTCTTCCTTGGTTGTTCGCTCTCAAGCACAAATTGGAGAATAGTTCTGAACAGACATGCCCTTGTTACTCTTCCTCCCACGTCTGTGAACAGGTGTCCTCCATCTCAGAGGGTCCTGTTCCTTTTCTTGTTCTGACAGTACATTGCGCCTTATTACACCTCCACACAAAAGAGCTTAGATGCCTTAATTACATTATTTTGCATATGTAATGGGATATGATGGAAATGAGCCTTCTGCTTGTTAACTGTGGGCTTGTGTCAGTGCATAATGAAGGAAATGTGCTTGCTGGGAGAGCTAAAATACTGGTCCTGTTTTTGACCCCTGTAGATGTGATTGGCACACTTGACGTGCTATAAAAGGATCTTGGAGATGTAGAGAGATAGAGAGAGAGAGAATATAATATAAATGCATTTATAGAGTGTGGTCTAGACCTGCTCTATATGTAAAGTGTCTTGAGACAACTTTGTTGTGATTTGACGCTATATAAATAAAATTGAATTGAATTGAATTGAATAGAGACAAAACAAACTACTACAACTGACATTAGAGACAGACTGTAGCAAAGCTAGTGTTAGCTGAGCTAAACTTTTGCCCTGCAGTATAAAGTTAACAAAAAATAACATCATAACACAGTAACCAGCATCCAACATACTTTTCATGTTAACTCAAAAAATATACATTTTTTTCCACACAGTCTTGCTAGGATTAGGTTTAAGTTGACTCTCCCTCAATTTTTACATTGCCCATTGGCTGTACAACATAAAAGCGAAGAGTCCAAGAAGCTAACCTACAAAAAAATGTACAATTTTTAATTTTAAGTCACTTCTTTGATGTTATCAATATGTTACTGAGCTTGAACCTTTACCAGCTTTTGTTCAAAAAGCAGCCTAAAATAAAATGTAGATACACATTGCCATAAAAAAAACAGAAAAAACCCTGAACATCTCAGTCCTCTCTCAGAGGACCTGGTTGACTCCAAGAAAAACTACAGTTTCAGTAGCATCAAGAAAAACCCATAAAAGGACTGTTCAACTTAAGTTAATACAAACAACCCTGACAACCCTCTGACGTGAGGGGAGTAATCTACAAGTCTGAATTTTTATCATATTTGCTCTCTCCACACTGCACTGAGCCCTCCCGTCTCTCATTTGTCTGTGAAAAGGCAGACTTTAGCAGTCTTACCCAGGAACAGATAAAGGTACTAAAAGCCTTTGCTTCCGGAGGAATGGCTGATGCGTCTGACTTACCGTTAAACTAAACTGTGCTTTGAGCATGTTACATATGCAAATTGATGAGCATTGGCTTCAGACTTGTACTTTTACAAATGTATGCATTTATTACAGTAACCGCTCCAGTGGGAGTTTATCTAGTAATCCCTGCAGCCTCAGTGCCATCACGAACACGCCTAGCTGCACAGGGCTGTTCTCAGCACCAGCATCAATATGTGTGTGAGATGCACTCATAATTGGACTACAGCACATAATTTAATGCTAATTGTAGGATTTTTATACTGTTGCTTGAAATGAAATAATTGAACTAACTGCAATGTTTAATATTGTGCTGCCTTCAAAGACTTGGTCAATATTTGACTGCTGTCTTTTCAACTAGAAATGCAGTTGATTTAGTTTGATAGAGATTCAAAAGGATTTGTCTCAATAATTTATTTGCAGCTCTTGTTTCATTTTTTCCCTACCTTTTTATATTTATTTGGTGTTTGGAAATACATATTCGGCTACGTAGCACTGTGCAATATTTGAAACTGACCTACCAAGAAAACAACAGCATCAGTGGATTCAGATAATGTCTCAAGAAGATATTTGTTCTGTTTAAGTTACAAGCCCAATAGCCATAGGAATTCTGACTCTTGGCCTTCTGTGGAGAAAAGGAAATAGTTTAAGTTTTTTTTAGAGCAAATAAGTTGACAGATATGATATCAGGCTTGTTGGATGGATCAGCAAAGCATTGTTTGAGTTTGAAATATGAATCCACTTCAGTGTTAATTTCGTTGACGGAGACTATGACGAAAAGTATTCGTCAATGAACCTTTTTCACGGATGAAAACTAATAGAATAAATAAATAAAAAGTCAGGTATGATGACGAAGATTGTGACAAAATATAACTGATCTAAGTCTACTAAAGTAGCTCTGTCGGTATTGGGGCATCCCATTTACGGAGGCTTAGTTGTCCATGCAGTGGTCGCGAGTTCGACTGCGGCTCCGACCATTGGCCGCATGTCACCACCCCCCTCACTTCCCGTTTCCAGTCTATTCTCTCAGCTAAAATAAAGGCAAAAGAGCAAAAAAAAGGAAAAAAAGAGGCCTTTTTGTGGAACAAGTTTCAAAAGCCGCTGGTGCGTAGGTGCAACAGTTAAACGCCGCACCAGTTACACACTCTCAGGGACAGGATAAAGACCAGTTTGCAGAATTTCGCGCATTTTTGAGGATGTTTTTCACGACAGTTAGGTTGTTTACCTGCATAATATTTGGTCTAAAATATAGACTGAAATTAGACTAAGACTAAAAGACTAAAGACTAGACTAAGACTAAAACTCTTGTGATTCAGAAGACTAAGACTAAATCAGAATTTGCTGTCAAAGTTAACACTGAGCCACTCACTCTTTCCTGTGTCCAAAGACCATCGATGCCATCTTCTTTATATGATGACACTGATAGTTTCCTAAAAACACACTCAACTAAAGCAAACTGAACCTCTACTATATCAAGAGGCCCGGTTCTGGCTATATGCTAATGCAATGCTCTGCTATGCTGTGCCGTTGCATATGGCCCCAAACCTACAATGAGATCCCCAAGTGTAATGTAGAGAGAATCTAAAATCAGTAGCAGAATCCCCATTGGTAGCCAGGGTTTTTTTTTTTTTCCTATTAAAGGTCACCAAATTGATGCATTTAAATGTTAAATGCAGTAACTGCTCTGGTGGGAAATGTTAAATGTTAAACCCTTGAGGGATTCACCCACCATAGTTTCATAAAATGGGGCTTACCAGAAACTGGAAATGGCCCTGTGTGTGAGTCTTAATCTGAAAAGACTTTTATATCTGCAACAGTTATTTGTAATGTTTTTGGATGCCACAGACAATAAATCATCTTGCCAATACAGAACATTCAGGATTTCATCTATGACACGTTGTTTTCTAATTCAAAGGACTTATTGAACATCCTCTGTTTTTTGTGAAAATAAAATGCCTGTTATTTATAGAAAATAGTCCTCATCTGTGTTCCTTACTAATGCTTACACATACGGATGCAGAAGTGCGCACGCATTAAACCATTTACGTAATTCCATTAGTTAAATTAATTCAAGTGGGCAGTTTCTCTTTTATTTTTTTTATATTCTGTAGTAGGCCATTTATTTATTCACATGTTTGAATGGCCATAGAAGCTTTCATCCCTTTTCCATGTGTATGTTTATCCTCTCATCAGTCTTGTCCCTTGCTCTGCCTCTTTGACTCACTCTTCCACCTGCCTGTTTGATGTAAAGTCAGCATAATTGCATCTTTGAACTGTCATTACTCTCTTCTGTCCCTGAATACATCAGCAGTGTCCCACCTTCAGTATAGTGGAGCATAGGTACCATTTAATGAGAACACACAGCCCCTCTCTTCTCCGTCTAATATGTTTGTTATCTCCTCTGTGTTATGGAGATTTATGTTGGCCTTTGAATAAGGGATGCTTTCCTTATCTGAGGCCAGGCTGTAGAGCTCCTGTGTGTCTATGAATGTTTAATAAATGATGCTGGTAAAACACTGATAAGCTATCGAGTCAGTGTGTGGAGCAAAAAAAGGAGGCAGAGGGGTGCTGAATGTTCCTCAGAGGAATTTTAAAACAGCAGAAAACACAGAGGGAGGTTTGGAAGGAGTATCATTTTGGCCACATGTCCATCGGGGAAGCTGGTTATTGTTTTCAGATCTCAGCAGACAGAATGTGTGGTTGCCTGGTCTCGCAACTGAGAATGTGTTCTCTTCTTCAAAGACACAGTGTAGATATCTGTTCATGGTATTTTCAAAGCCACCAAAAGGGGCCTGTCTTGACATGACTATTCTGACTTTTAGAGCCAGTGGCTTCAGAAAGGTTTATGACTAAGGGAGGCACGGAGCTTGCTTTCTCTTTGGTTCTGATCCTTTAAGGCTCCTTTAATGTAACATAAATTTCAGAATGAAGTTAATGATGTTCAAATTTTAGAAGCTACAAATTCTTTTGAGTCCTTTTGCCTGAACTGACAACCTCAGGTTTTTCTTTTTTTTCAGGGGGTGCATGTCATCCGCTAATTTTTGGTTTTGCTGTCAGATACTGAGCCTCTGTTGTGTATGTGTCAAAGTGTGTATTGGTAGAACAATGAAACCCAGTTGGTCTTTATAGTTAGACCTTAAATGTAGCTTGCTGCCATCAGTGGGTGAATGTGTAGCACACTTTGGATAAATGAGTTGTATAATTATGGGCTAGTAAGAGGCTTAGATATTTATGGCTAGAGCGGCACAGCAATGCTGAGATTGGCGCTGACACCTCAAAGACAAAAGATTCTGTGTCTCCTCTGGGTGCTGACTTCCTCCCACAGTCCAAAACATGCAGGTTAATTGGTGACTCTAAATTGCCCCAATAGAGGTATTTCAATGTGAGTGGTTATTTGTCTCTACCTGTCACCCTTGTAAACTATTAGCCTATGCAGCTCGTACCCCACCTCTCACCTAATATGAGCTGGGATCAGCTATAACCCCCCAAGAGCCTGCAAAGGATAAGCAGTTAAAGATGATGGATGATGAATAGTTTAGTATAACAAAGACATTGTGTGCTGCTCTTTTCTTTTAATTTTAATTGTATTCCTTGCTGCAAAAGGCCTTCGGTACAAAACCTTTGGAAACTTATATTCAATATCTTATTTTTTTTTTAATCTAAGTTTCTTTTAGTTTTAAGGCCCTTCTGCTGGAGTGTGGGGTACATTTAGGGTCTATAAACTTGGGGCCAACGAGAGACTGAGTGAAGTAGCACCTTGTGTATTATACAGTCACACATCGACAGCCTGCCTAGTCATGTTGAGCCAATCCATTTACCATGAGTGTGTGCATGTGAGTTGACTGAGTGCATGCTTGCGTGTCCTGCAATTCCTCTCTGTTGCTGTATCGCCATCGATCAGGTAGGCCACCTCTCACACTTCCTCTCCAGTGTTTCTATTCCTGTCCTATTCTTTCTACACACCCACCTCTTTATTTCTGTTCTTCCTCTGCATGTCCGGGCACTGTATGTCTGTATGTAGCATTTCAATACAAGAACATAATGCAACTTTTTCTCCAATTTCGAAATAGTGTAATTTTACAAACAGGGATACCACAGAGAAAATTCCACCAACCTCAACCTGACATCTCACACTGAGTTATGTTCCATAGGGATACTGAAACAAATTTCATTATTTTCCAGTTTGTAATATTATTATTCCTCTTCAGCTCTGAGATTACTTGGTTTCATCTCAATGTGACCTTGCATCAGGGATGCAAAGAGATTTTCATCAAGTAATTTAATAAGTAATTTTTCTTCATTAAGACACAAAACAACATCAGAGAGGTCGACAAAGGCCCTGGCAGAGCTTCTGTTTAGTTATGCAGCATGTGTTTGTGAGTTTACAGCTCTGTGCTTTTTTTTTTGCTCTTTCTTTGTTTAGAATTTTTCCATTTTCATTCTCTTTGTCGACGACTTTATAAACCTAGTTAGAGGCGCACAGCTGAAATTGGGAAAGGTTATATTCATCTGTCTCTGTGCATTTTGGCTGCCAAGGTATAAAACATGGACAGCAAGTGTTTGTTTGGCTGTTTACCAGCACCAAAGCCTTTTAACACCTGCACTGTCACAGTCAGTCATTTACACAGCTTACACAGAGCTTACAACTCTGTACACAATGGACCCATTTATGAACTGTATGGAGCCTCAGAGAGAACAAATATTTTGAAGCCATATTTTGCTACAGTGAATGTTCAAAAATGCTATTGCCTGCTGGCTGCTGCTTTTTGATATGACTCAGACACCACTGTTTACTTCTCATTTCAGCCAATAAAACCAAGTTTTTCAATGTTAGGGAATTTGCCATCAGTGTTCACAGCAAAAAACTGGGTTTTCAACCCAAAACCTGACTTTTCTTACCCTAACTAAGTGTTTTTTTGTTCCTGAACTTTGGCAGACCTTAAACACAGTGTTGTCAAAGTATAAAGTTGAAAGAATTTGGGCATAGCCACCATCAGCAGAAATGTACCATGCTAATATTTGTGCTACTGAATGATTTGCTTTTACAAAGACAGATTTTTACAGCAGCGAAAGGGAATCAAATGTTCAAAGACAGTTTTTTAATACATTGGATAAATTCGTTAGTCCAACATTTGATTTTAATCATGTGCACAAGAAAAGTTTATATGAAAAACAGCACAACTGATGAACTGTAAAAATGATTTAGCAAGGGTGCCGCTCAAAACCTCTAAACAAACCTCTTTGTTTTGACCAGGAAGAGTTCCTCTTTAAATTTAAGCACTGTGCTGAAAGCTGTTTTCTCTTTGAGCCAAAAAGTCAACAGTACTTGTGCAAGACGTTTCTTTTCCTTTGGAACAAAAAGCTACACTGTAAAGACTTGCATTTCCCAAATGCCTTCGCACTGTGTTCATGTGCATCTGTGTCCCTGATTAAAGATTTAGGACCAAAAAAAAGATGCTCCTTTCCTTAAATCTTCTCTCAGTCTGCATGTATGTAGCTGCTGATTAGCTATGGCTTCAGCTAATTATGCAATTAGTGGATGAGAGTGCATGTGCGATGGGCTGATTACTGCGCCTTAAAGATTCAGTTCAGCCACAGCTGTCAGCCCACTTACAGCTTCCATTGTGCATTTATTTCTGAGAGGCAACATTTTAGGCTGCACATCCAGGATGCAAATGTCAGGTGCTCATTTCACGTCAGCAAACCTTACTTAGTTACCCTTTGGTGTTGCTCCAAAAGGTTATCTTTGTGGTATAAAGTATTCATCACTTGGAAAGGTGGCTGATGATATGTGGTAGCTCCATCCTCAAAAATATAGCAGCTGTCATCAGTTTGAGTTTAGCAGTTAGGTTGCCAGAATAATTGTCATCACAATAATTGTGAGTTTCTTTTTTTTCACATTAAGGATGTTTTAGAATTTTAATAATCAATTATTTTAGAAATCAAGTATTATGCACTTATTACTCCATCCGTTGATTCAGTAGTCACAAAAAAGAAAAACTTTTGCCTTATCTGGGCAAAAGTTAATATACAAAAGAAGAAACAATAGAGGTCTCTAAAAATGAAAAACTGATTGGTTTCTATTTTTAGAAAAAAAAAACATTAATTTAATACACCTGAGCAAGTTGTACCTGTTTTTTGGACACAGACATTTTCACACCAATCTGAGCCACACATATTGTGTGAAACCTAATTATCTTGGTCCATTTTTTTTCCTGATCTTTCCTTGATTGCATTCCAGCAGGCTGGCAGAGACGAGCTGCCGTGCGCTTACAGGTGCGTGGGCTGGACATACAGGGAAAGCTTAAATATGTCCTGTTGCCGTCAGGGTGAGACAGTGCGTCAGCAGAGGACGATCCTCATCAGTGCATTAATAATGGCCCTTTGCTTCGCATCAGGACCACCTCTCGGTTGGCTCACGTCATTAGACAGCGGCTCCTTTCTCCTGCTGTGTGTATGTGTGTGTGTGAGAGAGAGAGAGAGAGAGAGAGAGAGAGACGGAGTGACACAGACAAAAAGAATAGGGAGCGATGGTGAGAAAGTAGAGATGATGATTAATGGGAGAAACGGTTGTAACTGTTGCAAATTAATTTGCCACTTTTCACTAACTTTCATTAGCCATGCTGAAGGAAGCCAGAGAGGACAGAAAGTTATGATAACAAATTACTCTTATAAAGCTCAGTTTTCACTTTCTGTTGCCACTCGATCATCTTATGATTTACACATACTTCATTTATTGATTAAAATATCATTTAAATAGCTCCTATTTGACTCACATGCAATGAAAACCGTCAGTGTAATAAATTGCTGGAGCACATATTTAGAGTTGTGTTGAGATAATTAAGAAACATAATTCCCTTTGAAAACAATAAGGCCTTTTTAATGTGATAATATCTCATCAAGAAAAAATCCAGCCCATCAAAGCTAAACTGAGTGATGATGTGATGTGTCGTCGCTTGTGTAAAGAAACACAACAGGAGGTCACCACCTGTAGTGTTATGTTATTATGTGAAACTTTATCTCATTTTAATATTTGATATTTGAGGTAAGAATCTCTCAGCTTGACAATTGGAGTGTGATTTTCTCTGGTCTGAGGATATTAAATGAATCCTGTGTCTGTGTGTTGGGAAAAATGGTTATTAGTGGTTACACCTGAGATTGTGTTAGAGCGAGAAGTGTAATCATATATTGGACTAGTTGTTCTGTAATGAGGTGCTTCACCTCAACTTCTATTACAAATAAATGTCTAAATCTATTGAGATAAAAATGTAACTTGAGACAGAAACATTCATTTGACATTGCCAAGTGTGCGTGTGTGTTTCATGACTAAAAAAGCTTATTAAAACGTGATGAGCATATTCCTGCTTGTGTCACCCTCCTGGAAAAATATAAACTGAGATTTGTTTCCCAATATATCACATATTTACTTATATTACATCAATTACAAGGTCTTTAACAAAGAAAGCATAAAGCTTTTTAGGAAAAGAGAGGCGAAAATAGAGTCATGACACTAACAATGAACTTGCTTTAATTCAGACAAGGCTCAAGTTCATTTGAAGTATTAATTTGATAGCAGAGGCAAAAGAATAACTCCAGCATTTGTCATTATTTCCAGTGCTGTTGCCAAAAGCCCAAATGGGAAACATGATAATTCCTGGTATCATGGATTTAATCTTATGCCATGTCAGCACTAACGTGAAAGAATTTGTTGACAGTTTTGCTTTAACAGCGAGGGCATTGTGATGTTTTCAGACTGTATGCACTTAAAAACTGAACTGCCTTTAGAAAAATCCAAACCTCACTTCAACTTCATCCAAACTGACTGAACCCAAAAATGTGCTTTAAAAGGAAACATAGTTTTGCTAAACATGGTTCGATAGTGTGCTGGACAGTGAACCTCTGTGTTAGTATTGGAACGCATGATTAAATATTACGTGTGTGGTCACTGACAGTTGCATCAGCAGTTAGGTATTTGATTTAGAGACATTTATTATATCCTACAAAACAAGGCATAGTTTTGCTACACTTGGTCAAATCCAGTATACATCAACGCTAGCAGCATTTGCCACACATCAAAACAACTGTGTCTTTGTAATTATGTACTTTTACCATGTCAACATAAACAAATACTACTGTCCAGCCTCCAGCATTGACGTGTGTAGATGCTTTAAAGTCACATATGTGCATCAGGGGTCAAAAAACTCAGTGTTCTGTGATGCAGTCAGTAGCTTGAAGGTAACACTGCTGTTCAACCATCAGTAAAATGGCCATATTTGTTTCCTACATGACATGCTGAACATTATGCACCACTTTTCCCAAAACAAGTATGTCCATATCCATTCTGGAATGTCAGAATGGTATTTTTTAAAGCACCCACTGTGGAGAGTGTTGTCAGAATAACTTCTTGCCCTGTTTTCACCAGGCAGTCTGGTTTAGTTGAGTTCAATTCGATACACAGTGTGGGTACTTCTGTGTTGTCATTATCAAAAGCTGCAAATAAATCCTATTGAACCACTCCAATCCACCCTGTTTTTCATTCCCTCTGTATTGAGCTACATAGCACACAATCTCACACTAAAAGGTGGAGTTGAAACACTACATTACATTGATTGATCAGAGAATTGGAACTACCAGTCATCTCATCGTATTTTCAGAACTCTCCTTTTTTTCCAGCACTCCTTTATCTTGCTGCATGCATCCTTTTTTTCAAACAAAGCTTGTCTCCTCGTCATAATAAGCCACTACATGCCAAGAAAAAAAAGAAAATAAACTCTACGTGCATAGTGAGTGTGTGGTGTTGTGAGAGAGGCAGAAAGTGATGGTAAATGGAGCGGAGTAAAAGGTCAGCAGTCAGTTGTCAATCTGGCAGCCAGTGTTCAGTGTAGGTTACAGTGTGTCAGTTAATAAATGCTGCAGCCTCTCAAGACCGAGAAAAGTCCCATCCGTTGTTTCCCAGCTGCTGGAAAAAGTGAAGAGGGTCAGCACCGAAGCCCAGCCTGTTTTTAAGAGAACTGCCTGCTGTGTGAATGTAAATTGAGGGTTAAGAGATGTTTTTGTATGCATGTATTTGTATGTATTGTGTTGCATGGTGTTAGAAGGGTTAGAACATTTTCATTGGACATGCAGCTTTAGTGGAGTGTACATGGCGATTATCGCACATGGCTGTGTCTGCTGTTTATTGTGTTGTTTTTAATTGATTCGTGGAACAATCTCATGTGAATTTCTCAGTACTTCAGTGTAACACATGCAGATGAGCAGATGTGTCAGCTATCAAGAGCGTTCTTCAACCTTGCAACAAAAGCAACCTTCACTGATTATACAGGATGTGGATGATTTGCCCCTGATGGTTGGTTGATGTTGGTGGTGATGCCTGATGGGTGCCTTGAATATGTGTGTGTGTGTGCATGTGTGTGTGTGTGCTGAAGCAGCAGTGGTTTCCCAGCGGTTGGATCCTGACAAGCTTTGCAGGTAGCAAAGGTCCGGCAGAGCCTCATGATTCATGTCGCCCACAGCGGTTCTCCACCTCATTTATTCACCACATGGACACAGAGCTCATGCTCCATGCTGAATATCACATGACAAGAGGCACGCCAACCACTGTGTGTGTATGTATGTGTATGTGTATGCGTGCGTGTGTGGGTGGGTGGGTGTGTTTTTCCTACTGCGCTGGCTGCGGTCCGGCTTACCTATGAATAATCATTCTCCTTTGAAATGTCACCTTCCAAACTCGGTGGCCCCAAGCGGATCACAGTGGAGGGGCCTGTGATGACTGTGTATGTGTGTGTGTATCTATGTGTGTGTATCTGTGTATGTGTGCACTTACCAGGGAGACAAAGAGCAAGACTCAAACCAAAAGAGATTGTAACAAAGAGAGAAAAAGCCAGACTGGGAGCTGAAAACACTTGAGACTTACATATAAAAACAAGACAGGCTTCCCATGGGTGTGTGTTTTTCTGTGTGTTAACATGTATATGTGTATGTATGTGTGCGTGTGTAAGGTGATAGCATCTCGAAAACCCTTGTTACAAAGTCTATATTCTCACTCACGTCTCTGAGGGGACACTGTCGCCATGGAAACATCATTTTAAATCCATAGTCCTCCTTTGGTATTTAGTCCTTTCAGTTGTGCTGCTAATTGCTTCAACATCGGAGGGGTGTTCAACAGTCTGGTGGCATTTCATTACTGCTTCTTGTTAGAAATAAATAAACACTTTTATAAAATTAGACGTGACTGAGATTATTACTGTTGCAGCAGTTGACAGTATTTCTGCAGGTAAAGTCGCTGACTAACCTGGATTTCTGGCTTCTCAGGATGTTGCACAGTGCTCAGAAAGTTTCCTGCAAGTTGCTTGGACATTTTTCGTTATTTTTGTTCTGCCAAGTTATATCACATGACAAATTCTGTCAATCCAAACCTCACTAAGCACTCAGCTACCCAGATAAAGCTGAAAACGTTGTGTGCTCTCTGTAAATGAACCAATCCAATCCCTTACTCGTTATCTTCCATGAAACTGTTATTTTTCTCTATAACTCTATTTCTCTTTCTCCTTTATGAACTTAATTAAATAATTTTAACACTTCTTACACTCCTAATACCTATAGGAGTGTTAACAGTGCACACGTACATGCATATATATATGTATATGTATATGTATATGTTTACACCACCCTCCTTCAGTTTCTGCTTCCCTCTACCTCCCTGCTCCATGTAATTCAAATTCACACGATTGTATTTTAATGCACAATTGTTCAGTCTCATACACTTCAGTCTACTCAACCCCCTGTGTTGCATAGTTTGAAAAAAACGTTGTATTCACTATAAAAACATTTTATTCAGATCCACCCATAAAAAGCCTAGTTTCAAAGACAAAACCCTTAATATTTAATAATACCAACTCAGACCTTTTCAGTGATATTTCTGGGATTCAATTTAGGTTCAGTTTTCTTTTATGAATCTTAATGAAGATGGGAGTGTATATATTTCTGCAGATATTTCTTCTTGATGTGTGATTCGGGGTATCACATTTTCTGAAGTCGTAACGTGGAATTTGAGAAAGATCTTAACATTCTGTCATGTATTAAATTATTGATAAGTAAATACAATTAATAACTATAGCTCTTAAAATAACATGGTCAACATCTTATTGTAACAGTCAAATCTCTGTCAGAACCTTTTGATTGTATTTTAATAATTCACATACAGGACAACTATAAATGCTTTTTTTGCTCTGCTGACCCATGAAGTCAAACAGCTGACAGCCCTCTTGTCTTGTCTGAGCCCTCTTGTAAACACTGAGCACCATGAAGTGCTTCATTAGTTCCGAGGTGTTGACAGCCTTTACAGTTATTTTCTTGTCATAAGTGTTGCACTCAGCCCTGCTGCTGTCAGCTACATACACTGTTAATGCTGAGCTTCCCCTCCAGACAGCAGGAGACAAAGGATGAGTGACATATGGACAGCATTGTCTTCCTCTCCCGTAGCTTAGCTTAAGATGTACCATTCAAGTATCAGAATTTAGCACTTTATGCCTTTTTTTTGCTAGTAAAGTAGTTGCCACCATTGATGTGATCTGACAGTTCTGTAAGCCAGTTTGCGTGCTGTTGAGGCTCCTCACACACCACTGCAGGACAGAGATACCCCATGGTTGTTTCCCTCTGGCCAGGAAGAGCACCTTTCAGCCCACACAGATGCTCTGAGTGGATGCTCTTGACGGTGCTTTTGATGGTAAGGTTTTATCAGATCAAAGCTGTCCTCAAGGCCTCTCCGCTCAGGGAATGCTTGCTCCGTGGTCTCTTCTAGAACTTGTTATCTTTAATCAGACAAGATGGCCAGCAGGTCGCTGAGTGGCTCAGTCGAAGCACCAAAGAGACTCAGTGAGAGACGATAGACTCCGTGCGTGAGCGGGATTATTGAGACAGCCCGCTCGTCCCACTAAGCTCCGAGACGCTCTCAGACACATGGTGCACTGTGGAAGTATGAATGCAGACACATCCACACACACACACTAACAGGAGCTTTATTATATACATGCTCATGCACTGCTCTGCAGGTGTGAACTGTGATCTCCAAATCCTCTGCTGTCCAAGTTCTTACTGAGCCTACTGCATTTCCATCATGGGTGCATCATTATGACACACATTTTTCAATTTAGCAAAAGTTAACACACTTTTGAAGATGTAATTACCTCGTTCTAGAGCTGAGTTCACTGGACTGAACCATTACTAAAAAGAACTGACACTAAGCCATTTAAAACCTGCCTTGAGCCTTTTTAATAAGTGGTAGAAGAGTTCCAAATAAAGTGATCGCTGCTGATATACTGTAAATGTTGGGTGAAGAGAAGAAGAGAGACAGTTTGAACGTAAAACCCTTCTCATAGGTTGGCAGACTTACTGTGGGCAAATATTAAAGTCAGGATGAATTAAGAGAGCCTTGCTGAGCTCTGAATAATCAGTGTGGAAGAGTCCTGGCAGTTTTTTAAAATGCAAAATACTGTCATATCTTGTAAAACTGTGAATCTTCAGTGATGATTTAATGCAGCACTAGTAGATGGAGCGAAGAACTCAAACCATTAAAGTTACAGCAGATCTTTCAATAGCTCCACCTTTCTGCCTGTCGTGTCCTGTTAAGTCAAAATGCCTTACTCCCTATGAGTAACAGCTCATTGGTTTACACTTCAGATGAATCCTGTCCTCATTTTATATCAGTAATTGTAGTTGCAAGATTTTGACTTCTTTATAGCATCCATGGCAACATCCAAATCATAATTACAACTGAGCAATATACACCATTAAAAAATGAAAATTGAATATTTTAGTTTGGTTCCTGTCATCACTGCCGGTGTTATTTGTTATAACAGAGTCCAGATGTTTTGGACAGCAAACACACCTCTGGCTGTGAATCTGTCAGGAATACAAAAGAAGTGCAACTGTTGTTTCTGTTTGCAGCGCAGGCAAACATACTCATGCTGTTCTAATAGAGAAGTTTGTCAGCAGTCGGCCTTTATTTTTCTATCAGGCAATGATCAGCCACCATCTGAGTTTGAACACATAGTTTTTCCAAAAAACAGCAAGATACAAAAAAAAAGTTTGTCTCCTTGCTGAGATGTAAGAGCACACTGTGGCTGATTCATGTCCCATTACTCATTGCTGTATTTATAACTGTTTCGCCCACGTTTTTGGTAAATGTTCGCTGTCTTCACTATTGTTGGTTTTATAACCCTGATTCCCAAAAGCTGCAAGTAAAGTGAAAACAGATTACAATCATTTGAAGCTGATTTCAGTGACATTTAAATTTTAAGTTCCTGGATAGTGACATCAGAAAAGGTCCACTGGTGTGATTAAATCCTAATATGGGGCATATAGGGACATTAGGTCCGCTTTTTTAAACCTCACATTACCATGTCTGAAATCATACAGCTGTCTTGAGTCGTCTGATGACATCAACACTCAAATGTTGCAACCAAGGGAATCTTTCCCAGCCCTGCTGGCGGTTCAGGATGTAGAGCGAGTTGACGACAACTTTTCATGGAAGCTTAAAAATTTCAAAGTCCCATGAAAAAAAGGGCAGACCTGAAAAAGCATTTGATCCCCAGCTTTAATCATAATTAATTGGAATACATCTGATGTAATTCATCAAAAATCATTAAGTATCGAGTTAATGGAGAGAGACCACAGCACAGTGCAACTGAGGAAAGCCAAGACAAGAAGGACACGATACATATATCCTTTATTTTTTTCTTTCTAAATGTGGACAAACACAATTTGACCATTTAGCACTTAAAGAGGGGTTGTAGATCTTTATTAAAAATGCTCCTTTGGCCTTTCAGTGTCTTTACCCTGAGCACAAAGTACCCCACAACACTGACCCTACCAAAACAAATAACTTGTTTTTTATTTTTTTACCGATTAATATATCAATCTAAATAATGACAGTTATGTACTGATGTTTATCATATAAAAAAATATAATAAGGTTCAAGGGTAGAAAAGGGAAATGGCACAGAGAAATGAGAAAGACTCTAAAAGCAAAGATGGATTCAACATTTGTCTCAGTTATGAGATGAAAAGGATGAAAAGGACAAACATCATCCTGCTCTGATGAGGCTCAGAGGCTCTAGTATTTCTATTAGAATGTAACTGACCTGACAAGACCAGTTTGCATCTCATGTATCATTTACCCCAAATTATGTTGTTTTAAAAACTTGTTTTCCAATTTCTTTTTCTCCGCTGTGCTGTCATTTTCACTGCCTTGTAATTTAATTTACATTTCCTACATTATCAGACACTAATGGCAGAGTGAGCCTTTCAAGATCTTACATGGAAGCAACTAAACAAAATGTTGAAATGATGTAAAATACAAGGCAAAAGGAGAAAGAACTGGATATGCTTATCATAGGTGGTTGTGCTGTTTCACAGAATAAATGGTAATTATGGAACATATTTCAGTCATATAGTTTAGTTTTTTCCATAAAAGTAAGGAAAGTGCAAATGTATGCTAGCAGCAACACACACATTTGTTTATAATCAAGATTTTAAGAGAGATAAATTCAGTTATTTCTCAGTTTTTTAAAAAATCCAATTCTTTTCTTGAAAAATTCTTTGTTAAAAGGAAATGTGATGAGCTGTTGTTGAGGACATGGGTGGAAATGATAAGAGCACTCTGGCAGAATGGGATCAACGTAGAAAACCATTATCCGGCAGAGTCTTGATCTGTCATGTCTCTTTTTCCTCCCCTGGCAAAATAAACATCCATTTGATTCAGCATGCGGTAGGTAGGAAGCGCCAGTCATACTGAAATATCAAGGAAAGGCATTTAACAGAACAACAACTATGTCAGCATGTAGAAATCAAGAAACTTCCTCTTTCTAAAAGTCATTTCCAGGCAATAATTGGCTAATTATTAGAAACATTTCATGTGTTTCCTGAAAACTACCAAAATTTATTATTATTTATTCCCCATGGAGAATCAAATGACAGTTACTTTATGTGTAACTTCTTTTCTTTGTTATGATTGCGAAAATAATGATTACCATGTTTTGGCAGAACTTGCATGCATAACAAACTAATTCTAATATACTTTTTGTGATGTGTTTGCATGAATAACAAAGTGCAAAAAAACAGCAGCAAATTAACTGATAAATAAAACTGTCACGTGTGCATTAGAGGTGAATTATAGTAGATAAATAATGCTTCTCTATTGTGCTCTGTACTCAAACCTCTCAACCAGATGAGATGTCTCTATCCTGAGGAGGAGAGTGTCAGGTGTTGTGAGTGAAAGTGTGCCTTCAAATCAAAGGACATAAAAACAGCAGACATGTATCGGGACTGTCTAATAGGCAGCTGCAAAAATAGAAACAAGTATAAAAAGTAAAGAGAGAAAAAGTTCTCTTTTTTTCTCATTTCTCTGCTTGTCACAGTTGGAGAAGTGTCAGGCTATAACACACAAGATCAGTCACATCAAATGTGAATCTCTGGAAAATAAGTCACTCTGATTGGATGGAGTTTGAAAATGAGTCAGTTTTTTAAAAATATTTTTAGCACTCCAAGCAAATAGGACTCAAGATTCTCCTATTTTCCCCTCCATCCTCTTTTTCGTCCACATAGTCATTGTTTGTTTTGAGAAACTGGGAAAAAAGTTGGGAAACATATCACATACTGAGGAGCAAACCCTAAGAGAAATGATTATTTTATGATGTGAGATGCCATTCAGCAACAATGTATGGAAATTTGTGTTTCCTTCTCTCTTTAGAAAACAAAAACATGTTTGTTTGTTTGAGCAGGACACTGGAGTTGAACCTTAAACATCGCAGAGTGGCTGCCCACTGTTGCTAATACTGCAAATAGGTTGAATGCAGATAACATCTGGCTTCTCTCTGCTCTGTATTTTCTAACCTACAGTTCCTGCCCTGTTTCCCCCTGAACCAGTGACTGATAGGTGACATGAAGAGTTCAGTGATGAACAGATTGTCTGATATGGTGTAATTTTTTTCTGAGCTCTTCTTCTACCAGAGAACAGAAAATGGTTTTGAATTCACACAGAAAATCTAAAAAAAATCCCTGGTTTCACATGATTTTATTCCTCTAAATCCAGCCTGCATTAGATGACACCAGTTTAAACTCCTGTGTCTTCAAACTTACCTTTTTGCTGCGTTCAGTAAACAGGTCCTCCCAATGAATGTTTTGTCTCCAGCTGCTGTTCTCTGCCCAGTGTGGCACATTTGTCAACCAGTGTGCCTTCAAGCATTGACAAAAAAAAAAAAACAAAACAAGAAATGTCATTAAAAATGTTAAACTAACTTGCAAAATAGCACATTTTTCATAACCAGTTCAGAGTTCTGTCCCTTTCCGGTTTTGCTAAGCCACCTGAAAAGCTTGGCAGTAGAAGCCACAGTCACCTGTGAATCTCTTTAAATTGATTCCTGACCCGACCAAAACTGTTAAGTCTAACTCGTGACTTGACCAAAAGGCTAATCTAAGATGCTGCTAGAGAGCAGAGGCAAAAACTGTCAGGATGCACAACAAGGAGCTAAATTAATGTTAAAAAATGACTAGATAAAGAAATAAAAACCCAGTTATAAATCATTTTTACAGATTACAGACTAGTAAAATACCAAACCCCATGCTTTATCATTTTGTATAAAGATCTATAGACTGTTGAAGCATTCTTTTTTTCTGTTTGATTAATGAGGACCAGACGATTTTTTTTATTTTTGGTTGTTGTTTTTTTAAATATGGAGAGGGGGCGGATAACAGCAGCTCATTAACTGTATATTTTGCAAGATGGGTAAGCTGATGCTGGTCCTCATGCCAGCAGCAGCAGCAGCAGCAGCATCCATAAAAACATCAGCTGCTTGTTTAGTATCAGTCACATTTTTCTGTCTCACCTTTTAATATTTCAACATGAAATCAAATTTAACAAATTAATCAGCACAGACCTTAAAACTGCTTTACCAAAGCATAAACATAAATGTGCACATACATGCACACTTTTCCTGGCTCCTCTCTCTCCACTCCCTTTTCTGATCTTTCTTTTTTCTCTGAGGCCCTTCACAACATCACAGTTTGTTTTTGTCTCTGTCTGAATGTTTGTGTGTGAAAGTACTCCTCGGGGGTTGCGTTTGCAGACACATCACTTATGAAATCCTGTCTCTTCTTAAACATGAACCAGGACCTGATGGTTAAGAGGGATTCAAGAGGAAGATTTTTTGGCAGCCACTTGAAGATTAGCAAAGCACTTTCTCAAATTCAACATGAGGTTGTAATCAGATGTTAAATACTTTGGTCAGATTTGTTGTGCAAATATTGGTGAGCAGTTTTTCTCCAACAGCATGCCAGTACATTTGTATTTGGTTATTTCCTCTATTTATAGTAGTGTTCATTGTAAGAGGGTGGTTTCACAATTCCTTTGCAGGAGACAAAACCTCTGGAATGCACAAAGGATGATCAGAAAATGATTTATCAGACTACAAGTTGCCTTTGACATGATGGAAAAACACAAATATGTAGAAGCTGATTCTTTTTTAAAGCAACATGAGTTAGTTTGGGTGCATTGCTAACTGATATACTGCTCAAAATGGTATTTCCAATTGAGATGAAATGTAAGAAAAATTTACATCTTCTGGACCAACAATCACTTAAGTGAGAGAAAATGTCATAGGATGCTTGTAGTGAAGTCCCTCTTTCACACACACACACAACTTAAGTGATATACAGAAACATAAAGAAGGGATTATATAATTCAGTGAGTTGTTCATATAGGACTCTCAGTTGCATTGAACTCAGTATTTTTTCCAGCAGGCATTCACTAATTATCTTTGTCAACTTGGTTTCTGGAGTGTGTTTGGTTCATGCAATTTGTGTGTTTGTTAAAAGGCTGCACCTCCCTCAGTTTACCCTTTCTGTGCTCTCTCAAGCTTTTTCTTCAAATCTTCCTCTGACTTTTCTATTGCAATAAGTAAAAAAGGCTTTAAGTGGCAGATCAAAGAGACGATTCGACAGCAGAACATCTAAAAGAGAATCTATCAACCATCAATCTTGCTTTTCATATCTGTGCTCTTTCCTTAAATAGAGCTCTTCCTGCCAGTTTATATTATATTATCATTTTACATTTTACTTATCCAAATGGTCATCATCCTGTTTTACCAGCATCCTTTTCTAAATACAGTAAAACTTATCAAAGTATATCCAAGTCAAAAACATGCACAGCTTGCTTGGCTGCAGTGCTTTTAAATTTGGCTCTAAGTTTTCTGAAAAGTTGGGGGTGTTTTTGTGCTTTTTGTGTCTGTAATTCTTTTTTAAAATTTATTTCAAACATAAAATGGCCTAAGTGCTTATCAAAATCAAACAGAGAGGAGATGGTTTATATGCATAGTGTGACTAACAGAAAGGTTTAATGGAAAGTTCATTGTAGAAGAAAGATGCACATTTTTTGGTCCTTTAAGACTTTGAAGACTCTTGTTTTCTGTCAGTTCTGTCAGGGTATTATTAGCTGTATGTAGTTTACTATATTGGAAGATTAAGAGGCCTATTGCTTAACTTTCACCTGTGCTCTTGTGTCCAGCAGGCTGATCTGAATGTCCCGTTATTGGGATATTCATTCGTTGAATAAGTATTTTTGGTCAATTTTATTCAAATATTCAAAGAAAGAAAAAGTAGAAGACTTTAACGAGGTTTCTTCATGTTGAAGTGTCCTTGGGCAAGATACTGAACCCAAATTGCTCCAGATGGCTGCAGCATCAGTGTTAGAAAGGCTGAGCATTGAATTATCGTCGGGCACTTTGGATAAAAATCTCCTGATGAGCAGATTGCCTCTTTGCATGGCAGCCACTTCGATCACTGAATGAGTGTGTGTGATGTGTGTTTTATAGCAGTCTGAGTGACAGGTGGACAAGGAAACCATTCTGTATATGCCATTCATTTATCATTGAACTTAAGCGATTGGTGTAGGTTCTCGCCGCCACCAGTATTGATGTGAACACAGGCATTTAAATTTTTAAAATACAACTTGGCATGAGGGACCGTACTGTAGTGCATGGCCCGATGGGAGGATTGAATAATCTGAGGCGAAGCTGCCGCTGTAGATTTCCGTCACAGCAAGATATCAATCACTTTCACAAAAGCAGCTTTTTGAGACTTGAGAGGCACGTCGCCACACACACACAAACTTGCAACAGCTGCACATCTTCTTTTGTAACATAATAACACATTTTCAGTTGACCGATTGTGTAAAAAAAGGGGAACAGTGGGAGACCACAGAACAGCGCTCATTGTAAGTGGCCGGATATGGAACTAAGTAGTTTCAGGGAAACATTACCAAACTGAACTGAACCATAAAGTATAATAGTATTATTTTTATTGGAATTAGTAGCAGTAGTAGTAACAGTGGTTGTATTTATACAATATTGTATATTCTAATGCTATTTCTACTTCAGTGTGTAGAGACCACACATTAAGTTGAAATCGACATAAAGAAAAGGGACATGTACTCAACTTTAAGGCTTTTAAGTCCAATTGTTAATACTTAGTGAAATCTATGTGTGAATATGATAAAAATTAAATATACAATTTATTAGCTTAAAGCCTAAGCTATCAGGGTATCAGGGTGATTTATTGGTCATGTGACAGGGAGGTTCACAGTGAGTTGTTCTCCCTCCGTGCTAAATGTGTACTGAACAAATCACACATAGTTGAAATAAGAGTAGGATGAAAACCAACAATTATCATTCCCATCATCATTACAACTTTGGCAAGATGGATTTTGGATCATGATTACTTCCAAACTAGTCATAATTACAAAAAAATTATGCTCATACTTTCTTGTATTCGAACAAAATTCATGTCTTCAGTGTGTATTGGGACCATGTGTTTATCCTTGGGGTCCAATAGAAATGAGTAAAGCATCGCCTTCCTCATTAAACGTCTTTCTTCTATATGCACTTTTTTGACACACTGGTGTTTTACATTTTACTGTCATCTGGTGATCGATGAAATAATATGCTTCCCTTGGCTAGGATGTGTATCACCTCAACCATATGCTTGTAAGTCTGCCTTTGCATCAGAGCTTCCACGTGAGAGCTGCTCTGATGCTCCACAGGGAACCGTTTCACTAACTCAGATTTAGGGTAAACACAGAACAGCTTTCCCCTTTTAGCAGATAAATTCTCCTCCTGTCAGTGCAGAGCACTTACATCATTCTGCACTGTGAAGATCAAACATCCAAGTGATGTAACAATAAGCAAAACACATTTTTTGTGTTGAAGGAAACTTTTAAGTGTCTTTAAAGGAATAGACTTTATGGAGAATCTGCTTATTTTTCTTTCTAGCCAAAAGTTAGATGAGAAGATTGAAACCACTCTTGTTTCTGCCCAACATGAAGCTAGAGCTAGTTTTCAGCTAGCTTAACTTAACTTAACACAAAGCCTGCATCTAAAATTGTAGTTGTTATTTTTCATTCTGTCCTTTGAGCATCATACACACTCTACCTGTAGTTTGGGAAGTGACTTTTTTCCCCCACCAGTTAAAACTGATTCCAATGTTTGTTAGTGTATCTCTTTAATTCCGTGAAATGGGCTACTTTCATCATGCCCTCAGGCTGGTGATTTTACAGGATGTCAGTTTTACATCATCATCATCATTATCACCATCCCCACTCAGACGTCAACAGGATCCACACCTTATTACACACACGCCAATATGTGCATGCTAATGTGTAAGTGTGTGTGTTGGGTGTTGTGACTGTCACATGATGCTTTACTCTCCACCGGTCTAATAACTCATTAATTAAGAGCTGGTTGCCAAACCAGGAAGCATCACTTTATCTGACAGGATGTCAGCTCATATGCACACAAACACACACAAACACACAATTTCAGTCTCATGTCAACATTGGTTAGTGATACATGTGTGCTGATCAATAATGACTTGTTGACTTTTCCCGAAGAGTTTCTTCAGTGTGTCTCTAAATGTGTGTGTGTGAAGATCACATCGGGTCATATTTACTGTGGGAGCATGAAAATGAAATGCACCAGAAGTTGTTGGTCTGCCGTTGTGCTCATTCAAAATATATTTAACATGTTAAAACAGGTGTCAATGCATGTGTGATGTGCAGTTGTGTAGCATGTTGACTGTGTGGCAGTAACAGTGTGCTTTATGTGTGTCATGTGTAAATTAGTTTCTCAAGTGACAGTCATTAATCATGTTATCATTATATGCAGATTGGCTGTCAGTCACCTCATATCCTGTCATTAGGTGCACTGTTAGATATTGTCCCCTAAACCTTTTTGATCATTAAGTAATCATCATACGTGCACACTCAACACACACAGACTCAACACACATAGAAGCACATTCTTGATCAAGGGTTGCATTAACACTATGCAGAAAATGCACAGCAAAGCCAATTTTGCTGTTTAAAAGTGCACTTAAAAGGCCAATGTGTAGGATTTTGCAGCATCTAGTGGTTGTGTTGCAGATTGCAAGCAAATAAATATCTTGCTCACCCTTCGAAGAGTGTGGGAGAAACTAATGTGCCTCTAAAACTTGTGAAAAAATGTCAAATGGTCCTCTTCAGGGCCAGTGTTTGTCCATTCTGAATTACTGTAGAAACATGAGGGTGCAACATGGCGGACTCTGAGGAAGAGGACCAGCTGTGGATAAAATAGGTGCATTCTAATGTAACAAAAACCCAATAAGTTACTAATGAAGCTAACGATAAAATACTTGTGAATTCTAAATGCCAGCTGGTGGGAGGGGGCTAAGTGAGCTCAAAGACATTCAGAAGCCAGTTTTGGTTTCCATAATTTTTTTTTTGGGGGGGGGGTTTAAAAACACCTTCAGCTACTGAAGACAAATCTGTTCTTATCAGCTGCTGGTAGTGTTTAAAAGGAGAATCATTTATTAATATGTTTACACTTTTGGCAATAAACTGTGCAAATGAACCAAAGTATCTGCAGGGATAAACTGCCAAACATTACAAATTTATTTGTAAGATCCAAAGTTGACCTTTTTTATTTTTACAGAGGAAAGAAACATAGAGGAAAACATATAAATGCTCTCATAAAGTTTTGTTCAACTCCTGTTGTGTATGCTTCCTGGAAAATGTCGTTTTAATGGTTTCTTGTTGGTATGCCTGAGGGAATACCTTACACAAAGCAGTAATAAGCAGTGATCAACACATTTAAGAACTCCTGCAAAGTCCTGTAGTGATCAGCATGAAAACATGATGCACTTTTTAAAAAATTCACATCTAAAACTGTTTGAATCCTTATCATGTATACTGTACTGTATGTTCCAGTGGTGTTTTGACCAAATGATTGGTCACTAGATTTTGTCTTTTTAGGACCTGAATAAAAAACCTTGTCCCTATATTCTTTAATCTTGATTTGCTTATCTTCCAGTTCCACCAAGACACTTTAAATTTAGGTCATGCAATGCCAGTTTTTATGTTTCTAACAGTTTGTGTGGTGTTAATATGAGTGTAACACTTGAGACCACCCGTGATATACATAAATACATGCAGATAAAGTCAGTGTTAATCAACAGAAGGACTGGCTTGGCTTTAGCTGGTTCTGGCCACTTTCTCAGCAGCATTCCTGTGATCTATTGAAAGAGACACACTGAATGATTCAACCACAGAGCTGCAGAGGAGAGCCATTATCCCTTCTTGCCTGGTCGCTTACTGCTCTGTCTTTGTCATAATGATAGTTTAAGCCGTTCTGAAAGGGCTCACTTCTCAATTTTAAGCTTTACTGCACTATCTCTGCCATCAGGCTGATCATTTTAGAGGCAAAGCAAAACAGGGCAATACTTAACTGACCACCAGATTTATTTTAGAGATGAATTTGTTGCCTGAAACCCTCCAAAAAGAGCATATGTGCGACTCTGCCTGTGTAAGGTATTTGAATATTAATGTGCTAACTGCTGCCCAAGGTATAATAGGGTGTTATGAAAAAAAGCCTGTTCTCTCATTGAATTTCTCCCTTGATTAATTCCAAATGTCACATGTTCAGTCAGAATAGAAAAAGGCCATTGAACTGTTGTGCTTCAATGACCAACATCACAGGCTAAAATGTCCATCAGTGGAGAGGATGACAGAGCAACTGGTAATTTATAGGAGAAACAATATATTATTAAACACATATTTGGATGCAAATGAATTCATTAAAATGTCAAATGAAAGAGGAGATGCATTGCAGCTCTCTGCTCTTAATACACCAGGTGCATTTATTGTAATAGCTTTAAAAATGGTAAGTTGAATTTCTGTGGTAATTACAGTTTCTGGTGCTCCTCTAATAACAGTCCTGGTGACCTTTGTCAGCTGAAAGGTGAGATTTTAGATAGGTAGTGCTTTCTTTGGTGTACCATTCAGATTCAGTACAGAATTTGGTTCGAAAAGGCCAATGACACATTGAGATATTGCTTGTTAAGATGAATAAAATATCAGTGGTACTCATTTCAATTTTAATAGAGAACCACCAAGAGGTTCAAGTTTCAAAGGAGAGAATTATCAAGCACACAGCTAACTAGATACCATTTGCAGTCACTAGCTATGACACCCGTCAACATTATAATGATGAATGAGAAGTGAGAAGAACATCATTACATGAGTCCTCAGCACTCACTGGTAGGACCGCACTAATTCTTAAGCCCAGGCTTTATCTTGATCTCAATAGTGCACCTGTAAAGTCTGGTAAATGCACCGAGCTTAAAGAAATGTTCAAGGACAGAAATACAGTGGTATGTTTATATTTTTACCAAACAACCAGAAGAATGTCTCTCTGCCAACAATGACTCATTGTATGGGCTTAAAAATAAAGATTGCCTCTTGCTCAGGGCAAGTAAAAGCCACATTTGCCAAATCTAGAAACTCGCTTGCCTCTTTGCTTACCATTTAAGAGCAAGGCAGATGAAAATCGTTTAAAAGCATGTCAGGTTTAATATATATATATATATATATATATGTGTGTGTGTGTGTGTGTGTGTGTGTGTGTGTGTATTGTGTGTATGTGTGTGTGT